>JACATO010002446.1:182500-1382500 GCA_018389105.1 Nautilus pompilius
AAGACCGTCTTATTTTTGTCTATTATCCCTAATGGACTTCAGAGACAGTGGAAGTTGTTATATACAAACAACGTTTGCCTAACGATCTTAGACGATTGTATCAAGCAGAAAGACTTCTCCATTGAATAATAACTTGTCTACAGTTGGGCAGATTGAATTCTTCTAAGACTATTCCACTTATGCCTAATTATACGTTTTTTTTTTTTCTTTCAGACAAGAGACAAACACCCCTCCCCCGTTCCCTGAGGGGGTGGGGTGGTCCAACCTCGGTGGAACTCTTGCGATCGAACAACATCCGGTTTTCGAGTCTCTAGGCGGCTGCTCAGGTCAATGATTTACCAATCGAGGAATTTCGAGTCTCGCCTTACACGAGGAAAGTTTCCCGAGATGTCTAATTAACGAAAGAAAGAAAAAAAAAACGCTCATACTTTCCTAGCGTAGATACATCAACGCAGGAAAACCAGCCACTGTTCCGTTATCGTGCGCCAATCGAATGAAAGGAACACGAATATACACGTGTACGTATATATTTACTCGGAAGATGAAAAACTGCTTTTCCCCTGCCTCGACTTGGGCGCAAAAGAGAAATGGTTCGCTGATTCTTATCGCCTGTTTATTAAATACCAACATACCTTAGTTACACAACTTTTTTTTTTAAAAGTACACCCCTCCCCCCTGCAGCTCTTATGTTACACTTGGAATAGAAAAGCTCATATTTAAATAAACACTGGTTACGGGGATTTAGCTTCAAACGATAGCCAGGGGAGGGGGATGGGCTAAAGAGAAACGAACTGTAAACGGACTGGACGCCATACAGCTCTAAGCGCATCTGTAACGCATAAAGGATTGACTGTAGTTTCCTTGATGAACAGTTATGGCATTGCCCACCTATACAGTATGTAAATTCCGTATGTACTGAACTGTCCTTGAAAAGAATAATGTGAGGGGGGTTATTTAAAAAGTGTCTATATATATATATATATGAAGTAAATTAAAGCTGTTCGTTAACAGACTGAACCGTTTCTTTAAATTAAATCAGGAAAAACTGGCCCAGGTGTTCTATTATTTAGAGCTGAGGAATCACTCCCATTCTTTAAAATCAGCCATTAAAAATATAAACAAACAAATTGGCAGATCATTTCACATTATTTACTTTCAACGTTTCAAAATTTAAAAAAAAAAAAGTTAGAGTCAAAATCGAACCCTTATTCGGCATTCAGTTGTTGGTTCGGTTTTCAAAATACAATAAACAGACATATCAGACTCGAGCTTATTTTCTCACCAGGAGATATATTTAGTTTTAGGCCGAAGATGTAAGCGGCCGGTGGCCCTCTGGTGGTTAGCCGACTGGCGGAGAGCCCGGGTTTGACTTCCGGTCGGGATAACCCTGGCACGGCCTTTCACCTGCAGGTAGCGTGGGTTTTCTTCAGGCAATCTCCGGTTTATAGTTGAGGTTTCCCTGAACTGCCGAAGTCGGAAGTGCCGAGGAGGCCCTGTCTGCACACCTCCCTCTCTCCGGGGGTGCTTCCCTTGTAGACATTAGTGCTCGAAAGGCACACATTATTTTAGTATTATACCTCTCTCTCCGCTTCCATTGTGCTTGTTTCTGGGTGAAATCTTCCTTGAAGACTCAATTCGAGAAAACAAAAACAAGACAAACGCTTGATTTGTTAACCGTTTAGACAATCAGCAACTTTCAGAAGATGTCGGCCATATTGGTAATCACTACGCTCCTAACAGCTAAAAACTGAACTGAGTTCAACGCACGTTCATGTCTTAGGTCGGCAGTCAGTGGACTCGAGATCACCTTAGAAAGACGGCGGAAATACGGATAACAGGTGCACGACATACTACTCACGAGTGTAGCATTTGTCGTGCAAAGGCGCCCTCTTACTCCAGTGGTTCTGTTATCAAGCATTTAGGAAAGCAAGCGTAATATCTATAATTCTAGCACGCGTGAAGCTGCGCTAATCGTGTTGCCACGGAGCATCGTATCGAAGTAGGGAAATCCCATGACTCATTTATGTACAGATCTACTACATTCGGGGTCGCGAATGAATTAATTTATTTGCGTTTGCTAAATATACGCACATGGCCGCTATGAGCGGCACGGTGTTTCCGTGTGATAAACAAACAGCCAACAGCAAAGTGTATGACAGATACCTTTTTAAAAAAAAAATATTCCTTTCAATACGACACCGAAAGAGTTGGTTGTGTTCATATTTCTTTTCACTGCAGAGTTTAAAGACTTTTCCATTTGACCTAACAGAGAGAGAGAGAGAGAGGGGGGAGATGGAGAGAGAGAGAGAGAGAGAGAGAGAGAGGAGGAGAGAGAGGGGGGAGATGGAGAGAGAGAGAGAGGGGGGAGATGGAGAGAGAGAGAGGGAATCTTTATAAAGAAAAGCCTTTCAGCATTAAATATTGCAAGCAGCAAAATAGAGACGCGTTCTAATCGCTTATGTAGTCCCGGGGGGGGGGGCTCTGCTGATAGTCGCCTGACCTGGTGCCTCGAGCGTAATTCTCCCGATAAGATAACAGCGACGTTTACGTTTAATGCTGGGAGCCGCCCCCGCCAAATTTAGGTTAAAACTCGCTGCGAGCCTTCAGCGGATAATCATCGGTCCTACATTCAGATATCCGACTCGAGTCTTCCGAATAAGATCATCGGCGAAGACTGTTTACCCGTGACACGACAAAAGAAGCCAGGGAGGCAACCGACGGCCGTTTGGTGAACTAATGTTGATGCCTTCCCTTCCATTCGTCATTCCCAACACGTGCGGCGCAGAATACTGCTGTATTCCCAGTGCTTAACGTCTCTACCTCTTTTGCATAATTTGGTGGGCGAAAAGAAACTCGGATTTTGAGAAAGAGTAAACATCTATATTTACTTCCTTCCCAGTGGCACGATGGGTGTCAGAACTTAGTTTAATTAGATCCCCACCTGCGGGTGATGTCCACATGAAATCAACATACGTACATTAATTGTGACGCCAGTAGAGAGACAGCGAACTCACCTCTAAGTGGAGATTTTTTTCTTCATTCCTTTAAAAAAGAACAAAAAAAAAACAACCCCAAACTAGATTACACATTCCCCGGTCACCTGACCTCCGAGAAGCCATTTTCTGCGCAACAAGTTATCTTGACTTTTTCTTTTTTTTTTCCCGGTCACCTGACCTTGAAAGTCCGTGACGCCGGAAACAGTGCTCGGCGCAAATGAGTCCGGAGCCCTAGCGAATAAACCGATCGGAACTTGTCGATTAGTAGTGTGGGGGGGGGGGGGGAAACCGGTGCGAAAATGGCGCCTGCGTAAGGACGAGAGGAACCAACATGGCCGGCGACCATGAAGACCGACGTGCAGCCGCATTCTTGGCGAGATGGCGCGCTACCGTAACCCGTCAACCACCCGGTGCGTGTATATGGGGGGAATAGCATTCCGATATATATATATATATATAAAAACAACAGAAATACTATAGAATAATTCCAGACTAGCTAAACCACAGAGGTAAATTTCCGTTGGAAGGTCCAGCCTTTACTACTAAATGTTTACACAAGACTGACATAAGAAAACTGAGTGTTTAGTAACAGGGTTAATTAAGGGCACGAGGAATAGATGAACACTGGTCGGTGAAAAACAGCATTGAACTTTTAACCTCTGGACATTTGTATGAACTATGGCTTCCTCTCTGTTTGTCCAAACTAAAGGGACTCTAATTGTACCGCTCAATGATATCATTGTGCAATTATTTATTTTTTTTTAAAAAAATTACTTGTCTTCAAATTTTACATGCAACGAACATTTCCGTAGGGAACTTGTAAAAACTCAACAGAAAAAAAAAACAAAAACAACAAGGGAGATAACTGTAAAAACACAACTTGTAAAAACTCAACAAAAAACAAGGGAGATAACTATTAAAAAAAGTTCCCTGTTGGCACACTGTCATGTTAAATAAACAAACAAACAAACAAACAACATCAACCTATGAGAGTAAGCGATAAGTTAGATCTAAGTTAGTTCTGTGAATAATAAACATGACGAGTGGGAAACGAGATGTTACGCATGTGCAGTGGGTAGTTTAGTCTAGCCGGTTTTCCGATCGAAAAAAGAAAGGGAAAAAAAGCTGGTTTAATTAAGGGAGTCTGCGTCGGAGGTGGTTTTGATGATGGATTTCTCGTCTGAACACGGCGAAAGAAAAACAAAAACAAAAAAAAAAACAAACGACGCTTAAACAAATAAATAAATAAATACTGTGAACAAATGCGTCTGTGTTTCCGCCATGTCGCCCCACGGAAAACGGTGCGAGAAGATGACGGTTGGACATTCTGTCGGTCACCAAAAAGCGAGTGGACGGCGCTCTCCGGTAACTGGTCGAACACAGCCAGCTGTAATTATCGTTCGACTGCCGCTGTTGCTGAAACGGATGGGTAAGTTTAGGACCGATTTTTAAAAAAAAGTATTTTAAATCGTTTGCTATCAAGTGGAGGTTAGAAATACTTGAAAATTCTTTTTTTTTTCCTTTTTAAATTTCACTAAAAGTTAACTGATTTGAACTGCGTGCGTGTGTATATGAGAGAGAGAGAGAGAGAGAGAGAGAGAGAGAGAGAGAGATATGACATCAGTACAGAGAGAGATAGAGAGAAAGAGAGATGACGTCAGTACAGAGAGAGATAGAGAGAAAGAGAGATGACGTCAGTACAGAGAGAGATAGAGAGAAAGAGAGATGACGTCAGTACAGAGAGAGATAGAGAGAAAGAGAGATGACATCAGTACAGAGAGAGATAGAAAGAGATATGACGTCAGTACAGAGAGAAAGAGAGATGACGTCAGCACAGAGAGAGATAGAGGGAAAGAGATGACGTCAGTACAGAGAGAGATAGAGAGAGATATGACGTCAGTACAGAGAGAGATAGAGGGAGATATGACGTCAGCACAGAGAGAGATAGAGGGAAAGAGATGACGTCAGTACAGAGAGAGATAGAGAGAAAGAGATATGACGTCAGTACAGAGAGAGATAGAGAGAGATATGACGTCAGTACAGAGAGATTGAGAGAGAGATGACGTCAGTACAGAGAGAGATAGAAAGAGAGACTGTACATCATCAGTGTGTGCAGGAGACCGTAAAACTAAATGACATCAAGTACCAGACATAAACTTCCATCCAGTTTACGGCAGACAGAAAACCATAAAGACAGAAGAGGAAGGACGGAGTTTAGATAAGAGCTGTCAAAAGGAAATACAGAAACAGATGAGGAGAATCGTTTTACGGTATTTTTCCGCCAAAACGTAAAGAAAATTGTAAAAGAAAAAAACAAGCTACAAGTTTTAAATCGAAATACCACGTGTGGCAACATGGAACAAGGTGCTGTTTGAAAAGCTGTGATATGATTTACATCGTTTTGGGTCATTTAACCCAGTGGACAAGAGTGGCGGAAGTAGTTTATGTGCACTTTTGAACTTCCGGCGAAGCAAGCCTTTTGTAACCGTGAAGTATATAAAAATGGCACACACACACACACTGAACAAACAACATAACGATATTTTCTATGAACCTTTTGTATTATTTACAGTCGTTTTAGCCATTAAAGAATTTGTCGTATGATCCTCCAACTCTGACAACTCAAAAAGCGTGAGTCACGTGACAATTCTGTTGCTCGCTCTCTTTCTCTCTCTCGGTGAAGAGTTACCCACAAAAGTCATCGCTGTCAGATGATTCAAAATTTGTATAACAGTGGTCAAAAACTGTCGCAAATATTCACTCACATAACGAAGTTACTGAACCTGAACATTGAATATATGTATGTATGGCGCTTCGACTTACCGATGAGCAGCCGTGTCTATGCCACAGACCGTAAGTGAATTGAATTTTGGCAGACTTACAAAGAGAACAGTTCAGTTCCCCCAAAGACCTGCCAGACGGCGCCACACCGACATAACAGTGTTGTCTCACTGTGGCAGGTTTGAGAGACCCGTCCGTGTCTCTGACCGGACTCTACAAAATCTACTACACTGCCAATCCACGCGCTTGACGTCTAGGGAAAATTTCACTCACCAGTCTCACCCCATGGCGGGATAAAACTCTTTCGTCCTGGATTTTGGCAGACCGAAGGAACAGGTTCTCTCCTGAGAGTTAATTCGACCTTCACTTTGCTGATGTTGTTTACGTGGAGAGAACCAAATTCAACGTTATGTTGACTGTAACGAGAGAGAGAGGGGGGTCATGTGACTGCAGGGAGTGGCTAATGGCTCTGTTCGTTGCTACTATGGCGTCACTAAATACTCCAAACCATGTCCAGATACTACGCATGTCAATGATGCGTTTTAAATGTACACACATCTTTTATTCCCAGTAAATTTGTACAACTGATATCACTGTATTGTTTCGATTGGTGGGTGGGGAGGTATTTATCCATTATAACACCTTGCTAAGTGCTGGAAGAACGCTGGAAACTACAAAAACCGAAATTAAGAAATTAACGAAAAACGTCGTTTTGAAATTGCAGGGAATTTGCTGAAATTGTAATTAGAAGAAAAAAAAAAGAAAGAAGAATTAACAGAGGAGGGCGATTAGTATAATTAGCATTAAAACATTAATTTACAAGGTTCCGAGATTTTAATGAATGACCGAAAATCTCGTATCTCGATCATCCCTCGACGCAGTTTTTCCCCTTTGACTTTTTTTTTCTCTCCCCCGGTCTACCGGATGTTCCAGACTAAATAAGCACTTTCACTTTCCCAGACGAGAATCCAAGAATCCTCGGTACTTTCTGGTCTGAGGAAAGAGTCCTCCTCATCATGTTCGGCGATGAGAGAGAATAAATAAACAAGAATCCTCGCTTACTGTACCTTTTAGAAGTTAGTTATAACCCCCCCCCCGAAATCTCTCACTCTACCTATTTTAAAACAAAACAGGGGTTTAGCCCCTCGTGGAGAAGACGATGTGCGGACGAAAACGTACACTCCATCAACCGAAAAAAGGGCCAGGCTCTAAAGCCCACGGAGTGCTGCTTAATAGAGAATGGCCGTTTTTAAAGTAGCAGCGACCACCAGAGAAAGAAGAGAATAGACGAGTTCTGATCACTGATGTCACTTCAAAGATGGCGTTAATAGGATTTAATGACCTCTACACTACCTGGCCAAACATTTAGAGCGACGCCGTAATAATGGGTGGGACCGGACTGTCTTTTCGGCCTGGACTCCACGAGACATTCTGCTGTATTTGTGACTATTCGTCCGCCAGAACCCTACGTCAGGGGCCCAAAGATGAAAGTAACTGCAGGTAAGCTCTTATGCGTCGTTTCAAGACATCCCGTAGATGTTTAATGGAGCTGAGATCAGGGAGGATGAGGTAATAAGTTATCTTTCATGTTCTGTAAACCAGTCCTGCACAAAGTGGTGGTGATGTCGTCCTGAAAAATGTCACCTCCACCCGGTTACAGAATCAGCATTGCGGGATTAACTCGCCATTAGGAGGTTCAGGTGTCTGCGTGCCAACCGGCGTTGCCATGTGACTAGGGGTACAACCACGCCTTAGGCCATACCTCCAGCAGCCTGGACTGCTTCTTCATAATCTCTCCTCCACGTCCGCATCATTCCATCCGAGGGAACAGAGTGAAATGTGATTTGTCGGAGAATGCAGTCTCCTTTGCGCTGGGGGAAAACAAGGGTCAGTCTGCGGCAGCTCCGGGAGCACTGTTTGAGTGCAAAACAAAAAAAAACAAAAAAAAGGGGCGCCTTGTTTAACCCTGAAGCTTTCTGTGATTTAGGCCGCTGACGGATGTTGCTGAATAGCCGATGCCACCGGATCCGGCGGATCACATGACCACTCGAATTTCCATTCGTTATGGACAAAGGGAGTTCACTAACTTTTCTTTCTTCGAATCTGTCTTGCTGTTTTTTGACCAGGCAGCGCGCGCGCCTAATGATAAAACCGTGTGATTGGCGCCTGGAACATGCGTGAGAACATATCGCATCGAGCGTGATGATCTCTTCTCTGCTGAGTTACCGGAAGACGGCCCGGTCGGGATGACGGAAGTACAGTAACCATTGCAAATGGCGCAGGCCGTCGTGTGTTAAGACAACAAACAGACGCGGCAGAGTTTCTCAGGCTGTAAGCCCCCGTGAGTTCATCCTCGGTTATGCAAGTATGGAACAGGTGGTGGTGGGGGGTCTCTCTGCATTCCAACGGCAGGAACAGCCCGACGTGAGAGCGACCTCCCGGGTCCTTGGGGCCCCCCCCCGGTGTCGGCTCGACGAACGTCTCTCAATCACGAGGACTCGACAGAGAAGAGGCCGCTAGTCTTTACGGGATGCAATGCCATTGACAGAGAGCCTTGTTCGGAAGTCCAACTCGCTCAACGACAACAGCAGCAGCAGGAACAGCCACAGGTAGTAGGACGATCGGATTTTCCACGTAAATTCACAGGGGAACAAAGAGAAAACCAAACCTGGGTTAAATATTCTGTTCCGTTTTCGACATTGCTCTTCAAGGCTAAAGCCTGGTCATGGCCGAAAGATCCATCAAAACGTGGGCCCAGTTACTACTACCACAGCAACTCTCCGAATCAAAATATAAATTTAATTGTTCTCCAAAAGCCGTCGGAGGGGCTTCGTATTTATTTACCTGTGAACGTCGTCGATCAGTCAGTCGGCCCAACCACTCATCCATGACCGGCTCAGGTGGTCCAATTTCACGGGAACGTCACCTCTCCCCCCCCCCCGAGTCCGCGCGGAAGATGGCTGAAAGCAGCTGGTCCAAATGAGGTCAGACCGAAAAACAAAAAAAAAAATTCCTTTTCCCACAGGTCAGTGTAAAACATTTCTCCTCCCTTCTTCTTCTTCTTCTTCTTCCGGAAGCTTCGCGTCTCTCTTCCTCCATCTCCCCCTCCCAACCCTCGACCTCGCGATGATGATTCACGGAATCCCCGACAGCGTCTCTCTTGATGGAGGTGGAATCACTGGGCTGTAACCGGCAAGTAGGTCGCGTAAGTAAGTCCCAGTCGGAAACCTAACGTCATGGGAAGGGCCCCCATTCTCTCTCCCCCCTCCCACCACCCCTCTTCTTCTCCTCGGCGTCTTGGGTCTCTGAAAGCGATATCTGGCAGCAGGGATGGACCACCGGTGTCGCCGGGATATAAATCACCTATCGTCAAGATCCACGAAACTCCTCGCCTTCAAAAACATTCTGCACAGATATTTGACTCCTTTAAGATTATGTGAAGTTCCGCCTGAAAAGTCGGGGTTTTTTTTGTTTTTAAATTATATATATTTTGATTAAGTTGATACATTTTAAAGATTATTATTCTGCAATTGTTGTGGCCGACCGTGAAAGCGAACTCCACGGAGTTCGCTTGGTCAACATTATCTACATGTAATACATAATCCAGGCGCTGAAGGATTCGCCATCATAATACGGCTGTAGTTTGACTTTCGCTATGGAGTCTTTACCCCGAACAGTAGGGTTCTTGCACCCTAACTCACTTCCCTTGGCCCCCTACTGCGATCTGCCTTCGCCCGGGAGGGAGGTCCCAAAAATGAATGAAGTGAACCTAAAAAAGTTATTCCGGGTCTAAGAAATTGAAACTTGTTGGCGTCGTCAGGGGTTTTGTTTTGTTTTAAAATTAGAACAAGATATATACATTTGGAAATATCCCCATAAACATTCACGGGAACTTACCAAGGAGCAAAAAAGGGAACTAGATAATCGGAGGGGAATTTCCGCCGTTACACCGGCCATTGTCAACACAAACTGAACTGCAAACAGAAAATACTCAGAACGAGGCTTACAGAAAACACGAAATATAGCGCAACAAAAGGCGAGTAATATATCACTTCAACTTCCCAGATGTTTTGTGTTCTCCCCCCCTCCCCCGCATGGAGTCCGAGTAAGTTGGGTAGACTGAATGTATCATCTCTACACATAATATACAGGTGTTAAAAATTATGAGCCTACAATACGAAGATAGATACTGCTAACTGTTTGCTGTTTTTTCTTACAACATTTTATTCTTAATGAAAACACCTTGGCAAAGAAAAACACCTAAAAATCAGAGGAACGACCTGTCGGAACCCCATAGACCGGCAATTGTGATGCTATTTCCACACAGGATGGACCAAGACGGTTATTTCTATGAATGTTAAAATTTAGTTCTTACCAAAAGCAGTGTTATCGTGTTCATCCGATCTACTTTGTAAATACTGGCCTGAATCATTGTCCACTCACACTATGACGCATGTTAATGGCACCTTATTACCGGTGCTTGCTATCGCTTTGTTTGACAGAGGAAAATGTTATAAAACAGAATTCATATGAAACAGGGCCCTCCAATCCATTACTAATCTTCGTAAAGTTAGTGCCCGCCAACGGGAAAACTGTGAAAGAAGTTAGAGTTACGAGGGAGGGTGGGGGGAGAGGTATGGGTATGTGCGAACAACCATTTATGAAATAAAGTCAGCTGGCTCAGCTATGAAGCAAAAGGACCACGGTTTCTTCTCTCGCTCTTAGTCACCAGCCGGTCTCTCTCTCTCTCTCTCTCTCTCTCTCTCTCTCTCTCTCGACCATAAGGATGCAAAGTATAGATTTGGCTTTTAAAAAGCTGCACACAAAAAAAGGAATACATGGAACATAACCAACCGAGGACCTAGAACAGTTTTAACTGCAACATTGCACGCAACCATGCAAAGAAAAATATCTGTAGACGAAACAATTAAAGAGAGAGAGATGTTTAAGGATAAGAAGTCTGGTGACAGAGAAAGAAAACAGAAAAGTGGAGCTAAACAAAGCAAAGATGCAGACAGATAAAGAAGCGGTATCGGACCGCGAGGAAGACCACTATAAAAACTGGGAATTTTATGGCTAGCCACCAAAAGCCAACCATAAGATATATGGTTGATATGTTGTGCTCCACTAAATTTAGCGTTTGAAATTTCTCAATGTCGTACTAATATTCAAAACTTGTCTTGCGTCAATTTTAACCAAATAAATAATCTATCGTCTAAAAAATAATTCAGTAAAGTTGAAATATTTAGATTTTATATAAGTATGAAATTATCGAATTACATTTTATATTCTATAATGTATTTATTTATTTATTGTTGGTTGGTTTACGTTTTTTCATCTGGAAAAAATTCTGGCACAAAGAGAATATTTTTAGGGTAAATAACTCTGAACACGTTTAAAATAAAGATAAGTAAGATTTATGTCCCTTATACTCTTTTAACATTACTTAAAAATTACATAAATAAATTGAAATAAATAATCGATTTCAGTTATAATTTTTGAAAAATAAAATGTTTATATATGCAGTATTTTCACATTTTAAATCTGGTTACAAATGTTATCAGAAATGGAAGGAACAATTGGTGATTCAAACGAACAGAGTAATGGACACAGTTCACGGGAAATAACTCATGTTGTTTTTTTTTACTTTAGTAGTGAAAGTGTAATAAAATTCTCTCCTTTTAAATTCTGATCGTAAGCTTTGCAATGAAAAATTATCTTTGCGGTATTAAAAATCCCTTTACATTTTCGTGCTGAAAACGATAGAATATCCCATCCTAAACAATAATCTGACAATTATTGCATGAGACCATTATATAAAAAAAGACGAACCTGTCTTTGCGCAGCGTTTATTATTAGATCTTCAAATTAAGGATGCATTCCTTTACATAAACACACACACAGAGAGAGAGAGAGAGAGAGAGAGAGAGAGAGTTTTCATCATAATAATATGAACACTCCCACAAAAACCTCACCTATGTTCAGTTATATCAGTTATAAAATGAACCGAACAGGTAGGTAGGTAGGTAGGCAGACTCTTCTTAAAAGCTTTGTTGCTGAAAGTAGCTGGTACTCCGAGATATAATCCCCATTTACCAGATGTCTATCGCTGTCCCTAGGCGATGTGCATCGAATAATTTTGTACACGCAGAACGTGCTATTGTTCGCCAGATTCCTAGAAGCAACGGCTACTGCATAGATTTAGATATACTGAATCGCCTGTTAGAAGCCTTTGGTTAATAGATTCGGATAAAGGCTGTCGCCTTGTCTGATGCGACATACTCCTTGCATATTGACGGTTAAACGTTTCCACAGACAAGCCATTTCACATCTGGACGCACGGTCTACAAGCACACTGGATTTGGAGAAATAAAGTGAAGGGACATTTGGCATGAATCGTTGATGGGTGGCGTAATTAATTTAGATCTCTACAATACCCTTTTGCCTGTCTTTAATTAATGGATCCTAAGCTGTAATCATCATGTCCTGCAGGAAGATGAAGCAACATTCCATACAGTTACAGCCACTGCAGCTAAGAAGGTACGGAAAAGAGTGTATCTGCTTTCCTAGGTCTCCCAGAGAGCCCGGAGGTAAATCCTAGTGAACATTTACGGGAGCACGACAAAATTCTCAGCGCCAATTAGAGGAATACCCGCAAACTTTGTGAAGAATCTAAGCCAGATCACCATCGATCAGTGAGCTGATAGACTGGCTCTATGTCTAGATGTCGAGATGCTCCAACTAAATAAGTACTAATCATTACTTTTATCGAACATCTCATGTGTGAAGGAAATGGCGTTCAGAATACCATGGAATGAATCATATACTCTCAGTTTTTATTTTTAAATGCAATAAAAAAAAATATTTCAAACATTTTTAAGGTATTCGTTTGTTTTTTTTAACGAATGTGACTAATTTCTGAGATTATTCCGTTCGTTCAAGAACAGTGCCGCCGATTTTGCTTTGGCTTTTAAATGCTTTTGGTGTTGGATTTGTTTGCCCCCTTTTTCTTGAAATAGTAACCCTTTAACGGCCAATTTTTGGTGGATACGTGATACCGAAGTCAAGAATTTCCTACCAAACAAGTGATCAGAAATACTGATGTTGTATGTCCCTGTTTCTCTCTCTCTCTCTCCCTTTTTCTGGGGGGATATCGAGAGCGACTGTTTCATCAGCTAGAGAAAGTTATCCAGTGTCGAGTTAACCCTTGTACCACAATTTCGGTGGCGTCTGGAGAATGAAGTTAGTGGACTGGTTTTGATTATCTTTTTTTTTCCTGTTAAAATTATGTTAAGTTTACGAAAAAAACAGCAGAAAAGTTAGCTGGCTGCGTGTTTATTGTGTTACCCATAAATAAATTAGCTGAGTCTATCGTTTTTGTTTTTTTTTCCCTGTATAAATAAATGTGTTCGTGTTTCCTTGTCAGCCATTACGCGCCCAAGGAGCATAAAGCGAAGTGGTCGAAATAATTTCAAATTGATGGTTATTTTTTAAAAATTTATTTTATATAAAATAAAATTCTTAACGAATTTAAAAAAACAACAAAACGGTAGACATAATTTTGGTTGCGAATAAAGAGGGGAATGATTTTCGTTTTAGACTACTATCATCTGCAGCCATGGTTACGCATCAAAACTGAAATAGCAGGTCACTCGGAACACAGGGATTAGCCGCGTTCACGTGGGTCATTAGGCGTGGTGATGTCTGATTAACTAGGAACGTCGACAGCTGGCAAACATTAGCGTAACAGATGTGTTGTAATGGGAGAACAGAGGGGAAAAGGAGGCGATACAGTTTGAACAATAGAACTGGTTATCGATTCCCGAGCGCGGTAGGGCCGATAAGTCGGCCGGGGGCGGAGAGTTTCGACAGAAGAAGTCAGACAGCGAAACGAAGGGACCGTAATGGAGGAGTTTTCTTCGTCCGTGACCGACGACTTCCTCGCGTGCAGTCTGTGCTCCGGTCAGTTCACGGATCCAAAACTGCTACCCTGTTACCATTCGTTCTGCAGTGGCTGCCTGGCCGGGTACATAGAGTCGACCGTAAAGGAGGCAGCCAAGGAAGCGTTTTCGTGCCCGACATGCCGGCGTCTGGTCAAGGCCAGGGCAGGTGCGGGGTCGCCAGCGGAGTGGGCAAACCAGCTGCCGGAGAACGCGTTTCTGGTCAACATCATGGAGCGGCTGGACATCCTGGGCGGAGGGAAGTTCTGCGATCCGTGCAAGAGGAACCAGGCGGAGCGCCAGGGCACGGCCTGGTGCCAGCAGTGCCGCGACGCCCTCTGCTCCCAGTGTCATCAGTACCACATGGCCTTGCGCGTCACCATGTCTCACGACGTCATCACGTTGGCGGAAGTGGGAAGCGGGGACATGCGCGCCGTGATCGGAGTGATGCACTGCGAACGACATGCCGGCAAGAAGCTGAAGTCGTTCTGCGCCGACTGCCAGGAGATGATCTGCAGCGCGTGCTTCATGCAGAAGCACCGGGGCTGCCAGAGGATCTCTCCGTTGGACGACGCGGCGAGCCACCACCGGCGCGAGGGCAAGGCGCTGTTGATGGAGATGGTCAACAAGAAGGAGGTTGTGGAAGAGCTCGGAGACAGCATCGACGTGCAGCTGTCGCTGCTGTCCGACGACAGGAGCCGGATCGTGTCGGAGATACGGGCCAGCACGCGGCAGATCGAGGAGGTGCTGCACGCGAAGGAAGCGCTGCTGCTGGATAGTCTGGAGAGACTGTACACCAAGGAGGAAAGCCGGCTGAGGGAGCACCAGGATGAGGCCGATCGCGTTAAAAGGTCCATGGCCGCCATCTACAGCCTCTTCCTGAACGCCTACAACCACGGCAGCGCGGCCGAGTTCCTTTGCCTGCTGAAGGGAGTCAAGCACGAAGTCAAACGACACAAGACTGACGTGGACCAAATGACATCCCAGGTCGGAAAACGGAAACTCGTCTTTCAGGTCAATGGAGACATTCGGCAGCCCGTTAACAGGTTCTCGGAGCTTCCGCTAGGTGTCGTGTCGGTGTTAGGGGAGTCAACCGCTGATTCGATAGAAAGCGTTAAGAAGATGAATGACCCTGAACGAGCAGCTGCTACCGTTGAAACCGGAATCAAACCTCTAGAAACGGTGGCGTTGTCATTTAAAACAGCGACATCTGTTGGCAGCAGCAGAAGTAGAAATGTGACGTCTCCCCTCGGCTTGCGGAATAGTCCGTTGCTTAGATACGATTTCAGAATTAAGACTGCAAACGATGAGATGAACTGCCGGCCAACAGCCGTGACGTTGCTTCCGGATCGGTTTATTTTGATAACGGATAACACAAACTCCCGTCTGAAGAAACTGACGCTAGAGGGCGACGTGGTGGATCAGATTCTACTGTCTTCGCGGCCGCGAGACCTCTCCGCGATATCGGAGAGTCGCGTGGTGGTGACATTGCCCCTGAAGCGGCAGCTGGCGTTTCTGAGCCACCGGCCGACGCTGGAGATCGGCGAGAGGGTCAGCACGGAGAAACCGTACGAAGCCGTGGAAGTCATCCCCGGCACGGAGCAGTTGGTCTGCTCCTGCTGCTGGCTCGACGGCCCCGCCTGCGTCGACGTGGTGTCCTTCAGGGCGACTGTGCTCCGCTCGCTGGTGCATGACAACTTCAGGCGGAGGCTCTTCTTCGACCCCTGGTACGTGACCACGACGTCAGGCGGGGACGTCCTGGTCACGGACGACGAGACCAAGTCTCTCACCTGCTGCCGAGTTAACGGGACGAAACGTTTTGCGTACAAGGGAGAAGCGGACAACTCCCTGTTCAGCCCGAGCGGGGTGTGTCGGGACCAGAATGGCAGCATCTACGTGGCCGACATAGCAGCCAACAGGGTGTACAGACTGACACCGGACGGCGAGCTCGACGCCGTCTTGGTAACGGAGGAGGATGGATTGCTGAAGCCGATGGCTCTTTTCGTAAGCAACACCGGAGAGCTCATTGTGACTGAGTTTGATGGAAAATTGAAAATATTTAAGGTTTAACTTTTCTCTTCCAGTTACTCTGTTTTCCTTGACTGTAGTGGACAGAACTCACATTTCCAGGGCTCTTGTGGGTAGTTTTTCATACAAGAGACAGGCTGCTGGGGCGCCATTTTAATGTAGAAATGTTTAATAATTCGTTTCTGTTTACACCTGTCGCAGACACAGCGAACTTTGCACTAACAACGTTTCATTGCATGCTAACGAGGCCACGATGACATAACTGCGTTGTCACGTGACTTAGCAGTGTTTCCAATTGCTTGGCCTGATGGGAAATCTCTATATGGTATTCACCTCACAAAACTAGTTAGTTACTTGTTAAATGCATTTAACTAGTAGAGGTTACCATAGTTTTACAAAACTTGAATGGATGCCAGGTCTGCTTAAAGCTACAAGGAAATTTCCATATGCTTATTAAAATATACAGATGTTATAAAAATCGATGAGTAAAAGCACAATTTTCTTTAGTAGAAAGGCTTCTTTTTTTCTTTTGCAAGAAAATCTAACACCTGACCTGCATCATTGCAATGTCTGTATTTCTATGTATAATGCAGTTAATTATAGTTACATCGTTGTGACATAATTTCTCACAATTAACTATAATTGTGATGGTTGCTCTGGAACTGACAAATACAGTTGTCATTTCTGGATTAAGAATTGGATATCTGTTCAGCCAGGAGATATATGTGTTTGTGTGTGTGTTTTTGTTGTCTATTTTCCATATATATTTTTATTGTTTAGTATTACAACTACTATATTTTTGCAACCTTTTGATTTCAAGTTTATTACAGTGGTTGTGTTTTTTGTCATATTAGGATTTAACTGTTGTAAAATTCTGACATATTGGTGAGGACATCCTTGCAGTATCGTTAGGAGTTGTCATAGAATCTCACAATTTGTATTGGCATATTGTTTGTGAGTAGGGTCGGTTTCCTCACAGAGGGTCCACACACAATACATTAAATCACATACTTTCAGTCGTCCACTGTTGGACACATTCTTTTGTAACTACAAAAATTTAGTAAAGAAATAAAGTTGACTTCATTCATAAAGTGACCTCGAACAAAGTCAAGTTGAAAGCCTTGGAGACTGAAAAGGTGAACTATTGTTTTCCTATTGCAATCATTGTATAAATATTATAAAGTAACTCGGACTTGTGTACCTGGAGGTAAACATACTATAAAGTAACTCGGACTTGTATACCTGGACGTAAACATACTATAAAGTAACTCGGACTTGTGTACCTGGACGTAAACATACTATAAAGTAATTCGGACTTGTGTACCTGGACGTAAACATACTATAAAGTAATTCGGACTTGTGTACCTGGACGTAAACATACTATAAAGTAACTAGTAACTCGGACTTGTGTACCTGGACGTAAACATACTATAAAGTAACTCGGACTTGTGTACCTGGACGTAAACATACTATAAAGTAACTCGGACTTGTGTACCTGGACGTAAACATACTATAAAGTAACTCGGACTTGTGTACCTGGACGTAAACATACTATAAAGTAACTCGGACTTGTGTACCTGGACGTAAACATACTATAAAGTAACTCGGACTTGTGTACCTGGACGTAAACATACTATAAAGTAACTCGGACTTGTGTACCTGGACGTAAACATACTATAAAGTAACTCGGACTTGTGTACCTGGACGTAAACATACTATAAAGTAACTCGGACTTGTGTACCTGGACGTAAACATACTATAAAGTAACTCGGACTTGTGTACCTGGACGTAAACATACTATAAAGTAACTCGGACTTGTGTACCTGGACGTAAACATACTATAAAGTAACTCGGACTTGTGTACCTGGACGTAAACATACTATAAAGTAATTCGGACTTGTGTACCTGGACGTAAACATACTATAAAGTAACTCGGACTTGTGTACCTGGACGTAAACATACTATAAAGTAACTCGGACTTGTGTACCTGGACGTAAACTACTATAAAGTAACTCGGACTTGTGTACCTGGACGTAAACATACTATAAAGTAACTCGGACTTGTGTACCTGGACGTAAACATACTATAAAGTAACTCGGACTTGTGTACCTGGACGTAAACATACTATAAAGTAACTCGGACTTGTGTACCTGGACGTAAACATACTATAAAGTAACTCGGACTTGTGTACCTGGACGTAAACATACTATAAAGTAACTCGGACTTGTGTACCTGGACGTAAACATACTATAAAGTAACTCGGACTTGTGTACCTGGACGTAAACATACTATAAAGTAACTCGGACTTGTGTACCTGGACGTAAACATACTATAAAGTAACTCGGACTTGTGTACCTGGACGTAAACATACTATAAAGTAACTCGGACTTGTGTACCTGGACGTAAACATACTATAAAGTAACTCGGACTTGTGTACCTGGGCGTAAACATACTATAAAGTAACTCGGACTTGTGTACCTGGGCGTAAACATACTATAAAGTAACTCGGACTTGTGTACCTGGGCGTAAACATACTATAAAGTAACTCGGATTTGTGTACCTGGACGTAAACATACTATAAAGTAAAGTAACTCGGACTTGTGTACCTGGACGTAAACATACTATAAAGTAACTCGGACTTGTGTACCTGGACGTAAACATACTATAAAGTAACTCGGACTTGTGTACCTGGACGTAAACATACTATAAAGTAACTCGGACTTGTGTACCTGGACGTAAACATACTATAAAGTAACTCGGACTTGTGTACCTGGACGTAAACATACTATAAAGTAACTCGGACTTGTGTACCTGGACGTAAACATACTATAAAGTAACTCGGACTTGTGTACCTGGACGTAAACATACTATAAAGTAACTCGGACTTGTGTACCTGGACGTAAACATACTATAAAGTAACTCGGACTTGTGTACCTGGACGTAAACATACTATAAAGTAACTCGGACTTGTGTACCTGGACGTAAACATACTATAAAGTAATTCGGACTTGTGGACTTGTGTACCTGGACGTAAACATACTATAAAGTAACTCGGACTTGTGTACCTGGACGTAAACATACTATAAAGTAACTCGGACTTGTGTACCTGGACGTAAACATACTATAAGGTAACTCGGACTTGTACCTGGACGTAAACATACTATAAGGTAACTCTGACTTGTGTACCTGGACGTAAACATACTATAAAGTAACTCGGACTTGTGTACCTGGACGTAAACATACTATAAAGTAACTCGGACTTGTGTACCTGGACGTAAACATACTATAAAGTAACTCGGACTTGTGTACCTGGACGTAAACATACTATAAAGTAACTCGGACTTGTGTACCTGGACGTAAACATACTATAAAGTAACTCGGACTTGTGTACCTGGACGTAAACATACTATAAAGTAACTCGGATTTGTGTACCTGGACGTAAACATACTATAAAGTAACTCGGACTTGTGTACCTGGACGTAAACATACTATAAAGTAACTCGGACTTGTATACCTGGACGTAAACATACTATAAGGTAACTCGGATTTGTGTACCTGGACGTAAACATACTATAAAGTAACTCGGACTTGTGTACCTGGACGTAAACATACTATAAAGTAACTCGGACTTGTGTACCTGGACGTAAACATACTATAAAGTAACTCGGACTTGTGTACCTGGACGGACGTAAACATACTATAAAGTAACTCGGACTTGTGTACCTGGACGTAAACATACTATAAAGTAACTCGGACTTGTGTACCTGGACGTAAACATAGTATAAAGTAACTCGGACTTGTGTACCTGGACGTAAACATACTATAAAGTAACTCGGACTTGTGTACCTGGACGTAAACATACTATAAAGTAACTCGGACTTGTGTACCTGGACGTAAACATACTATAAAGTAACTCGGACTTGTGTACCTGGACGTAAACATACTATAAAGTAACTCGGACTTGTGTACCTGGACGTAAACATACTATAAAGTAACTCGGACTTGTGTACCTTGACCTGGACGTAACATACTATAAAGTAACTCGGACTTGTGTACCTGGACGTAAACATACTATAAAGTAACTCGGACTTGTGTACCTGGACGTAAACATACTATAAAGTAACTCGGACTTGTGTACCTGGACGTAAACATACTATAAAGTAACTCGGACTTGTGTACCTGGACGTAAACATACTATAAAGTAACTCGGACTTGTGTACCTGGACGTAAACATACTATAAAGTAACTCGGACTTGTGTACCTGGACGTAAACATACTATAAAGTAACTCGGACTTGTGTACCTGGACGTAAACATACTATAAAGTAACTCGGACTTGTGTACCTGGACGTAAACATACTATAAAGTAACTCGGACTTGTGTACCTGGACGTAAACATACTATAAAGTAACTCGGACTTGTGTACCTGGACGTAAACATACTATAAAGTAACTCGGACTTGTGTACCTGGACGTAAACATACTATAAAAAGTAACTCGGACTTGTATACTGGACGTAAACATACTATAAGTAACTCGGACTTGTGTACCTGGACGTAAACATACTATAAAGTAACTCGGACTTGTGTACCTGGACGTAAACATACTATAAAGTAACTCGGACTTGTATACCTGGACGTAAACATACTATAAGGTAACTCGGATTTGTGTACCTGGACGTAAACATACTATAAAGTAACTCGGACTTGTGTACCTGGACGTAAACATACTATAAAGTAACTCGGACTTGTGTACCTGGACGTAAACATACTATAAAGTAACTCGGACTTGTGTACCTGGACGTAAACATACTATAAAGTAACTCGGACTTGTGTACCTGGACGTAAACATACTATAAAGTAACTCGGACTTGTGTACCTGGACGTAAACATACTATAAAGTAACTCGGACTTGTATACCTGCACGTAAACATACTATAAAGTAACTCGGACTTGTGTACCTGGACGTAAACATACTATAAAGTAACTCGGACTTGTGTACCTGCACGTAAACATACTATAAAGTAACTCGGACTTGTGTACCTGGACGTAAACATACTATAAAGTAACTCGGACTTGTGTACCTACCTGGACGTAAACATACTATAAAGTAACTCGGACTTGTGTAGCTGCACGTAAACATACTATAAAGTAACTCGGACTTGTGTACCTGGACGTAAACATACTATAAAGTAACTCGGACTTGTGTACCTGGACGTAAAATACTATAAAGTAACTCGGACTTGTATACCTGGACGTAAACATACTATAAAGTAACTCGGACTTGTGTACCTGGACGTAAACATACTATAAAGTAACTCGGACTTGTGTACCTGCACGTAAACATATATAAAGTAACTCGGACTTGTGTACCTGGACGTAAAACATACATACTATAAAGTAACTCGGACTTGTATACCTGGACGTAAACATACTATAAAGTAACTCGGACTTGTGTACCTGCACGTAAACATATTATAAAGTAACTCGGACTTGTATACCTGGACGTAAACATACTATAAAGTAACTCGGACTTGTGTACCTGCACGTAAACATACTATAAAGTAACTCGGACTTGTATACCTGGACGTAAACATACTATAAAGTAACTCGGACTTGTGTACCTGGACGTAAACATACTATAAAGTAACTCAGACTTGTATAGCTGCACGTAAACATACTATAAAGTAACTCGGACTTGTGTACCTGGACGTAAACATACTATAAGGTAACTCGGACTTGTATACCTGGGCGTAAACATACTATAAAGTAACTCGGACTTGTGTACCTGGACGTAAACATACTATAAAGTAACTCGGACTTGTGTACCTGGACGTAAACATACTATAAAGTAACTCGGACTTGTATACCTGGACGTAAACATACTATAAAGTAACTCGGACTTGTATACCTGGACGTAAACATACTATAAAGTAACTCGGACTTGTGTACCTGCACGTAAACATATTATAAAGTAACTCGGACTTGTGTACCTGGACGTAAACATACTATAAAGTAACTCGGACTTGTGTACCTGGACGTAAACATACTATAAAGTAACTCGGACTTGTGTACCTGGACGTAAACATTAATACGGCCGCATACCTTCATCATTTTACTATTGAGCTCCTTTTTTAATCAATATTTTGCAATACAATTGTTTTTTTCTTTTTTTTGTTGCTCTAACAGCCATCAAAAAAAGAAAAATGTTTCCATAGTTTTTATCCTTACCATGGTTGCTGGGGAAGGCAAGGGTAGATAACTCTGCTCTGGGTTTGCATTTACGCATCAGTTTTGAAGAGACAAAAAAAATCAGTGTGTGTGTGTGTGGTGTGTAAGATGAAAATGATTCTAGAATCATTCATGGTTTTTGTTTACTTTTTAAATACGTATTACAAAAACCTGATTTTAAATGTTTCTTATTTGTCCACGGGGTCAGCCAGTGGGTTATCTCAGCACAGTGAAGTAGGCATATTTGTACCTAACTCCTGTTGAATTTTCTTGCGCAGATTTCTGCAGTTTGTTATTGTTGTTGTTTTGTTTTTTTGTTTAAATACCTTTTATAAATCATTTCCCTGAAGAGGAACAGTCTCAATCCAGGCTCCTGGCATCCATCAGCTCAGAAACACCAAACGGAAACGACGGTATTCTCGCGCCTGCGCACAAACAGCCAGCAGCTGTCGTGTACCAGCTGTTACAAGCTGCTGAAGGCGGAATCGCCGCTCGCCGCATGTGAAAGTTACACAAAAGATACGTACGTTCCGTGTTGTTCATGGTTTGTTTGTGTAACCACTATTTTTACCCCCCTCCCCCATACACTTTATTTGGAAAGCTGCTGTGGCATCAAGTTTATGGATTCGAATGAAAGCAGTTGAATAGCAAATCTAATTAAACTGGGTACTAGCCCTTTATCTACCTCCAACGACACAGAACTGCCTTGTTGAAGTAAACCCCAGGTTCTCACCGATTCTCAAACCCTCCCCTGTCCCCGTGGACCCCAACATTTTCGGCCACCGTTGTTCTGCGTAGATTGGTTCCTTTGCGTTGGTCTCAAAGTTTGGGATTCTGATTTTTTTTTTTTTTTATCGCAAATAAATTATCCAACGAATTATTTGCAACGCGCTGGACCCACAGGAAAACCCAAACCCACTAATGTTATACGCCAATAAGGTGTGCGACAACCGAAAATCTGCTTTACGGTAGTTTGAAAAAAAAGAAAAGAAAGAAAAAAAAACATTCCCATAATGCACCAATGCGGAAGCCAACATTATGCTTAGTTCCGGTAAAAATTAACTAAAAGCTGATGGGTCCGGTCTGGAATTAAACTTCCATCCCCTACAAAAAAAAAAAAAAAAACAACAACAAAAAACGCAACGGCAACTATCGGGATCCCCGAAAAGAAAGAAGATCTTAGAGAGGATATAACGGCCATGTCGGATCGCCATGTTCAGTTTCCCAGAGCCTTGCATTGTGGGAAGCACCGAGATAAGACCTGTCCGCTGGCTGGCTCTCTGTCGTCCGCATTCTCTGGTTCTAATGTAGGTTACGCTCCAGTTTAGCGAGAAAGTCACAGGGAAGTGCTTCCTGTCGGTAATTGCCCGGGATGGCGTCGCTGCGGTAAACAACGAGATTAAGGAAAAAAAAAAAAAAAAAACAACATTAACAACAACAACAACAACAACAAACATAAAGAGCCATCGATCGGCCATTTTCTTTTTTCTCCCTCCTCACGAAGTCTTCCCAAATCGGCGACACGGGGAAAAGATGACGGTAAGTGGCTCTAGGGACCTTTTAAACAACAACAACAACAACTAAGCAACGTTTAGCGGGACTAGAATTTTAAAAAGAAACCAAAAACAATAGAGAATAACAAAGAAAGAGCAAAAAAGAAGAAGAAGAAGAAGAAGAGAGAGATTCTCCTCGCAACTTCCAACTCAGTCAAACCACTGGATTTTATTTCACTTTCGCCCTTTAGATCTCTGTATTCATCCCGGTGGTGCGTGTACCCTTTCTTCCCCTTCTTGACAGTCGAACTGTTTTTTTTTGGCACTACTTCGCGCGTAGGCTTACAGCGGTGATGGGGGGGGCGCTACGCGTAAGAGAACCGGGGTTAACCCTTGAAGTTCGCGCAGGTTATTTGTCCGGCCCGGTCCACCCGCGTTAAACAATCCACGCGTAGCAATAGATTAAATCCAGGTTCTGCCCATAGTTAGTTAAAACCGAATTACTGCTGGGACGGTTGTGTGTGTGTGTGTGTGTGTGGTGTGTGTGTGTGTGTGTGCGTCGAGTCCCTTTTCTTTGTCTCAAACTTATAAATTTATTGATCAGAGTAAAAACATTAATAATTTGTTTGTTGTTGTTCATCGAACCAACTTGGAGACTGCGGCAAATGACTGACCCCACCCCACCCCAACCCTGTAATAATACAATTTGGGAACAGCCATATTGCGTTCTTCAACTCTTTCGAAATAAGAGGGGGGGAGGGAGGGATTGTGGCGCCGTCAGGGCCCCTGCACAGCGGCATGCAGCGCATCTTGCCCAAACCCTGACGCGCACCGAGAATGATGACGTGGCACCATGCACAACTATGACGCATTCGGTGTTTGTGTGTACTCTTTTGTAGTTTTCTTTATAAAAGAGTTAATGGTGGTCGTCGACGCAAGGTTTGGAAAACGCCGGACGTTTGTGGTTACTGAGATCCATTACTCTCTGCATACAGGCGTAAGTTATTACAAAATAAATAAATAGACAAATGAGGGGGCGGCGGCATGGTTATTTAGGGTTTCTTGCTTCTGTAAGGTGTTAAAATAGCAAATAGAGTATACCTGGTGGCCATTTTTTTTTTGGTCACGTGTTACTGTAAGGAAACAGTGCAACTTACCACACCAAAAACTGGCGAACGCAAGCGACAGCACCTGGGAGACAAGATGCAGCAATTGATAAACGCCAACACTATCATGTTTGTTCCCCAATTTTAACCCTTATTCAGTGTACTTGAAGGTAGCCAAAAGACTACAGTCATCACACATATATATATTACATCATTAAATATAATTTTAAAAAAATTTTTATTTCAGACACTGAATCATTTAAAGGTATTATTTGTCCTGGGAACCATTTGCTTGCAGTTTGCAGTTTGTAAGTATATTTTCGAATATTAATGGTCATTTGTATTGTCTTTCTTATCGTGGACACCATAAAGGCAACCACTTCTTTGGTCTGTGAAAGGTTAAAGCAAAAATCAGAAACCCTAAGGTCCCAAGAAGAGAAAGTAAATGGATGGATGGCCCTATGTATGGACAGTGAATATTGCTTGCATAGAAAAAGATTATCTGTCATCTGGGGGCCCTACAGGTTTAGAAAGGATAAACCCAACTCAGCAAGTTCTATGATGAGGATGAGGAAGATAATATGGTGGTCATCTAGTCCCAGTTTCAAAGGTTTCAAAGAACTAATCTTTTTTTAAAAAATTTTAATATTAGCACTGTTCTTGGTGTTTTGTTTTGTTGTTAGTTGATAAAAAGTTTACTTTTTATTCAGTTTAAACTTTTTAGAAGTTGGGTTTTGAGGATTAAATGCCCTTTTCTAATCACTTTGTTATCTAAAGAGAAAACATTGATTAACCGAGAGAGAGAGAGAGAGATGGGGAAAGATAATGAGAGAGATAGAGACCCAAATTTAAAATTGCAAATATTTGTTTTTGATAAAGTAAATGGATGCAGCATTGACCAGTGGTTGAGAGACAAGTGGCACTTTCATGGTATGAACTCCTCCACTTTCCTTCGCATCCGTGAAAAGGTACTAGTTGCTCATAACACTGAGATAGGAAAGATCAGGTACAAATGTATCGAGAAACAAGGAAACATTTACCTCCTGAGGTGAGTAATGTACTGCCAAATTATCACAGGTTTCAGTTAGAACTGTGGGCTATTAATTAAGTTTTTAATAACCTGTTCCTCACTAAAAATTATATGGACTTCACCATTTTAGTAGGTTTCTCAAAACTCCACTTACATTTAGCCATTTGCTGTTTATCAGAAAAGCATTCTTTGAATATTTCACATTTCTGTTAACTTGTATTTTACTGGAACAAAAATAATATATATATATATATAGTGGAAATTGGGGCTAGTTATTACATCATTAGTGAGTTTTAATTAAATGTATAGATGATTAGGTTATAATCGATGCGTTACATCAAAGCATATGACATCGATCACAGCCCCATCTATACTCTTAATTAGGAATTACTAGTTTTGTGACACCTTTCCCCTGTAACAATTAGTCCAGGTGTCTCCTTCAGGTTTTTTTTGCTAACTTTCTCTTTGTTTAAAAGTTGAACACAGATTTAGTTTTAAAATGTACAAAAAAAAGCAAACCCTTTTAACAGTATTTGTGTGTTTATAGAAAGAAAGTGTTTCGCCCAAAGAAAGATGGGATCTTGTGTGTGGGTTTTACATACTTCAAGAACCAGCTAAACGGGATGAACAGCATCGTGCGGCTCAACTGTTAGTGTCAAGTATTATTATTATTATTACCGTTACTCACTTCTGTCGTCATCAGTTTCTATTGTACAAGTTTGTACATTTGCACGCAGATCTGTCATTAAACAAACAAAAGCCATGAGAGCAGCCCACAGGAGAACCTTGTAAATTATAGGGGACATAAACAGGTAGTTTAAAATTAACAACCCCCCAAAACAGCCTGTAAAATTTGCACACATTATCTGTAGTAAGAAGGGTTTGTAAGGGTCCATGAAGATGGATGGTGGATGATAAATACAGAGCAAGGGTTGGGCAAGGTGAGGAAATTTTTTTAAAAAGTTGGTTTCCCTCTCCAGAAAAGAATTTAAAAAATAAAAGTAAACAAAAGGGGGTTCTCCACGAGCTCAAAGCCAAATATTTACGAATGCTCTCCCCTCCCTCTTTTCCTGGTCCTGACAAGGGGAGACAGATATGGAACCTATAGAGGTAAATATTTAACAAGACTGACGACAATGGATTCCCTGACTGATTCGTCGTCTTTGATTGGCTACGGTCTAATTGCGGAGGAGATGCGGGCAGAACATTTTAAAGCTTATAAATTGTCTCCCTTTTCCATAAAAAATGATGGGGGTGTGGGGAATCATCCTGAAATTATTATTATTATTATTATTGACAGCGACTACTACCCCTATTTCTTTTATTAATTTTAGCCCTCCTGGCTCATCTAATAGCAGGAAAAGGAAATGCTGTGATTCAGGGTCTGAAATGGTTAACTGCAGGTATAACCGTGGTATGAGCTCTGCATCACCGGATGGTTTTAAGAAATGAGGGTGAATAACACCATTAATAAAATGTAGCAATATTGAAAGAAAATGACTTTGATACGTGGATGAGTAGTGTTCTAAAGTTCTTGTCTTTCTCCAAAATAATAGCTGATCAGATGGGCCGTCACCTCCTCAGCCCACAGCTGGTGAAACGAGATGAGAGTATTTCCATCCAAAACAACTGCAACTTGCTGCACACTAATAAATCTAAGCCCAATGCATTCTTAGTGAGAGCTCGTGAGTAACCATTTTTATATTTAAAAAATTGCAAGAGAAACTTTTCCCAGATAAGAATACTGTACATAGAGAGAGAGAGAGAGAGAGAGAGAGAGAGAGAGAGAGAGAGAGATGCCATTTAATGATCTGTTTTTAGCTATTAGCAGAAACTAATGCTATATTTTTTATACATAGCTGCCAACCATACAAAAGTAGTAGGCAGCCATTGTTTAACTAGATAAGAGAATAACATTTACTACCTGCATGATATAGAATATCAACATATCCACAGCCAGGTGGAACTATCTCAAAAGGGGCCACCATTGATGATGAAGCTTTGAGAAGAATATTTAATGATTCAATTTGAGTTCAAAGAATGCAGATATAAAAGCTATCTTACCAGTTTTTCAATGACAACACTGTTTCTTTCACTTCAGATTATTGTTATTATTATTAAAAATCTTTTTTTAAAAATTGATTTTATTAAAACTTTTTCATAATTTACAACATTATTTTTCCTCTTCGTTCAGTTTTTCTGAATCAGTTAAGGGCTGTGACTACAATATTTTGTTGTGACTGTAGACATCCATTATTCGTGTTTTTGTTGCGTTTTTTTAAAAATAAATTAGCCAAATTAGTTGTCTAGAGAGTTTCTTATGATTCTATCGCCATTTCTGTAGTGTTTTTAAGCTCACAGCTTCTATTGTGACAATATATCACTGAAGACAAAAAATACGACCGTTCATGAAATTGTAAAGGTAGCCATTCTCCATCTTTTTTTTGTAGCCCTAGAGGTGACCTTTTATTAACATTAGTTTATGTAAAGTGGGCAAAAAAATGCATTTCACTTCATGATATTTCTTCACAGCCCCTGGGTGCCGGATCCCTAATGAGCTGAGGGGAGAGTGGCGATACACGCTGATGCAGGCCCTGAACTTGATAGTTGATGTCAAGTTTATGACCCTGGTACTGCTGGATGGGAGTCGGGTAAAGCTTACTTGTGAGAGTCGGGACGGACAGATGTTTCTGTTCAGGTAAGTAATCAGCCCTTTGTTCTTTGTTCTCTTGAAACTAAGACATCACCTGACATTCACTGGAGCATAGACCACAACAATTTACAATGAATCCTGTCTGCCTGTTCTTTTACCACCAAATGCATGAAAGCTGCCACGGTCGTTAACGAGGACCCATCCATTGTGGATCATTGACATGCACCAAATTTAATGTGATACACTACTAAGACATTTATACTTTCACTTTTAATCAGTTTTCTCTTTTTTTTTCCCTTGCACATTAGTTGTTTTGTTTGATGGGCTTTCCTTCACACTTCAGGTGAATCTGCAGACCAAAATTTGAAAATTTCAATTTAAAAAGAAAAAAAAAAAAACCATATCTTTAATTAGCATTGCTCTGATTCTGTTACTGGTTTTGTGAAGAATGTCGTTGACTTTCTGAAAAGTTTAATGCAGATCAATGGAGATCTTGAATTTCAATTCAATGGCAGGGTCAAGCAGTACTCACCAGGAAGATATGATGCTTACATATGTCTGAAGATAAGAAAGCTTCCTGATGACCCACACTATGCTTTCGAACTTTCTCGATTAAACAGTAAGTACCAATACAATAATTAAATACTTATGCAGTATGTATACTGTTAGTTTATTTGCACCACCATACCACATTTATTCAAATAACAACATATGCTGTTAATTTGTACTGAGGCTATCAAGGACAGATAACTTTTGTATTACTAAAATAACAATACAGGCTATTAATTTTTACTGTGGTCACAAAGGATAGATAACTCACTTATCTCATGCACCCAGACCTGTTATATTTTATTATGGCTTCCAGGTGGAGATAATCTATTAATCATATTTTGTTAATGATATTTATCAAACCCAGGGATAAATGATATTTGTCTAAAACGTAAGAATTTAAATAGAGTAAAACAAACTGGTGTTTTAAAAGTTTTACCCAAAATATTAAATTCTAGTAAAACAAGAGCTTACAATTTTCCATGTGAGTCTACTTCAAGTACTAAAGCCGGCCATTTTGGTTGCTGAGAGTGAAAGTCAAAACCAAAATAATTTAAAAAAAAACAAACCATTTACAAATCGAAACGTTAGTGTCTGCCCATCACTTCTAGAATTAATTTCTAAATTATTGTTATAGAAAAAAAAGAAACAATTGCTGTCACTATCTCTAGGGTTAGTCCATTGATTTGCCAGATAGTGGTGGTAGGCTCATTTACTTGTGGATGTAACTGTTTCAGCAGCTCAAGGGTTCTGAATCTGTCCTGTCTGTTGTTTTATTCTCTGTCTATCACCTTTTAACAAGCAAATGCCATCTGTCACTGGGGGGGGGGGCTCATTAGAAACAGGCAAATGTTTGTAGCAGAAGAATAGGTGCATACTTTGTTTATATTTTATCTGCATGCATTATGTTCTTATATGATGCAGAATAAATAGTTACTTTATTATTGTTGTGGCATGCATACACCATTCTGAACAATGGAGATAACCTCTCTCTCTACCTCGGAGTCAACCCTAATGTCAGATGTAGTGCCACAGTTATCGGTTAGAAAGCATGGCCTGTCCTGCGCAGTGAAAAGCCCGGAAATTCAGACTTTAGCAGGGAAATCCTACTAGAATTCTTCATTTTAGATGTGGGAGGAAATTCACATGGAGAGATTCGCCTGAGCCATCTTCAACTGGGAATCAAAGTTTTACCATGCTCTAGCAGCTGGGCCCATACATTCTTTGTGTAATCCATTAAAATGAACCATAATTTATTACAATCTCTGTAAGGAATGCCATTAGAAATGTATATATCTAGTAATATAAGGAATACAGGGCACATCAAAAAGGTTTCACACATAACACCCTCAATTAGAAAAAGAAAAAAACAAACAAGCTATTAATTATTGTGATAGATTAAATTACAGATAAATCTGGGCTTTCATTAAATTTTGATCTTTATGGGTGTTGATTATGCAGTAAAGAATTACATATTTTGCATTTTGTGACATTTAAAACTTTGTTTTTTTGTGGGCATAAACAGATGGGGTTTTTTTTTAAATACCTAGGAAAGAGTTAATAGCAGTAGCATCTATGATCTATAAAAACGCTACATCCTCTCATAGATCTGCTCTACTTAAAAATGTCTACTAACCTAGTTTCATTATTTATTTGAAATCTCTGTTCATTTTTGCAGTGTCAGTCCGAAGCCAAGAGAAGGTGGGGTCAGAGTTTATACAAAGTTCTAAGTAAAAAGAAACACCGAGAAATCTAATTTTTGAACTGGTTTATACTTTCGCTATAACTACCGCCAGTAATTATCATCAAGCCCTGCTGATAGGTTAGTCAGTTCATAGCTAGGACCCACCCCTAGTATTTGAAATTGGGGGGATAGCTGAAAGAATTCGTGATATCTACCTTTAGAACCCATAATTGTTTTGAAAACATCTCCTTTCAAACGTCTAGGTAAATTTAACATTTTTAAAATGTTTGTCATACTCTTAAAAAAAAAAAACTGGAAGTCTACAAAATCTATCAATACCAGAAAAGGGCATTTATTAACCTTTCCTCCGGTCATTTTGCTTTGCAGGTGGAAATGCTCTGGGTAACCAGGTTCGTCTAATTGGTGTCAATCAGCACATCCATCTCCATTCAAGCTGTGACTGGATTGAGAGCCCTGGAATAGCTGAGTACTTGTACTCTTGACAATCAAGGAATGTGGAAGGCGTCGACCACAAATGAGCAAAGACAAGACACCAAAGACATTGCACGATAAGTACAAGCACAGCTGGGTATACGTTTTGGCTATCAGCTTCGGCACACATATGTGCAACATAAACTCGTTTAGTATACAGACATATTCAGCTTTAATACGCAACAATAATTTGATATTAATTCCAAACCAGTACACTAATAAGCATCAGTTTCATAACCACCACACACTGATACCAATGTATACATTTTGCTTTAATACATATCAATTTTATCATTGTGTGTGCAGCTTAGAAACCAGAATATTTAGATATTCAGCTTTAAGACAATGTATATGCATTCTATTTAAGTATACACTTATAAAATAAGAAATATACTTACTGATGCTGGTATCAATTCATGCCTATGCATTTCAGAATTCTGATACACAGATATACACTATGCTACTGGTGTGCAATATGTATATACATTCACACACAGCATAATTTAGAAGTATTTGTGGGATACTCAATATAAAAGATGTAAATAAAGAGAAACATTTAAGATAGCTTTGATTCTGTTTTATATTTAAAAAAAAGGTTCATTAAGTGCAATAAATTTTCAACAGCCAATGAGATTTTTTATTGGAATTTTCCATACCTGTGAATGACTACCAGGTAGTCTATACTATAGTTCTGTTCATGCAGACTGTGTAGCGATTGACTGTTTTGATACCAAAACAGTGTATGTTACAACAAAATAAAGCTGGAACTTCTGTTCCTCCCCAAGGTTCACACACATGCACATGGCAATCTCTTTTTACTTCTTGGTGATTCTGACTACTGGAGTATAAGCTACATATCCTCTGGTTAGGCTAATAGCTAATAATTTGTGCTTCACCTTTTTGGTTATTTTTCTTTTTTAACGAGGTCAAACAAAACCAAACATTACAATTACCATGTAGGTCTGGATGTCGTGAAGCAATTTCTTGGTTGATTAAGAAAATATCAGTCTGAAATAATGGTTCAGTATTTGCTTTGCCAGAGCATAATAAAGAATTCAGGAATACATGCCGGTCAAATATTGCCAAATCTGAACTTAAGATTTAGGTACATTTAAGTAAAATTGTAACAGACAAGCAGTAGTGAGCAATGGTTCCATCAAGTTCAGATGTGTACTTCTCAAAATGAACTTGTGGTACTGCCAAACTAAAATCCAACTGCTTATAGAATAACTTAAACAAAAAGCAGATTACTTCAAAAAAATTTATTTGAAATTTTTAAAAAGTTATGTACAACCATTAGAAATAAACTATATCAAACTTCAATATTACAAAGCATAAACATTGGCCATACTTTCTTACATAAAAATATTTCCTTCACTGAGGATATTTCTTTTTTTTTTAAAACAAACAAATTCATTTGTTTCTCAGCAGGGAAGGCAGGACTATTGTGTTTACTCACCCGGTGTAGTTCAGTAGCCTTATAACGGGAAAATAAGGTGTACACTGAAAACAACCAGAACAAGAAACTTAATACACATTTTTTTCTTTTCTTTTACTAGAAATACAAGGTAAATTCTAATGCCAACAGAAAAGTCCCACTTTGCTTCTTACTTCTGAGGAGAAACTAATTAGTTAAAAGTTATTTAAAAAAGAAAAAGAAAAAGAAATTAATCAGGTATGTAATGCAACTTAAAGTCAAGAAACTGTCTCTCTCATTTTTCAGATGTTGGCCTTAATCATAACAGTTATGGCCGAGCTCGATAAAGATGTAAAATTTTTCACCATTTCAATTTCAGAAAGAAAAAGTTTGATCCTTAGTCCCAAAGAAAAAAAATTGGGTGGGAGGGGTGGGAGGGGTGGGAAACAGATGGTTGACTGACTATATGTGGAGATGACTATTTACTTAGTGGTTTCTAGTGGCTAAACAAATGTTAAGGGAAAACAAACAACATAATTTTTAATAAATACAGTACAGTTAAAAACAAAGAAGTGGCTTTTCTGGGGATGGACGGACTCATTATTACTTCATAAATAAGCATACAGAGGGTTCAATATCAAATAAAGCCAGAAAGGTAACAACAGTACTGACACGTTAAAGCAGCATAGTTTTACAAGCATCAATTATGTATAAACAAATGATTATGATGATGATGATGATAAGCTGTATATTGAGAAAAAACTTTTTGTAAAGTTTAAAAAGTTATTCATAAATAATTCTTAGAAATCTGATTAAATGTCATTTCTTGAGGTCAGGTCAGGTCAAGAATATTTAATGTATTCATTAATAAAACAAACAAATAAAATGGTTGGGAGAAGGAAAAAAAAAAGGATTACAGGTAAGAGATTTACATCAAATAGATCATGAGAATTAATATCCACAATTTTCTTAAAATTTATAGACATGTAAATATAAAAAAGGGAAAAAAAAAAATCTTTCCCCACATCCAATGAAATCCTGATGCAGTGTTTGAGTTTAGTAAGATTTGGTGGACTAATCACCACAAACAAGTGTTATTTAATTCTTTCAGACAGGTGAAAAATGTCCGTCCAAAACCTGTGGTGGTAGCATATTTTTCATAGCTGACTCACCAGAGGAAACTGGTTCTATACAGTTGTCAAAAAAAAAAGGGGAGGGGTCTTGTTTAATGCTATAATGAACCAGTAGCAGGACACAGATGTTGTGCTGCATACAAGTTGATCTTGACACTCATTTCCTGTCTATTTATTCAGGTCAGTGAGCCACAGATAAGGTGGTTAACTAATACAAAAATGAGTTCCTGTTGAACAGGAAGCTTCATTACTCTGGATAATTGAGAATATTTACTACTGGTTATGAAAATCATCAAGTACAGCATGTGTGCAAAAGATTGAGGTGACTAAAACTATAGGATTTTAAAATATAAAAAAAAATTAATCTTAAAGTTTTGTAAACAATTTGTTAAAGATGAGAACTGATATTTAAAATTTTTTGTCTTTCTTTCTTTAGTGTTCTGAATTCTCCAAAGCTTACATTTATAAGCAGTTATTTTCCTTTGCAAACTTTTAATCTTTATTAGCAACACTTTTTTTTTACATATAAAGCAAAATCAGTTAGCAGTACTTTATGTGCTGTAGTTTCTTTACTGTTCTTTCCTATGTATATTAACTTAAGATCTCTTAAGATGATTAAAGCAAAATAAAATAATACAAAATTAAGCTAAACCCTGTTAGAATCCCCAAATTCTGTTTAGTTTTATAAATAAAGGGCTAAAAACTATCCCCAGGATTCACTGAAATCCATGCGAAAATGACTTCCAACTGTCAATATTTATTGATACATAAAAGAAATATCACGAGTAAGTTTCTAAGTTAATTTGGATCAGGTAGGTTTAACCGCATATTTGTTACCTGGCAGGTGAGGGTTAAAAACATTTATAAAACAAGGGAAACAACTCTCACTAAAAATATGTCTACAAAGTAAACAAAATATTTCAGGAACTGAAATTTAAATTGAAGCCAGCAATTTTTTTGGTAATAGAACTAGTTCAAAAAGTTTTGGTCAGCTGATTAGATTCCAAACAAACATTTTACCTAACAGAAAGGTTTCTCATGAGATGCAATGTGTTTGTCTCATATGGTATAAAAGTGATGCAACTATGACTAGACAGATGTCATAACACCATTGGCTGGCTGACACAGGACACACTATATCACATTTAATATTTAAAATCTTTTTCAATAATTCCAAATTGGAAGTTATTTATTGTTTATTATTTATCCAGAAAGTGAATCCTTTTCTTAAATTCCAAATTTACCTAACATTCTAATAAAATTCTAGTTTTTGTTAGCCAAAAATATCCATTGACCGAGAGGGGGGCGAGCATTGATTATTTCAGTTAACAGAGGGTTCCCTGGGCAGCTGTGCTGGCTGCGTACTCATGTCTGTAAGGCAGCAAGGACACCAGGGTGTGATATTCTCTGATGTATATCTTCTGACATAAAACAAAATCACATCTGTAGAAAATCCATCCACAAACTCGCACAGGCCATCAGCAGGGACTTCATCATGACACTTGAGGATGCAGTATACTGAGGGGCAGCATCAGCAGGAAAAAATGGGTAAAAGAAATCATTTGGCAACTTGGCAAAAAAAGGCGGCAGATCTGCAATGGTCTCTGTGGCTGGTTTTGAGACATCAACAAAGGACACTGAGTGGACCACTTCAAAAACCTGATTGAGGCTGCTGTTGATCATGCAGTAACGTCCTGCACACTGAATAACATCAAAAATATATACATATTAGTATTTTCAAGAAAGGAATTTCTAAGAAAGAGTAATCAGTCAAGACGTGTATTCTGTCCCAGCACATTTAATGTGGAAGTAAAAAATTGTAAGTTAAAAAAAAAAAAACTTTTTCCAATGAAATCAGAAAACTAACAGCTCAACACTGATGAGTCTATTTTCACAAACTGAACCTAGAAAAGTCAAGAAGAATCATCAGTTTGATGGGAAATCAACTGAACCATATTCCAATTTGTTAACAGAGCAAATGGTATCCTTCTTTCTGTCACTGTCACTTTATCACAAAAATCCTAGAACCAAAACATTAATTTTATATTTTCCAACACATTCTGAGTAATTTTCTCTTCTGATATATTTTTTTTTTTTGGTCTATTTTTTATTGTCAAAAAATTCCCAATAAACATTAGGTAACCAATCTAGTTACATTCTCAGAATCCGACATTCCAGTGGATTATAGCCATGACCAATCAGTACGCCCAGCTTAGTAATCTTCAGGATGTTTGGTTTTATGTTAGACATGCAGCCTTCAATCTAAATGCACAATTATTGTTTAATGATAAAACTTCTTTCCCTTTTTATATTATAAAAAATTTGTAGCAAATACATGGAAAATGGTAGTTGATTATTAAAAGATGTTATTTGCAAAAATAAAATTTTTGTATCAAGCAAAATACTCTGAAATTTTCTATTATTTTTCGATGATTCCTCATTTTTCTGTTGTTTTGGAAACTTTCAAAACTTTTCTTTCAATCTATAAAATTCTGAAAATTCCTAGGAATTTTTTCATAAATTTTGCCAGGCACAGAAATGGCCATCCCTGTGTCAGCATCTTCAGTCAACACTGAAGTAATTTTTCAGCAAAAAATATTTATGATATAGAATCGAAAAAACAACCCAGTTTCTTCTCCCTCCAAAACCTGAACTCAATCTCTATTCCATGTCAGCCATTCAAGGCAGATGTTCATGGAGTTTCTTCAAACCTACCCTGAAATTTATGGTCTGTGGCTTGTTGTAAATAAACGATGCACCGATTATTTTAGACTGTGGGTTAACAAGGGAGCCAACTCTAGCATACATCAGCTGAACGTGCATACCTAACACCATTTTTGAACACTGACCAAATGCAGAAGCCTAAAAATAGAAGGAAAAAAATGTAAGTGTGGCATTATGAATTTCCTTTAGCAAAGTTTGGTGCAAACAACAGTAATTCAAAGTTAATAATTCTTATAGGGGGTGAATCTGTGATTAATTAGTCTTTTTTCTTTGTCTGTCTGTCTGTCTCAAACAAAGAATGTCTAAAAATTATTGCTGATAATCTTTCATTTGATGCCAAGCAACATTTTAAAAAATGAACAAACAAAATACAAAAGAATTTTTTTAAAACCCTATCTGAGTGTAAGGTGGTTATATTAGCTGACATTGCAACTTGGCCAGTGATATTTGACTTTAGAACATTTGGGAGTGAAAATCTCCACTCAAACCTGTAAGGAGAGGATCAATGAAATTACTTGAAGAAAAATTGAAAATGGAAGTTGCAGAGCAGAATTTCAACAATAATGTTCAAAATTTTAAAAGTTAAAAATTACATAGATGAATCTCAGGATTGTCATCATCTCAGGCTCACGGGCAACATAAAATTCTATGTACATCTCCACAGGTGGTTTATCAGTGGTAAAGCAGCTGTTATCATACATCGGTCTTAACACTGGTAACACTGCTTTGGTTATCCCTGTTGCCTGTCCTGCATCACAAGATGCCTGGCATTTCCAATTTTAGTGGAGAAATCCCTACTAGAACTCTCATACCCAAAGTAAACCCACAGACCAGCTGGCAAAAGGAAAGCAGGAATAAGCCATGCCAAGGTGTGCCAAACCAGACTGACACAAAACGGGGAACCTCTCCCCCCAAGCCTTGGCAGTTCAGTAGGGTATTCAATGGAGCACTACCCACCACATAACAATTGACAAAGCAGTAACCATAACCTCTCAGCCAATCCCTGAAGCCACAACAAACTTAGGTTCAAGGATGGTGTTGTGAAAGATGCTTGCCAATTATACAGCACAAAGTTTCTATTTTGGGTATGCTGCTCTGGAAGCTACAATCTGAACATAAATAAACGTAGATAAAATGCATGGAAATTAATTATCCTACAATGAATCTATATGCACTCTACATAAAAAAAAAATTTTTTTCAAGTTATCATCAATACTAATACATCCTCTTTCTATTATATTTTCATTTACACCAAAAATGCTCAAATACTTTAGTACAGTAAATTAACAATTTTCTCAAAGGTTACCTTTCTATCTTTTGTTTTTTTTTTTTTTTACTACAGATAAGTTTGACACTTTATAGTTTCGTGCTGTTGCTTCTGTTCATTTTTAAACCAATTTTCACTTTGTTGCAAGTTTTCAGACAGGGCCAGATTAGCCTGACACCTTTGCAAATGTCATTCACTGATTTGGCTGCAGCAGGTTCTCTTTCCAGTATCACTTCTAGCAGATCCCCATATATTTATTTTTTAAAAAAATTAAAAAATGGAAAGATTCTCTACACCAGTCAAGCTACTGATGAGACCACCCCAAGTCTGATCTTCTAGCACACAAGTTCATCTCTGTGGCTTCCCTCTGCTAGTCTCAGCCCTGGCTGGTCCCATGGTAACAAGCTCAGACAAGGATCAACATTCCAGCAGAACTTCCAGGTCTAAACATTATGCTCCTTAAAGCTGCCTCTTCTATAGGAAGTCTCCGAACATTTTCCTATCACACACATGAAATCAATCTTTCACCAAGAAAACAACAAACAAGGCTGCCACTGCTAGTGGATAATGACCACAGCCAGTAAAGAAAATATGGTTATCTTATCTTAGAAGTTTTCATAAAACAGAGTGTTAAACAAATAACATTTCTTTAGGAAACAAAAAACAGTGGTGCTTATGTGTTTTTCAAATCTCCACAATCAATCACCTGTCACTTTTGTTTTCCTATTTGTAATTCTAACCCCCTCCTCCATTTTATCTGAGAAGTTAAAATCATAACTTAACATCAGTGGGAAAAGTTCTGTGCAACTCACCGTGGAGCCAACAGGTTCATTCTGTATTATGATGGGTACCCAGTCAGCAGGTTTCTCCAAGGATGAGTTCCCAAATGTTGCCACAAATGTTGGACTGTTCTCATTGAGTAAATTCTTGACAGCATCCTGCATCATCTCACAAAAATCGCTCATGGTATTTAATTCAAACCTGATCAATTATTAAACAACAACAATAATAAATAAAGCTAAAAATTAATAAATTAAGACTTCTATACAATTTTCTTTTAAACCACTTTTTCAACAAAAGTTTGTTTATTTCACTTCGTTTCTTGGCCAACTAAGTTCTCCATCAAATAAAAAAAAAATTTTATTTCAAACTTAAAAAAAAAAAAAACAATGCATAAGTTATCCTGTTCTAAGTAACTTCAAACTATTTGTAATCATTTTATAGTTTAAACAGCTAAATAACAAAAACATCATCAACATTAATCTTTCCAGCAACTCAAGCATTCTCCCTGAACTGAGTAATATGTATGGCATAATTCCCCACCCATCCTGGTTTTTTGACTTCGTGCTTTGCAGATCAATGATTGATGAAAGCAACTGATTTAATGTCCATGTGCTTTTATCGAGGTCTATACAAAAGTTCTGAAGATACTTCTTGATCTTTTAAATATCCCTAAAACTTACCTGATCCATAATCTACTAATAAACGTTTGTGCTAGAACCTTCCCTATTCAAAAAACGGGTTCGGCTCCCCCGCCCCATACAATTAAAAAAGAAGATTCTGGAATAGAGATGCTCTGCATTGTCTCAAGAAAAACTGAAAGATTTACAGGTACCAGAGGTGATAAGCTGAAAGGCTGCTTGGGAAAACACATACATCTAAAGTACTTAGCATCCAATTCATACAAAAATTGATTCATTAGTGTATATACTGTAGTTACATGGATAGGAATTTACGAAGGTTAAAAAATTAAAATGTTCATTCTCAAATTTAAAGCATTCACTTTCATCAATCAATGACCTGTAAAACATCAAAGTGTAAATGATTTTTCTTTAAAATTAAAAATATCCTTTAATGTCTAATGATAATTCTAACAATGGGATCATAATTACAGCTACCTGTGTGTGTTATCATGCAGACAGACAAAAAATTTCTAAGGATTTTTATTTCTCAAACCTTAACAAACAACCAGACCGCATGTCCTGTCCAAAAGTGACTGGAACTCGATCACTGGCATTCTTAATGCATAAACCCTGAGCAGTGGCCTTTACAATGGTCAACCAGTTGTCTCGGTTCTCATTTAACTCTATTCTCTGTCTTGTGCAAGTAAAGGAAATCACAACACACAAAATATATGCTTTCTTATGGTTATCTACAAGAAATATCAATATTAATAAACAGAGAATATTCTTAGTAAATCAACATTGGATAATTTTTGATCTGCAAAATAAAAGAAATCACAGTAGACAAACATACACCATCTCTGTGATCATCTACAAGAAAAATCAATATTTATAAACAGGGAACATGTTAAGAAGATCCATACATCCTGCATGAGTGTAGAACTATACAGTGAGCATCAAGAAATACTAATAATAATAAATCGATAACATACAAAGAAATTATACATCAGTTAGCTTGATCTGCAAATTTAAATAAGATTACAAGATTTGAATGTACACCATTGAGATCTACAAAAAATACCCAATAAATAAGCATAGAAGTGGAAACGTGCTGAATAGATCCGTTAATTTGTTTCTGTCAGCACCATACACAAAGCTGATGTTCCAATTTTACTCTGATTGGAATGACCAAAAAACAAAAAACACCTATTCATTATATATGGTTACAAGCTACAAAAAAAAAAGTATTTTGTTTAACAATAGAATTTTTTTTGCAGCATTATTACCACCACACACATCGGCTATATTACCCTCACAGGCTAATATGATGAACAATAGAGAGTAAGTTAACCTAAAAAATTTTTTTCAAAGGATACTTTTTCTTTCCTCCCTCTTCTATTTGTTTTAGCTTGCCAGCCATGACAGGTTGTCCCACAATGTAGCCTGGGTTACCACTTCTATGAAATGGCTTAGTTCCTTCCTTAGAAAAGAATGAAATTTAAATTATTTCAATATTGCATAAAAAATGGAAGAGTTTCAAATCTTACAATGAATACATTTAATAGTTTTCTCAATTTCTAACAGTAACAGATTAAGATGATAGATCAGCTAGCTTTAAATAGTTTGTAGCAGTTATCTCCCTTGAAACATTTGAATTGTATTTTCAAATAGCAGCAAACAAAAAAAACATCAACCTGTATGATGTGTGTCATATATGGCAGTGGCTAAGTCATTCAGACTAAGCAAATAGTTGACTGGATGCGATATGTTACAATTTTGAACAGCTTTATTTTATGTAACCCTTGGCCTGTGGACCTGAGCAAAGAAATGTAACTAATGGAACATAATGGTACCTACTTACCAGGAGAATCTGCACAAGCATTCTTACCTTTCTGAATTCAACACTAAAACTCTGTACCAGGGGTAGCTGTTCAGTACTTATTGATGCCAGTGTGAATTCCACTTGAACAGATGAGACAGCAGAGATGTTATTCAGTGTAAAAACAAAGTGAACCTAAAAAACAAAAATTTTACTGAGATGTCACATTATATCTTATTCTTGTTTTTATTTTTTCTTCTTTCCAAACAAGCAACACTGATGTACATAAAACTTGACAGATCACTACCATAATAATCTGAACACCAGTGCATGTTTATTCTGAAATGTATTAACAATAACTGCTCAAAAAGTCATTTTAAATATTTGATACAAGTGCCTGTAGACTCTGATGATCAGTGGGGACCTGGTCCACGTTTTCCCATAAAGTTTACAGCTATTCCTTAATTCACTGCTGAGAGGTTGGTTTTACTTGTCAGGCCCTTAAGTGCTCAAGAGGGGAGGGGGGAGTTATATCTGGGCTTTGCATGGTCTAGGGCAATGGTTCCCAACCTTTTTCTAAAAATGTTGCTTCGCGGTCCCCCTAGATTTTTTTTTTACCCTTTGCGGTCCCCCATAAAATCAACTCGACCTACTATATTATAGTATTATTATTATTATTATTATTATTATTATTATTATTATGTTAGCATGTCAAGGTTTTTGCTTCTATGTCGTCAAACAAGTATTTCCCAAAATTTCATAAACTTTTCTATATATATATATAAATCCACTCAGAATTTTTGAAAATATTCAAAAGTGTACTAAAAGCACTTAAAAAAATTGTTGAATTAAAATTTATTCAAAATATGACAATTCTCGAAAATCAAATGAAGAAAAAGTTCAATGAGAGATCTGCACCTGTTTGGCCCTCAATATTTCATCAATGTTGGGCTGCGTTTTTGAAAGAGCCACTCTCATGTCATGCGTTACATAGAGTTTGTTTCTCGATCTGGTTTTGATTGAAATGAGTTGAGAACGCTGACTCACAATCATAGGTTGTTGCAAACGGAATCAGCAATTTGAGAGCCATCTTTGCAACATCCGGATATGATTGTACCATTTCAATCCAGAAGTTGCTGCAACGCATCTGGCCAAAAGCATTTTTGGCAGCTCCATCATTCACCAAGTCAATGAACTGCTCTTCAACGAGATGGTCTTCGAAAGGCAGCTCGCTGACGGAGATGGAGAATGGATTTGAGAGAAAGTTATAATACTTCTGAAAATCGTGAAGTTCAGAAAAATAGCCTGCAAGCTCTGTGCGGAGAATATCAACATGATTCTTCATCAACTCGAGAATACCAGAATCAACTTAGAGATTATTTTCATCAAGGAAAACGTTGAGCTCAGGAAATGGTGCAAAATTCTTCCTTGTTAATTTTAAATGCCGCAATTCCAGCTTCGTCTTGAAAGCATTCATTTTTTCATGGCAGAGGAGCACAGTGACCTCCTTCCCTTGTAATGCCAAATTAACGCAGTTAAATGCCTTGAATATGTCCACCAAAAATGAAAGGCACATTAGAAATCGATTATCAGAAAATCGGCTATGCAAACTGGTCTGACAAGTTGAAGAAATTCTGAAATTTCCTGTCATAGAACGAGAACTCTCTTGACAGTTCTCCCCTTTGAAAGCCACCGTACATTTGAGTGCAGCAGAACCGTTTCGAATTCCGCCTCGTTGTCTTTACACAACTCGGCAAAGAGACACGAGTTGAGTGAGTTGACTTTGATGAAGTTTACTGCTGTTATAACATCATTAAAACAGCTCTTAACTCCTCAGGCATCATTTTCACCATCAAAGCTTGATTATGTATTGTGCAGTGTGTACCCATCATGTTTGGGGACTTCTTCACCAAAGACTGAAAGCCGGAACGGCAACCAAGCATCGCTGGAGCACCGTCTGTGCATACGCCAACGACATGCTCCCAGTTGAGACCATGTGCCTCAAAAAACTTGTCGACTTTGTAAAAAATGTCCCTAGCAGTTGCTTTTGCGCTCAGAGTTTCACAAAACAGGATTTCATCTTCCATATGTTTGTCATGAATGTAGCAAACATAGACACACAGTTCGGCTAAATTTGCCACATCCGTCGTTTCATCGAGCTGGATGGCAAAAAAATTGAAGAATGAATTCTGAATTTTCGAGATGACCTGGGACAAAATATTTTAAGACATCTCAGTTATTCGCCTGCTGACAGTACTACTGTTTGATAGGGAGACATACTTCAGCTTCTGAAGTTCAGAACTTCTGAGCACAAGCGATATGATATCTCTGCAGCATGGAAGCATCAACTGCTCTCTGATGTTGTGAGGTTTTTTGGCGGCAGCAATTTTCCTTGAAATCTCGTAGGAGGCTTTCACACCAGCCGAAACATCCTGTAGACACATTCTTGTGTCATCAAGCCTGGATTTGATCAGTCTGTCAGCTTGACGTCTGAGGAATTCTTCATCTTTGTTTACTGAACTAGGATGTTTTGATTCCAAATGTCTCTCAACTTGCTAGGCTTCAGTGAAGTAGATGCCAACACCTCGGAGCACAAAACGCACTGTGGTTTCTCTTCTCCACCAGCATGTAGCACAGTAAAACCAAATTTCAAATATGACTCATCATATCTCATTTTCTTTGTAGGAGGCTTCTACAAAAAAAAAATTAAAACACATATAATGAATAAGTATTTTGCATGATTTTAAAAATTGTGTACAGCAGAGTATGATCTTTTTAACAGGACCGCAGTTATTTTTCACTAGCAGCGCCGTCTCATCTTGCAATTAACATTTTTGGGTGCTTAAATAATGAAGATAATATTGATAATGATGATACTCAGAGAAATTGGGTTAGCACTACAAAACCGATAGAATTTGGCCCATTTAGAAGGATGCATAAGTAAAACTATTGTTTATCTACTTCAGTGTTTATTATCTGATATTTATTACAATGTCATTCTGAACAATGCAGTACTATATTAAAACAACATTACTGCATTAAGTTGTACTTACTTTTACATAAATGAGCTACTTACTGCTAAAAAATGTTAAAAAATAAATGCTCACCTTTTAACAAAACTTTCTGGAGGCAAAACGCAAGTGTAATGATTCCGTCCAATTAATAGACAATAGAAGTCGATTACCGAAACAACAGTGGAAGATAAATGAGCAAAGTAGAACATGGAGTAGGTGAGTACAACCGGCTAACAGTGCAACCAACAGAGTTGTGATGTGTACATGTAAGCGTGTGTGCATGTGCGTGCGAGTGTTATCGATCGATCCCACACCGGATGCGCATGTACTGAGAACGACTTATTGATTATCACCACAGCAAGGTAGACCAAAACAGTCAATAATGGCGGCGTACTTTCAAATTTACACTGTAAATAGAATCCAGTCACAACACAAGTCAGCGACCCCTTCGCGGTCCTTCTGAAATTGCTTCCACGGACCCCAGGTTGAGAACCACAGGTCTAGGGAATCTGCAGTCCATTCCACATATTCCAAGCTGTTTCAAATATATGGTATATTGTTCAATCTTCCTTCAGGATATGAAAATTACAGTTGAGAATCCATTCATCAAATACAGGAAAGACTATTTTGAGAAATATGTCACTGCTCTAATTTACACATCTATCAATGACAGATTTATTTTACTTCCACAGCAGATGCCCAACCAGACTGTTGCACCAGATTCACCATGCTTGAGTGTTGGTTGTAGGGTTAAAGCTGTCAACCTCTCTCCATAATGCAGTGTCTAGAAGACAAACTGATAAAAGTTTAACTTGCCTAATAAAAACTACAAACTGCTAGTATGAATGTTGCACCAGGCAAGACAATAGTAATTTTCATCTGTCATTAATGGTTTCCATGAAGCAACTCACCTAGTGTACCTAAGTCTATGCAAAAGCGATTGCACGGTGCATCAAATTAGTGAATGGCTGAAAGGGATTGCTAGCTATGACTTCTAGTTTGGCAGACAGTGACATTGGCAAGGCATCCAGAATGTTGGTGTACAATAGTTGTCTTCCTCGCTAAACATAGTAGTTATTCAATACCTGCAGACATTAAATGTTTGGTGGCAATATAGCATATGGATGAACTGGTAATTTACCCAATCCTGAGTGTCAAACAAAATTATCTTGAGATACATGATTTTAGCATCACAGCCTTTAGGAAAACTGCCCATTTTATAGCAACAACAATGGTCGGACATATAAATCATAGATGAACACTTTTTTCCTGGTACATTCAAATTATTATGCCAAGGATATGTATATATCTCTCATCTGCATCCTGTGTGGATTTTTAAAACCTTATTGACAGATTAGTGCTCCTTGTCTCAGATATAGATTGGATCAAAGACAAGAAAACTGATCTAAGATGTCACAATGATGTAGCATTAATTAACTGCATTATACATTAAAAATACAGACATTGCAATGATGCAGGTCAGGTGTTAGATTTTCTTGCAAAAGAAAAAAAGAAGCCTTTCTACTAAAGAAAATTGTGCTTCTACTCATCGATTTTTATAACATCTGTATATTTTAATAAGCATATGGAAATTTCCTTGTAGCTTTAAGCAGATCTGGCATCTATTCAAGTTTTGTAAAACTATGGTAACCTCTACTAGTTAAATGCATTTAACAACTAACTAACTAGTTTTGTGAGGTGAATACCATATAGAGATTTCCCATCAGGCCAAGCAATTGAAAACACTGCTAAGTCACGTGATAACACAGTTATGTCATCGTGCAGAAGCCTCGTTAGCATGCAATGAAACGTTGTTAGTGTACACTTCACTGTATCTGCAACAGGTGTAAACAGAACTCACATTGAACAAAGATGTAAGATTTTAAACCTAAACAGTTCTACATTAAAATCTGCTCTAGTAGCTTACCTTTTTGTATATGAAGAACTACTCACAAGATTCCTTCTTCAATAAAGTGTTTGAAAACAACAAGAAAAAGGAAAAGTTTTCACTTTTCAGTCAAACTCAGTCACAATGAGCTTCTAGTGTTTACCAACCTCCTCTTTTGGCAAAATTATGTAAAGATGGCCATTAAACATCAGTCAAAGCTCCAAAACTTTCTGAAATATAGCACCAACTCAGTTGGTTCATACAGCTTATCACACAACATACTGCAAAAAATATAGTTCTTGCTGAGCAAACATGAAAATTCTCACAGTAATACTGTTAAAAAAGCTTTCACATCATTGTAACACTTCCATCAGAGAATTTATTCTAATTAAATACACACTTACAGTCTCTCGATCTTTCCACATTAAAAGTTGCCAAAGTCCAATACTCACCTTTTTAACTACATTGTCACAGAACATAGAAGTAATGTTGTAAGTTGGTGATGGCACAGTACTGAAAACGCAGCTCTCTGCCAGACCTTGCCAACTGATACAGGTAAGCTTGCCCACTTCAATTTCCCTGAGGTACAAGTTAAGTAAAGTGGTCATATTTAATGTAGACTCTGGAAGTGGAAAATAAAGCAGTACTGCTATAGAAAATTGCTGACATTCTTGAAACTTTCCACAGAAACTGCTTCTACATCTCATCAAAGCAAAATCCTCTATCTACTTACCAATGAAACTAAAGCTGTGTGTGCCGCATAAAAACTGAAAACAACTTGGTGTTTTGCTACAGAACTTACTGCACTGCAATATCTGTAACTAATTAGTACTTTTTTGTAACAGGTATAATGATGTGTCGTATGTGTTTTCACACTTGGGTTAGCAACCAGAGATTCCTGGTTCAAATCTCAGCGTCAGCATTGGCTGCCAACAGTATCTTGGGATACTGAAAGCAAACCTATGAAAACAACTTAACTAGTATTTGTTGTACTACTAATATTATCAACAACAAAAGAACCCTTAACAAACTAACTTAATTTTGAAAACCCTTAGCTTTTAGTGTCTCAGTTAAGATCACCCATCAGTCTTCTTGTCAGGTGCAGCCAAGAAAACCTTATATTACACAAGTGAATCATCACTGAATCATGACACATTTCCTAGTAGTCACTGTTTTTGAAATTTCAAATGATTTTCTACATTTGCATGGTTTAGAATGTCCACAAGGTCTTCTACCTGCAGGTAGACATAGTCATGATTATCTCCTTTAGTCACTATTAGCCCACATCAAAGACAATTTTTTTTTCTTTTTTAAAAAAAAAAGGGCAATCAAAGGGCACTTACCTTGATACAAAGTTGTCATATTTGTGGAAAACTCTGTCGTATTTTTGTTCATAGCAGGAGTGACCTTACTGTTCAAGTTGAATAAATCTGGATACTTAAAAAAAAAAAAATATATATATATAACTTACACAAGGACCAGCTTAATTGAACAAACCTGACATTCCACATAGAGATGGCCAACCATTACATAAACCTCACTGAAGATGATGCATATGGCAAAATAAAAGCAATTTTAAATGTTAAATCAGATGCAAATAAAATAATGAATGGTAGGTATGCTTAGCAGCAGAGTTCTTTACTTACATTAACTGTTACTAGTCCAATTTTTAAAAGAATCAATAAATTAGAGCCTTTTATTTATTAACTTAAAAAAATGACCCCCCTCCTTTATTCTGTCAGAGACAGACAGTACAATATATTGCTGTAAAAATAAACAACAAGGTTGCATTCGTTATTGTGCATGACTTGATAAATGCTAACCAGTACAATCTTGAAGCCTTTGTAATATGAAGCAGCATTCAGAAACCTAGAGTTCTGGCAATTTGTGGCGATGTCATCAATTGGACGAGTGCAGTCTGAGCTTCCATCAAACAAGAAAGCTGTAAAACAACAAACCGACGTTATTAACAGAACAAAAGGAAATTGCTGCCACCACCAATAACAACAGAGTTTAAAGGACCACTTTTAACAGACAAACTTAATGTACTTTGTAATTAAAACCCTCTATAAGTCATTGATTACACTTCTTTTGGACTGTGACCCAGATGTGAAAGCCGCACAATAGACAAAGACATGAGAAAAAGTTCAGAGATGGGTTGATATGAGAGTTAGTGGTATTTTGACACTTTGGTTGCCTAAGACCATTTTTTCCAACACTAATGGCGAGTGAAATATTGCCAGAGGTCATAAGTATATATAAATAAATGTTGACAACTAAAAATTTGGAAATTATTTTTACATAATTGTGTTGTATCTAGCTAGTATGATTAGCTAAGTAAGGCAGCTGAAACAGAAAGTGTAAATACTAAAAAAAACAACAAAACAAACTCAATTTTCTCCAAATATCTGGATCTATATCTAAATCACACACCAAGGGGGCTGTACCCAATGTATTTTCTGTTGGTGAATGTTACCAAAAGGTTCTAAGAAATGATTTCTATTTTCTTTTGCCAAACTAAAAATTTAGTAATGCAACCACACGCTAAGGCAGCTGACTGCTAGATCAACTGATGAATCAATCTTTCTCTCTGTCACTCATATGTATTAAAAAAAAAGAGAGAGAGAGAGAGAGAAGAGAATCTGTCTGTCTGTGTGTCTGTCTCTTTCTATCTCAGTCCCTATTGTACTCAACACAAAACCACTTACAAACTGGATTGTTGTCGCTGCAATACTGCGATATCAAAGCTCGTGGCAGTCTTAAAATGCCTTGGGTCAAGTTTTCAGAAAGAGTATAGATAACATCCCCACTCTGAAAATACAAGATTAAAAGGGATTCATTTTCCTGGAACAAAAAAATAAATAAATAATTTGTTTAATGCGTACATAGCAATCAAGAGTAAATAACAATAAAAAAAATGTTGGTTTTTATTTCTCCTTCATTAACATTCTGTGAAAAGTTGACTTGTGTTAAAGTCATTCAATCAAAATAACTGCTGCCTATCTTACCAAAGTCTGCCTTAGGAAATATGGGTTTCAATGTTTTCCAGCCGCACAAGCAATAACACTATTACAGTTGGTGAACAATCCAATGTTAAACAAATTCCCTGCTGATGTATACAGCTAACATGGGTATTCAAAACAGTAAAAATTTCATGTTAGTTCTATAAAAAACTGTTTTTTCACAGTAAATGCCTAAATATGCTAACATGAAAGCTTTTTACAGGTGTGCCCTACCTTATATGTTATTGTGTAGGTGGGTTTTTTAGAAGCAGCCCTCTGGAATGACATGCCGGCATACCTTTCAGCATAAGCATTGAATTTTTCTTGTGTGTGAACTAGATCTGGAATCCTGTAGTAGTTCCTCTCAGCATCTGCAATAAATACTACTCTACAGCTTGCAATTATAGATTAAAAGATTACATACAGGATGTCTATTCCGTTTTTTTGTGACAAGGAAAAATGGAAACATTCAGTACTGTGTGAGAATATATGGTCACTGCACTATTATTATGATTTTTGAATATAAGTAAAACATGTTATAAGATAATAATTTACCTTAGAAGCAGTTCAAATGAATGGTAGCTATAATGTGTATAAAAGACGGGGAGAAAATGCCAGGTGCTACATTGTTATGCATGCAAAAAAAAAAAAAAAAAAATTCAATAAAGTCACTTAATAATTACATGTTGAGTTATTTTGGGCCTAATAATAACCAAAACTATTTTTAATGCAAAATATGATATTTCATGAATACATTTGACATTTATTTTTTAAAATTTATTTCTTTTAGTATTTTAGACTTTATTAACCATCTTAAAATTAACCAAAGATCTTTAAAAATAAGAGAAACAGTTATCAATCAGAAGGCAGATCCCTGACTTAAAACATTGTATAGGTAGAAAAAACAAAATATATTTTCACAGAGATAATGAAACTCATATATCTAAAACCACCGGCTCAGCACGGCCAGGGAGTGCATCTCAGCTTCTGGTGGTGATGATGGAATCAAAACTGAGGTTCTGAAAAGTACCAACATGACAAACCCTAATCTTTTGATACACTTGTCTCTGGAAAGAGACTAATCGAGTAATTTTATTTTTTCAAGGGGCAATGGCCCTAAGCAGACTGCCAATATAGTTAGAGAGTAAAGCCAAAAATGTAGGGAGCTATCAGAAAAATACAATGGCCATTTCAGAGTTGTGTTCATCAAGACCAAGGCACAGATGAAAATATTGGAATAAAAAGAGAGAAAAAGTGAACAAATGCAAATCAAAGATAGCTATGAAAGGTATTTATTGATACCTAGAATGCCATTACCTTAGACCTTTTTTTTTTTAAATCCACATTTACACGGAAATTTATATAGAGGTTATTTTGAATGAAAAAAAATGTCTTACTAAATATCAAACACTAAGTAACTAGAATCTTTCCTGTCTATTTAAAAGTAATATAGTCTATTTCTAATAAATCTGGATTAACTGGATTTGTTTTTCTAGCCTAGCACTGATCCTATTCCAAATACTGTAAAGATTTCTAGGTTTCCCACAATTTTTGCACACATTGTACAATTTTTGAGTAAGAAATTTCCAACTTTATGACCACAAGGTTTCAAAAAGCTATTTGGATATAATTAAAAATAATAATAACAAAACTACCACGTTATTATTAGTTGATTTTCATCCATCTTAAATAACATTTCAGGGCAATCCACTGGTTCATTAGAAATACAAAATACAGAAAATAATTCAGTTATATTTAAGTTATGCAATTACTTTTTGTTGCTATTTTTGTTTTATTTTTACTGTATACTATTCAAAACAATATTTCTATAGAAGTCCTAATTAATAAACTATTTAAAAAAATAGCTTAAAAAAAAAAATTCAATCTGAAAATGAGCTGGCAAATTTGGGTTTGTCATCTTTCTGCCACAGGTACCTAATTATATAGGTGCATTATATCATTAATAAACATTCTAGAAAAGTTTAAAACTAAAACTTGTGAGTACATTTATAAATGCAAACCATGATAATAGCTTTTGGCAGTTAGCTATTTGCGGTAAATCACAACGTACGAGACCATTTGACTTGGAATATAACAAAATTCTTTTTTCCACTGGGCTCCCCTGGGAAAATATGGAATAGCTTTTCAATTACAGTACTGCAGCATTTTTCCTTGTGGTTCTGATAATAATGAAAAGTATTAGAACTTTTGAATGCTTAGTTACTAAGAAATTTCTTATGATGAATAATAGCATTGATCCATTTATCTTCAACTTTTTCTTTGAAGCAGAATGCAAGCAATTATTCTTTTCAACTAATATGGCATTAGCTTATAACAAATATGATTCTATAATTATTTCAACATGCAAAGTTTTTTTATTGTTAGGTAGCATGTGAGAGAATGGGAATTCCAAAATAAATGCAATTTTAAAAGATAATTCAGACAGATCTACACTAGAACTGCATCAAGATGAAAAAAAAACAAAGAAAAATTAAAATTGGTTATACTTACAGTTGTCCAAATAAATACAAAATAAACCATTTATAGTTTTGTTGTGTACTAGTTGAAAATTGTTGTTTGTATTTACTATAAGTTCTTTCTGGAAACACAGTTTCTCATCAACACTAAAAAGAAATACAAAATAAAAACATGAATGACATTAAAGCCTTCATGCTCTAATTTCAGCAAGACATCATCTGTTCATCATTAGAGAAATGCCCACAACTATCTAAATAAAAGTAGAGAAACTTGCAATAGTGCCAAAATGGTAAGGTGATCCCCCCCCAAGAGAAAACTTTATAATCCAGTTATAATACACATCCTGATAAGTTAATGACTTTAAAAGGCAACAAATAATTGTCACTAACTGAATGAATCTTTAGACTGGATGCATTTTCATTAGCTCAAGTACACAAAAGCAACATACAACTAAATTGATCTTTCACCAATATAAAGTTTATCATAACACTTCTTTAGTCTTTTCTAAAAACTACAAAGTGCAATTTAACATGACCACCACCTTCTATTTACACGGCCTTATTTTAAAAAGCATGCACCTGTTTGTAATTAGTTACAGATTCATTGGAACAAGCCAAGAATTACAGTAATGAACATAAGTGTTGCATCACTTATGTTTTTAAAAATAATGAATCTTACAGTGTAAAAATGTACTTTTAAAATTGTAAAGCCAATTTAGTTTTGCATCTATATTTGAAGGGCCTCTGTACTAAACAACCTTACCACAGCAATTTTTTGTAGAGATGCAACTAAAATCAGAAGGCTTCAATAAATGCATACTTTGCAATGCTGTTTTCTCTAAAAGAATATTGAAACACTGCATTAGTCTGATGCAGTAGTTTCTACCACTACTGTATAGAGGCAACTTATATTTTAACCTTCAGAATGATAAAAAACAAAATAAAATAAAATGACATTCTGCACATCAATAACTGCAAAATGTTTGCAACACATACTAATAATAAAAAAGAGGTGTAGAAATAAAATTACAGCATTTTTAAAAGCACATCTAAACATGATTTAGTAAATAATATTCAGTAATTACCTAGCTAGAAGTAGTCTTTTGTTACAGTAAAATCCGCTGAAATCCAAGATCATAGGTACACATTTGTAACCATCAATCAACAAAAAAGGAATCTTCAGAGTTTCTAATGCCATATGTTTAATTAAATGGCTAAGTGAACATAGTTTGACTCATTAAGAAAGCAACCAAATATTAAATTTTTTTAAAAAGTTTAAGATTTATTCAGGAGACTAGATTTGGTAAACAAATCTTGACTTTTTTACATTAATTTTTTTTTTAAATTGCTTTCCATAGTCTAATTAGCGTATTTAAGAGAATTCTATTCTAAATATCACTAATATCTTATAAATCCAATCATGCATTCAAATCACCTGCTATAGAATTGGTGATTAAAATATTGGCTTTTTTTACTTTTAATAAATCATGATTCAGTTAAGTAAAAGAAAAAAATGTATTGTTCAATTTTGGTTCATGTATTTTGTCAACAAGGTTAACAAATTTTAATCATATATGCTGAGGAAATGAATAATGGCTACAATCATTCTGGAGTCTAGTAAGCAAACTTTGACCTGATGATTCCAGAAACCTACCAAAAAATACCTGATCAGGAGAATGAAGCAGCTTACTTTGCAGAGACAGGTAAACAAGCACTGAAAGTGAGTTTATCTTTAACTGTGCATTCCAAATCACAGCAGCAATTCACATCACATCCATTAGCAGTCAAGTCACATGGACAAGGCCCCACATCTGAAAGCAAATATAAACTAATGCAAATGATTTGGCCAACTTAAATAATATAACACCAGTTACTGATTACAAAATAATGTGTGCACTTAAGTGTTAAAAATAATCTATGTCCAATGAAAAAGTAATAACTAATTTTAGATTACTTAAATTGAACTATATACTAAATATGTCTTGCCTTCACCTATTTCCTGCCATAATAGAGTATACAGTTCACCTTAAGAATGTTAGCAGCTTAAATAACAATGAAGCTTCACTAAAAAGGTTTTCAGAATTACAAAATAAAAAAGTTTTTAATTAACCACATAAATCATTCAGCAAATCTCATCACTTTTACCTACTCCACTAGAAGATTTATGAGTATCTAATTAAAATGTTAAGATTCTTAAAAATAAAGTAGCAATATCAGTAATGTAAGCTGATATACTATCTAAGACCCCAGCACTATTAAACTGCTTTTTAGAGCTTAGTTATGTGAAAGACAAATTGTCTGTTGCAGTATAGTGGTTAAAAAAAAATGCCTGAAAAGATAAAAGCAGATGCAGAAGATCCTGGGGACATTTTAAAATCTTTTATACAAATGTATAAAACTTTCAATACAAAACTTATAAACAAAATTTACCTGAAAGCATTTGAATACACAAATGTAATACAAACTCATATTTTAGTTATGGCCTTCATTGTCTTTTCCTAGTTCTTTATGCAGCAATGCAGTCATTGCAAATATGTTTCATCAATGAGTCTCTTTGTAGACATTTTTTTCAACCTTCCACACAATTGCTTTGATTAGCAGTGCTCCCTCCACTCACACAGATAGCACCTCAAAAGGTTAATTGGTAGTTTTTGTTCCATTTCTTGCTGACCTGCAGCTTTTTATCGAAAACATCTGTTCTAAAGCTGAAGGAACAAATTTATGAAGCTGTGAACTGTTGACTTACTTATGCAGCTGTGGTTCAACCTATTCTTTAGTTAGAGCAAGCAGGAATGTCTTCTGAATTTCTTACCTGATGCCAATCAGAATTTTTTTTTTTTTTGCAATCCACACGAGTGATGCTACTCCAGCATCTAAAAAATTGTATATATTTAAAACAAACAAAAAAAAAAAAACAAACTCAAATGCTATCTGTTGGTTCATCACTTGGTGGTGGTGGTGTGGTGTGTGTGTGTGTGCGCACCATTTGGTCTAAACCATCAAAGACACCCTTTGTTCAGTCATAAAAAAAATTCGATAATCTCTGGTTTGCTGCCATCTTTATCAATAATGACTCCATCATGATGTAAATCTGACAGTAAGACTACAGATTAATACCTTTCATAACATTCTGAAAAATTTGGCTTTTGTAACTATTATGGAATATTCTAGAATATCACTGGATTACATTCAGAACACGAATCTTGATTATTACACAATAATTTACAGCAAAGACATTTTACTCGCATTGGAGCCTCACAGTCTTCAGTAGCACCCTAAGAGGATGTCATAAAAAGAAAAGAAAAAGGAATGATGTTGACTCCAGTCTTTTAGCTAGATGTCACCACAACTGAACCACCCATTACTCGCAACAAAACTTCCCTCTGTTTCACCCCCCCTCCCTCTTCACCTTCAAGTCTCTGTGAAGACTTCTAGCCTTTTCCTTGTTTGTCAAAAGGCTAAGTGGTATGCGTTGTTGATTTCAATCCTCAACCCGCTCAATCAGCAACTTCTCCATCTTGGCTAATACACCAGACGACAAGAGGGAAAGGGACATACATGGGCTAACACGAGAACAAAGTTATACCACTGAAAAATGATCTACTAGGTCTGACAGATCACAGTTGTTCCCTTAAAAGGGGCCCATAGTGATTCCAGTACTAGATGTGGACACGAAGTCCCTTTAGAAAAGCTTGCGGCGCTCGTGTCACCGGAGCTGTTTTTTTTTTTTATGTACTGGGTCCTGCAGGGGTTAGGGCCTGAAATGACGGATGCATACCGTGGAAGAAGGGCTCGTGGCGAGCGTGAGACTCCACGGGTGGAGGTGGAATTTAGAGTTTTGCGAGTGTCCGCAATTGGGGAGCTCAAAACTGCCGTGGAAGGTCGCTTACTGGAAATTCTGCCTGCATCCTGGAAGGTGATGTCTTCGAGAACGTGGAACCGCATCCAGCTGAGTTCGGAGAACGAGGGACAGTGCCCACCCTGTACTTGAGAGAGAGGGGAAGCAATTGAAGGAGATCAAATAAATATTTCAATATTCCCCCCCCCTCCCCTTTTGGTAACTAAGGTGTGTCCTGGTGCAACGGCTTACAGTTTCCAGAACCTCCCATGGATGTTGTTATTACGGTAGCTATCGTTAACGCCATATACCTTGGTTCGGAAGGACAGGGGTTGGCGAACCTGTCACCGCAGGGCTCGCGGTCGTCGTGGTCGGAACCAGCTCCGTCGGGCTGCTTTTCCGAGGAGAGATGGGGCTTTTCGTGCTGCCTGTTACGGCACCCTGCCCCGAGATTTCCACGGAGCCAAGGGCCAGACACAGAAGAGCGAGCTCGCGTATCCACGGGACGCTAATTTTCGTCGCCATTAGCGAGACGCCCGTGAACCATGGGAAATGTGTGTCGGAGGTGATGGGGGGGAAGGAGTTTTTTTTTTTTTTGGTTTTAAAAAAATTTATACCTAATAAAATAAAAACTTTGGAAAACGGCCCAAATTTTGAAAGCGGGCTACTGAAGCTGCATGGATTCCGCTGATTTCGGCTCCCATTCTCGCCAACGGTAACTCCGGGTCACGTGGACTAACAAAACAAGAAGGGCGCCAACTGGAACTGGCGAAGTCTGCGCGGCCTCGCTGTCCCCGGGATATTTTTTTTTTTTTCTCTCTCCCCCCACCCTTAATATCGATAACAGGGCTGAAGAACTGACCGCTCGGTTGGAATATCACGGTGCTTAGGATCCGTAAGTGTTTTCTAAAGCTTAACCGCGCAGTTTTTATTCAAATTTTTGGCTCCGAAACCGTCGGGGTTGGTTTGCTTTCCCTTGTCGTCTGCATCGGTGGGGAGAGACCCCATGGAAGTCGTCGGCGTCCCTTCCTTGTGTCGTCCAGTTACTGGGCGTTCTCGGTTATAGTAACCACCCCCCCCACCAATCCCTCCGTTCGTTCGTTCTTAAGTATTATTTCGTCTGTTCTCCTTCAAAATCAGATCCGTCCCTGACGGGAGGAGGGGGACAAACAAAAAAAAAACCGTTGGTTGGTTCCCTATTTATCTATGATATAATTATCGACCATAGCTCCCTCCCTACCAGCTCCCAGCTCCCTGCTGCTGTTCGCGGGAAGTTTCTATTTTAAAAAAAAAAAAAAAAATTATTAAATAAACGACCAGTGTTCGTGGGGGGGGGGTGAGGTCAACCAACCACCCCCCCCCGTACTCGGGGGGTGGGGAGTGGACCCCCCCCACCATCATGGCCTTCCCAGGCTGTCCAGTCCACATGTCGATGAAACCGTTACTAAATAACATTTAAAAGAAATGAGTCCCGTCTCTCTCTTTTTTAATTGATATGTAAATCGTGTAGCTTGGCGTATACTGTATCCGGACCCCCCCGAGGGGAGGGGAGGGTCCACCACAATGTATACATAGATCCTTTTAATCCCTAAATATCTTTCCATGGCTTTATTCAGCAGTCCACACACCCCCCCCACACACCCCCCCCACACACACCAACCGACTAGCCTGTTACCAAGTAAAGGTAAAAAAAAGGGCTAACTACACCCAAGCCCAGTATGACAGCCATGGCTTGGCTTGGCTTGGCTTGGCTTCCACAAATCTAAGAGGAGGAAGAAAAATCGTACAGGAAGTGTAATAAATCTAAGCAAAGGAAAGGAGATTAGTACATTAACAAAAAAAAACTATATATTTTTTTGCCGTTTTCTTTATTTATTTAGCTTAAAATACCCTTATGTTTCTCTCTTATTTTCAAGGTAATAGATGGTTATTTGTATAAAATTTTCCTTGAATGATAGTAAGGATTTTAAATCGACGACAAAATAGTAGTTGTGTAAGGGCTTCAGTTTTATTTTTTTTTATTATGAAATTGTGCCAACTTTGTTATAACGAGGCTTGTGTACATCAAAGTGTACATTAAAAAAAAAAATATTCAAATTAGTTAGTATGGTATACTGCGTCCAGGGTCACAAAAAGCAGGAAATGGCTGTTAGCTGCAACCTCAATATGGAATTGGGAGAGGGTCAAAGTATATAATTTCTCCACACACACAATTTTAATTTACACCTCAGAAGAGTTTGGGTCCTCAAGACTATACATAAGTAGGGGATAATGTAAAATCACATAAATAGGCATTGATGGTATTAGTATGATAGCTAATTAATTAATACTAGATGAGGTGGAGGGTGATGCAACTTAGTCCTGAGGAGTTGATGAGGATATAGGTTTTGGTGGCTGTTCAACCTTTTTTATAAACCTGTCAAGAGTTGACTGCACAACAGCCACCTTAGCATAGATGGCTCTGTTGACCTTTGCAAACCTGGTGGCATTGGGGTCCATCCTCTCAAAGGCTGCCATTCCTTTGGCAATGTCCTTGAATGCTTCGGTCATTTCCTTTGTAAGGTGTTTTGGTGGCTGCTTTTCCGCAATTTTCTGCTCCAGCTCTTAATTTCTCGTTTACCAACTCTTCACCATGTGAATCAAGTAGGTTTCAGCATTACACTCAAGATTCAGTTGATGAGCAAGATCAATGACTTTAGCGGTCTCTTCTCCAACTGTATTTTTTAACCTTTAAGAGCTATTGAAAAATTGAAGACACAGGTTCTTCCAAACACCATTCATATTCGTTGGCTTGATCTCATCCCAGACTTGAGCAAATGTCCTGCATAGATAGTATACCTTAAAGGTTGCTATAACCCCTTGATCCATTGGTTGCAGCACTGAGGTTGTGTTTGGTGGCAGAAACAACTTTGATGTTGGGGTGCAAATCATCCAACTGTGGAGGATGACCAGGGGCATTGTCAAGGATCAGCAAGATATTTAAGGGGATTCTTTGGCCTGGAAATAGTTTTTCAATGATGAAATAGTGCCAAAAATATGCCTCAAATATGGCAACTGTAAACCAGGCCTTGAGTTTGACATACATACAACCAGAGGAAACCACTTGTGAATACTCTTCAATGCCCATGGATTTTTCCTGTTGTACATGAGCAGAGGTTTCAACCTGCAATCCCCTGCCGCATTACCGCCAAGGAGAATCCTTAGCCGCCTTAAAACCTGGCATTGTTTTTTCTTCTTTAGCAATGTATGTAAGGTCAGGCATTCTCTTCCAAAATAAACCAGTTTCATCAATATTAAACACTTGCTCCATCAAATAACCACTCTCCTTAATTACATTGGCCAGCGCTTTTGGAAACTCCTCTGCTGCCACTGTATCAGCACTAGCAGCCTCACCACTCACTTTTACTTTATGCAAATTTGCATGGCCTTTAAACCAACTGAACCACCCATTACTCGCAACAAAACTTCCCTCTGTTTCACCCCCCTCCCTCTTCACCTTCAAGTCTCTGTGAAGACTTCTAGCCTTTTCCTTGATTGTCAAAAGGCTAAGTGGTATGCGTTGTTGATTTCAATCCTCAACCCGCTCAATCAGCAACTTCTCCATCTTGGCTAATACACCAGAACGTTCCTTAGTAATGACAGTCGTCTTCATAGGTGCAGAACTTTTCACTTGTTGTTTAATGCTGTGGTCATTATGGATGCAGGAGAACCCAGACCATGTAGAGAAGTTATGGATTCACTGCTCTCATACTTCTGTACCATATTATATTTATCTTCAAGACTAGATTGTATGCCATTTTTTCGTAGCACTAGCACCTTTAGAATCGCTATGATTACAAGGGTAAAACCTGCAAGACTACAACATACAAAATGCACCACAACATATGATGCACGTAAACAAGAGTAGGAATGCAGTGGCTCATGAGAAAGGAAACAATACCCACTGTGCAACAGCCACAATCCCTACATGCTGGAAAATAGTACCACTCATAAAAATTCTATTTTTTGGCTTGGAATTTTAAAAAAAAAATAAATTGTAGATCTTACGTAAAGTTGCGGAATACATGATGGAGACTGCCCGTATCCATTTTTCTCTATAGTACATTGGTATATTCTTCAAATTTTTAGTAAGATGTCATACATAAATTTGCTTCATATGTCAGATCTAAAAGTATAAGAGTTATTATTTAGACTATATTCACTAAATCGGTGTGATTCAAAGTACATCTACACTGATCAAAGATTTTTTAATTGTGTTTTTTATGTAATATTGAAAATTGGAAGGCTCAGTGCTTTGAAAGTGCCATCACTTTTCAAGGAAAATTCAAAGGAGTTGGGAGCTTGTTTTGAACAACAAGAAGCCAGAGCAATGGGTCCATTGCCAAATGCATGCACTAAATGTAGCCATTCAAGACGCTATTTCTGGAACCTCTCCTACATCACCTTTTAGCATTGATACAAGAACTAACATTATCTACAAGATTCTCCAAAACTTCCAGAAACATTTCAAATTCTTGAAAAATTTGCTGAATATTTTCAAATACACATGACCATTGTTTCTTGCTTGTTTCAGTTAAATTTCATTTTTTAGAAGTGATACAGTCCCAACTGGAGATTCTTCCTCAGTACTGGAAACTTGAAAAGCAGTTGGGTAACACTTGTCAAATCTAAAGCAGTGAGCTTTCAGGAAAACTTTCAATAATTTTAATTTTTTTTAATTCTTGAAAATAGCCTTAAGGATTTTCAAAATTAATGATAGGACCAGTAAACTTTATTTATTCTGAAAGAGCATCTGTGGAAGGTGTGACATTTGTGAAGCATAGAGTTAAGGAAATTGTTCTTCTGAGATAAATGACTGACTTTATTCGAAATAATGCAGTTTCAGATTCTCCAAAGCTGTCCAACAATCAAATATTCCTTACCATTTTCAAGAGTCGGAAGTCTATCAATTTTTCAAATCAAAAAGATAGTTTCTTTCTGTGAAATTGTTGTTATGGTTATTAATTCATTAGAATCACACATAACAAATAAAAATTATACCCTTTTTGATATAGATTGAGAAGCTTATTCTTCATGCCAAGGCAAAGTACCAAAATTTGATTTAAAATATGTTTGTAAATGGTTTGGCAATGATTTGGAAACTGCAATCTGAACTTATGGGTTTGGAAAAATCTGCTTTCACTCTAAAAGTTGTATAGTCAATGATTGGTATAAGCACTTAATCATGCAGTCCAAAAATTTTTCATTTATATTTTTAATAGGAATAATCTTTATAAGCACAAAATTGATAAAAGCACGTGGAACGAATCCAGGAAGAAACAGTAAGAATAAAGTTGGAAAGTCTGCGAAAAGCAGGCATGGTGTGGAATAAGCTGACTGGTGGAAACCACCTATGCAAAGCACGATATCTATAGGTGACAGCATGACATGTCTATCATTCCCTTAATTAAGCACGTTCTGCACAGAGTCCATTATGGCTTCAAAACAAAAGTTTTACATTAGAATTCAAGCTAAACGTTATTTGGGTAGTTCATAACGGTGAAAATAAAGCTGATGTTGCACAGAAATTCAACATTGACCATGATGGTTAGCCGATGGTTGTGAAATGAAGAGGAGTTAAACAAAGATTTCAATTTTGCAACCTGAATTTCTTGAAAGAGAAAGCAGGAAGGATTGCTACCAGATCTGGAGCAGCAGCAGTACAAATGGTTTGTTGTCATGAGGGAGAAAAAGGCAGAACTCTCTGGACCTCTTTTAATAGAGAAAGCTAAGTCTTTAGCTCAAGAACTCTTTGGTGGTTCCGAAGATCTTCCAAGCACCTTTACTTCCGGCTGGCTACAAAAGTTCCAAAAGAGATTCAGTATTGTCTACAAATGAGAACATGGAGAAAAGGTGGATGCTGACTTATCTGGGGCCAATAAATGGAAGAATGTTTTGCCAGAGCTTCTGCAATGTTATTCAGAGAAGGCAATTTTCAATGCTGACGAGACAAGACTGTATTTTAGGGCCACTTCTGACTGGCCAGAAAGGATGAAGAAGTCAGGGAAGGAAAGACTGTTTTGATGGTGTCAAACATGACTGGCACTGAAAAACTAGCTCTGCTAGTGATCGGCAAGAGCCAAAATCCAAGGTGTTTTAAGAACAAGAAAAACTATCTTCCAGTGCAGTATGAATCAAATTCTGCAGCCTGGATGACTTGAGCTTTATTCGCAAAATGGCTAATAAAGTTGGGCAAGAAGCCAATGGATGCTGGGATTATGCATTGCCTTAAAGCATGCTATCACAAACAGTTAATGAAAGAGTTGGTTGCATGCTTAGATAGTGGCCAGGACAAATTTCTTGCAAGTGCTGCTAAATCTGTAACTGTTTAGGATGCCAGTTTCATGCTAAAAACTATTGGGGGGGGGGGGAATGTGATGTTGATGACTATCCAAAATTGCTTCAGAAAATGTTTGTCATTGAATCAGGGAGAAATGCTTCAATGCAACAAAGCTTTTGAATTAGAAGTTTTAAACAGCAAAGAAGGCTCAAAATTGGATGAAGAGTTTATCGAATGTGATGGTCAATTTGAATGTTTTGAAGAACTGAATGAAGCAAGAAGTGATGAGACATCAACTACTCTACTGCAAGCACTTGCTATGCTTGATGACATGAAAAGAGTTCTCGAAAAACAGTATACCAACTCAAGAGTTAAAGAACACCCAACATGCAATTCGAAGTTACATAATACAAAACAAGTGCACGTGACAATCTTCAATTTTAGATTATTTTTCTAAATAAATACTGTCAACTGTTTTACTTTTGTGTTTTTATGAAGAGATAAAATTTTGTTTTTTATTACACATTCCTCTAATATTATCTAAATAATATGTGCAAAAAATCCTTTTTAAAAATGGTCTTATCGATATATGCACAATTTGTGCTGGTCTGGAGAAAGTGCTTATATCAATCATCGACTATTTACTATTACTGAAATCATATGGGTTATCAGAGAGAGTGAGTGAGTGCAGTAAAGTAAAAATTATGATTTCTCAAGTTATGCAACTTTTCAAATTGTATTCTGTCACCCATGAATGTAGTTGTTCCAGAGTGCTTGTGCAGCATAGTGTCATGCAGACTTAATCTTTTCTTCATTTTAACATCATATCCAGAAGTTGATAAACTTGATTCTTAAAAACCTATGAAACATTTTCTTGCAATGATGCTAAAAGGCAATGCATTTGCTCTTTTGGATATGTAAATAAGTTGTTTGTTTTTTGTATTTTTTTTACTTTCTTGACTTTCAAGATTAATCTAGTAGTGCAGAGCTTGATTTGAATGAAATGATCATACAAATTTCACCAAGTCAGAGCTATTCAGTGATTAGCATTAGTCCAGCACTGGGAATTAGACAATCACGTGTATTCAAAACTACTGTCAATCCAGAAAAATAGTAGTAGTTTTGGATTAGGAAAAGTTAAGATCAGTGACCTAACTTCTAGTGGATAATTTTTTTTTTTTCCCCATCTTTTTTGCAGGTTCATGTCATCTCTTGCTCATCTGTTTCTAAGAAACTGAAAGGATTACTATCTGTCAGTTTTGTGGTTTTGAAGGTTTTAACTAGGAAACAGTTTTATTTTATTTACAAGTAAATCTACTGCAAATCATTAGAACAAGATTACTGTGTATCTCACACACAAATTTAGTAATTGTTGTTTTCATCTTTTTTGCACAGCTCATCATGCCATCATCTCCATTCAGATGTTGTTTGTCTCAGCAGCCAATATTTCAGGTTTACAGGTGCAAACGAAAAATGCCAGCAGCAGACGATAGTCTACTTGATAATGAACAGACAGATGTGGGTTTGCCCCCTTTTTTCTTTTTTCTTAAAATTAGCTTGTATTGTTTGTAATTTTGTTTTTGGTTAGGAGTTTTCAAAATTTGAAAATTTAAATATATTGATAAAATGGAGTTAATTGAAAAAAAAAAAAAAGTTCCTTAAAGAGCATCATCTATCAACAGCTCACTACTATACTGCTACCTGGGATGTCAGTTTGGTATTTAGATACATTTGGGCCTCATTGTAAAAAGTTAGTGAGAGGCAAGAAACCCAATCTCAATATTCCTGAGGCTGAGTTATCAAAAATTAAAACAAAACTTTAAATAACTGTTGTTTTTTAAATGAGAATTTTTTGCTATTATTCAGTAAATTTTATGCAAACTAATTATTGTCTAAAAAAGACTCATTTATGAATGTGCAACACCAGCATTAGTCATTGCTAATTTAAACCATCTGGTTATAGTGTTCTAGAGCAGTGCTTCTCAAACTATCTGATGTGGCGGACCGGCGGGGTTTTTTTCCAATGTGCCACTGACAGGTACCATATTTGTGCCATATTATTATTTGAAGATTCGTAGTAATATTAATTTATACCAGAAAAATATAATGAATATAATAAAAGTTGACACATTTTTTATTTTATATTTATTTTGTAAACAAGTAATACAATATTACAATATAAATAAAAAATATTAAAAAATCAGAATAGCAAAGCCTTATAACAAAGATATTATAAACATATAAGTAATAAAATGAAAAATTATAATGAATAAATTAAGTTAAATATGTTAATAGTTATTATGGACTTCAGTTCCCGCTTTTTTAAGTGTACCTAAGGAAATGTATATAATTATTTTTAGTCAGACCCCAAAATGGAGGACAAAATGCTCAAAAGCCAGACGTCTGACCACCATAGTATCAATACATCTTTGTTATTACGTTATATGGTAATATGAATACCCCAGTGGTTCATAATAACATCTGTTTTCATGCAGCTGCCATACGCTCTAAATTTGTTAAGGGATATTTGGCCGAAGTGGCCCGCTGGCTCTCCTCCTGGAAGCACTATTGTTTCTTTTCTGGAAACTTTCCGCTGACCACTGCCGGTCTGCATACCACCACTTTGAGTAGCACTGCTCTGGAGTCTGCTTTGTGTGGCTTAAGGGTAGATTACAAATGAATTTTGATTCTAATGTCCTTGATTTTATTGAGTTACTCTTAGTAGAGAAGCTGGACATAACTGCCTAACTTCTGAAAAGATTGGTATGTGAAGTAATGGTTGTTGGAACACTAGCTTGGATAGTTTGATTTGGCTCTTTATGTGAAACTTAAGAAACTTGTCATTTAAGTTTGAGATGCAAGGTTTGGCGCAAAGCGAGTTTTAGTGGGAGGTGCTTGCAAAGATTTAAAGTACATTGGCCTTGCTATAACATGGAATCTATAATAACTCAGTCATGGGACTCTCAAAAGAAAAACAAATTTGCAATACATAATGCTGAAATATCCAGTGTCGAGTCTAGTGCTGGTATATTTCATAGTAAAATTCATTTAATCCTTTCCTGTTCATGATGGCTGAAACTGGCTAGGGCAGTGGTTCTCAACCTTTTCATCTCAAACATTCCCTTTTTTTCTTCTTTATGACAGTTAGTATTGAAAATGTCAACTCTCACAGGTATGTTGAACAAAAGGGTAGTAAAACTTGTATTGCTTGAGAGTCAATAACAGGGTATTACGATCAACCAGAACCTCCCCAGTGTCATTTCAGAAAATTTCATTTGTAAGTTTCTGCCCATACTTATTCTTGCGAGTTCTGTCTGTTCTTGTGTTCCTAATTTTTCAGCACTTTTACATTTTGAAAATGGATTTCTGATCCAGTCAAAATTACTGACTTCTAGTGAAGGAAAATGTTTCAAGCAATACTTGATGCTGTTCAATAAGTTCTTTCACTTTGACTGCTGGATCTATCTGTGCAACATTGATTCACTGTCTGATTTCCTTTGGTTTGTAATAAATCGATCCATTTTATGAGTATTGAGAAAAATATAAAAGATCTTGTGATACAATTTGTAGAAATAGCACAGGTGTCAGAATATTGCACAGTAGCCTACATGCAGTAATTCAAACTTACTCAACTTTCAGTACCATGGGGCTGCTTTTCGACCAGCATAAAAAATGTGAGCGTACTGTCATCACTATTTAGACTGTGGCACTGCTGTGTACAATATTTGCAATGGGGTCAACATTTTTGGGTGCCTTTTCCACTTATACTGTGATGTAATGAAAGTTGGTCGTCCTCTCATTCTTTGTAAATCTTGTTCAAATAATAGTAGTAGTAACAATTAATATTACTATTGGGATTGCCAGAGATTTGAAAATCTTTCCTTATTTTTGAAGCACGAATTTAACCAATAAAATAAAGTTTGATCTCATGAAAAGTAGAAATATATGGCACACCTTGGTCAGCAGCATGTCTTACTGGTTGAGAAAAATGGGGCTAGGGCACATCAGGGAAAGATGGTCTGACATTGATGGAGAGATGTCATATGTGGAGTTAGTCATTGCTGGTCAATCAACACACTAGTGTTTTCTCTGTTTGCCACTTGAAGATTGATGCCAGCCCAATGGTATTTTTCCACACATTGATATCAGAGGATTTCTTCCACCACATAGCTTTGGAGACTAATCACTATGCCATACAAACCCAGAGCTGACCACCTGGACTGACACCACCACCATAGAGATGAAAGGTTTTCTGACAGTAAATATTACCATGGGTCTTTATTCTGTGCCATCCATTGAGAATTCTTGGAGTGAGGATACCAGAATCATTGTCAAAAGTAATGACTGAGGTGATTCGAGAAATTGAATCAGTATTAGCATCTTTGTTAATATTTTTAAATGATTTATTTAGGTAGGTGCATTTTGAGCAGCCATGTTGGAAATGGTCTGAACATTTATGCATATAATGAATTGCATTTTCTGAATGGGGAAAGGGTTAAGATTTACAGATAATGCAGTTGCAATTGATATTCTGTTGCATTAAACAAAATTTTGATGTTCCGACAACTTTTTGTTCTGAAGTTAAAAACTACTCTTAAATATTTTTGTTGTGTAAGTATTTAAGTTTATAAAATTTGTATATAAGCATGCTTGTTTATTAAAGGGTTAGTACAGTTATAATTAAGTTGTACAGTAGAGTTAGTTTAAGTTATTTTTATTTTTAATTTTAAAAATGTACTTAAATTAGAATAAATGAAAAGTTATTGAAAGACTTTGTGATCTAAAAAAATATTGGTATGTAGTACTGCATTTTCTGCAGATTTAACTAAAGTTATTTAATTGCAATATTCATTTTAGGTTTTTTTTGTATTGCAGGTTGACATGAAATCTAAAAGGCAATGTTCTGGTATCATGCAGAGTATAAACAGCTCCAAATTTTTTTCTACTACACCAGCAGAGCAAGTTAAATTACAGGTGCTGTTTCCTCCTTGCCTTAATAACTAGCTGTCTTTTCTGACTTGTAAAGTTGAGATAATTTCTGCCTTATTTTCTGTCTACAATTGAAGTTTTTCATCCTTAGAATGATAACTCGGATACACAAAGAAGCATGCAACACCAGTCTGGGCCAATGGATCAAGATATGGATTACTGCAATTCTGAAAACACTATTAATTCTCAACTACAGGATAGTCATTCTCATGTATGTTATTTTTAATTGTTTACCTGCAATTTATTAAGAAAATCCTATAAAACTGCTCTGCTTTCTAAAACTGGAACTTTTTTTTTTTTAACTCTAGGTTTTAAATTTCAAGATGTGCATATGTAATGCCAGGCAATGCATTTGACAAAACTGAGGATTGCTTTCAATGTTTACAGATTAGGAAATAGCTTCTTTCAGTAGATCCCAAACTCTAATTGGTTTCAAACTTTTTGATTGTTGTTAGCAGTAGATGGGTCATTTATTATTTGGGTGGTCTTTCACTGTACTCATTTCTTTCTTATTACTGTTTTGAGTGTGAACTCGATGAAAATTGGAAATCGGCCAAATAAATCTACAAACTAACATCTTTATCTGGGTAGTGATCAAATTTATGACTCTGTCCAATGTATTAGCATTATCATGGACAGCAACTCCAGTTAACATTTGATTGTAAAAACTCTTAGTAGTTTTCACCTTCTCTTCTGTCTTGAAATTAAAACATCTACAGTGAGAAGCAGATTTGTGTTGCTTTTTTTTTTTTTCATTAGTTTTTTTTTAATTGTTTTTCCTTTTTTATTAGACTTACAGAAAAATAGAACCTACCAATTTTACTTCAAATCCAGAATCCATTAAAAAAATGGAAGCCCAGACAATGGAATTTTCTTCTGCACCCGACTCTTCACAGCACCAGCAGATGGTATTTTGCGATCAGTTTTGTGTGTGAGTAGCAAAAAGATTTTCAAATCCTTCAAAAGTAACCATTTTTGTCCTTGCAGAAAAAAAATTCTTTAAACAAGATGCTTTTCCAGCAAGTTTGTTATTATGATTAAGGTTGATGTACCTATCACTCATCTTCACTGGCTGGTTGTGTGGGTTTTTAAAGACACCCCTGATTCCTTCCACATTTAAAAACAGCAGTAGGGCTCTCTTTTTCCCTTCCAGAATTGGAAGTGCTGGACCTTTTTGTTGTGCAGTGTGCATGTACAGAGGTGTCGGAAGCATTTCATTATTGGTGTGGCGAAGTTTCAGTTAGTACAATTATTTTATTCTTTTAGCATTAGAAACTACGAAACTGTCCAGAAATAACAAGCCAACACCAAGCAATTATACTGTATTACATCAAACTAAAAGCATTCTGTTGTTTTTCATCACCAGACACAATAAATTGATTAACTATTTCCTTCACACAACATTGTCTGCTATTTATTTACATGTAACTAGGAGCAACAGATGATTTAACCTTTCCTGTAACAGCGAGCTACGCAAATTTAACTTAATCCTTCGAAGAGAGCTGAAGGATCTCCACAAGCAAGCAGGCCGTTGAAGCAGGAAAAACAAGATATAACTTACACATTTGCATAACCTGTAGTAGTAGTAGTTTTTTTTTTTCATAGCTAGTACCGATTGTATGAATGATTTCTTTTACGGTTTTTTCACCTGTGCTGAGATTACATATGCTTGTGAGTTCACACTTCAAACATTCGTAATCCAAGTCGTCATCATAGTGTTTCACTATAACTTGTAGGTTCTCCTCATCAACATTGCCTTCAATCCACACTGCACTCAAACATTTTTCTATGGAAACTAACACCGAAATAGCTTTGTCATATATCTGCCTTGTTAATTCACCTGTAACGCAATCTAAGACATGGTAATAGATCAACCTGTAAAATTCTTCTGGATTACTAAATTCATGTGATTTAGTCTTCTGGAATTGAGCTGGCACACTGATTCGACAAGGAAGCTTTGGTTTCTCAGCATCCATTTCATTAGAAAGGCTTAGTGACTCTTTCCATAGTACTTTGAAACCTCCTCCTGATCGATCAATTCTTATTCGCAACATGGAATACTCAACCAAAGCGATCCATTCTCCTGATCAAATATCATTTCTTTGAAGCTGTTTGCTCAACATATCTGTTCTCTCAAATACCTTCAGTGATAAACAGAGACAGAAATAAAATTTGAAATCTAGCAACTGGTTCATAAAGCGGGACACATGTGAACGTATCTTCATATCTGTTGATTCACATTCAATTGTACTGGATACTTCACCTTGTATTGGTAACTGTTTTCTTATACCTTCTAATGCTTTCAATTTGATTGTGAATCTAGTTGGGCACAAAGGCCAAACATGACTTTCTGAGCAATTGACACTTTCTGCAACTTTCCAAACAATCCTGACTCTCTTAGGTGAATCGTGAAAAAAAAAATGATGATTTCCTGCATTAGTTGAAGAAAATCACGCATCAAAGTAACTTGAGAAACAGTTCCTACCATTTATTCTTTACTTGCTTATCGAGTTGTGCACCAACATTGACATTACAAGAAATGCAATGTAGTTCATAGGTAGAATTACGATGGAGCTGACACTGTTCGCATGCCCTATATTGATGCACAGCATTTTTCCATGTTTGGAATCCTGCGGAAACAGCTTTTCGACATTGACAGCTGCTGACAAATTTTACAAAATGCTGCGTTTTTCTCATAATTGTATTCCAGCCAAGGAAATGATTTACACCAATCAGTCAGAAATTTCCTGCCTGCCTTATCTTTAGGCAATTCATGATCAGGAACTTGCTGATTCTCTGTATCTGTACTGCTTACATCCACTTCTGGGTCAGCCTGAAACATCCTCAATTGCTGCACAATAACTTAGTGGTTCAGTTGCTTGCTCCATGTATTAGAAATTAGATAATAACAGATTGACAGCAGTTAGCAACGATAAAATCAAGCGAAATTGTTGTTGGTGGTAATATCCACTTCAATATTCAATTAACGACCAATCACAACAAACATACCAGATGTGTCAGATGCTGTTGTTTGACTTGAAATGTTCTGTTGATTGACAATAGTTCTGTTGGTACCCAGCTTGTCTATGAGCAGAGACTAACTAGTGTGTTCATCGTTCAGGCCGCTGTCTCCACAAATGCCTTTGCTGCTCCCTACCCATGAGGTGCTACCTAAACTGGTCCGTATTTTTTCAGTGGAATGCTCCAATGGCGCTAGCCAATGGGAATGCGACCTGATTGTGTCAGCCGTACTGGCAGTAACAGTTCTAGTACCGGCCCGTGTGCGGCAGCAGTTGGTGGCTGGGAAGCCCGCATGGCAACAGGGGGCTATAGTTCCAACCGTAAAGCGTTTGCCATAGTTTTAATTAACTTCATTCATCAAATAATTGAATTCACAAAAATTGTGGCAATGCCACACCACTTCCGACACCCTTGTGTATGTATATTCTGGCAGTTAACTGTGGCAGTACACTTGCCTCTCTGGGGTTCTCTCTGTTGAAGACAGACATTGATGAAGGAAAGAAAAAAAAAGCAAACAAAATTACAAGATCTGAGACAGTTATAGTTCTGTGCATTCAAAATCAGTCGTACAAAAATTTTAACAATGTTTTCTAAAAAGTTCAGAAAAATTGTTTGCTCTGTTTGACAGTTTGGAAAAGCTTTGTTTACATTCACTAGAATCTGCCAGTGTTAGCAGGCATCTTTTGATTGTGAAAGGATGATGTTTGTCAGAATATCCATCTCTCTGTGCTGTATCGTGGAAGCATAGAGCTCTGTTAGGAGTAGGTATGTTCATCATCACCAGAATCTGGGAAACTGTACAGGTTTTATCCCTTTTTATTTTAATCTAGATGTGAGCTATGTTCTCATCTACTTTACATGTGAAGAAGAAAAAAATTAGTTGCAGTCCAGTTTGCCTTTTTCCAGATTAGAGTTTAACTAGAAACAGAATGTCATTTAGAAATTGGAGATGTAAAAAAAAAATTCTGCAGAAACACACAAGTCTGTTACTTCCACAGTATCGTTTTGTTCAAGCTATTTTCTGCAATTTCATCTTGTGTTTTGAAAAAAATAAATAAATATATCAGTGTTTTATCTAGGAATGTTAATTAGTATGTCAAAGCAAATTTCATTTGAAAATCCTCCCTCTTTTTTTTTTAAATTGAAAGTTGTAGTTTGTGGCAATGCTAGAAAAATTACCTGAAAATGCAGTGAAGAGTGTGACATCGATGCTCTCTAGAGATGTATGCAGGACTTTGTGCTAACTGTTCAGATTTTCCTATTTTTTTTAAACCTGCCCCTCACGAGGGTGATCTAACTCTTTACTATGGGGTTGTTGACGTTCCCTGGGTCGTCATTGCAGAAGCATCCAAAACTGCGATATTTGAACATATAGTATCACACAGATTTCAAAACGTCTTTCGGAACAAAAATGAAATGGTGTTTGAGTTTTCAGTACTCACAGTACAAATCTACGCTAAAGTGTGCAGATATAGTTCTGAGGCAATACAATGTGGGAAGCAGGCAGCACACATGATCAATTCTGATGTACTGCTGTGCTTTAGCTTCAACGAACTGATGGAGCTGTTAATTTTTGTCATCGGTAGGAAAGCTGCACATCTTACTCTTCCTTGAATGTCACCAGCACTGCCATGAGATTGATCACACAGTAATTCTAGGTACTACTATCGTTTTACTAGACAGTGCTTCACTAGAATTTCTACCTGCAAAGTCAGGGAAGAGATTTTTCAATAATTTCTCACATGATGTACCAAGAATAAAATAGAGGCCAGCAAACGGCTTCTCTCCACCTGTGGAGATTCTCGAACAAAAAATGAAAATGAAATTATTTTTCCAGAATGACATGGGTTTGTATACCAACAAGAGTGATCATCTGCTTGTGAGGGGCACTTTAAAAATTTGCCATTCATAATCCTGGAAATGGTTTAGGCAGGATCCACCTATAAATAGGTTTAACTGTTCCAGATACTTGAATAAAATTAAAGAAATAAAATATTTTCAGACATTGCTGCCATATGTTGTTTAAAGACAAAAACTGTGTAATCTTTATAGCTGCTTACAGAAAGGATTCTCTAGAACAGGAGTGTACAACTTCTTTTCAGTGCAGGCCACTTTCACGTGACACCTCCATCAGTAGGCCACAAAAGTTCAGCATCCATCTCTATACCTTATAACATGAAATTTTTTTATAGACTTATTCAGATCAATTTGTTATATAGAAATACAGTTGTTCCCCGGTATTCACGGGGGTTATGTTCCTAGAGCACCTGCAAAGAGTGAAAAACCGCGAATATTGGATGTGGTCCATAAAAATGACTATAAACGTCAAAATATAACGTAAAATATAATAAACAAAAATATAAGTAAATATATAATAATAATTTAATAAAAAATGCACCACTCAGAGAAACACTTGGCAAAACACTCGAGATAGCTACACGCGGTAAACTGGGATGATGCTGGGCTGCATCTGCCTGAGACAGCGCCTCGTGGGAAGCAGCCAATCAGCAGCAAGGAGGAATGAATAACGCTCTTGGATTGGCTACTTTCAAACCTCCAGCCAATAGCGTTTATTTTATATTGATATTTTGCTGAATTTACGTTAGTATTTATATTACAAAATTAGTAAATTATATTGTTGTTAATAATGTAGCGTTAAAAAGCATGAAAATATATATATTGCCATGAAAAAAGACAAAAAAATCATGGAAGATATTTGTGATTCCATGAAAGTGCGGGGGCTTCCACGAACAATTATTGGTAGGTTCTAAGGAAAATTCCGCGAATAACCGGGGCTGCAAATGCCGAACCACGATTACATGGGGGTCGACTGTACTCTCCTTACATGGGTCATGATCAGTGGGAGACATTGCAGTGCTTCTGACACCAACTGGTTAATGTTGGGTTCCAATGAGGTGGTTGCAACTCTGAGCACTGCCTGCAGGCTATCATCTTTAGTCTTGTTTGCAGGGGACTTGGTCATCTACATTAAGGAAAACGCTTGTTCACATATGTAAGTGCTTCCAAACATTGAGATCCATTTCTGTGCATTTGCATTGATATTGGGAAACAGATGCCAGTCCAGGTCCTGATAGAATTGTAGGAGTGGCATCTCACGGTGCTTACTTCTCATCACTGCAGAGCACTGGAGTTCAATTACTTCCAGCTGTACGTCACCAGGTACAGTTTCAGCATCCACAGAGAATGGATCTGCAAGTAGTCTGAACGCAGCCTGTTCGTTCCTGAACTGCCCAAATCTGATGGTGAATGCCTGCTGCAGGTCTGCAAGCACACAGCTGTGACAGCCCTAGTTGTAATGCTTGTGCAAAGAGGCATCTTGGCATGCTGGAAAGTATCAATTCCCTTTCTTTAACTGGGTTTCAAAATGTTTGTTTCATTTCAAATGCACAGACTTCCTCAAACAAGTCACAAATCAGTTTCTCTCTCCCCTGCAGCTTCAGGTTGAGATCATTCAAGTGTCCAGTGAGGTCTTTCAAAAAGGCAAAATCAGCAATCCAATCAGTGTCCTCCATGACTGAAGTGTCCTTTCCTCTCTGCTGTATAAACAGCTTGATTTCATTTCACAGAGCAAAAAATTGTTTCAAAACATTACCAGGGCTCAACAACCTCATTTCTGTGTGATAGAGAATGCTCCCATAAGCTGCACTGATGTCCTTCAGAAAAGACTGGAATTCTCTGTGATTTAGTGATCTTGCACAGATAAAATTAACAGTAGATATAAAAAAGTCAATTATATCTGAATTTTAAATGTTTTCTGCACAATGCCTCCTGGTGAATTATGCAATGGTAATCTCTTAGTTGTGCTGCGAGATCTGGTCCTGGGTGCCTCTTCAGACATCCAATGAAGCCATTCATCTCACCGATAATGGCGGGAGCACCATCGGTTGTCACAGCTACTAACTTATTCCATAGTAAATTTAGGTTCTTGACTTTTTTTTAAGGCACTGAAAATTTCGGACCCGGTTGTTCTGCCATGCAAGGGCACTAGTGATGCAAGTTCTTGATAGACTAGACATGCTTGAGTGACAACATGGATAAATATTGAGAGCTGTGCTGTATCGGTTTTGTCTGCTCTCATCCAAAGCAGCAAAAAAATATGTGATGTGATTCATTTTGCTTAACTGATCATATGAATTATTGGCCATGTCAAAAATGCATCATTGAATGCTTGTTCTTGAAAGACTAGTGTCGTTAAAAACATCCTAGGCCTTCAGGCAAAGTACGTCACATATCTCAATCATACAGTCTTTCACAAACTCGCCATCGGTGAAGGGACAGGCAGGTTTCGCAATAAGTTTAGCAGTCCTATAGTTGGCAATGGTAGCTGCCTCCAACTCCTTACTTCTCTTTTCAAACATGCTTTGTTGACACACCAGTTGCTTTTTCAAGACTTCTATCTTTTGCGTTCTGTTCTAACCTTGTAGATTGCTAAGTTTTGAGTGTTTTGTTTCATAATATCTTTGGAAATTATATTCTTTTGCCACTGTTACATATTCCAAACACACTAGGCATGTGAAAGTGCCAGAACTTGATTTGAAAAAAAATTACTTGGGTGTCTATTCTGGATTAAATTTCCTGTGCTCATGATCAACCTTTCTTCTTTTACTCTCACTTGGTTTTAACAGAGACATGTTAGTACATGGAGAAATAACGTTTGCCTATTCAGGTTGTTGGCACCTAACTTATCTAAGGAGCGGAGCTGAACTGTTGTGTGTCTGGCACTTGGGTCGCTGTCTCCGCAAGTACCTTTTGCTGACCGCCTGCCCATGAGGTGCAGCATGTGGCAATTCCATGTTTTCCCAGCCAGAACGCCCAGCAGCATTAGCCAGTGGCAACGCGACTTTGATTGCCCGCACTGGCGATTGCAGTATGGTGGTCTGTGACGCAAACATGGGTCATCGCTGTGACAATTATACGCAATGGATAGCAAGTAAATGGCGATATGCGAGGGTCAGTGACACTTGGGGATAGGAAGTACAATTCCATACAGTATTCAACTGTGGTTAGGTTTGTAACAATGAGGTCTCTTTCTGGAGATTATGGTCTTCACACTGGGTGTGTTGGCCTACTGGACGATTTCCTCGTGGGGCATGCGATCCCCCCTCCCAGGTGATGCTAGCAATGAATGCGAAACTCCTTGGGGTGTCAACAGTACAGGGTCTAGCACTCAGCGTTGTATGTCAATGCTGCCAGTCGTATGACCCAGTAGACAGCTACCTTTGTCGAGGTTTGCAGGTTACACAACCATTTAAGGTGACAAAAATATGAGCTGCAGAAAATGTAATGATGATTAAAACATTGGAAAACAACCACTAGGTGGTAATGTATCACTTAACTAATTTATCTAATTGAATTAGACATGGTTGCTATATTTATTTTAAAATGTTTTCATTTTGGCACATTCATTTGTGGGCCATATGTTGTGCACTCCTGCTCTAGAGCTTCATGCATTGAATCTGCTACGTGGTTTTTCTTTTAAAACTTTTGTTTTCATATTGTAGGGGTGGAGAGTTGAGTCCAAGATCAGGCCTTATTCGATGTTACTGCAACCCATCATGGGAAGGTCTTATGGAGATGCGTACATATATATCAGACTACTATTGATGCATGCTGCTATTCTGGTGCCTCATGAATGTATACAAGTTTTTTGTGTTTCTGTCTTGGAGTCCATTATTGTTGAAGAACTGACTATTTATGGCCTTAATATGTCATAACTCAAGTTCCTGTTATTCTTCAAGTTTGCTCTCAAGCTGAAGCTCTGAAGGATGACAGCTTCACAGTATTTAATTACATTTTTTTCACACAACTGGAGATTGTTTAAATTAAATGCTATTAGAAAATCATGGCCATAACAAATATAAGTTTTTTGTGTTTCTCTCTTTTTGTGAGAGGGTCTTTTATTTAGGAAATGAATTACTCCATGGTAAATTGTGTGTCAGTGTCATTATTTAACAAGTAGTAGTACTACTGATGGCTGCCACCAACTTGCTTAGCATTCTTGTTGGTCCTGGCTGTTTTGTATAAATATTTAACCATTAGTATCAGTAATCTGCTTGTTAGTCATCTCTGTAACTATTTTTTAAAAACTCCAAAAGTTTGTTGCCTTACACAGCTGAGATTTTTTTTAAAAATCTAATCTAATCAAATGCATGCATTATTTACTGTTTGTGATCTGAATAACATGCACAATCAGAATAAAATCAAAACCAGAATTGTAATAATGTATTAATTTTAAATCTTTTTTTATAAATAATTTCAATTGTAATGTTCAAGCCATATAATGTCGTTTTATTTTTTTATATATATATACAGTAGAACCGCGGTAATGCAAAGTTCAAGAGAAGAAGCCTCTCACTTCGCATTAAGCGGAGGTTCGCATAAACCGCATTGCATAAAAATCGCTGTTATTTCTTTAATTGTGGATATTTTGTTTATAACATTCATATATTGCTAATTGAAGTATTATTTTTGTAAATTATTTTTATTTTCGCGAAGTATAAAACAAAAAATAAAAATTTATGTGAACTGAGACTCTTGAGGCAAAATTTAAGAATGTAATGAAAAAATACAAATGGATTTATAACCTTTATTTGAAGTAAGGAACAATAATTTCTTATACTGTATAACAAACAAGTTCAAATTATACAAAGAAGTCAGTAATAGTCTTCTGCTTAAGGCAAGAGGAGTGCTTCTTGTCCATCCATTTTTCAAGGCCGTTAAGGTGTTTGCTAATGCTGGGTGGATTTTCTTCACCTGCCCACATGAAAAGCTTCAGAGTCCACAACGCATCTGCTGCTTGGCAGTAGGTCAGTGGTGGCTCAAGGGACACCTCAGGCTCGTCTTCTTCCTTGACATCAATTTCTTGTCTGTTCATTACTGTCTGAGCAATGTCTTCAACCGAGAAGGGAGCTGAGGTAAGGAGGTTGTCATCCACCATTGCGTATGCCTCTGCTTCTTCTGGTGAGACTTGCAGTTGCCTCTCCCGCCTCAGCAGCTCCGTGACAGGCAAGTCATCTTCATCGTCCTCAGGAGTGGGTACGGGAGTTTCGCTCTTGAAGACACAATGTGAGAATGATTTGGCGATTGTATATGGCTTAACATTGCTCCAAGCACATGTGATGCCACCAATGGCCTGGAGAACCGTCCACTTAGGCTCCTCCTCCTCCTCGCAAGCTGGCAACAAGCATTTGGTCACGAAGTATTTCCTGTAGTAGTACTTAAAGTTGGCTATGATTCCTTGGTCCATGGGCTGGGTGACGGACGTGGTATTAGGTGGCAAGTACACGAACTTAATAGCCTTCAGCGTTGCTTGGATGCTATGTGCCGAACAAATGTCTAGCACTAACGCCACCTTCTCTCGATGGAATTGACTGTCGAGCTTCATTAACCAGCGAGTAAAGATGTCACTGGTCATCCACGCGTTGCTGTTGGCCTCCCAGTCCACCTCGAGATTGGCTGCATATATTTTGTTATGACTGAAGACGTGGGGCCTGATGCTCTTGTTTATCACCAGAGGCCTCAGCTTGTCTGATCCTATCATGTTGGCTGGCTTATAGAAGAACCCAGTCTCGTCTATATTGTAAATGCAGTCAGGACTGTATTCCTTGAGGAGTTTGAGAAGTAGGGTTTACTTCCAAGCATCCACAGCCTCAAGGATTACGGACTTAGCCTCTCCCTTGATACAGCGGTATCTAAGTCCCTTCCTCGCTTTGAAGTGGTCCAGCCATCCATTGCTGCAGCGGAATTCGGAATGTCCCATTTCTTCTGCAAGCTGCACGGCCTTCTCCTGGAGAACAGGTCCAGAGATGGAGATGTTACTGGACCGAGCGGTTCTTAGCCATAGGTCGAGAGCCTCCTCCACGTCTTCATACTCGGCCTTCCTTAATCTCTTACGTTAGAATCAAATTTCTGTTGTTCATATGCCACTTTGTACTCCCCGCTCTTGGAGAGCCATGTTGAAAGTGTATTCAACGCCACTCCGAACTGCTTTGCTATCTTGGACCTTGTTTTCTATTTCACAATAGGCCATACCAATGTGCTCGATTAGATGCAAAAGTGGTTCGCATTAAGACATGTTCGTATAAAGAGAGTTCGTGGTAGCCCATGTGATTATTATTAAAAACAAATGGGGAAAAAAGAAGAGAAGAAGGCAATCGCTTCGTATTAACCCAAAGTTCTTGTAATCCAGGGTTCGCATTACCGCGGTTCTACTGTAGATATAAAAAAATTCTGTAACCACTCACTCAGCTAAAAGACCTCAATGGACTTTGGTCTGCTACACAAAAATAACATGAAAAACTTGTTCTGGGCAATAGATTACTGGTGTCTGTTGTTCCCTAGGTTTGGTACATAATAAGATGCTTTCTGTAGTCTAATCCAGGTATGGAGGAGTTTAATTTTAAATTTATAAATATATTGTCTCTTTTTGTCTAAGATCTTAGTTTGTTTGCAATGTAATATTTGGCTTAAAAAGAGGGGGAACCTTTTTGTAATTTACCAGATTGTTTACAGATTATATAAAATGTTGGGAGGGGAATCAATATTACATAGTAAAACAAGTTTTCTGAAGACAGTTTTGTCTCAGTTGAAAATTTTATAATACTTTTGTAAAAAAAAAACATACATAGAATTGCAAAAATAAAATTAGCTTAATATTGGAATCTGTCACTGGTTGCTATAGAAACTACTATGGCTGTCAGAATGAAGCTTGTACTGAATCTTAAAGAATAAAGATATGGTAATTGGGAATCTCATGTTTAGGATTTCCTTTTATAAAACATTAAATTAAACACTTGATGATTGGTGTTAGAATCACAATATCTGACATTGCGACTGCTAATTTAATTCCCCTTCCCTCAAAAAAAATATATATGTATATATGTCTGCATGGTTTTAAATTCCCTTTGTTTGTTTTTTGTATGTCATATGGTGCAGAGAATGTTTTCTACGATGTACAATTTGTTTTTGAACCAAGAGCTAAGCATTAACAATGGATTGCTTAGTTTAGTTTATTGGTTACGAACAGCCATCATGTCTTATAAAAGATGATTAGTACCATCACCTATTAATTTCACTTTCTAGATAGCCCAAAAAAAAAGAAGTTAATGTCTTCCCACACTAAAGAAATTAATTATTTTGAAAATCTGTTACGTTTCTTGGACATCTAATTTTAAAATTTTCTGAAGATTAAGATCTGGAAATGTTCTAGTAAATCTATGCTGAACTCTAATCAGTGGGTTTAATAAGATGATCTTTGGTCACTGGGTCTGGACTGTAACCATTCATTCATTCATTTATGAAGTTTAACTAAACTAAAAGAATTGTATTTTGACATTCATTTTCCAGAAAATTCCCAAGGTTTGTTGCCTGGTACTTTGTGCAGCATCACTAAAGAAATTTTTATTGGATAAATTATACATTCAACAGCATGAAGAAACGTTCCAGTTAATCTTTCTCTGGTATATTTAAAAAAAAAAAAGGAGTTTATATACTATATTTTTGTAGGTTATGTGTGTAGAGTCATATACCAATCCCTACATTGGATACCACTGGTGAGGGATCATAGTGCCTATCTTACGTCACAAGGGGCCAAGTGCCATGCAGGTGTGCCAACCCTATCTGGGGAAATCAAACTCTGGGCTCAGCCTTCTCAATCCAGTAGACTAATCACTGGGGAATGGGATATTAACTACTGTATGAGAATAAACCGCTGAGTATTCATAATAAGTAAAGAAAATTGTTGTTTCCATACTTCCCTAGCAGTACACCTGAGTTATAATAAACACCAACTTAAGTTCTCAGTTTATCTGTTTTTATAAACTAGCTGGTAATTATTTATACATCTTGGGCTCTTAAAGCTGGCTTTCCCAAACTTTAATCTTTTCTTAAAGACTGAATCATCCATGGGCTAATATCAATCTATAATGATTAGCATTTGGTTATCAAGTATTTTGAGGGTGAGAGAGCAGTGGCTTGAACAAATTTGTATGAATTAAATTATGTAAATGAAAAAGAAAAAAAAACAGCTATCTGTTGATAGACCTTCAAACAATATCATTAATTATTGTTTCTCTTTAGATTCTTCTGTTTATGCTTAGAAAAGGGATTCAGTTCTTGGTTAAAGGTAAGATGTACAATTATCTATTACATTCATCTTATCTATGCAGACAAACTTCTTGTGACAGAAATCTCACTTGCAATTTTCCAGGTCTATTTAAGCACCTAGTTTCTTTGTGTATTTCTTTCTTTAAAGTATCCAAGACTAATACTGATTTCTGATCATATAATAAAATTGCAACAGTAGAGGTGTTTGTCACCGAAAGAAAATCTGCATTCGCATCTTTTACTGATAATAACTGGACTATACTCTGCTGATGAAAAAAAAAAAATACTCTTGATAAAAGTACTGATACAAGATGTCAGTCTGTCTTAAGTTTTGTAATTTTGTTCAATATTAGTGACTAAAAAATAATGAACAAAATGTTTTTGTCTTGTGCTTAATGAAAGACCATAGTACATGTTCATAACCCTAAAATAGAGTACAATGCTCATTTGTGAAATTTGCATCTTTTTTTTTCGTTTAAATACCCTCTTTAAGAAATTTTATTTTTTCAAGGTTCACTTGTACAAAACAATATCACATTTTAAAAACCAAGTCTTTTTTATCGTCATTTGTGAAATGAATCCTTGTATTTGATGCACTCACCGAAATGCTTAATTACTATGCAGTCTGTGGTTTTCTGTGAGATAGCTGAACAGAATGACCAGTGTACACCAGTTTTTCAAAATGAAATGTATCTGGTCCGGGTGACCAATGCCATTTTTGAATGGGTGATATGTAAAACTCTGTGCCAAAGGTATGAAGGTGTAGTTTGTCACTTAAGGATAGATTCAAATGTGAGGAGATTTCTGGACCCACAATGAACTACAATTTAAGCATACTGCTGATGCTATTATATACCTCTATCCTCAAGTATCTTAAGTTTAAAATCAGGTCAATAGGTAGAAGTCAAGCAATGTGTATTGTGTGCTTAAAACAAAAACACTGGCTGTTGTGTATTGAAGCAGAAACCCAGGTATTGATTTCTTGTCTAGAATCCCTGTTGGTACAATATGCAAAAAACCGCTTACATAAAAAAACATTTCATGGAAAATGCATACCATGGGATAAGTCTTTTGGTTTAGCTTCTAAATGTTAATAATCTGTTCTGCTTGGTGATCCAGTATAGAGATTAACGATGCTGCAGATGATTTTTTTTGACTGCAATGAATCTGGAGTCACTAATAGCTTATTGAAAGCTCCAGAAATATACATAACTTTGCCACCTTAGTTTTACAGTCAATGACACCTTAAAGCAGGCAGCCACTGTTGCTTTTGGTAGATTAACAAATAACTGAAATTAATGACTAAATTGTGCTTATGATCTATATTGCAGCAAAACAGACTACCTACAGTCATGAAAAACTACTGAATAGTTTGCTTTGCCTGTCACATTAAAAATTTGCTGCTTGCTAAATGCACAAAGACTTTTATTAGGGAGAACTAACAGATACATTGAGATCGACTGGGAATAAAAACTGTTTTAAAGATGTGATTTTATGCTGTTAAACGGTATTATGTTGGGAAGAAAATACCAGTGATAGGAATATATGGCTCACAAGTAGAGAATGTACATTTAATGCCTGCTGCATAAAATTGTGGTTCTTTTCTCCATTCCATATTTAGTCAAATTTTACTTATTCACTTGCCCCATTTGTGGAAAGGTGTAGATCAAGAATCAGCCTGTGCACTCAGCAAAAACACTAAATGTGATACTTTTTTCATCTACCAGACAGCAAACAGGCACCATGGTGAACCCAACAAGTTCTAGAAACTCTCAGAAGAGCAAATCAATATGTTCATCTATTATTTTTTTTTCCATTTGATATCTCACTATACTCTCCTTTTTGCAGCACTACTACTAGCAGACAGAAGTGGTGATGTAGCTATTTTAATTCTAGCTGTGCATGTTCAGAAGAGTCCAGTTACAGTAGGCAGAAACTGTCCTTTGTGAAAGTAATGATATCCACAGGTGAGTAAATCATTTCTGTCCTTGAACCATACACATGCAACAATAATACTGTACTTCACATTTTCCAAAATGACAAAGTTATTTCTTCATGTGATGGAAGAAAAGTATGTGGATAGTCTTCCATGACACACTGGATTTGCATCACAAACTCATACATAAACTCAGATGCTATCCCCTTTTTTTTTGCCAGAGGGGTGCAGGCAGAACTGCTGAGACATCAAGACTAGTTAGTAATGTGAAGGCATCGATTAATAAAGTAATTCCAGACTGGCAGATGTGTCTTTCATAACAGTGCCCAACATTTTTTCACTTTTTTTTCTGCTGACTAAGATCTGACACTTGTTTTTAACTAATTTTGGGGTGCTGATTTCAAAAATAAAATCAGTTTTTGCCTATCGCGTCAAGTTTTTGTTCTAAGGGATCTTTTTACTTGGTCAACAAGGAGGATACACAAAATATCCATGTTTCTTGTGCCAGTGGGATAGTAGAGCTAAGGGCAAGCATTAGACTCTTAAGCACATTCTCACCAGCCAGTTCTTCTATGTTGGAGAACCAAATATCAAAAACCAACCACTAGTAGATTGGGTAAAATTCATCTTTCCTCTCCACCTCAAACTGGGTCTGATGAAACAATATGTTAAAGCTCTGTCTCTGTATTAAGTACATATGCATAACATTTCCTAGCCTCAGTTATGAAAAAAATAAAAGCTGGTATGTTTGAGATCATATCATTCATGGAGCTTGTGAAATGTTGAAGAGGAGAGCATGGAATGCTTTCCTGGGAAATAAAAAAAAAAACTGAAAATTACAAAGATCTTATTCAAACATTGCTTAAGAATTTTGTCTGGATTGCAACATGAGCATAAAGGTTCATTTCCTCAATAGCCATCTTGGTAAATTTCCTGAAAATTTAGGTGACCTAAGTGGTGAGCAAGGTGAAAGGTTCCATCAAGATATACAAGCTATGGAGGAGCAATACCAAGGAAGGTGGGATACTCACATGATGGCCGACTACTGTTGGAGTATTAAGAGAGACTGTCTGGAAATGAAGCACTCTAGAAAAGCCTACAAACGAAAATTTAATCCATGAGGAAGAATGTGTTATTTACTGATATCAGTTAATGTAAATAAACTGTCTGCCATTGTTTTGTTTGTACAGTATTCTAAACGAAATGATAAGAATATTCTGGATTAGTTTGTGCCCATTTTTTACTAAAATTCATTCAATTCTAGCATAGATTTATATTTTTCTATTTCAATATTTTGACCTGATGTCATAGTTAACCAATATATTTGATAATCTCAAAACTGATACATGGTATTGTTTGTTGGAATGGTATTCTAAATAAAATAAGAATAGGATTGAGGTGATTGTGGAAATCATTGGGTACTTTTTTATGGCTGTAGAGCAAAACCTGATGTGATATTTGAGTTCAGCTCCCCCAAAATCAGTCAGAAACAAGTTTCAGATATAAGTCAGCAAAAACTGTGTTGACCAGTGTAAGCCAACCTGACCACTCAAACAAGTTTTTGTATTTCTGTTAAGTGCAATTTCATTTTGAATACTTCTGTTTAACCCTTTCCCTGCCAAGGTTTTTTATGTGTCATCTCCACTAGTGTGATTTGGAATTCCCACAGGGCCATCCGCCAATGCTTAAACTAACATCATCCAGTGCAACTGACCCACCACCTATTTATGTCAGAAAATAAACTAGTTTGGTGGTCTCTTGACTTTGGCATGGAAAGAGTTAAAGGATACAAGTTTATTGCTAAAATATATATATAGATTTCACTAATCTGCTAACATAACTTTTTTTCTTACAGGGAAAAAAAAAAAATACAATCTAAAATTCATCCAGTGGATAAATGATTACCAATTGTTTGTCTTTTGACGTGAAAAACAATCAAGTGGATGAAATAGTGAATCTTGGTATTTGGTAGGTGCCTGGACTGGACTGGACTCTCCCCCCACAGCAACGTGTGCAGAATGGGCTAAAGTACCTACTAGAAATCTTTTTAGATGTGGGAGAAACCTATGTGGCTGGCAGGTAAAGACTGAAAAGAAAGCATCCCCATGGGAATTGAACCCAAAGAGAGTCAACTATGTTGCCCTGGTAAATCTTGCGACTTTTTTTCCTATGCATTTAATGCAAATCTGGATCATTAACTAAATTTTCATATTAGATACATTCAAATGAAACTTAAGCTCGGCTTCATTTAAATGTCCCTAGTAATTGGCCTTTTTGTGGAGAAACAAACAGTAACCTTTAAAAATAATAATAAAAAGATCTGGCAAAACCAGACCATTACAAACCAACCCTTGAGAGACTTGGAACAAAGATACAAAGCCATTGTATGCGTTAAAAAAATAATCCAAGTTAAAATGACAATACTAATCAAGAATATATATATATTTTTTATTATACAAATCAAACTTATGAAAAAAAAAAAAAACAGAAAATTCTCAATAATTGCCTTACAATGTAGTACACAAATGATGAACCTTGATAGCTGATCTACAATCAGATTTCCACAAGGAATAAAACCAATTAGTATGAAATTTAAACATACAAGCATTTGTCCATGTTTCCACTTCCCAATGCTTGCTTTCAGACTATAGAGCAGCACTTGCACAGATTATTCTTAAATATCAGTCTGCAACACCAACTGCCATTATAAGTTGACAAAGTTCACAGGGAAATTATTTTTATTTTTCCATCTTGCCAGCTTGTTCAGCAAGGAAACAATTTAAATATTAATAAATGTTCAGAAAATTGAAGCATAATTTTATCTAATCTGGTAATGAGTGCAAGCTTAATAAAAAAAAAAAAAAAAATCAGACTGAGATACTTCCTTCCCGGAAGTTTGTTTTTCCAATCAAAGCATTGATGAGCACACTGCTCCCATCTCGACATTCTTGCTGGGCCTTGCTTAGAATTTCTCGGATGTTATCTTCATTGGTTCTGTCCAGTTTGTATCCTTTTCCTCCCAGACCTTCCACAACTGTATGGTAATCACAAAACTAAAAAAGCAAATGTTTGTTCAGAAAGTGAACAGGGTTAAGGTACTTAAAAGAAATTTGTTTCTAAATTTTGATTACTTAACAATATAGCTTAAGAAAAATCTGCATTCTATCCTAAAATTTTCTTAACCCCTTAAGGATTGTCTCCATTTAGTGGGCACTACTAAATCCTTTGGACCCAGCAAATCTTTTCATCCTGGCCATTTTTAGGGTTGGCAGAGAGAGAAATACAGACAAAGTCACTTATGAATATACAAACAGGCTTTAATTAATTTCAGTTTAAGCCCTGAAAATAATCAAAAATTGTGTGGTTTCACCAGCATTTCCTTAGAATAGTTTTAGAGGATTGAAGTGTTTCTTTACCACTGATGCTGAGGGCGTAGGTTGAGGTGGCTCAAGAGCATCTGGCACATCCTCTGCAATGTCTTTGGCAGAAAGTCAGTGGCAAGCAATTCCACTCCAACCAATCTATGCTACATCCCATGCTGGGGCCAGACAACCTTCGAAGTCAGTTAACCCACCAGTAAATACAGGAGTGGGGGTTTCAGAAATGTTTTGCTATAAGCAATTTTCATCTTAGTTGTTTTGTATCAGGCATAATATTTATAATGATTTTGTATTAAGCATTTTTGTCTTATGGAGTGAAGTGTATTTAAAAGGTTTCTCAGGTTCCTGCAGCCCATCTGTGAAGATCAATACCCACTAGGCATATCTTTTAAACTATGAACTTTCAACATTATTTAACCTTTCAACCTATAAAATTATACGCATAACAATTGTGATATAACTTAACTAAATAAGTTACCACAGAAGTAGAAGTGTGAGGAATCCAAAACAAATTCCTATCTGCCAACAAGCTAAAAGTAGATCAGTCAGAAAACTCCTCAAAAAGTTGTCCCAAAAACTCACATCACAGATTACAGTAACCCTAATATGTACAAATGGAGAGAGAAAGAGCGAGCTGCTAAGAAAGTGTTTAATGGAGTGTGTTGGAAAAAAAAGTCTGGTATTGCAAATTGTTTGATATTTTTGTAAAAAATCTGCCACCAGTTAATTGGGTCTTTTGAAAAGCTACTGCTAATGCCTGGATTATAAGATCACTTTATCTGGCATTATCTATCGTCTTTTGTTTACAGACTCTTCTCCCAATACAAATAACATCAGTATTAGTGGCTTTGTTTTTTAATACAGAGAAGTGTTTCCATCAACATTCATTTTTTTCCCTAGCAGAAGAAACCAAAGAGAACAGATCCTTAAAGTATTCAGTTTGCCAAGTACAGCAAAACCTACTAGACCAACACAAAATTAACTCCATTTTTTTTCCCCCCATTTGTAGTAAATCAATAGAAAAATATTTTGTAATCCTCTTTATACAACACAGAGTGTCTCAGGAGCTTAAAAGAGTTTTAGTGTAAGCATTAAAACAAAAATAAAATGCTGTTAAAGATTACACTTTTTCTTTGATACTTTAAAATATTAACACACTTTTCTGTGGCATAGGGCATGAATGAGCAATACATCCAAACATCTGCTTGAATGCTGCCAAGAGATTGCTTACAAAATGGAAATTAGATGTGGTCAGTCAACCAATTTTGTTACCAGAAATTAATTTTCAAGGTTGAATGACATATCTGTTCAGATTCCATAGATCAATGTCTCCAAAGATAACCAACAAGTCATATATATATATATATATACATACTGCCAGATCACAGGCAACACTGCTTCCAAACATTGGAACTTGTTCTCTGGCTATCTGAGTCCAGGCAGCATCATTCCCAACCAAAGCTACCACTGGTGTCTGCAAAATTCAGATTTTAGTTCAGAATACATTAATCTGACCAATGCATGAGGTATAGAACTATCTCCCAGTGACAATACATTATTTTCTCCTTATGGAAATGATACAAAATAATAATTCTGAGTTTTCAATTTTAGAAATAGCTACACATTTACTTATGCATTTGTGATCTGGAATCTTCAGATCCCCTTAAGTGTTTACATAAGATTTCTAGGTAGTTCTGCCGCTATATTTTACTGGTCATCTCTTTCAATTCTATTTCTGGTCATAAAAGAGAAATATTCATTTTACCTGGCTTAACCAAGTCCTGAAAGAGGGAAGAAAAATGGTTTACACAATTTCATTTGAAATCAATTAGTCCAAGTTTTAGGACAGTTCTTTATAGTGCATTTACTAATTATAACAGTTGTACATTTTTAGAAAAAAGAACCTAAGTAAAAAAAAGGAAGTCTGGCCATCAATGCTTTGGTTAACATCAAAATAATAACGGTCAGTTTTCTGAATGCTGGGCTAAGATAACTGTGATCACACCTTGACAGACCTCACTGAACCCTGTCTGATGATGGCCTGAGGGAAGGGAGTCTGCTCTGATGAAGAGTTTTAACCCAAAATACAGACAAGCAATGCATGTGATCTGTTACCAAGTTAACACCAAAGAGTTGGTCCCAGTTTCACCTAGATTCCATAAATCTACCAAAAAACACATTTGACTGATTCTGCCCAGTCAGTAGACAGTTACCTTGTGTCTGTTGAATGTGTCAAACTCAGCCATACTGAATCCCAAGGATCCATCACCATAGATAATCCATACGTCACAGTCTGGGCGACACAGCTTTGCACCTAAAGCAAAACCTCCGCCAACCCCTAGGGTTCCGAATGCTCCTGGGTCTAACCAGCCTAGAGGACCCCTGGGTCTTCAAGAATAACAAAAATGGAGAAGTCAGTTTTATTTCATTTTCCAACATTACTAACAATGGGGACTAAATGAATGGCAGCTTTTAAGCTGAAAGTTAAGTTCACTGTGTAATATAACCATGCATGGGAAATACAGCAAGGAGTGTGTTAGGGGCTGGCATAAAGCAAAAGAAATACATTATGGACTACAAAGTAAACCAAGAAGGTAAATCAGATGGACTAACATTGAGGAATATTTGCTAATCCAACACGCCACGTGTTGTAGACTTGATATTGTACAGTTGAAACTAGAGGACAAACAAATTACAACTCTGTCTATACATTTCTCCCCATCTTTTGCTAGTGTACAGTATTCGACATGGTTTCTCAGATCTGCATACCATATTATCCAATCAGAAAATAGCTGATCCCCATGCTGGCCTAGTTGTGAACCCCAAATGTCAAACACCTTGAATATCAACTCATGCTATCAAAAATGAAATTGTATTGAACTTCTGAATTTTAGTGTGCAGTAATATCTCAATCAAATAAGTGTCAAAAATAAGTAAAACTGATGCATTTGGGTTTTTAAAGTTGGTGAATCAACAGTGCAAATGACACTGGAATTTTTGATACCAGAACTGATGATAAGGTTTGCAGTTTGTATCAAATATCTCCATGCTGAAAAACTATTTCAATGCCCCATTTAATTCTGCCTCACAAAGTAGTTCAATGATATGCACAACAGTTCATTAATATTCCTGAACTGTCTATGGTACTTCCACTGTAACAGTATTATGGAGTTGAGACATTGTTCGGAATGATTGAAAGTTTGGCTAACTATTGTAGTTAGCCCTGTTTTATACTCCAAATTGACTTTTTCTCCAAAAAATATGATGATAAAGATAAGCTGATGAAGTTTTTATTTTAATATTTTTGTATTTTTCTCTTTTGTAAACACTGGACTAATCTAGAAATATAAATTAAAGATCAACAACTATTGCAACTTTAATAGAAATTCTAGTTCCAGTTAATGGTATATATAGGGGGGGGGCATGTTACAATCTATACCCTGACCAAAAAGGTTTAATGTTGCTGGAAACCGACATTTTCAGCATGTTTACTTATTTAGTGGTTACCAACAATAAGCATTTTTATTGATTGATTTATCTTTAGAGAAACAGAAAAATTTATTTGCCAGAAATGATAGGATGCCAGTGCCTATTAAAGATGAAATTTACTGTCAGATGGATTAGAAAGGTTTTTTCCTGCAGTAATTTAATGATATTTGAGGGTTAAGAAAATAATCAGCAATCCTTGAATTTCCCTTTTCTTTAGTGAACCTCAGCATAACAGCAATGCACAACAAAGTTTCCCAATATTTTCCAAACATCTTTTGCTCCGGATGCAACACTACTGCTCTTTTGAATATCCATACTGTTTAATTACATTTAAGAAGAAAAAAGATAAAACCTACCTGAGAATGTATGCAGCAGTACCCACAAAGTCGCCACCATCAACAACAATAATGCTGTTTTCTGACATCACTTCCTCGGCCAGATGAAGGACTTTCACAGGATTCAGATACACATCAGTTTTCTCTTCACATTTCTGCCTGAAAAATAAAAAATAAAAGAAAATTGTCATCCGAATTTCAAAAGCATTTGAGCAAGAAACACAGGGAGCCCCCAACTGGCAGCGCAACATTTGGTTTTGCAAAGAACCACTTCAGTTATGTACTCTTAGCACCATCTTAATGTTTCACAGCAGCAATGACCTCATCTCATCACTAAATCTTTTCCAACAGTTACTGGAAGTCTTTAACCTTTACCTGTTGGTTTTATCCTTCTCAGAATCCCTGTTTCTCAGAGTAAGCAGCCAGTCTGTATCACATCTGTATCCTTTCAGGCCATTTGACAGTTCGACAATAAATGTTCCTGCATCACCTTCAACAGCAACTGTAGGCTTCCAGAACATGTCTGAATTCTGGAAATTCAATATTCAAGTTAATCAGCTACGTAGTGAAAGACTGGTAAACCACACTGTTTTTAGTCATAACACTAATCTTATTTTTAGTTGTAACCTAACCTGACACCTTTCTCTGTAAAACTGGTCCTTGTTCAAGCCCCAACAAATGGGAATTAAACTGCTCAAATACAGATTGCTTTACTATCATATGCACGACTACAGCTCCAATGTCTGGATTTCAATCCTTAAAAAGCAACAAATGTCCTATCTTACCTCTTGTTTTAAAACAAATTCTTAAGATTTATGGAAATAATTTGAATGATTAAATTTTTTGTTGTAGGAATAGTGGATTTCTATCTATCTTAGTAACTGTCATGCCTACCTTGTATAACTGATCCCTGTTCCTGTTGACAGCTATTATTTCAGAATGCCTGCTAAGAATTCGTCCGTAACTCAAACGAAAATCACAGACAGTTCCTGAAAAGAATCCGCAGAACCCAGATATATCAGCTTTGTGAGAGCAGAAAGAAATTAAATAAAATTATCAAGCACAAATTACAGTGGAACAATATAACTTACTGTAGTTAATTTGCAGTGTTGTCTAGTAATTGTATTGCATAGCATAGCAGAGGATAGCGCCACACAATATAAAAACAAAAAAAATGAAGAAACCAAAGGTTACAGAATCTAATATATGCCATTTTAGTTGGAAAAATGATAATAATAAATAACTACAATGAAAAGCCACAAAAGTCAACCCTCATGCTAAACAAGCACAAATCTCTTTCCAAGTTTTCCCTGTGTCCAGGATATGTCTCTAATGGTGATCAGTTGGTCAGTCAGTTTCCATGGCATTGCAAAAAAAAAAATGTTTTCTTAATTATCAAAAGAATCAAATCATATTTCAGATTCTATGAACCACCACCAAGTTAAATTCTGAATCAACAACAGTTCAGCCTAGTTGAAATGTTTTTTCCAGTCAGAAAGGGTAAAAATGATTTCTAAAAATTTTTCCATAGATGACAACAATGACATCAGGTTCTACGATCTAGTTGTGGCTAAAATTACTGAACCACCTGGTTTTTTCAAACAAAATATTGTTACCATGTACAGATATATTAATGTAATTAAGACAATCATTAACCAACATTCTGATATTCACAGAACCACTGTTCTAAAAATAGCCATTTCTTATGGAGATGTAAGTATGGAATAATAGGGCAGCCAACATCAATAAATCCACAATTTTCTTGAATACTGTTTTAGCTAAAGAATGGTATTTTAACAAGAGAACTGCATAAATGGTAAATCAACCACAGTGGTGTATATTTACAAGTTATCTTGAGTGATGAAATAATTTTGGTCATCACTGTATAAGTAGGATTGAAAGGATGTCTGTGTAGTTTTCAGTCATAGCACAGCAAAAAATCCATTCTGGACCCTGAACAAGTTTCTACCCCTTTTCTTGACACCCAAACAGAGCCAACGAGTGACTAGTCACTTTCACCAAGCTCTCTCATGCCAGCCAATATTTGTCCCATGCATCTACACATTTATATCCAAAATCAAAATCTTTTTTGTTGTTGTTATTCTAACCATGGATTTTCAGTTTATGCTGAAACATCACTAAAATCTTAGAGGTGGACAGGTTTGTGATGATCAGAATAGCTACCAGCCAATATGACAACATCAGCCTCCTTCAGGGCTTCCCGTCTTTGCTGCCGAATCTGAATGGAACTGTCACGTCCCAGAATCCCCCTAGACATCCCTCCAAGAAAGCATGGAATTCCCATTTTCTAGAAAATAAAATTAACAGACATAATTTTCTAGACAACCAGCTTAAAGTGCTTACAGTTTTACCATATGCCAGTGCAGAAATTAATAATCATAAGTTATCAAAACCATATAAGAATTCATTACTATACAGACACTTCTGAGACTACCATCCTGTTTCTTTTTAACACTTCTGAAATAAAACTAAATATTAGTAATACCCACATAACTGTGTAACTTTGACTCACAAATGAACATTAGTCAGCAGTATGCACAGCTATGACACACAAAGTCATTTACAGTCTTCTTGATAGGAGAGCTCCAACATCCACCATACAAGTTTGAAAAGTATTAGGTTAAATTTATTAAAATTCAACAAAAAATTAATGGAGGTAAAGTTATTGGAAAAAAATCTAAGTTACAGTGCAAGTAATCAGGAACTCTGCTAATGAACACTCTTGAATGCTGGAGGAATTTGTGCACTATGTGTAAAAATTCAGAGATATTAAATGGTAATAGCTGAGATGAAACAACTATAGATAGAGCACATTCTTCTAGGAAATATAGGAACCTGTTACTGATTAACTGTAACTTGAAAGTATTATAATCTGTTAAGAAATCTAATTTTACTTTAGTCGTCTTTTACCATCAGGCTAGGTGAGTAGTTGTAAGAATTGACATGGATATAATTGATAGGCCTTCTGATATGCAGTTTTTAAGTTTTAGATACATCAGCCAAAAGACAGACATCAGATTTTAGATAGATATTATACTTTCCTAATGTTTAATGAGATGGTACAGTGGGTAGCGAGTTCACTCGTCAATCCTTGCATCACAGGTTCAGTCCCAGGTAGGGTCGGAGGTATGTGCTGTTGCTGAGGGCCAAAAGCCCAAAACAGCTGGACACTGACGTTCACCTTGACTATCAACCCGGAGAGGGATGGGCTCCGTCAGGCTGTAAAATGCCCCAGACACCTCGTGAGGTGCCCCAACGACCTATGGGTTATGGGACAAGCGAAGTGATGTGAATTTAACATCGCATTTTTTTAAAACACTTCTTTATAGCATTCAAAATCTGAGTCTAACATGCATTCTTTCTTTCTAATTAAACATAAAAAAAAATATTCTTTTGTTAATTTTCTAGTAGCTACACTATACCTACTAAAATTGTCAATAAGATGGTGTGGAAAGACACCTTTCCTTTTAAAAGCTTTATCAGTTGTTGGCATAAATTGTTTTGGTTTTAGATTTGTCACTAACTTATCTAAACTTGTCCCTATAAATCTAAAATATAAACTGAGACATTTGGTTATTACTTTATCATGTTATCTCTTTATGAACAAGTTCTTTAAATGACATCCAAAAAATATGCACCTTTTAGTAAAGATATTGCCAGCCAAGGGTGTACTTGTTTGTCTGCGCTTGCATCTTGATGATGCCATATCTGTTTAGGAGTGAGGTGGGAGAGATGGACCAATGTGGAGTATGTGACAGAAAAGTGGGTATCTCACTGGAGGCTCCCAGAAACCGCCTAATTAGCGTGGTCCCCAGTGAGAAGCTGATAGCTGAATGTTGGGTTCTGCCCTTTTTTTATAACCTAGTTTTTTAAGGTGTGATTTGAGATTTTAAAATTCCATAAGCTCTGTTTGAAAAGAGGGAAAGCAGTAATGTGTACACATATACATGGGGTTATTCACATCACCTGTCTGAAGCCTCCTTATATATATATGTAATACTCTCAGTCCTAAAAGAACACTAATAAAATACCACAAAAAGTTGTGATACTTAATCGCATCTACCATCAATACCAAGCACTGCAGAAGTCGATGGAAGTGTTGTTATTTCTTACCTCGAGAGAAGCCCGAACTTCTTCAACAGATGTTGGCGGAAGAGTCACCTGACTGCCCAAAACTATAACAGGCTTTTTTGCCTTGGAAACAATTTCAATACACTTTTGCACTGCAAAGACACAAGAATGACATCTCCAACCTGACTACATGAACTGAAACCAGTGGGAAGAATAAGGTTGAAGTCACTGAAAAACATTGAGGAAGGAAAGTTTACAGAGATGTCAATAAGTGTATTTTTAACATAGCGAAATTAATTGACGCATGCAACTTGGCTGGTGATGTGTCATACATCTGTACTCTTGGAGTCGATGAACAAATCTGAAAAATGTTGCAGACAAACACAGAGACAGAAGGGATTTTACTAAGAGTGAAAGCTTCCTACAAATCCTCCGTAAACAAGCAACTGGAATACAAGAACAGAAATTTTCTGACGTTACCTATAGAAATTAGACGGTTATTCCAGGCATTTGTCCACCACTCTGTTAGCTGAACTATTCAGGGAGCCCACATTTTAGCCAGCTTTCTCTGTTTCCACCATCAGGGTGTAGTCCTGAAGACTGTTTTGATCGTAATTTGCAGTAAGTTTTTTTTTTTTTTTTTTGATAGTTCAAGTGACCAGAGTCAGAACCTGTGATCTTCAGGTCACCAAGTCTTTACCCTGGTGGCACAGTGGATGCATTGGTATGAAAAATGCATCAAAAGGCTTGGCAATCAGCAGGTCAGTCATTGGTTTAGAACTAAGTGCAGCCATTTGTACTATTCGAAATTAAGGGGCATTCAAAAGAAACCTCAGCCAGTTGTGATTACGGCAGTTCACCTGGGTTTCATTTGAATACCCAAGCCGGGCTGGCCTACTGCAGATCAACATCAATGCACATACATCAAAACAGTCCTTCTCAAGACAACACCCTGATGGTGGCAACAGGAAAAAATGTCTGAAATATGGGTTCTCTAATTAGTTCTACTAATAAAGCAATGGGAAATACTTGAAACAACCATATAACTGGAATACCTGCAAAGTAAACACACAATGCAGTTGTTTGTTTTGTGGAGAAATTCTTTTTTCTTTGCTGAGTGTTCTTAGATCTCTAGCCATACATTTATAAACCCCTTCTAGTAAGATGAAATAAAATGACAACAACAGGGGAAGATGAGTTTGAGATAGATCCAACATACTAACCTTTGGATTTCTTAGGCAGTGGATGCATGACGGGAAGAGGAGTTACATCTCTTGGCTCAAAAGCACCAGCAAATAAGTTATTTAAATAGTTCTGCAGGTACCTGCAGAAAGTGACAAAAGAACAAGCAAGCAGTTTTAACTTGAAGATAATATACCAGTTTGTCTTGTCATTTAGTAAATCCTAGGTTCATTTGTTAGCTTCATCGGTAAAATGCAACAAAACTAATTGGTTTAGTATTTGCTTGGAACAGGGAAGTACAATTTTTCCAAGATTTATCAATACTTTGTGTGGGAGCGCACAGGCAAGACAAAACACTAGATTGGCACCGCAATGGGCAACATCCAATTCTAATTTCAATGCTAAATGATTAGGCTAAGATTAGCAGAAACTAACAAGCACCTGCCAAGTCTGTGATGTTTATGAGAGAGACCTAAATCCACATCAGTCCTGCGCAGACTCACCAGGAAACAATCTTCTGAAAGATTCCTCTTGGTTTCTCTTTCATCCCCATTTCCTTTTTCACCAGAGAGTACGGGTAAAGAACATCAATTGGAAATTCCACAAACACAGGACCTAAAGAATAATTAATTAAAGCAGCAAGCATGTAGAGAATACCACAACACACAAACAGACCAGACATGTGTTTAGCCCCTGAACAGTTCTTCACAAACTTTGGTGGGATCTTGGCAGAATCAATAGATTTTTAAAAATGTGTTGCAATTTGGAAATTGTCTGTGGCTGTTTGGCACTGTACATCTGTCTGTTTCCAGCAAATAAATACAATTTTTAAATGAAGGAGAAAAATACTGGTCAGATGGGTGTATTTACATTTCATTCAAACATTTTAAGAAATAAATGTCTGTATGAGGGAGAATCATGTGCCCACATTTCAGATATGAATGAAATAAATATTTAAAAAGCATGATACCTCACACAAAAATGTATACCAGTAAACTAGACATGAGCCTCACTCCTCCATTTTATACATGGAGACAGATTACTTTTCCCAATCTAATTTAAAATTTGTTCAGATTTTCCCCCACCTTTAAATTCAATTAGTTAAGAAGAAAAAGCATACATCAGATTAATGATGACAGTAGATACAAATTTAAAATTGTGTGTTTAGCAAGATAAACAGATCTAAAGTTTAAAAAAGAGGAGAGAAATGCTTTGTTTTACACAGCATACCCCTTAGAAGAGGTTGCTTATATTATAGGTTATGACTAGACCCTTTCAGCCTTTTGGTCAGCAAAATTGTTAAACCCGAGACTTCAAGACAACTATGACATGCAACACATCTGAACACAAAACAGCTTACCTGGTGTTCCAGACTGAGCAATCTGAAATGCCTTCCGCAGGGTGGGCACAATCTCCTTCACTGTTTTAACCGAGGAAGTGAACTTACATAGTGACTTAAACAGTGACAGCTGGTCAATATCCTGCAGGGAGCCACGACCCTAGAGAAAAACAAAAAGAACATTGACACGCATAACATAATTCTTGTTAGTGCACACAATTCTGAAAGAACACAAAAATCTAGCTGATGTGCACTCACTAGACAAATTTACAGAGGTCTTGTTAATTAATAACATCTTATTCTATTTATTTTTTTCAATTCTTATTTAGAAGTAATATCATGGAAGTTAGTTGTGAAGTTAGCTCATTTCCAAATGTATGTATAATTGGACAAAATGATTCTATTAATATTTTTAATTCAGTAACAAGCTTCTTTCTGTAACCACACACACACACATCTTTTTGTACTGAACCTCAACAACAGTAGATAAACCGGGCCCTTTTATAGTTGACTAGGCTCATACCATGAGTAGCAAGAAGCTATTATACCCCATACAGAGCCTTACCTCTTGCAATCCAATCAGAACAGCAGAAAGCCATATTATGATTCACAAAGGTAAAATTTTCCAACTGTTAGAAGCAGACAATTGAGAAGATACCGTAGCAAGGGGTCACAGCAGCCATGGAGACTATAAGCTCAGTACATAAGAATAAAATTGTTCTGCATAGAAGCGATCTGAACTTTTGCCCTAAAGATGCTGAGATTTTCTAACTAATTCCAGAGATCAGTTTAGATCCAGTGGTCCACAGGTATGTCTCCGAAACAACGATTGCCACCAAATTTCAAAGGTAGCATAATGTTACACTTATTAAGATGGTAGACAGCAATTGCGCAAGCCAGTCTGACCACTGTAATTTGGAGAGTGGTTGGTCTGATACCCGTATAGATTACAAAAATGAATTCATGCAGCTGCGCAAGGGTTTATGTTTTTTTTAAAAAAGGTTAAATGCTCCATAAAAACAAACATTAGAAAAATAAATTAAAAAGGATCTGTTTAAAATAAGTTTTTTTCTAAAACATCAACTGACAACGTTTTAAGTTTGTATTCTGTAAACTGCCCCAGAACTGCTGACCGCTGATTATTATACACCATTGTTTCACAAAGGTATACGTAGTCAAGAGTTGGTTCCCTTGGATGGCTGCCAGAAGACCATGTTCTTATGACAAAAATCTCACTCACTTTCAGGAGAGTTGCAGCAGCTCCGCCAATCAACAGCACAGGGGACTCGGCCATCTGAGCATTCTTCACTGCCGTCACTGTGTTTGTCACTCCTACAACAGGCGGACAGTAAACAAAACTAAGTGGGAAGGAACAGGAAGGGGTCTCAAGAAGGCAAACATGCCAAAGGGTAAGATTTATAATTTACTTACAAGCCAGAGTGCCTTTAGCACTCCAATCAACTTACTAGGGGTGAATCCAAAGTATTTCAACCAACCCCAACCCCTTTGGGAAAAGTTCTGTAATACAGGCTGAAAATAGTACATCCTGGATTTTAAATCACTGAGAAATAAAACAATCCTCAACTTTCAGGAGAGAATTTTTCAAAAACAAGTGATGGCAACATGGTTAGCAGCACTCAGGATTTTCGTTTATCGCTACTTATTAAACTCAGCTAAGACATCCGGGTACTGAACAAAGTTAGTTATCTTTGGCTCAGACTACAGGGGTGGAGGGGAGAAATGGTTCCTGTTCGTAAATATTAAAGAAAATTGCACTAGTTTTGTCTAATCTTTTAAATCAGTGGTTCTCAAACTCCACTCCCCATGAATAAGGCTAACGATTTCACCGGGGCTAGGTCTCGGAAAGAAATAGATACACAGACACAGGAGTAGTGATTGAAAATGATGCATTTTTTAACTAATTCAATTCTATTTCATGATCATACGGGCAAGTCGCCTGCACTCAATATTTTTCTTTGTTGTTGTAATAACAACATAGTAAACAACTGAAATCAAATTCATTTACAAAGCTTTATTAAGATTATTACGCCTTATTTAGCTGTTTTCTACCATATCTCTTCAACAGATCTCAGTCCGGAAAAGTGGCCATGTCTGGATGTACCACTAACTTTTTAACAGGAAGGATGAGCTCGCTCGCTTTTGCATAATTCCTGAAATCTGGGTGTTATTTCAGAAACAGCTGCTCTCGTTTCTCGCTCCACATCTATTTTTGATCGGTATTGTTTTTTTATTGCAGCAACTGCAGAAAACCCTGACTCGCACAAATAGGATGTTGCAAATGGAATCAGTATTCTCACAGCCTTCCCGCTTAGTTCTCTGTACTGTACTCATTTTGTCCACTGATCCAGAGACATTGACGGGAATTCTATTTTCAAAGAAGCGTCAGCAGAAACATCAATGAATTGCTGCTGCTCGGTAGTACTGAGTATGCAAGCTATCAGTTTAGCATCGAATGGGTTCGTTATCCAGTCTAATGTTTCTATTTCCGCATCTGGGAAATAGTTCTGAAAGTGAAATTTTAGAGGAGAAAGGTGACTTAAAATACAAATTTTCACATCTTCACTAATTCATGTGTTACTGCTCTCAATGAATTGTTTTAAAGTAGGAAACACGTCTAAATTTGCATTTTTCATTTTACTCTGGCATAGTTCAACTTTCCTAATAATCGATTTTAATTTGTCATGGAGTTGAAGAATATTGTTATCACCACCTTGCAACGAGGAATTAAGAGTGTTCAGCTTATGGAATACATCACTTAAATATGCTACCTGCATATTGAAACCACAGTCAATAAACACGTGTGCACTACTATGCCTTTCCTCAGATAAATACTGGTAAAGTTCATGTCTCAGTTTGAAAACACGTGTCAAAAGGTTTCACTGAGACAGCCATCAAGACTCACAGTGAAGCAGTAAAGAAGGGTGTTCAGCACCCATCTCTTCAGAAAACCTTGCAAACATCCTCGCCTTTACAGTACTGGTTTTTAAATAGTTCACAACATTTTTAGTTCTTTGTAGAACCTTCTACAATGCTGGGCTCAAATCTTTCAAAGCAAGAGCTTGCCTATGAATCATACAGTGTGTCCAAACAGCAACAGGAGATTTTTGGTGTATTAAAGCCTAAAGTCCTCTGTGACAGCCTGACACAGAGGGCACTCCATCAGCGCATATTCCCACGCAGTTTGACCACTCTAAGAGATTTGCATCAATATAGCCATCAATAATACCAAGGTTCTCAGCTTTATTCATCCTTGTAATTTCTCTGCAGAAGGATACATCCTCATTTATTATGCCTTCATCAACAAATCTAATGTACGTTATTAAATGAGCATCTTTAGCGCTATCTGTGGCCTCATCTATCTGAATGGCAAATGGTTTGTTTCTTATCTTTTCAATTAGTCGCTCATTTAGATCTGGGATTCAGCGGGAAACAGTGTCATTAGACAAAGGGATATTCAAAAGCTGTTTGGAACTAGACTTCCCAAACATAGTTGTAACCATATCAATAGCTGCTGGAAGCAGAGTTGCAGGGTTTTAGCCACACATCAAAAGTGGTTAAAACTGTTAAAAACCTTTTTCAAGTGTACTAAATGCAACAAAAGTTGTCTCCAAGCTTGTTGTGGAGCTTGGTGAGCACCAGCAGACTGCAGAGCCACCAAAGTCAATGAAGCCATCTGGTAGGTCTGCTGCTGATGAGCCCAAGGCTTTCCACCATGTTATGGGATGGCTAGCTCTGCTCCTTTCTGTGAAGGATGGATGGAGGGAATGGAGTTGATGCAGCCTGGAAGGAGATGGCTGTGGAGGAAAGTCTCATCTTTGTTGACTAACCACTCCTTAACAGTCTCGATCTGCTCATGGGTCAGCTTGGCACCCAGATACTTTGGATGAAACATGTAGGCAGCCAGGTGGCAGGGTTTGATGAAGAAGTCAAACCACTTCTGGACTTTGATGCAGTGATCTTTCAGAACTGGTTCATTCAGAAGGTCAAGAAAAATGTTGCAGGCATCAAGCAAGTGGACACAATATGTTGGCCAAGTCATTAACCTGCCTGAAAAGGTTCATGTCCATGATCCTGATACAGCATGCTCTGTTGGTAAGATAAGAGTCCAGGCAGATTAGCTGACCATTCCAATGAGTGTCATTTGGCAAATGAGGGCGTGTTGACCCTGACTGCTTCTTAAGCCAGGCTGATGGCACATGTTGAATCCTGAAGAACTTACTGATTTCAACTACATGTTTCATGATAGGAGTAGGTGTTAGATCTTGCCCAAGTAGGTAAAGGGCATGGGAAAGGCAGCCATGTGTGATCAGATTCTTGTCTTCCTTCTCTAGCTCTTCCCTCATCTTGCCCATACTCTTGGCTTGGCATTATCTGTTACAAAGAACTGAACCTTACATCCATAGACACCCTCAGCATAAGATCTAGAGTCCTCAAACATGTCTTTACATGCCTCTGCAGTCTTGTGGGTGGTACCAGTATCCTTGGCATCCACAAAGAACTCCTTTCCCTCACTGACTATTGATGTTGCAATTACTGGCTCGTTTTGGATGGTATTCCAGCCATCTTACTGCATAGTGACAGTCTTGTTGAGCTGCTGCTTCATGATGGCCTGGTACTTGTCATGGCACTTGTCAAGCAGTTTGTTACTCACTGCATCCCTGGTAGGTGGCTGGTAACCTGGTCGGAGACTGGACATCATAGCCTTGAAGCTGAGATGTTCTACAATGCTGAAGGGTAGGTTGCACCACTACACAAACTCAGCAATTTTTTCATCCAGGTTGTCTTTGGTAGCAGCTGGAGTACGCACGATGACGCTGTTAAGGTCAGCTTGATGCTTCTTGGCTGGTGGTGTCAGGACCAAAGTGGAAAGCAGCTGGGCATTTCTCTGGCTGATGAGCATTGACTGGAGCTGGGTCACACACCACTGCACCTTGCTGAGACTTACTGGTTCTGGACTGCTAGACATTTCTCGTAGTGTTTCTTCATCCTGCCTATGTGGTTACTCTGTACATTTAAACATAGCTTACACTGAGCAGTGAATTTAGAACCCTCCACATTGCAGTGGAAAATGTTCCAGATAATGTCCTTAGGTCTACTTCCTTTGAGCATGTTGTCTTGTAAAACTGATCACTGTTCAGACTAATTATGAAATTAAGACTAAAATCCTCCTGTATTTATACCCAAATGTGACCCACACAGGCTGGATTAATTATAATTCTCTTACCTAATACAATGGGTGACTCAACCCCGGACCATTACTCTTTGATTGCCCTTGACACAGAGAAATTATCTTTCACACCTAATGCAATGGTATTGATACCTAAAGCACACATGAAGATTATCTAAGATACCTAAAACATTTACAGATGTTACTCATACTAACTATTAAATTACAATTCTCTTTGTACCATATTATCCATTGAAATTTAAACAGCTATGTTTTAATACAGAAATATTCCAGTTACATTAGAGGCACTGTTAGCCACTTTTAGCCAGTTTCAGCCGACTAAAAGTGTCAAAATTAGCCACATGATGTAACTAAACCCAACCCTGGCTGAAAGAATTAAATTTTCTCCAACTGTGTGGGGTTTTGCAATGGGTGATTCTGTATGTAACTTGTTAAAAAGCTAAAAATGATTTCAAAGGGGCAGTTACATATTTAACTAGGCTCACGTTTTGTTGCTTCATTTCATCTCTTCTTCGAATGAAAAAACCTCGAGGTTGGTTAGCTAAGTCTGCGTGGCTTGTTTCCGGGTGTCGTTTTAGTTTGCTTGGCTTCATACTCTCAGCAGACAGCATTTTATGACAAATAACGCACTGAGGCCGTTCTTCTCCAGTAACAAAATCACTTGTGAAACCAAAAGATATGCAACTTTCATCATACTTTCTTGACTTAGGCTGGCTTTTATCAGCACCACCGGTAGATTGGTCATCTTAAGCTTTTCTCTTAATACCCAACAAAGAGTTTTCCATTTGTAAAGACTTAAAATTAAAAATAACAGACAAAAATACCGAACTTTACTAACACGTGCACTTCTACAGACGCTCTAAAAACTATGGATATAGTACTAGATGCCACACCAGCAGAGACGCTGGAGAGACAGCAATATCTCCGAGAGAAGCCGAACCTGTCTGTCGGGGTTCAGTGTCAATCGATCGCCAATATCCGATAATAGTTTGTCACATGATCAATAGGTGTCAGTTGTTATACCCCGCAGAAATGAGTTTTGTCCATTTTAATTGCGTTAAAGACTCCAATCCACAACATACATAACACTTGTATCAAAGCAAATTACAAAACTTTATCAATGTTTTTGACATAACGATGGATTTTAATGAATAAATTTAGCTGATCGATCACCATATTTGGTAATTGTTTGGCGTCTGATGACGGGGACGAAAGTGAAATCAGGAAATTCCCCAATGACGTCGCCAGTGAAGTTGGAAAGTGAAATTACTTTTAAAAAGTGAAAAAAAAAAACAAACTGAAAGTAACATATTCATATTTCTCGAGAAGTTGGTAAAGATATTTTATAATTAAACTAGCAATAATTATTATCAAACAACAATAGTCCGAGCTCGAATATCATGCTAGGGGGGTCGTGAGCCACAGTTTTAAATTAATCCCAAGTGTCACGACTGGTCTGTACAGGGGATAACTTGGCATGACTGACTGCATGTTTTGCTGGTGCTGGTTTCCAGTCAGTCTGGTGTCTTTGGCACGATTTTCCACCATCTACCTGTACTGGTCAGGTTTCACTCAAGTTTTTGCTGGAGCTCGCCAGTGTCCCCTATAGACAGTTCACTAACCATGACTGCTGAAGTACAACAGCCCGCAGCAACGTAAACACAGAGTTTCTCTCTTCTCCAGAATTATTTATCTATAAGCTCTTCACAAAGCTAGCCACTTTCCATCAGGTTATCAGCAGACGGCTGCTAAAGAATTTTCTTTTTCACGAAGATTGTAATAATTTTTACCACCCACCGCAAAGAAGAAAAACAACTCACCAGGACCAGCTGTAACCGTAGCAACCCCAACCGAGCCAGATAATCGAGCTAATGCATCAGCAGCAAAAACTGCATTTACCTGGAAAGCAATGAACAGCGAGAATAGTGTAGCAGTTAACTAACCAGCCAAGATCAGCACTGTCCAGCACCTTCTTAACTTGCCAGTAAAATTTTAAAATTCTGAAATCTCCAATACATTTTGCCTTTCTTTTAATATTCATTAAATTACAGATTTTCAAACTGTCCAAAACCTGTTTATGTCTAACTAGCCTCCATCATTTCAGTTGTCTGACAAAGATGCCTTGCAGCAGCCGGAAACCCTGGTGTTCTGAAATTTTGACTTCCAGACAAGAGGAGTATTAATTATAAACAAAATTAACTATTTCTGCTATCGTTAAAATAAAAACAAACCAAAGTAAGTAGACATGGCTATTCAATCTTAGTTCAGAGCAGAGCTGGTAACTTCACAGCAAGGATAAACATCCAACCATCTTACCTACCTCATGCCTCGTATCCACAATATTGATCCCAATCTTCTGACAACCTACAAGAATCGGAGATATGTGGCCACCTGACAATGTAAATACGTGCTTTACACCATGAGCCTAAACCAAAAAAAAAAAAAAAAAAAACAAAAAAAAAAGTAGATTCATGCAAGTAAATTCTCTATTTCAGAAATTTTTTTTTTCTGGTACATCAGCCTCAGCAACGAGATAACCTTTGTAAATTGTGCCAAATTATCCTTTATCTTGCACAATAGGGGGACCAGCATTTCTAAATTTGGCAAGAGAATCTCCTAAAATGCTTCATTTTTAGGTGTACCAGGGAGGCATGCCAAATCCATCCAAGAATTGAACTCAGGCCCTCCCTCAGTCTTGGTAGTCTGACTAATGAGCCACAAGTGCTCACAGGTGCATGAAATTACTACAGATATCCAGTAATCAGGAGTTAGTCTTTCAAACAACCCTCATTAACACACTCCGCCATCTTTAGATATTCAGTCCAGGGCAATGAGAAATTGCAATCCTAATGTTTTTTTGGGAGGGGTATTGTTATATACCCTGGCTGGCCTCTTTATTAGGATCTATGCACCCGTTCAGACTTGAGCCTGACATGAGCTGCAAATTAGGTTGACCACATGATGTGACAGGTGAACACTGCAGCACTACACATGACTTGGACAAGCACATTTGCAGTCAGGCTACCAGATGTGGAGAAAAGAAAAAAAAAAAATCACAACGGTAAAAGGAGGTGGGGATGTGAGAATGGGAGCACACATCTTGCAAGTGCCACAATGGCCAAGACAGTTTCATTGGTAGGCTGCTCCAAGGCATCAGCCATTTGAGTGTATTAACAATAGGAAAGCATGAAGAAAATATCTGCTGAGGGTAAATTGTGGCCAGAAACATGCAGTGACAGTAGGACAAAAAAGGTGGTTAGACAAGGTAGTAAGGAAAACTATCATGAAGCAATAAACCAACTGACAGAGACATTCATCCACACCCATCTCCAGTTGTACCTTGCAAAGAACATCGTAACAAATAGACTATGGCAGTAGAAGACTGCTGTATACACCAGTGATCACAGTTACCAACTTGAAAAGATGTCTCGTGAAGTGTAAGAAGCGGAGACGCACTGGACTATGGAAGACTGGTGAAAACTGATGTGCTCTGACAAGTTGTGCTTCATCTTTTTTGCGGAGATGGGAAAAGACAAATTTGGCAAAAGCCAGGTCCCAACTGTCCGAGAGTTTGTTCACATTCCACCAAGACTTTTTAAAGATTTAAAAGTTTGGAAAAAATGTCCATTTAGACATAAATTAACCTTTAAAACATTTAACAGACCAACTAAACAATTAGTGAAGAAAAAAAAAAAACAATCACAAGTTTTTACCTTTTCTCCAACAAAATGGCAAAGAGAATTGATCTTATAAATATTCTTAAGTTTGAATACTTTGATTTTAAATTCAATTTGGTCAACAGATTGAGCAGATTTTCATAAGATCTGATGATTTCTTGAAAGCAATGTTTTTGTGATTAAGAAATGATCTATTTTCCAAATTTATAACAAGATATAATCACTCAAAACACCTATTGCTTTATTACCACAAATCACCCTATTTAATATACATACAGGGTGATCAGAAAGTAACTATGCAGTGGAGTATATTTGTAATCATTTTTGATTCCTCTCCTTGTGCCTTGTTGTTTTGTGCTGTAGTTACCAAAATGACCAACAGGTGTTGGCATTAAATTTGCAAAAAAGTGAAACATGATTTGTGTGTGATTGTAATTTTTGTGTAATGGTTCTTTCAAACGCCAAACAAATCTTTCTCATCAAGAAAGTGTACACAAATAACGGTAAATACACCACAAGAGTTCAAAATGAGTTCTTACAAGAATTTCCTGATGCAAAGCTTCCAAACAGAAACACTGTAAGGGCATTGATTAGCAAATTTGAAGATACTGGTTCAGTTGAGGATTATCTATGATCAGGTAGGCCAAAAGCGTTGGATGAGAAGCTGTCAAAAATTTCATATGCAGAGCTTCAGAGCCCTTCAAAATCACTGCATCGACTTTCTCAACAAGTGAATGTTTCATATGGGAGTATGCATAATGTTTTAAAGGAGTTAAATTTTTACCCATAAAAATGAATGTTTTCCACTACATGGTTATTTTGATCATCCTATAGCAACATGAGAGACAATATGATGAATTCTCAATGGAACAACCAACAGTAACAAGGCACAATTTATCTTCTGAGTTTTGATCAGTTTGACTAAATAACAAAAGAGGAAGCTCATCCAGTGGGGAAAACTTTGCACTTTTGACAAATCACAGTCTTCTAAATTATATTAGCCAGATTTCTACCTATATTGTACATAAATCAGCTTACCTGTAAAACATCTGCAACTAGGTCTCCACCATTCCGTGTGATGTTGGTATCAACCTACAAACAAACATTTCGAGATAAGATTTAGTTTACTTTGATAAATCAAACTACTAATAAAAGGAAGGAACTCTGTTCAACATCCAAAGAATTTTTTCTCAAAACCAAACCCATTCTACAGTACTGGTTGATACATACCGACAACCTGCAAGGCAACTTCTTATAGACATTAATAACAATAATAATAATAATAATACAAAGTAACAGAAGAAAAACCTCCCCTTCATTCTCAATTGAAACTACAGCAAAAGTATTTCTAGAGTACATGCCACAGAAATTTGAGATACATGCCAACAAAATCTTGCAATGTTTAAAAGTTCATCCTATTTTGCCTTAAAACCGTTCATTGGTATTTCTATCCTAAATTATCAATCACAACACATCCCACTGCATGGATATACTTCTAACAACAAAGATAAAGAAAATATGTAGTAAAAGTAAATAAATGCTTTTAAAAGCTATTATTTCATATGTTACAATGATTTTTTTTAAAAAAATTTTAAAAACTAGACTGCTACATAGCAAAGTTGTTATAAAAATATTTTGTGTATATATAGTACACATACTTATTAACATTTGTTTTAACACATTCAGAATTGTTCTTAGGTATTGAATTGATCCTTTAAGTTATTCTGCTATTAAAAACAGTAATAATATGAGTCACAAAATGTATTCAGTTTTATTCAGTAAATAAAAAATGCAAGACTTCAAAGATATTAGGATCAGTGAGCACAAACTATCTTTAACTAGTATATAAACTAACTTATTCTGTAAATTATTTCACCAAGATAAAGATTCCTACAAATTTTACACCCATTCGGCTGCATTCATAAGTATTGCAAATAAATGTCCAGTCCGTGCTTTAGGAACATTCTTCCACATAAACATATTATTCCATTGAAGAATTTACTTTGTAGACACAATGGCCCTTGATCACTGCATTTACAGACACTGATGCACCTACCTATTTAACACTGTGTTCTCCTGGGGTATGTTGAAAGAGATCGACTTTCAGACTGGTTTTTCAAATGACGAGATTGTGGCACACAAATCACAGGAAAACAGAGTCACGGATATTTCTGCACAAGTACTGGAAGGCTTCCCAAATTGAAGCACCACACTGCCATCTCCATAAGACAGAAAACAGCCATCACAACACCAAGAGGAAAAGGTAAAAATATTCCACTATGATGAATCATTAGAATGCGATGACTCTGCATGTACTCCATTGCTATATCCAAAATGTGGATGAAAGAAGCTATCTATTTTGAAATACCAGGCAACACAACCAACTCTGCACAACTCCTAAAGAAAACCATCTAAATCAAAACCACCTTGCATGGAGACAAAGTGACAGTTATGCTTGGCATGATGACTGATGGGTTAAACCTATGTTTTGAAAAGAAAATAACTATTTACTTTATGAATCCATACAGGAATTTTAGTCAGACTGGGCCCAGATAGTTAGATAGTTCTCCACTGTGTAGGGGATCATCAAACTCATAGGGCAGAAGCAATAAAAAAATTGAGTGAGTGAGTGCACACAGGATGGCTGCAACTTAGATGCTGCATTGATTATAAGTGGCTGCACTAGCTTGGTACTGATGTAACCCAGAATTGGCCATTCAAATGAAATGAGAAAATTGGACAGTAGTAAATGGTAAGAGCACACACACAAACAAGAAAGTCAAAGCCATGCCTCCTCCTTCATCAGGTCAAGGATGCATGGAATTCCTTGTCAGCCTGATGTGAGCAAGAAGTTTCAAGGCGACCATAACCAGTGCTCTAGACAGCACATAATTTTGTGGAACAGAATTCTAATTCAGACAACAATGCACTGGAGTTCCTGGGATTCATGTCACAGGAATGCAAAGTCAGGCTCAGTGCGAGAGCTAGAATAGTAGTGCCACAACAGAGTAATAATGAAAAGTGACTTAGTGATATCAGATTCAGTCATAAAACTGTGAAGCCAAGTGCAGCTGATTTGTGCCCACTTCATTTATTTGTTCCCTCCTCCTAAACAGGCAGAACATTCAGGACAGTTTGCTTTTCAGATCACAGGCTGCGATTTATCCCCCCCCCACTTCTTCCTGTTACTGACAAAACTGCTAAGAATAAAATTGCTTTTGATGTTTAAAAATGCTTCTTTTTCCTTATTTTCTTTCATTACACACAGATCTATACGGTCTTTCATGCATGGTCATTGTTGCCTCATACTGCCATTTGGAGATATTCACATATAGTTTTGTTCCCACATATTGATATATCAACTGTTGATGGTCACAGGAAGATTTAGGTTTCATTTTCAGTTTCCAAGTGATTTAAAACTTGTTTTGGCCCCAATAATCGCCCACCCACACACACACACCATAAATTTATTAGTGTGTATAGTTACACGTCCATTAACACAGGGAGGTTATAAAAATATAAGCACAACAATCAAAATATTCTTTGTATTCTCCTTGGTAGGTCCATAATTATGGATGCCAATAGACATTTTTAAAATTTAATTCTAGTTACCTTTTGGTTAGGTTTTATCTTTTTTTTTACAGACCCAGTCAGTGGGGGACAGCTGAGGGCCCAGTTCCTGGGGGTGCCAGCGCGTGACAATTAGCTAGTCTGAACCACTTAATGCCAAGGAGGATCTCCTACAGGGGCTCTCTCTGCGATGGTCGACCCTTTGAAGCCTGCAGGTGATGAGCTGGTGGTCGGTGGTGGGGGGGGGTGAAGGAGCTGACCGAGAGTTTGGCTGGGGTGGGGGAGGGGTCGGGACGGGCCCGGGGAAGGGGTCAAGGTCCTCGGCCTCCAGTTGGAGACCATAGGGGCAGGCACCACCGGGTGTAGATCTGGTTACCCCACATGCATCCCCGTGAACACACTTACATTCACGCAAAAAAGGGTACAGAAGAGAGAAATGGGGAGGGGAGGGGAGACCGTGGGGAGAGGGGGGCAGCCCAACTTCGGCGCTCGATCCCCGAGGAGAGGAGTCACACACCCGCCATGGCCGCCGTCTGACTGCGCGCAGTTTTACCTTGTGGAACAGCTGGTAGAGGATGCCGAGGCGCTTCAGACCGTACAGCGCGGAGAAGGCCACAGTGGAAATCCCCAGAGACAGGGCAATTTTCGAGAGGCTTTCGTACAGGTGGTAGAGCTGCCATAGCGACATCACAGTCTGCCGGTATCCCTCCATGATGTGACCTTTGACCGGCAACGCGAAAACAAACCCTCCGCCCCACCTACCACCCGCTCTTAAATCTACTACAAAACAGTTTTATTTTTTGAAATGGCAGAGGAGGGTGGGATGGTGGAGGAGGAGGAGGAGGATGCTTCATTACTACATCTAGGTTTATTTTAAACGATTAATTAATTATTTGAAACATTCGCATCTTTGTTCGGTTGGGACCGAGATTATTATGAGCCTCGCTTTGGAGACCTGCTTCTCTCCTCTGATCGACGATCTCACCTGGCTGACGGAGATCGGTTCAGGACGATTTGCGAAAACTGAGACAGCGGTGCCAAAGTATGCATGGCCGGGTCGCAAAGCCCGGGGATCGATCGAAAGCGGCGGGGGCTGTCGGCCTGCTGATATAACTCCTGTGAAGGTGAGGTGCCTTTCCGTTTCTCGATTAGAGCCAACGATGGCGCCAGCCCCACCCCCCTCCCCTCTCTGTGTGAGGGGTGACGTTGGGCATTAGCTGGACACAGAAGAACATAGATAGATAGACTTCAACCCCCCCACCCACACCTCTCCTCCCAACCCATCCTTGCCGAGAGTAGGGCAATTTTTCTCATTTCTGCTGTTCCCAGGTGGGTAATGATTACCTGTGGAGGAGTCGGCGTCAGTGGTAACAGGGCTTAACAGGGCCCGTTTGGGTGATGGAGGCCGGAGTTAGGGACACTCACCGACCGTCTGAAACGGTATTGTTTGGGTGATGGAGGCCGGAGTTTGGGACACTCACCGACCGTCTGAAACGGTATTGTTTGGGTGATGGAGGCCGGAGTTTGGGACACTCACCGACCGTCTGAAACGGTATTGTTTGGGTGATGGAGGCCGGAGTTTGGGACACTCACCGACCGTCTGAAACGGTATTGTTTGGGTGATGGAGGCCGGAGTTTGGGACACTCACCGACCGTCTGAAACGGTATTGTTTGGGTGATGGAGGCCGGAGTTTGGACACTCACCGACCGTCTGAAACGGTATTGTTTGGGTGATGGAGGCCGGAGTTTGGGACACTCACCGACCGTCTGAAACGGTATTGTTTGGGTGATGGAGGCCGGAGTTTGGGACACTCATCGACCGTCTGAAACGGTATTGTTTGGGTGATGGAGGCCGGAGTTATGGACACTCACCGACCGTCTGAAACGGTATTGTTTGGGTGATGGAGGCTGGAGTTTGGGACACTCACCGACCGTCTGAAACGGTATTGTTTGGGTGATGGAGGCTGGAGTTTGGGACACTCACCGACCGTCTGAAACGGTATTGTTTGGGTGATGGAGGCCGGAGTTTGGGACACTCACCGACCGTCTGAAACGGTATTGTTTGGGTGATGGAGGCCGGAGTTATGGACACTCACCGACCGTCTGAAACGGTATTGTTTGGGTGATGGAGGCTGGAGTTTGGGACACTCACCGACCGTCTGAAACGGTATTGTTTGGGTGATGGAGGCTGGAGTTTGGGACACTCACCGACCGTCTGAAACGGTATTGTTGGGTGATGGAGGCTGGAGTTTGGGACACTCACCGACCGTCTGAAACGGTATTGTTTGGGTGATGGAGGCTGGAGTTAGGGACACTCACCGACCGTCTGAAACGGTATTGTTTGGGTGGTGGAGGCCGGAGTTAGGGACACTCACCGACCGTCTGAAACGGTATTGTTTGGGTGATGGAGGCCGGAGTTTGAGACACTCACCGACCGTCTGAAACGGTATTGTTTGGGTGGTGGAGGCCGGAGTTTGGGACACTCATCATCCTTCTGAAACAGTATTTTTTGGGTGACTGAGGCCCGAGTCGTACATGGGGTTTGAGACACTCATCAACCTTCTGAAACAGTATTGTTTGTGTTGATGTAATGTTAGCTACTGTTAGATAGGGGTCACCTGTTTAAATCTGGGAGTGCATTGGTTCTGTTAGATTTTCCCATGAGTAATGTATAGATTAGCCTTCTATGGTGTCCTGCCTGCCTGCCAAACCTAGTTCGTTAGATCTAGAAATGGAAATCTATTGCCAAGCTCAGTAGCAAAATGAAAACTGCCACAGATCTGTTTTCTCCTATTCTGATGTTATTGTTGGTAAAGTCCTTTTAGCTTGCTTCAAAGTCAAAAGCAGTGACATGCTCATAGGAAAATACCTTTTATTGCATGATTGATGATCTTGAACAGTTGGGCAGGGAATTACTCTGGAAAGATTAGTTGGGATTTGTTTAGTTTTGACTATTCAAAAATCATAATCACCCAAAAAAGGATTGTTTTTGTGCAATGCTGCAGTTAGTTGTGCTAGCATTGAAAGGTACATGTATAAAATTCAGTGGCATGTCCACTGCATGGACATATTAGATGTGATGTTTGTGGTATTTACTGTCATTTTTTCAATTACAAGGCAGACAGCTTTTTCTTTTGTTCTGAAGTTTGATGTTCTAGCTCTTTCTCTCACTTTGCCCATGGTGACATTAGAAAAGAAATGACTGATCTTTGGTATAATTGTAGCCTTAAAATGATTGCAATGAGGAACCACGGGGAAGTCTGGAAACTCAATGTTACAATTTTGGACGATGATGATGAAGATCCAATTTTCGTCCGTGGGAAGCGGTCTAGTGCCAACAATCACTGGTGTGGTAAGTTCATGAAGTCAGTTGGACTGACAGCTGCCTTCCTTTCTCTGGTAAGTAGAACTGATTGATGTTGATTCTAAATAGAACATTTTAGCATTTTTTAAAAAATTAATGTTTAGCAATATTGTTTTGTTACTGAAGTTTTTGGCTTTGAGAAAATTGCAGGGCTAACCAACATTCTTTTGCTAAGGTTTGTAGACTTTCATTTAGCCAATTAAGAAGTTTATGGGTGTTAGACTTTGTGGTGTATTCCAAGGCTTGAATTACAACTGTAGCTGAATACATAATATTATCTATGCACATCATTGTCAGTGTCAACTAAGACCAGATGGTGCAGAAGTTTATTCTGTAGTCATCATAATTAAGGAAGTATAGAATTTGGTGCTTTTAACAACAACTTACTGACAAGTGGTACTGCTGCTTAACTTGCTGTAACACACTTATCAGACAACAACTCTGGCAGATGTACAGAGAAGCCAGTTCAGTTCATGAAAGACATGGCAGTGGTCACCACAGCCACTGACTTGATGTGGCTGTGGCACATTTCATCAAATGCAGAAAATCCATGGGGCCTGTATGCCCAGCCAATCCATACAAAATCAGCTCTACTCTGCCAATCTAAATTCTACACATCCGGTAATTCACACACCTAGCACCAGAAACAAGATCATAGGAGGCTAGGACTGATTTGTGCTGAACTTTGGCAAACTGGAACCAGGTCCTCTCTCCTTTACTCTAGTAATGCTCATTTGTATGTTTGGCAGGAACCGAACTAATGCAATGCTGACTGTAAAGTTTTAGTTGGAGGGTGATGTTTCATGTCAGCATTGCCTTGATGAGGTCATTAGATCAGTTATGCCATTTACATGACAACATGGAAACGGTTCAACTTTATGGATGTGTAGAGGAGACGCCTGGTGCAACAACCAACCCAAGTTCCATAGAACAGTGGCCAATGCCCTGATGCTATTCCAGAGCTTTCTTCCAACCCCGATAGATAGTGGAATGCACTGCCACCAGACATCCAGTAAAAAGTACAATATGTAGGTGCAATGCTGTAGTGAAAGCCATGGGTGATCTCTCACTGCTAGAGGTCATGTGACTCTAGGGTATGTAGGCAGTGACTATTCAGCGCTATTGTGACAATGAATGTTTCAAATAATGTCCAGATATTGCACAAAATGAACTCTTGGGAGTTTACAGCTAATTTTAAAATTGCGTGCTAATATTTCATCCTGAATAAATTTGTACAATTTGCATATCTCTATTGGTTTGACGTGCATATTACAATTTTTTTCCCTAGTGTGTTTTTAGGGGATGTAAAGGTTCTGGATTTTTCAAGTTTTAAAGTGTTGTTCCCCACCCAGTTTTATAGTTTATCCGAGTTTGCTAATTCACTTTCAGAAAGATCCACAAAAAGTAGTCTGTTCCTCGGGCCTGCACTCTGTTTTCTTTATTTGTAGGGTCTGTGTTTAGCTTTACTGGGACCAACACTGATTGACCTGAAGGAACACGTGCACACCGACCTCAAACACATTTCTTACATATTCATTGCCCGGTCCATTGGTTACCTTGTGGGATCAATTCTGGGAGGAATTCTATTTGATCACTTTGACCAGCAACTGCAGCTAACATGCATTCTGCTGTTAACCTCTATCGCCACAACAACAGTCCCATGGTGCACATCGCTGACTGTACTGGCAGCCATGATCTCCTTTCAGGGGATCTCCATGGGCGTGCTAGACACTGGTAAGTAAAATATATTGCTAAAATGTCAATGCTACTTTAATTCAACCCATTTCATGCCTCATATTGTTTAGTGCGTGCGTGCATGCATGCGAGAGAGAGAGAGATAAATAGATAAATAATTGTATTTATCCAGACTAATTTATTGAACAGGGTTAACAGAGTTAACAAAATCTTTTGAGACAATTCTTGAATTAGTCGACAGTACTTGAAAGTCTCGATAATTTTCCTTTCAAGCATAAAAAAATAATAAACAATCCAGGAAGTCTGTTTCTTTTGAATATTTATAGCTGTAGACACTTATGGCCATCTCTGTGGCTTGTTAGTTTGACCTGATGTGGTTATTCCTGTGCACATAAATGAGAAAAGAAGAAAGAATTCTTCTGATTGAAGGAAGGAGGAAACCAATATGTAGGATAGCTAGTTGGCTGGTTCAGAAGAGTCAGAAAAGCCTTGCCAGGGTACTGGACTTTGAGCAGAGTCTAAATCCTTCAGAAAATTCTAGGTAGCTGCCACTATGAAAACCTGCTACTCATGCTGACTAGTCTAAAACTCTTATTAATACTTGAATATAAATTGAGCTACTTTAAGTAACATAAAATAAATTAACCCAAGAATTAAATTATTGCTATCAATTAAAAGAAAAAAATTTAGAGAAAAATTGTGGTTTTAATAAATGGACAGTGTGCTACCAGAGAAGTTTTGATATTTACTAATATTATTCTCTTTCTCTCTCTCTCCAGGAGGAAACGTTTTCTGTATTCGTATCTGGGGACATAAAAGTGGACCTTATCTTCAAGCCATGCATTTTGCATTTGGGGTTGGTGCCTTCATAGCTCCTCTTCTAGCAAGGCCATTCCTGTCCACAGCACCAATGCACAATTCTAGTGCAGGCAATCTGTTGCCACGCGGTCAATTCCCAGTCATACCACACAGCATGCACCCTCAGTCTGCAGAGCTGATTGTTTCTAACCAGTCGTCATTAAACAGTACATATCAGGAATTAACCAACAGTGGCTTAAATGGTTCATACATTTCTGACGTGACATGGCTTGTCACCAGAGGTCATCTACCACATTCCACCACCACGCCACGACCAAAAAAACCAGACAGTGCAAATGGAAAAATCTTGGACGCCAGTTTTGCTGACGGCTCAATGTTGAGAAAGCACCTGAAGAAAAACGGCATAGCATCAGAAATTGACAGAAAATTTGGAAAGCCCATGTCGGACTCTCTTGAATCAAAAACTTCCTTGACAACTGGAAATAGTACAACAGAAGTTTCAGTAGACAGAATTCACATGGAAAGTACAAGAAAAGAAACTCAGAACATCACAGTCAACTTTGCCAGTGATTTTGACAGAAATGTTTCCATGATTACCGACCAACTTAAAAACCAGAGTTTTTCTGTGACTTCTACAAAACCTTCAACGGAAATAAAAACCAAAACCATAGGTGCTCCACCTATCACTCTGCCTTTGATTCCACACAAACCTGAAACAACTGACCAGATTAATGGTTCCAACCTGAATAAAATGTATACTATGTCTAGGATCCAGTTTCCATACATCATTGTTGGCACTTTTCTGTTTGTCACATCTGCCTTTTTCTTAATCCTGCATTGCTACAATAAATCAAATGCAGCTCTCGTGAGGCCCAGCAGTAATACCAAGCAACAACCATCTCCTATCACAGATGAATATGGTTTTCGAATTCAACTTCTGGTTTTACTCTTTGTCTTTTTCTTCATGTATGTTGGTATGGAAGTGACATTTGGAGCATTCATTATGTCATTTGCTGTGCAGTATTTTGCCTGGTCAAAGGATCAGGGAGCCCTTTTGACATCTTTGTTCTGGGGGTCATTGACAGCAGGGAGAGGACTGGCCATTTTCACCGCTAAATGCTGCCTACCATCGCGCATGCTGATTGTGAATATTTTGTTAGTGCTGTGTGGGAGCGTCATTTTGTCTTTTGGACTTGAGGAATACCAGATTTTCCTGTGGGGATCCACCATGCTATTTGGCTTGGGCCTGTCTTCAATTTTTCAAACTGGAATATCATGGGCTGAGCAGTACATAACCTTGACGGGGAAAACCACTGCTGTTTTTATTGTTGGTTCTGCTTTCGGGGAAATGGTTGTTCCAGCCATCACTGGGTTCTTTTTTGAAACTAAAGACAACATGGCTCTCATGTACATTATGCTGACACTGAGTCTTCTCAGCTGCCTTGTGTACATTATCATGCAGAACCTGGCATCCAATCAGAAAAGGAAGCAAATGTTGCAGGAGCATGAAACTGTTAAAGTGACTGCAGACAACTCGACAGCCTCAAGAAGAAAGCGAGTGACTTTCAAGCTGGATCATGAGAGGGTGAAATACAACAAACTTCTCAGTGCAGAAGATTGAGCTGTGATTTAGCACCAACTGTGATTATTGTTGTCGTCTCTTAATTTACAACCCTCCCAGATATTTGTAGTACCTTGTTTTTGTTCAATTACAAGCAAAATGTTTGCAAAATGGATTTACCTCCCTGACACAAAAACGTGCATTAAGGATTGCGTAACCTTTAACGTGCTACTGCTTAACAACAGATAGCTGATGCTGACTTGAGCATCAAAATTTTGAATGTAAATAAATAAAGGGTTACTTTGGATTGCCGACTATTATTATTTCTTTTGTAAATTCAGGTTATACACATTTTTAGGATAAAAAAGCAACCAAATTTGTTGAAACGGTCTATTCTTTTAGGAATGAAAAATGTCAGGTATAGTGTAGTTCTGTAAAGAGAAATTATTGCCATGATTGATTCCAAAATATGTTTATACAAAATAACATGGATTGTATTTAGCATAATACTGAGATGTTTAATTATAAAAAAATATATTGGCTGGCCACTTTATACCTAATAACAGAAAAAGTGGAATAGAATCTGCAAGGTGGCCTGAGGACTATTTCACCATTTGGTCTATTGCATGTAATTTGTTGAATGAAGTGGGCAGAGGATTGAGATGGCAAATGTCTTTCAATTCATCTTGCAGCTGCTCATGAGACCTTAAATCTACAGAATGTTCTTCAAAATTTGAATGCACAATGCATGCTTGGTTGATAAGAACATTGTTTTTGACAGTAACCAACCCGTGAAGCATCACTTGAATGAATACCAAAGCTTACCTTGGTATTTTCTAGACTTCTAAAGGGGTATCAAAGGCTATGCCAGCAAAGATGACTTAACACTAATGGCCTGGACAAGTACAAACATGGGGTGGGGGGGGGGTAGAATGATTTATGTGGCCTTTTTCCAGTCTTTTCATGTTGGTGACTGGCAGTAGAAGACCATAGCATAAGTCACTGATGATATAGTCCAATCGTTGCAAGGTATGTCTAAAGATGTCTCAGTCAGTCGATCTATTGATAATAGTTGACTAGTCTTACAGGAGGAGAAAAAAATGTTTGAGGTAACAATTCCCCCTCCTAAGGCATTTAGTTCTAGCAACAAAACCATCTTAGCACCTGCTAGATGTCCACCCACTATCATGCCTCTCTTGATTGCTATACGCCTTTCCCAATAATTGGTAGACCAACTTGGATAAGCACATTTTCAATCAGAGATGTTACAAGGATCAACCTAATCTACAGCTCAAGTCTAAAAGTCCTAATAAAGTGGTCAATCATTGGATAATAAACGTTGAAGTCGTTCTCATAAAACTTGAAATTATATACAAGATCTTATTTTTCATCTCAATCCAGAAACCCTATCAAAGAATACTGTCACTGTTCTGAAACAAAATGTTAAAAATTCTATTTTGATAATGTGGTGCATAAAAAGATTTGAAAGAATTTTCTTATTGATCCCTTGTCTTATTTCTCATATTCTACTGTCCAATCTTTTTAGTAGCATCCTTGTTGACACCAAGACTGCCTTTATAAAATCATACACTATAAAAAGTTGTTTGGTAATTTTTTTAAGATTATTGATCAACTTTGTATTGTATGCTTTAATCTACTATTTCCTGCAGTAAATTTGGAACATTTATTTTATATTAACAAGGAAAACTTAATTTCAGATTACATTTAATAAGTAATATCTTACACATTTTTAAAAAATGAAATTTGAAAAATGCATTTAACAAAAATTATATGATTTTAATGAGCTGCTTATTCTCTTATAGTTTTAAGTCACCGATCTGTTTAGTTTCCCCTTATGTGCACCAGTGTCTACAATAAACATTTGACAGATTCTAATTCAAAGCGGATTTCCTTACATTTGGGATTGTATGGAATCCGAAACAAGCCCTTTCTCTCCTTGCTAATTTAAAAATGTTTCTACACTATGAAAACAGACTCCCAAACTAAACCTAAGGAATAAATAAAAAAAAAATTAACCTCATTTGATAGGTCATAAAATGCTATTGTTACCACTAATAAGCCATGCCATTTCTGTGCCTCAAGAAGCCTGACATTCCCATCTTTAGCAGGAAATGGGAGGTTCACAAAATCAAGCTAGTTCTCTGCCATCTGCTGCCTAATTTCCATTGTCAGTTCTAGTGTTTTTAAGAGAGCTAAGGCACTTATCAGCTTCCCAGTACTGTGTTAATTACAGGTCAGTAGAAATTCATTTCAGATTCACACACCTGCTATAACAGTAGTTCACTTTATTCACATAGGTGCTAAAAACAGACTTTCATTGCAAGAGACTTTTATCCAATGAGACAGCTGGATCACCAAAACTAATATGCAATTTCCATAGTTAACAAGAAAGGAAAAGTGAACTAAGAAGCCTATAATATTTTTTTTAAGTACACATACTGAAACCCAAGATGATTTTAGGTTTTGTGTTAAAAAATACACTGTAGTAAGTCTCAACATGAACAGATCCTGTAATATTAATGAGATTACAAGTAACCTCTCAATTTACATTCTAAACTTACTCTGTAATTGATGCTGAGGGCAGTCAACAATAACATTGCATATTGTAGTTTCCACACCATTTAAGTTAGCTGATCATAAAATTTTCTTTGCAGATGGTACCTTCTTTAATATTATATCAATATGTTTTATAAAATTTCATTTACAACTTAATTAGGTATGAATTCCAATAATTTAAATTATATGCTAAAATTTTAGTTCTTTATATAAATCAAAAAATGTACATTGCTAACACTAATCAAGTTTCAACCAGACAATTTCACAATCTTTTACAATGGTATCTAAAAAAACCCATTTTCTACATAATGTTTAAATGAAGGACCAGGCTAAAGAATATCAATCAGATTTTATAAACTCAAAACTAATGCTAGAAAACTATGCAGTTTCTTTTAACTATTTTCAAATTTAGGATTCTCAAAGAATATATTTGCTAAGAATAGTATTAAAAAGGATTCAGTTGATATAAAACTTTTTAAAATGCCATTACAAAGGCCAAGTAGGTGTTTATGGTATTTGATTCTAGTTTCCATCTGTTTCTATTTAAACCAAAAAAATTTCCCATAATGCAATGATGGAAAATCGAACTTATACTAAAAATGGACAGAGACCTCTTCTTGGTTTTTCAATTGCAAATGTCATTATCATGGTTGTGTCCAAGATTTGCATCAGAAAAATCTACAGTTTCTCTAGCATACATTTTTAGCTAATCAGTTTGCAAGCATTCATAGCGTTGCCGGTTGATAAAGATGCATTCAGGTTCCACATTTATCCTTTCTCAGCTAGAAGACAACATTGGTCTACAAAAACCCAAACTTCTAACAGATCATTTCTGTTCAATGGTATCCAGAGCTTTCAGAACATAGTATGATACATGTACCTCAAGAAACTCCGACCAGTAAAGATACTATGATAGTTAGAACTGATATGAGATGTGCCACACTTTAAAAGAATTTTTTTAAATCAATTAGATAGGATAGAGCCTTATGTAGTAATTGCCCTTTTTTGTTTAAAAATTTCTGAACAAGTGAGATAATTACATTTGTATATGATATTCCTTACCAAAAATATGAATAGATATAGTTTAAGTTTCTCTTTCAAAGAACTAGCAGAAGGCAGAAATAATATACGATGAAAACACTTAGTTGCTAAAACTAAACATTTTGAATCTGTACTATTAACTCAATACATGTGTTTAGAAAGTCACCTTGAATGCTGGCAAATTAACCATCATTCTGTTCTTTCTCAAAGACATGGGCTGCTCCGTAAAACTGGATTCCAAGACAGTCAGTCATTTTCGCCTTTTCTCATTTCTTTGTCTAGAGAGAATAAACAATTAATGGGTGGCACTGGGTTTTATTTAGTTTATTTTGGTTGATATGTGGGGACAGGCAGATAGTGTATGAAACCATTTACAAAATTCCCTGGGGTAGGAAACTATTCAGAGTGGTACTGTTGGGAAGCTGACAGAAAACAAAGAGTCTGATGCAATAATCTTATTTCGTGCCATACCAGGCTTTTATTTGCAGTTGTTTCATCCGAATGAGTTTTTTTTGTTGTTACATGAGAAAACAATAAAGTTATTGTTTCAAAATAATTAGAAAATTACTATAAATAAAACTATCTTTAATATAAATGAGGTTGTTTTTTTTAAATGAGGGTATCGCTCCTTGGCAACTTCAGCAAGGAAGGAATAAAATTATTCAAAATAGTTACCGATTAACCAGTTGATATAAAAAAGAGGAGCTGACTAATAAACATTAAACAAAATATAATACAAGCATGTAGCTCCATCTTATGATAAACTCAACATGTAACAATCAGGAAAACCACAAAGCTAAACATTAGCTTCAAGAAAACAGCCTAAAATAACACATCAGATCGCTTTTCCTTAAACCAAGTGTTTTGTCAGGTGCTGAGTTTCTGAGCATTAATTATGCATAAGAAATAATGCAGAATTGTGGATATTATCTTATCTGTTCTATGACTGTATACAGAATTTCCATTAAGAACTCCAGCCGCAATGTCAGTCTTCAGCATGGCTAAAGTGAAGATGGATTTATTTGTACTCTTGGTATGAGGTTTAAACATATGATTAACAAAATGACAGGTCTACATCTAATACTGGTGTAAGCACTAAGATTAAAATACCTATTAGTTCAGATGCTTCTTAAATTTAAAATGACATAAAAAATTAAATATCATTTGGTTACACTTGTAAACAAAATTTTTTTTAAAAAATGTTATCACAGACTTCATCTTAGATAAAACAACACTAAGCAGACTTTTTTGGTGATCTGTAATAGAATTAATGTTTATTGCATCTACAAATGGCCAAAAATATAAAAGGAAAACACAGGGAAGTGAAAAAGTGTCCAGGCATCTATAGAGACTGCACTGAAATACAGATTGCCTCTTGAACCAACAGCTGAGATGTACAATACCAACAACAGGAACATCACCCAAGCTGTAGTTCTACACACTGAAGGACAGAAAATTTACTAGCACGATCAGGTTGGTTTCATCACACTTATTCTAGATAAAGGCTAGTGTGGCATTTCTGGTAAAGTCTTGGATATCTTAAAGAGTTTCCCTTTTGTGTGTTTGTACATTTCTACACCATAAATGGCATGGATTTTAACAAGCAATGGCAGAATATGGCTTTTGAAAATTAGAAAATAATAAATAAATGTACAAACTTATGGAAATAAAATAATTCACTCAAGGAGGGAAAAAAAAGTGGTGAGTATTATTGAGAAACTAATAACCTTCCCAGCAAAGCAGTCTTCTCTACCTTTACATAATCACTACCTGCTAATATTGTAGCAGAAGATTTAGGTAAAGACGCAGATTTGTGTGCAATTTCTTTTCAATGTAATTTCAACCTGAAAAGTGAAAATAACAGATTCGAGAGAAACACCCAGCAGAGTGTGAAGCCAGGGTTGAGAATGTATAAACTGGGACTTCTTTTCTCAAACACATCTGTAAGACTTCTAAATGATACAGACAGGTAGGTGCTTGTAACTAGAAAACCTATCAGATGTAATTCTGGTTAAATTTATTTATCATTGAAAAATCTCCAAACTTTTCCAATAGTTTAGAACTCTATACTAATTATAAACAAATTTTTTTTAAAAAAAAATTTTGATTGTAAAAATTGAAAAACTTTATCTTCTTTGGAAAAAAAATTCTCTTTAATCTTCATCTTAAAAAAAAAAAAAAGAAAGAAAATATTTTAATCATGAAAAAAAAAAATAACCAAACAAAGACAAAAAACTCCACACAATTCTGTCAATAACACACTACCACCCCTAACTTTTTCTTTTGATAAACTAATTTCCCCAGAATACACAAAATAAAGGTTTTTTTTTTCCCTTTAAAAAGAGAGAAAATCTTAATGGATATCGTTAAGCAAAAAGTCTGTATAATACAGCAGCTGAAGACTTGGCGCAGGAGTGAGTTAAATTCTACCTCCACCACAGCAGAGCAAGCATCTCGTTTAATGTTTAATCACCAGTTAGTAAAAGGAATGACTAGGAATTTTCCAAAGTATTCAACGCCAGCTGCTATACAGCACATGACTCACAACACAATGATATGTACACTAGATTAGTTGAAGTAATTCCAGCAATAATAAATTAGATATGTACATTAAAACAAAAAACTTTCACCCAATTCTCACTGCACACTAAACACAATAACTAACTCAAAACCATTCGAGTCTCTCCTCACAGCTTACCGCTAATGACACACAACCAATTCCACAGGGGCTGGACCGTGTTCCACAATGATACCCTCCCTACACTGGACAGAATTTTCTGCCAGTAAAATTGGTTAAATACATAACAGCTACAATCAGGCTTCCTTCAGAATGCTAAAAAAGGTCATTAGATGTAGGGGACATTCTGCAATTGACTCAGACATGCTGCAGTCTCATTATTTACGAATTAACAAACTGAGTTGTTTGAGGTTCATGTTTTATTTTTAATTTCCTATAAAGTTTTCTTATTGAAAAAGGGAAAAAAAGAAGAAAGAAATGCAGCAGCACTTAGCTATCTGCACCTTGTCAGTTGGCGATAAATACTCTTCTAAACAGGATGTACTAGCAGACTACCAGTACATGGGCCAGAACCAGCTTGTAGGTCTAGAAGCTACCATTTTACATCAGAACTGCGCCAAAGAACAATAAATAGTACCATAAAAGTTTCCTCATCCAATGGTAAATGAAATTTTGAGTTCTGCAGCATGTTAAAAATTCTGCATTGAAGAGAATCTCACCAGTGCTTCAATGCCCACCAACACAAATCGGTTTCTGAGTAATTTCTTGGTATGCATAAACATTTATCTGAAGAATGAATCCAAAGTGCATTATGATAAAAAAAACAAAACAAGGTACTAAGGGATAATTAAAAACATTCAACTCTTTCATGAGCACAAATGCAATTAATGGGAGCAAGGAGTATTTTCCACAATTTTAAAATACATTTCTGTATAATTCTTTAAAAGGCTAGCTTATACAGAAGCTCAATATTATCAACCCATGATAATGGAAACATCTGGTATTGCCAACTGAGACTGGGGAACAGGGATGTGTTATATATTATTTCCCTTTTGGATTTGTCAACCACTGCCAGTTAATGTCAACCACCTGCTTAGTACTGAATTTGAACGGCTGGAGATGAATTAGCAAGCTGAATGACAGAGTTGATCTAGAAAGCAAAGCAGCTCCATTCTGATGACACACCTTGTAAAATTGATGACGACAATAATGAACCTTTTCACTTCCCTGTAATTGTGCCAAACTCCTGAAACACTGCACATTCATATGCACAGCAAGAGGCCTTTCCTCAAACTATTCACAATGGGCTTAGAGCCATTGAAAAGCAGATGCACACCAAGATAACTTCAAAGCGAAGCACCACACAAGCTTTTAATATATGTTAATAAAGGCCAATAAAAGTCAATTATATGGTTCTCTGTGGGCTTTCATAATATCACTTTCATTAATGGAGCAGCTGATTATTGTCAACTGAGGCCTAGGTAATGAGCTGATAATAATGAGCTTCTATTTTGTGAGAGAGAGAGACATATGCACACAGTAAACAACCTGTTAACTAACCCTACTGCAATCTGGAGATAGCTGAATATCTGGTTGGATTGTTTTTAATATGTTGCTGCTTATCCAACAGCTTCTTTCTTCTTTAGTTTTGCTTAATATTAAAAAAAAAACTACAAGCTTTCTTTTCTTTGGATTGTTTGCCAAACTATTATTAGTATAATTAGAGGACATATTGCAAGGATTACAATTATTATCACTGATAAAAATCACTAGCAATGGAGAATACAATCAACCAACAAACAAGAAGTGTAAAGAATACTAACCATTTGACAAGAAGTGATCTGGGCATTTGCAGATACAGCTCCCCTAGTGACCAACTCATGAACCGAAAAGATTGGATAGCTGAAAATGAACTGATCTTGGCTTATATTGGAGAAGCCAGTTATCTAAGGTCAGATAGCAGGTTGTTTACTGTATATACATTTTTCTGGTTTTTTTCTTAAAGAATATGGACAAATACAGGCAGTATTGTGTAGAAGAATGCTGTTCATAAAAATAATGTAGCCCTTTTTTGACCTCAGAATTTCTACTCATCTTGTTTCATTCTCCCTCTAATACAATTCCAATGTTCAGTTCAGTTATGGTTGAATTTTTTAAGATGCAAGTTAAGATTTGTTTTCTTTTGTTTATATAATTCTGTAGCCTATATAGGAAAATTCTGCATTTTAAAACTAAAGCCATTTACAGAATTTAATCATTCAAAATTCTAAATATGCTTGAAAGAGTGCAATTTTTAAAATGGGTAGTGACACATGGCTAAAAATAATTAGCAATCTTTAAGTAAAGAATTAAGATGGTCAGTGGTAAAGGTTTACATCAGTGAGAAGAGTCTCTGACACCTGTGCAGGTGTATACAATGACGACATCCAGCTGCAGATCAGTGTGCCTCATCACCAACAGGTAGGAGGACCAGGACCAGATAGGTGACCTCTACTTGTGGACAAGGCCACGTGAGGTAGGATACAGGTGAGGCCCTTCAGGAATTTTCTTTCCCAGTTTTGGTCTGAAAAAAAAAAAAAAAAAAAACTTTTCATAATGTGTCATTGATGAATCAGTGTTTAGATCATCTGGAATGTCAGCTCAGAAATTGTCGTCATAAGTGGCAGCAGAGCATGGAGGTGCATTGCCCATGCTTATATCTACAAAGTTGAACATTAATTTAATTGTTTTGTATGCTCAGAACTGGGGCTTTTTTGTATGTGTACAAAGGCATGGCATCCTAGTTGGTGTTTCATTCCTGTGTGCAAGTGCTCCGTGAAAAATAAACCTACTGAAACTCTTTGGTAGGAAACCAGGATGCCCAGCAAAGTTAAGAGAAGCCAGACGGACTACTGGCTAGATACCAAGTATATGGCCCAGACCCAGTAAGAACAACGAACAAGTCCTACTGTAAGCAGCATAGTTGGGTAGTAGATAGCCAATATCTGTTAAAAACCAACAAGATTTAGCAAAGTCCCATAGCAGGCTTTTTGTTCTCACTCTCTTTTAATGTCTGCGTGCCCAAGCTTAACAGAGGAGTTCTAGTAGGGACTTTTCTTTTTCACTGAAGACCAGTAACTATGACACTGACCAGTATAGTCCCTCTTCCACAACCCTAACTCAAAAGAGTTGTCTCCTACCCTCCAAATCTTACACAAACTGCTATTCCAAACACTACAGAATGAGTTAAATAAAGGCAAAACAAAATTGCAGACTTACCTTTCTTTTATCACTTTATCTTTTTTCCTTGCTTTTATTTTGTTGCTAAAAACAGAAGAACTAAAAAAAAAAAAAATAAATAAAATAAATGAACAGTAACAATCATCTTTTATCTTGCAAGGATCAGTGAGTCAGTGAGATTATTTCCCCTCAATGCACACAGCAGGAAAACACCATACACAGCCAGTTAGACTCGGGCATGTCGATAATAGAGTTAAACAGTCTGGTTATTGAAGCAAAAGCAATTATCTCAGGGGCATAGAACTGACAAGTTTCTGCCCACCAATAATTAAAACAACATTCTCACAATACAGAGAGAGCCAATATCTACTTAGCAATAGAAAACCATAAGAAAATATGCAAGCTGATGCTGCAGATTTTCAAAACTATAGCACAATAATATCTACAATTAAAAAATACAGAAAGGGAGAATTATGCTCTTTAGAATGGAAAATAGAGGGCATTGAATTTTGGAATATTTCCTTGACTATTTTCTGATTTCATACTCCCCTCAACATACACTTTAAGATTAAAATTGCCAGATTTTAAATGTTTGTTTTTTTTTGTTTGTATTTTTTTAAAAACGTTCGTCTCTTTATATTTATTTGCATAACAATCAGGAAAACGTACAGATCTTAAAGCCCAAGTAGATATGAAAACTGCAGTGCCACAGCTGAAAAAATTAGTGATTTGTCCATAACAAATGGCAGAAAACATCAACAAGTTACCTGTCAACTATATCAATGTCTTCTTCTCCTTTCAAGGCAGCATCAAGGGCAGCCTGTACACGTGGGGCAACAGAGGGGCCCTCATAATCCCTAGTGGTCCGGTTTGGCATGTCCAACTCAACCTCCAGTATGTTCTCACCCTACAAATACAGAAGTTATTAATACATTTCAAAATCTACCTCCTAATTTTCAGAACATCACCTGTGAAAATTATAGACATGTTAATCTAAAAAAATAAGACAAAAAAAGATAAAATAAAAGCTAGATATAAAATGGTGCTGGTGCAGCTTATGTAACTATAGCAAGTAACTGAATCCTGGAGCAAACTGTGCAGCTGTACTGAGTCAATCATCCCTTATGCAGGTTACATGGCTAAAGCAGGTAACTGACCAATGGTGTGTGTTTATATGGCTGTAGTGAAACTAACCCCTTCTCTGAGTTGAGCAGCTCCAGTAGTCATGTGACTGTAGCAAGTAAATAAATGACCCAAATGAGTAAAAATTCCCTTCTAGGTATTTTTTTAATTAGACATGCAAAAAACTACAATATCCAGATAAATACCAGAGATTCAAAAGACTAGTCTTGTAATAAGATCAGTTACTGATAAATAGAAATCCAATTCCATTTGACCTAACACTGAATGATCTGATAATAAGGAAATTCTACAAAGACCATGTCCCCTCTCACCTTGAATCTGGGGTTTCCACCCAGGGCTGCAAGTCTGGCAAATTCCGCTATAGGTCTTCTGTTCCCCACTGCTGATACTGGCCGTCTGGCCATCGTCTGCGTACTATGATGCAATATACACATATTTAGATCAGTAAAATTGGCAAATACAAACTGTAAGAAGCATATATTTTAAAACGGCTGATAGATCAGTGGTTAGACTACTTGACTACCAAGGCTGAGGGCCAAAGTTCAATCCCCAGTTGAGGTCAGCTCAGTTTAGCATAGTACCTCTGTGGCATGATTTCTTCTGACTCTTCATCAGCCAGTTGTGGGTTTCCTCCAACATCTAGAAAAAAATCTAGTAGGGATTTGCTGCTAAAATTCATAAGTATCAGGTCTCATGTGATGCAGGATACGATTTTTAGTGAATAACTGACTACATTTCCCTCACCAGGGTTGTCTCCCTTGTAGACAATGTAAATATATAAAAATCCACTCAACTGTAAACTTAATAAATGACAAGTGTGAAAATTGATGAATTATATAAAATTATAAGGCTTATTTTCAGTAGTGCCCACCCTGCCAATGTGCATGCTTACTTGGATTTGCTAAGGGTCTGTAGCTTCCACGTGTCTTCATCTTCTTCATAGTATGCTCTGTTCATCACTTTGTTTTTCTCCTCTGGTGGGATGAAGTTCTCAATAATCAGCAATCTGCAAAACAGAAACAGAACTTCAAGGATGGTAGATCCTATAATTTTTGTTTTCTTTTATTGGGGTAGTGAAATTTATTGACAAAGCAGTTTCTTAAAGCTTCCATTTATTAATTTGCAAATTTGGAAAAAAAAACAAACAAACAACAACAACACTTTCTAACCAGTGAATTTCAAAAGTCGTTATCTGATCCCAGCCATTTAGCAGCTAACATTCCCTATGCAATAGAGTTGATCATCCGTGATTTTTATGTCCCAAAACGTTTCACCCTCAGTATTTACTGATAAACCTCCATCTTTATTTAATCTGCCGCTGTTTTTAGAAATCACTCCGTGGTCAGACTTCTTTCTCATCAGTGCTTCGACTTTGATGTAGTCACACTGTTCAGAAGATAACAAACGCTGCATGCTATCCTATCAGCACACAACATATTGTTCCCAGACACCATAAATAACCCTAATAATAAAGAGTAATCCACTAAAATATGTACTGTATAAACACCGGATTCAAAATGGTGATACCAATTTGTTTCAACTTATGAAAAGATTTACACTGGTTAATTATGTATATTTTGTCACAAAAGCCCGGAATAAACCAGAGAACATAACATTGGCAGGAATCTGGAAACCACTTGTAAAGCATGGTGGCACACCATGTTGAGCCAAGTGGGACAGAACAAGAGGAAGAAGTTCAAACCATCATACCAGGATTGTCTGGCACCAAAGTGGAAGAATAGCAATCAAGATCTACACCTAGAAGATGAGTTAGTAGAGAAAGACAAAGAAATTATTCATGCCGTTCTGGGCCAAAAATCATCCAGTGAGGAAAGCAAGACCAAAAATGAAGAAACGGAAATCAAAATAAAACAGGACCAAGCAAAAGAAACTAAGATTAGGCACAATATGCTCTGTGCAACTATTATTAAACATGACAATCTAAAGCAAGTAAAGCTGACAAATCACTTTAGATATATACATTGATAGGTAAATTTTTCAATTTTATTTTATGAATCAATTTTTACACCATGCTAACGAGTGCACATAAGGGCTAACATCATACGAGTGCATAGCACATTTGAAATTTACCTACTAAATGTAATGTGCGCACATTCACATAATATTGTTTTCAGGTATCTTCAGTTTTTTCATGTCCACAAAACTCCTGCAGATAAAAAAATCTACTGTACTTAGTTTCTCCTGTGTTATTATTTTAACCCTTCACAACGGCTTGAATGCTATCAGCACATAAACAACAACAAAAACAGAAAAGCCACCTGCAAACAGCAGTAACCTATCCCACTAAAAAATTGTGCCTTTTGTAAATTCATTCAAACATGATAATGTGTAACATCACCTGTAGCTTAACTATTTTTCTATCCAAAGGCAGTGAAAGATTGTGGAAACTAGCTGGTTAGTTCATGCATTTCCAAACCCTCTTGTTAGTAGAACTAATCACAAGAGCCATTCTTCCCTATTACCATCACTGGGTGGAGTCCTGAGAGGTGTTTTGGTACACAATAATGAATGCCAATCTGAAGTAGGCATTTCTATTTTTGGATAGTGTAAGTGGCTGCATTTTTTGGGCCAGTGCTTTAGCCTACTGTGCCAATAGGGCAACTTCCCGCTTAGTACATTTTGGGGATATTTAAACTTTCCTCTCAGCAAGATTCTAAGGCCTCAATACTGGGTTGTTCAGTATGCTAAGTTGCAAAGCCATGTAGACTGAATCTTTCAAATTCCTTTTATAGTTGTGCTGCTCATAACCACAGAGTAGCAAAAGATGGAGGAAACAGAGACCAGTAAATTGCAGACTACCTCCCTGTATTAAATACAGGCACTCACTTCTTTTTAATTGTAGACATTATCAAATATCAGTGTCGACAGGATGTAGTGAAGATATTTTTTCCTGTAGTCAACTTTTAGCCAAGTTGGATAGCTTTCTGTAACATTGCTTCATGGGAGTTTTTTTTTTTTAGATTATTGGAAAATAGAAATATTTTGGAATCCATACACCCTCCCTTACTTAAGATTTATAAAGTTTCACCATATCCATCAATTAGTTAGGTACCTTCATCTTCACCCACCACAAGCAAATCTTTCTCAAGATAATGGGTCAATGATTGCTGTTCCAAAACTGATGTAACTTTATTTATGGCAGTTTAAAAGAACATTGCAAATTAATTCTATTTTTACCTTCCAACTCACATGAAATTCTACTAAAAAACAAAACAATAATTAATTAATTTAGTAGCAATGTTGGTATTTAAAGAAAAGTAAAGGATAAAAGTTTCTCTGGCTCACTTGAGTTTCAACTCTCGTGTCAGTTCCATCTGAGTTTGCTCCAACTCCTGCCGTTCCTTAACATGTTCTTCCTGCAGGTCAATAATCTCTTGTTTTGTGGCTTGCAGCTTCATGAACAACTGAAACACAGCCAAGATGTACAATCAGAAAAAATGCAAAACTTCACATTTTAGTCATTTTCATTGCTTTCTAGACCAACTAATAGTTTTGGTTACTAAACGGACAACTTTAGGTGCGTGCACAGCATTACATAGAGCCATGAAAATCTAACATAGACAGAGTCGATCTTGAGGAGTAAAATGTTAAAATCAACATCAATCTGAACTCACCCGTTTTAACTTTTTTGTCTTTACTTCCACTTCCTGTTGCAGAGATACATAGGTCTCCTGGAGTTCCAATGCTGACTCTTCCTTCTCATCCAGTTTCTGCTGCATCTCTCTTTCTTTCCGCTTAAAAAAAAAGTTAGATCCACTAACTAATTGCTTTAAGTATCTGTGCTAAAAAAAGCTGTAGAGATTAAGATTTAGATTTGTTAGTTCTTTCACCAGCACATTCCCTTTGCTTACATTTAGACCTAAAATTGAGAGAATCAAAGTACAATGAGTGAATGGAGTTAACTATTTTCTCCCTAGTGTGTGTAAGAGACATGCTAAACCAAAAAAATTTTTAAAAATCCCCAAAACATTAAACTAAATTTTTAGATAATTCAAATGTTTAAGGAGAGAAAAAATAATTAAATACCACAAATAATTTCAAAGATTATTAACGTTTAAAAATTATAGCTTGGTTTGTTTTGTTTGCTGTTTCAAGGTTGCTACATTCCAGTGATCTCTCTCTCTCTCAAAATATTTTACTTTTGGTCATAGCCTTTTTAAAATAAAAAAAAAAAATCGCCACTCACTTTCTGTTCAGTGATTTCCTGTCGTCGTTGTTCCAGCGCCCTCTGCTGCTCATTCGTGTGGTCAACAATGTTTTTACCTCCCATCAACAGCTTACTTTCCATGGCCTGAAAAAGCACAGGAAACTAAGCTTAACATGGAAGATGTTAGAACGGAAGACCTCCCACAACCTACTGATCAGAATTAAAGATGAAAGACAACTCATTAGATCCATAGTTGGCATCATAAGGAACTGCCTGAAAAACTCAGTTAAGAAACTATTAGGACATTATGATCAAAGCTAAACAAGATATTTCTTTAGTTAAATGTAAATTGTGACAGAAATTTTGGCTGGTTACTTTGATGACACAAAAACTGAAGTTAAAAAATGAGAACTGACAAGCTGAAAAGATAATGCAGAGTAAGTATGTGGCATTACACACGAAGAACATATATCCTTTGATGTTCTTACACATACTAACTACCCCCATGAATTTTCATGTGCAATAGTCAGAATCCCTGCTTCAGCTCACCTTGATTTTCATGGCCAACAGATCCCTAGCTTCTTTTTCCTTCATCAGTTTTGTTTCATTCTGTTTCAATTCTGCCAATAACTTTTCCTTTTCCTAAATTAAAAAAAAATAATCATCATAAAAGCTACCTGTTAACTGCAGGTATAAATAGAGGGGGGGGGAAGAGCTCTAATAAAGAATATTTGTGAAATTCACAGGGGTAATGAAGATGCAGATATTCATTGTTATGATGGTGCAAAATTTCAGTAGGAAGACATCCCTGAAGAACAGTTCGCTGGTGGCAGACACCTTTGGAGCAATCCAGCAAATGGAAAACCAAGCTTTGTTTTTTTTTTGTTTTTTTTTTGACAACCATGTTGAAAACGGGGCATTTACAGAAGTTCATCAATTGCATCATTAAAAAAAACATGAATGTACTGCAATGTTACCTCAGCAATGAGTGACTGGTTGCTGAGAATGGCTGATTTTTCATTCTCCATTCTTGACTGCTGCTCCTTCATGAACTCTTCAGCATCCATGTTTTCATCTTCCACTTCATCTTCTGACCCACCAGCTCCACCTATATGAAAAGAAAACCAGGCTAATGAGGGGGGGGGAAAGCAACACTAAAAAGACTAAAATTAGACATCTGTTGATGTCACATGCAACTTGTCAGTGTCACCTTGCAGGTTAGAACAAACCTGCTGAAACCTACCATCTGGATGGCGTCTGGACTTTCTTTTTCCTTTCTTGGGCTGACCTCTAGCATCCAAGTGAGCTTTAAGCCTGGAATGAAAACCAAGATACTTTAGAAAATATACAAGACACACTAGGAGGCAAAAATCAATGTTAAGAGATTCTTATTTCCCCCCAAGTGTCAAACTAAATGTTTATTAGAAGTAAACCCACTTCCAGAAATGAACCCATCAGACAATAATCTAAACGGTTATGTTTACAATCCCTAACTTTCCATTAGCCAGGATAGTAAGATCAAACTCAATGACTTGGTTCGCAGTTTGAAATACAGGCACTGTGACGGATGAACTCCATTTGATAATATGGTAACCAAAGGTTATTTATGATCACAATAACTTTTCAACTTAGTATGGGTATAGGTCTATGAACACAAAATAACATTTGGAGATAAATTTTTATCGTCTAAGATCCTGTTTCTTTTCCATTTGTTGAAATTTCTCTTGCTGGTGTAATAATAGATGAAGGTTGACTATGTGACACAACCCTTTTTTCTCTGGGAAAAACTGTATAGAAATCACCACCAAACTACCCTTAAACAGACAGGTGTATAATTAGCATACTGATTTATAAACTTTCAATTTTGATAGCTTGTCCCAAGGTAACACAAGAGAGACAGCTTGTTACATTGGGAGAGTGAACTAAAGTTAAAACCAACAGTTTTAATAAAGGGCGAGCAATTAAGATTTTTTAATTTATATCAAGTTATTAATGCTAAACAATTTCAAGTTAATAAAACCCAACAAAGGCAACTTTAAACGTTTATTTACAAAATCTATCTACCTGGCATTTCATGTCACATAAAAAAAAAAAAAAATCCAAAAATCACACATTTTAAAACAAAATGGATAAATTCAGAAATATGGCCAAACTTTTTTTATTATAGAGACAATAATGAAAGAATACCTAATGTATTTTGGATCTTTCATCAGTTGAAATTTTAAAGCAAGCTATCAAATTCAAAGTTACAATCACATTTATTACCAAAGAATGACCTGTAACACCACAATTTTTCTGTTATATGTGTGCTTTCATCTGCTTTGCAAGTAGCATGGTGCAATGGACCAACATAATTCAAGAACCTTCCACAAGTTAGCTTATCTATTACCTCACTTCAGAGCTTTGCCCTTAGTTCTGGACTAATACAGAAGACTACTACTGATGCCAAAACAGAAACATTGCAGCAAATAATTAAAACAAGGACTACAGGAAAAGTTACAGTAACAGCTGGAATACATTCTACTGCCTAAAGAAAATGACAACAAAACAGGAAAGTCGGGGGGGGGGGATGTCAGCTTGCTGAGTCTCTAAGCATTAAGTAGAAAAACACTAAGTAACCCCAGTATCTGAACGTATTCACCATTAAACTTCACAGCTGAACCAGGGATTACGAAGCTATAAGTGTACAGTCAGGGAAAACTTTTGTATGTGACTATAATAAGTCTACTTCTATTTGTAGAAGAATTTTTTTTTATTGCAAAGCAATCTTGAGGTGTGTGTGAGTATGTAGAGTAACAATGAGTGTGGAACATTGATTGATTTACATCACACAAAAACTTACCTGTGTATATGCAGGTGTGTAATGAAAATTTTGCATGTGCAAAAGAGATGTGAGGCGTATTCTTATCATCTCGAGCTAATTTTTTTTTTCCAGTGTTGAGAAAAGTAAAAATTAATAGTAGTTTACAATAACTATGCTAGTGATGGTTTAAAAAAGAAGGGGTGCAGTTGCATTTAATTTCACCTAGCAATTTCTTCTTGGAACTCCCGAAGCAGAGCATCCTTGGGATCTTCATTGATCTCTGGTTTGTTCTTTATATTTTTAGCTCTGTTAGCATACCTGAAATAATCATCAAAAAAAATTAGAGTTTAGTATGATACACCATGAAGCATCTCAAACTTTAAACAGATAAAGAGAATAAGTGAACAAACTAAAGTCAAGATAGTAAACGTTTGCTGTTGTTGTTTTTCAGTTATGATATTTTGTTAGTGTTTTATTTTCTTTGGTGACCATATTGATGGAAAGTTCTGTAATAGAATGGAGTTTTCATGTAGGAATTCTGCCACTTATTCACAAAAGCACCATCTTCAACAATATTCAAAAGCTCAAAAATAACTACTTTGTATTCTAGTACAATAAAAGAAAAAAAATTTCATTGTATGCATAGCTCAAAAAATGGGACAAAGCATTAACCCTGTGAGACCAAAGTACCTTTATTTTACTTTTTTAAAAATCAATCTGGAACTCTATTATGATCTTTGATGCTTCAGCGGTTAAACAAAGTTAATGTAGAATTCACCAAAAAATGCATGCAAATGGCAGTATAATTTCAAAAGTCAGAACAAAATGGGATTTGGCAACTTTTTTGTTTTTTCGTTTTCAAAAGGAATTAAAGTATCAAAGAGCTAAACTTCGCAGCAGTAGAGACTGAACCATGCTGTTGACCAAATGCTCACCGTAGAGTTGTAAGGGACTCATCATAGTTGTAGCTTGCTGGACCAATGTTGGCCACCATCACAGTCTTAGCATTTCCACCTAGAGAATCTGAAAATAACCATCCACCTGTTCATCACAAAACCAAACAAGACAAAGATTAAAACTAATTTTTAGAACTAGGAATTATTCCTTGCATCTTAGTACAGAATAAAATCCCTGTATGAAGATAAATCAGGCTAAATTTTTTTGTTATTCACTCATATATGAATGGGCTGCCTGGATAGACATAAGGATTCATGAGATGTAATGTAACAGGATAGAAAGTTCTGGATCTAATACAAGTCCCAGTGAAGAGTTCAAGCTATAGTTCTCTAACACTATATCAACCACTCATGGAATTCCTTTGTGAACCAGTGCTGTTAGGGTTCTTACCAAGAGAGAAGAGTAGGAAAAAAAAAACAAAAATATTTTACTTCGAACTGTTAAAAATGCTTTAGTTAATTATAGTAAAAAAATATGCAAATAAATAAAAGTTTAACAAATCATGCAAAAACAGAGGAAAAATGCTAACTAAAATTTAAAACTACTACATCCTTTAAATTCTGAATATTCAGATTCATAATGGTTACCTTGTAAAAGCCTTGTCAATTTGGAGTCTCGATACGGAATGTGAGAACTCTTTCCATCAACCAATGCTGAGATGACATTACCAAGAGCAGACAGTGAAAGATTGATCTTCGTGGCTTCTTTCAGTCGCTCACCCTGCAAGGAAAAATTTCTCTTTCAATAATAATAAAAAACAGGCAGCAAGTAAGAAGTCAAACTAAAAAGGCTAAAGAAGAATGGTTAAGAGAAAAATATAATTTCCTTCCTTAATTAATTTATCTACAAATGGAAAAGCATTGAGAGAGAGAGAGAGAGAAACAAGTCTATCCTTTTTTTAACTACCGGTGAACTGCAGTTAATCAAGAATGGTTTGTGACAAACACGCTAACAAAGAAGTGATCTTATGCAGTTCTGACAGTGATTAAGCTGCACACTTACAGTTGCCCCTGTTTTGGCCTGCCTTTCGCTGCCAGCTAGGTCGACGAGATTCAGCTTCCCCACCCTAATATGGTTTTGTCCATCCAATCCAGTCTGAGTGAAAGAGAAAGGTAATACTACATAAAAGAAAGCAGAATCGAGAATCTGTCAAAACAATACACATTATTAATGCCAAGTACCCAATACTGTACAAAAATTATTGTTACGGTGTTATCTAGTTCTTAACTCCAGAACTGATCAAAGAAATTTTTAAAAAAGACATCCAAGTTGTAACAAACTAATGTTAAATCCAAGATTTCTTTTGAATTTGGATATGAAATAAAATTTTTTTTTGTTTATTTTGGGAGGGTTACAAAACTTTGATAAAATTTTTGGTATATTCTTCCAGTAACTGTCAGTGATCCTTTTAAAGACATTTTTAAAAAGTCCAGATAAAATGGAGGATCATTACTTCTAAACTCAAGTGTGCGCAAACGCACATCTCACACATTAGAAATTTTCTTCTTGTTAGAATGAAACATCTTCTCACTTCTGACATTTTATTGAAACCTGCTGCACATAATATTTTGCTCTTTACACACATGATGGATCTCAAAAAATTAGAATATTGTGGAAGAGTTCAACATTTTTTGTCAGTTATTTCAGAAAGTTAAAATTGTATATATTCTAGACTCATTACATGTAAACTAAAATGTTTCAAGCATTTTTAAATTTTAATTTTGATAATTACGGCCTACAGCTCAAAAAATAGAAAAAAATGTATCTCAAAATATTAGAATATTCCATTTCGAGTTTGAGTAAATCATTATTTATGCAGTATAAATACCATGAATCTCTCTGTCTGGTTCAGTACATACAACCACAATCATGGGGAAGACTGCTGACTTTAGAAGGTCATTGCTGAAAGAGCTGGCTGTTCGCAGAGTGCTGTATCAAAGCATATTCATGGAAAGTTGACTGGAAGGGAAAAGTGTGGTAGTAAAAGGTGCACAAGCAAGAGGGATGACCGCAGCCTTGAGAGGATTGTCAAGCAAAGCCGATTCAAGAACTTGGGGGAGCTTCGCAAGTAGTGGATTGAGGCTGGAGTCAGTGCATCAAGAGCCACCACACAGACTGGTCCAGGAAATGGGCTACAAGTGTTGCATTCCTAGTGTCAAGCCACTCCTGAACCAGAGACAACATCAGAAGCATCTTACCTGGGCTAAGGAGAAAAAGAACTGGACTGTTGCTCAGTGGTCCAAAGTCCTCTTTTCAGATGAAAGTAAATTTTGCATTTCATTTGGAAATCAAGGTCTCAGTCTGGAGGAAGAATGGAGAGGCACAGAATCCAAGTTGCTTGAAGTCCAGTGTGAAGTTTCCACAGTCAGTGATGATTTAGGGTGCCATGTCATCTGCTGGTGTTGGTCCACTGTGTTTTATCAAGTCCAAAGTCAATGCAGCTGTCTACCAGGAGATTTTAGAGCACTTCACGCTTCTGTCTGCTAACAAGCTTTATGGAGATGGCCTTTTCCAGCAGGACTTGGCACCTGCCCACAGTGCCAAAACTACTAGTAACTGGTTTGCTGACCATGGTATTACTGTGCTTGATTGGCCAGCCAACTCGCCTGACCTGAACCCCATCAAAACAACCTGGGCTTCCATAACACCTCAGCAGTACCACAGGCTGATCGCCTCCATGCCACGCCGCATTGATGCAGTGATTCATGCAAAAGGATCCCTGACCAAGTATTGAGTGCATTTCGACATTTCTATATTATAAATCCTTTTTTTTTTATTGATCTTATGAAATATTCTAAGTTTTTGATTTTCATGAGCTGTAAGCTGTAATCATCAAAATTAAAACAAAAAAGGCTTGAAATATTTCACTTTGTGTGTAATGAATCTAGAATATATGAAAGTTTTACTGTTTGAATTAAATTATGGAAAAAATTAACTCTTCCACAATATTCTAATTTTTTGAGATGCACCTGTATGAACACTTTTCTTTATAGTCAATAACAGTAAAACTCAACAGAAACTGCTAAAAGACAAACAATGAAGGCACAATAATCTTCTCTGCTACATAAAATAACTAACTAATAAAAAAAAGAGAGATAATGCTTAAAGAAAAAGATGAATAATAATAAATGATAATAAAATTCTCTCTGAATTTTCTAAAGCTTTGTTTTCAAAACTGCATGATTTAGAAATATCTTGATTTACTTTAAAAAAAATTAAGAGTATTTGTAAATCTTAAAGATGTTGTTGTAAGCTACTTTAAATAAATACAGAAACAGCTATAAGTATTTTCTCTTCACATTAAATTCATTTTGAGCCAAGTCATTCGAAAGCAGACATCATTGTGGCTTTAACTGGCATTAAAACATCTAATAGCAGTTATATCCACATTCTGAAAATAAATTCCATCTAGTTTTTGTTGTTGAAGCAAGGTTTTTTCAGAATTTGTTAGAGCACATATACTAGCAAGTAAAGACAGCAAAGAAATGCGTTTTGCACAAGAAAAAATTACTATGGTCATTGTCAGACATAGTGATACAATTTTCCTCTCAAGTAGAGTCCATTATGTACTGATGTAACAGATGTCAGTGTTCTCACCTGTTCTAGCTGATGCTGGCAGTGACATTAAGCCCTACCACACACTAGAAAATACTCAGTACCTCAAGCCAGGTTAATTAACCTACAAAATGTAGCATGCTGCCAGGCATTCTCCAGATACTTTAACCCATTGAGGCTTTGATACAAGGGTTTCACATTTATAACAGGCACACAATCAGTGGTGAATACTGATGGTTTTAAAAAAGAAAGATAAATAAAAATAAAAATATGCAGTGTCCATGAAACATTTGCAGCATTTAAAGCAGGGAATTTCATTTATTTTCCACTTCTTTCAGTAAGGCTCCTGTCTAGCTCAGAGGCTTGAAAATGGCTCCAAATTTTAAGGCATATCAGCCCTGCTAACCAGGGAAGTCAACTCGTGTTGTCAGTATCTGACCAGGTGGCATGTACCCTGAGGATCAGATCAATAAAGTGTAGTAGTACACGATACTGGCAGAAGTCTGACCCCTGATGGGAGAGGGCAATGTTTACTACTGAGCCAGTAGTGCAGTTTTCCTCACTCACCTGAACCAGTCTGTCTATGCAGGTTTTCTCTTTCTTCAAATCAGAAGCATTCTGATAAGTTCTTTAAGACATGCAGAAGGGTTGTGTGTTTAGACACTACTAATGACCTACATAATGGCCTTCATGAAGTCTTATAGATATTTCAGCAATATGGTTTTTTTTTTCTGAAACAAATCCAAACATTTTGGAAACCAAGAAATTTGTAACCAACAGCACTTTGTGCAACAGACACTAGTTTGCATCGTACTTTTGTTTAGTTTATATTTAAAGCTGGGAGGGGCCACAGATTTATAAGTACTGTACATAGAAAAAGAGAACAGATTGTTGAGAAAGAATAAAAAATTAGATTTCTTCCTAAAAGCAACCATCATTTAAAAAACTAAACTAAGGGTACTCCAAAGTGTATTTTCAGGAGCTTCTGCAACTGACTGGCCAAACCACAAGAGAGCAACAACTGACACAGATTAGCAAATCAAGGCAAATCTCCCAAGTTTTAGCAAAGAAAAAAAAAAGCTTAAAGATAATTAATATTAAAAATAAGGAGAGAGAGAAAGAACATGCTCATCACAGGTGTTTCAGCAGAATGCAGATGCTTGCTAACTGTGCATGATCACCCGGAGACGTCAGCTGGCAGAAAAACATGTTACATCAGCACACCATAAAGTGGTAAAAAATGTGTTTATTCAGGTGAAGACTAAATACAAGATAAAATACAAACAGGAAATGTTTACAAATGTAATAGCAGAGCTTTGGAGACTCGAAGACTGGGTGAGGAAAAGGATTTTGAAGCGGTTAATCAATAATATCCCCAAAAAACTATATTAATATTCTTCTTTGCCTTTTCTAAAGATTCAAGCAATATCTAGTTGTACAACTATATCCATCCCACAATGCACTGCCAAGCATTCAAAATGAGTACAGAAGTAGAACATTGCTACTCACTGACTTTTTTCTGTTGTTATGAAATGTATAGATCACTAACAAAATCATTCATAAAAAATGGTTGTAAAAATCTGTGCTCTTGAAATAGTTTAATTGAATCACAGTGAAAAAAACATTAGGACTGAAAATCAGATGATTAATGGCATTCAAGTTGCACACAAATGAAGTATTATTCATTACTGCTTACTGACTGTAGCCACCCCCCCCACATACAACCCTTGCAATGTAATCTATTGCAAAGCTTTTCTCTATAATACCAAATGAATGAAAATAAATTTCATAAAAATCTAAAGAAAATACTGTAATAATTTCTTCCCATGCTTGCTTCTTGATCATTCAAGATTTCATCCTTGCAGGGCATTGTGGGAGAACTGACAATTCTAAAAAACCCTCAGATTTTTTTTTCTTTTTACTAGTTATACATTTTGAAGCTACTCTGCATTTATTATTGCAACCAACATTTGTGTTTGTTTCAAATTGATTTTTTAAAAACTTTAAAAAATTCCACAATTTGGGGAGGAAATGGGTGATGTATAATGTCATTTCACTGCAAAATGAACTAGTGTGACTGGTAGGCAAGCTTACCCTGAGCTACTGCATCAGATCTGACATTGAAAACAAGAGTGCATCCAGAACAACCTAGCTGGGTGGCTGGCTGGCTAACTAATGCAAAGCCCCACCATTAAAGCAGCTAGTGCAATGAATATTCTGATCGTGCTGCAACTCTGCCATCTCACCCACAGGCATCCGAGAGATTCTCAGAAAAAATAAATGCTTATTGTTCTTGCTAGAAGATCATGACTGCTGGTGAGCAGTTTTTTTTTAATATTAGATTTTTGTTTTATTTGTAGATTTAAACTTTTATTTTAAGGTGTTTGGTAATTTTTAAGTTCTCTGTGAATAATCGTGTTGGTATAAAATGGGTTAACAAATTGCAATCAAGAAATATCGGTCTTAGTCATGTGTAATACAAAAATTTTTTAGATAACAATATTTTTCCATATGTTAAAAGAATTTCACAGCTGCATGAATACACTGTACATTGGTTTGCAGAAAATTATTGGCTGAAGGCAATGGGAAGAAATAGAGGTAATACTGGAAAAGTGAACCAAGTAAAGATTTTTAACATTATTTTTTCTCCATTCAAATGTAACTCTAGGTTTGGTTGGTTGGTTGGTTGGTTTAGATCTGTGCACCTTAATTTTCTAATCCTAGATTTTAAAAAAAGGAATTAACTTGATCATGTTTTCTTAGGCTCTCAAAATTCAGACTATACAAATCATGCATTATAAATGTAAATGACACTAAATTAATAAACCATGGAAGAGTTTCAGTTTTTTGAAGGTAGAAAAGATGCTGGCCTTCAAATTTTCACCATTTGAAGCCAAATTAATAAATGAAGACAAGACTGTTCACAGCATAGCAAAGCCTAGCCATGTATAAAATATTTACCCAAGTTTCCACACTTTAAATCAGTTTCATTTACTTACTGCTGTTACTTCTCATTTCATTTGAAGATGTTTCCTCTGTTCATTTTTTTGTATCAATTACTTAATATTTCAAAGCAGAAATAAAAATAACCTATGGAAACAAAATTACACACACACACTCTCTCTCCACTGAGTCCACAATTATGTTGCTAGTACACAACCAGCCATTTTTGCTGCTATGCATACGTCTTTAAATAAGCTGAAAAAAAATGCTTAACCCAACCTCTGAAATGGCAACCACTTGAGCACTTTCTTCTCCATGTTGGCATTATAGACATATCAAATTGATAATTTAATCATTTCTGAGCATTTCTATAAATGGTTCTCTCCTCCTATTTTCAAAAAAACTGTCTCAGTTAAAAACAAATTTAAATTGTCTCTTAAATCTAGCATTACAATTCCTCTAAGTTGTTTGGGTCACACTTTTGTCCATTCTTGTTCTCTTTCAGTCCAACTTTTTTTTGCTTTTAATAAAAACCATTTGATTAAGTAAACTTAGACGTTGTTATAACCAGTATTTCCCTAATTCAGCAGCTAATGAGTAAAAAACGTAAGTTAATCTAATAAGAAAGAATTAACTCTTGTAATACCAACAGTAATTAAAACCTAGGCGCCATTGATGATTTTGTGCTATGCAGGTTTAAATGCTGCTGTTGACAGTGTATAGTAGGGCGGCAAAGCTAGTGGTCGGGATGAGCTGTTTAAATGATGAAAAATCACATGCCACCATCAACATTGGGCAGACATGTAGCGAAGCTAGCTAGCCAAGAAAGCCTCGAGGCTGACTAACCTTCAAGAATCCAATCCGCTAAGAAGAAAACATTAGTGATGACAACAAAGATTAATGTTGAAAAGAGGTCAAAACTGCTGGACAAGAAAAAACTAGACAAAAAGAAAAGGCTAAGCTATCTACAAGGACAAACTATATATACCATGCAAATAATTTTTAAGTTAACTTAAAAGGCAATCTACAGGAGAAAGGGGAAAAACAGTTTAATAAAAAATTCTAATATCAATAATTTTTTTTTAAATATGAACACTTTTTTCTCATGAATTTACAATAAAAAACTTGATGCTAAAAGTGAAATTTTGCAGTAATCAAATAAAAATTCAAACGTGGAAATGCAAAAAATAGTCTTATTCAAACTTTATAGTTTTTGTTCTGCATATTTCTTGTAAACTATCTCTCAATACAAATTTGAAGGTTTTTTTATTATTTTTTTTTACAAAAAGTGTATACATATCTGCACATTTTATTTTAGAATATTCTAAGCAGAGATTCACTAGACGTTCAAGCAGAAATAAGACTTACCTCGCTGCACTCTACTGTTACTATGAATATTGCATGAGAACGGGAGCTGTGCTCATTCATGTTTGTAGCACTGGAATTAGAAATAATACAACCAAGTGCAACATAGTGTACTACTGGGAGAGGATTACTTGGGCAAAGCTAAGTTACTTCATCTAGGTTACTGCCCAGCTCTTGTGGCTTTATCACCCACCCAGCTTCAAGGTTTTCCAAGTGCATACAGCAATAACCTACCTAGCCAACCTTCCAAGCCCCTTCTGACTGACCCACTTGCCCCGGATAGTTCCTTGCAGAACAGACAGGTGGCTATAACAGATCAGTCAAGAGATCGCAAGTGCTCAGTTCTTATATTAAGCTACTAAGAAAGGTTTTAGTCACTGACAATGCAAACTTCATAAATGAAGATATATGTTGTGTTAAAACCATGACAACCCATTCAAAAATTTCTAATTACAAATGTTGCTGCAAAATTGTCATACTGGCAGGTGCGATTCAGTGCATCTGCATCACTCTACAGATGCTTCTGAAAGACCAAAAATAAATTAAAAATTTTTTTGGCAAAATAATGGAAAGTTTTGCTTGGTTATCTGATCTGCAGCTGATAAACATGAAAACTTCAAATACTGGATATTTAAGAAAACAGTTTCATGCATACATAATTAAATCCCTTTGATATACAAGGTAAAATTATCACTAATGTTCATGCTAAGCTCAGCTGGGTTCTCTGCCATTGTCCTTAAATATGATGTACCACAGAAAAGAAAGAACTTTACTTATCATTTTAGCAATGTATTCAAGTTTCTAATAAGAATATCAATCTCCAGGTTGTGAACTTTATTAGTTAAGTGAAATATTTAATCACTAAAAGCAACAAAAAAATGTTGTGACATCTCTAATTTAAATTCCACGATACCATAAACTCAGGAAACTTTTAAAAAAAGAAAGAAAATGATTCAAAGCAAGGAAAATATTAAAAAAAATTTTTTTTGTTTTTTTTAAATGAATGGATTGGTGGGAGACATTTACTTTCAATGCTGTCAGATCTTAAGTTATGCTTAGGTTTTTTATAGTAGAAATTTGCTAAATACCATGTACTTCACCAAGTGGGGACACATCCACTACTGCATGCATATTTACTACAGATGAGGTAAAGATCAGAATTTGCACCAACGAGCACCTCAGAACTCACCCAACTGCTCTGTTCTGGTTGCCTACATTCATGACATGTTCTATTTCCTTTGCACTCTTTGTCACAAATGAGGATAAGTCCTGTTAAAAAAAGAGAAAAAACACCAGCCATCAAAACAAATTTCTTCCATCTAAAAGAAATGCCAACAAGTAGCTTTGTAGTAAGTTGGACCATGTAATAAATTTTGCTGGAAAAGCCTTCAGTAAATAGATTTTTGTCACCTTCCCTCCATATAAGATTTTCTTTTTTTTTTTTTAAATTTCTACCAAAAATGTAACATCATTACAGAACTGGTTTAAAGACACACTGCAGTCCACAGTTTTAACCTAATACTGACACTATTTATGATAGTATTTTAACAAAAAAACTCAAACTAATCTTAAATTAGAAAATGTATATTAGGAATAATTAACTAAATATTTTCATGTCAATACTTTGGAGACTGCCATTGGGTGCCTTCTCTCTCTCTCTCTTTTTTAAAACTTTTATGAAGGAAGTGTGCAAAAGGTTGTAATGTTACAACCCACCCACCATCTTGCACAACTATGATGTACATTAAGTTGTTTGTAGTCTTCTTGACAGGAGAGCTATGATTTTTGCCTATCAACAGCAGCCAACAGACCTCCACTGCAGGAGGGAAGCCTCTTTTCTAATGCGAAATCAAAAAAGCGTATACACAGTTAAGTAAGGAGACTTCCATGGAGACCCAATCTAGATTAGAAGATAGCAGGGAAAGCCCCACTAGTGCCCTTTGTTTTTATTAGATGTGGGAAGAAACAGGGTGCCCAGAGAAGATCCACATAGCCAGCTGGTTTTAAAAAAAGCAAGCTGTCACCTATACATGTTTGAAAAGCTTTAAAGTTTAAGTTTACAGAAATTTCCTTAATTTAATAGCATGGGCAAGTTATTATCCAAATTTGTTTTTAGTTATGAATTAAATAGCCTGCTTATTAACATCTTTCAGAGATTTATCAACAGTCTTATACTGCAATATAATTTAAACTGAAAACCATTTGAGTGCACCACAATGTTTCAAGATTGAATCTTCACTTTCCATTATGCCAATAAAACAGTTATATTTCAATAAAACAAAGCAAAAAACAAGATATTTTTTTCTGTTTTACTTTTTAGAAAAGATCTTAATCTAGGACAGAAAAGTTATTCAAATGCAATGTTAACACACAGAGAAATTCATGAAAAATTAAAGGTTAATCATTAACTAAAATCTCAAATGTGAAAACAAGCTACAAACAAAGCAAGTAGAATCTTAAGAGTAATTAAGCAGAATAGCAAGCAAAAGTAAAGTAGTTTAGTTCTGTTGTAAAAATCATAGGTTTGTTCCCATTTTGAAAGTCCTGTGCAGGTCCAGAGTTCTTATTTGAGAAAGGATATTGATTTATTGGAAAGAGTTCAACATAAATTTACTATAATATTTCTGGATCTTAAGCATTTGAAATACACTTAATGATTTAAAATATTAGGTATAACAAGTCTGAATTATTTTAGATGTTTAAGAGATCTATGGAAGTTTTCAAACTAATTAGGGAGCATATGAACAGGGAGAGATTTTTTCATCTATCCATAGTTACTAGAGGCTACAATTACAAATTAGCTCAGATTCCAGCATGATTATATATTATTCTTTTTTTTTTTAGTAAGATTGTTAATGAGTGAAATAAATTACTGGCAAGAGAAATTAATAGTTTTAATATTAACCAATTTAAAAATTCTAATTGACCATTTGCATGGGAATGTTTTCACAAGCCATAATAGCTTCCTACCTCCTTTAACTAACCTAATACATTGCCATAATTTTGAGAAAATTTGCAAAATAAAACACATCAGCATTATGACCTCTAAGAATACTTTTCCCTCACCAATGAACTCCAAAGCACAGATTTTGCACAACTTTGGCTATGTCACTGATAACTGGGTTTGAAATTCAGAAAATATATGGCAAATTACCTCAGCACTAATGAGACTTGATGATATATTAGCTCACCTGTAATTTCTTTTAGAACACTAATAATTTAAATAATGAAATTATAAAAGCTTTGTCTATGTTGCATGATGAAGATTAACTGTTTAGAACAGAAGAGAATTTTTAAAGCTTAGAAAAACAACCATCCAATGTTTTTCTTCATAAGAAGCTTTTTCCTCACTAAAATAATTATCTATAATTAACAAAAAGCTTTTAATTTAAACTTAAAATTAATAAAAGCATCAACAGTAATTATCACAAAGAAAAATTTAAAAATTCAAATTCAATGGATCTGAGAGAAAACCAGAAAGTTGTTTTTCTTGGATTAGAGAACTCAGGTCCTGTCAAGTTATTCATTATACACTAAATCTATTATTAAAGAGCTTTGTAAGAAGTTGAATTAAATTTCTCTCTATCTAAAAATATGACTAATGAACATTCCACCTGCTGACAATTATAATGCTTCCTTGATGAGCAAAAACCACAGAGTTTGTGGCAACTCATAGTAATCCTAAGTGTGAATTTCACAAATGATAGCTTTCTCCATTAGTATGCTGCAAGAAAGTGAACACTTGTTGATTTGAAATTCTCCTAAACCATCAGCATATCAAGTTGATAGTAACTTAGATATCTGAAAGTGTACCAGCACCAGTCTAGCAGCTCAATAAACCTCATATTATAATCAGCTGACATCAGTGATAAGTCTTTGGATAGTTTATATTCACAACCTGATTATCACGACACATACCCACCCAATCTCAGCAAACAGTGAGAACCAGAAACTTACAATATTATTCACCATAAAAACTTATTTAAATGTTGTTTTTTTTTTCAGCCACTTAACCCTTATTAACAGGTGTAGAGATATATCACAAATAACCAGGTACAAATATGGTTAAAATTTATCTAAATTTTATTTCCTAAAAATACAATTTCTTTGCTGCTGATCAAAAACTTCTGTCTAAATAAATCAAAGTACACTTGCCTTTTGACTACTTTATTCTTTACCACTATTCTAATCTCTTAGGTGTAGGATGAGGAAGATATCTGAGACCTCTGTCCCTTAATTGCATCAGTCTGCTAAGTAGACACTATTTTGCAATGTGAGAAGTATACCATAAAAGATACACAATAATCAATTACCTTCACATACACACCAGTGTCAGGTCTTTCTTTTAATTCCAGTCTCTTTGTCTGATCTTTAGATAATAAATCTCTTATTTCTTCCTAAAAATAAAACAAAGTTTGGTTAAAAAGTTGTATAATCCTTCATTTAAAAGTATAGTAATTTATGTAAAACCAAGCAGAAAAATGTACTCGACAAAAATAGGAACAAAATTTGGTAAAAGGTGTTCCATAATTAACCAGAGTCATGCTCACTTCACCATAGTGATGTAACACAAAATAATAAAAAAACCTGCAAATGTGCCAGTGGCTGCTTTAAAGATCTATCACTACAAAATTTTACTGAAGCTACTGCAGGAAAATGGCAAAACACTTGACTCTGGAGAAATGAGTGTTATTTGTTCATTTAGACAAAGTTGCAAACAGCAGAAGCTTAAAGAGTGACAATGACAATTCCTTAGTGTGCTTCCTGAGAAAATGATCCTGTCAATGAAATCCATTTTGAGAGGAAACTAGAAGAGCAGCCTTTGCCTTTTTCTAGTAGATAAAGATTAATTCATATTGAGAAAGCAGTGTAAACATAGCAGATTTATTAAATGAACATCAGTAAAGTTGGTTCTAACTCCATCATCTGTCTTTCAAATCTTGCATGATCTTAAATTAAAGCAGTTTCATCCAACACTGGTGTATGGCTTCATTGAAGACAATCATAACTGTCAAGTAGAATTCTGGCTAGCTAAAGTTCCCACTGACCACACAATGCAGGTGATGAAAGTTTGTTCTAGCTAAATAAGCACTTCAACAGATATAACTGCATGATATAGACTCCTGATAATCTTCATGTTGTACACAAGATGACATTGAAAAAGTCACAATTTGCACAGAATGCATCATGGTTGGCCTGAGTTTCTTTAAGGATAGCATAATGTATGAGTTGTACCTGCAGTTATCGCAAGATTAGTTACTTATGAAACACCCTGAATATATATAAAAAGCTTTTTATCTGATGTTTTGAAGTGTTTTGTTATGACTTTAATCTTCTATTATATTTCTTGATGCCCCTAACTATGCTGGAGGTGCCAACATCAGAAAATGACTAAAAGGAATGCTTCTACTCATCTTTGGTGTGAAGAAAAATTCTAGAAACATGGCATCTCTAGAATGGTTATTCTAGGATTCAGAATGCTTGCCACTACAACAAATATTTCCATCACAAATCATGAAGAATAAAAAGCTTATATATATTTTAAAAATATTTTCTTTCCTAGCAAAACAGCATTTGCAAAACAAAGTGAAAGATTGAGCACAAAGCCCAATATCAGAGTATTTATACTCAAAACAGAAAGCTGGCACCTCTGAATTTAAGCCCAGCCATAGCTTACTAAACACGTACCTGATATATCTCGAGATATGATGCTCTCACCAAATACTGTTGATTTTCTGATCGAGATATATGCTGGAAAATGTGTTCAAAGGAATTTGGTATAACTCCTTTTAGCTCAGGGTCATTTTTAACACCTGAAAGTAAATAAAACAAAAAGAACATTTTCTTTTTTTTTAAAGATACTTAATGATCTTTTCTAGGTGGCCACACGCATAGAAAATGTGCACACCTAGAATTTTCAGATTTGTCATGAATAAATTACATGTATCTATTCCTCCTATGAGAAAATAAATTAATCCTTTAATGCTACACTCTGGCATGTGATGAGATGTAATATGGAAAATTTTCAAAAAGATTATAAAGTTTGGGCAAGTCTAGGAAGCAGGCCTAAAGAAACATTAATTTTAAATATAATCCAAAATGAAAAGCAAAAAGACTTCATAGTTCTACAAAAATTATTTGCTCAAATTCCGACAACATGGATTTGTTACTGTCAGCAAAGTCTATATTTAAACAGTGTTACCACTCTATCATGCAAAATCAAGATAAAAATTGGTTATTATTTCCAGAATATGCTATAATGAGTATATTTATATTCTTTTGCTTTTTAGATTATAACATACATAACAAGTATACCCACTATTTTATAAATGGCACTGTATCAAACAAATATGTATGGCAAGGCTTCCAACAGTACAGAAGGCAGTGGGAGAAACAGAGTTACCTTCTATAAGTCAATGAAATTTATATTTTCAATTTCAGATAGAATGAATTTGTTTGTCATTTACATGCATTCCTTATCACTAAATTTATCATTCTGGCACCAGCTAAAATAACTTAGCACCTGATTATGTCAATCTGGAGAGTTACCTTGCATCGTAAATGTCTTTCCAGTACCAGTCTGGCCATAAGCAAATATAGTTCCATTGAAGCCTTCCATCACTGATTGCACTAATGGTCGGAATGTCTCTTCATACAAATCCTGCTGCTTGGAACTATTTAAAAAAAAATTATTAATAGCAATGTTTTAAAGGAGTCAGATCAATAAATAAGCAACAAAAATTTATTTCAAAATTTAACAAATCTAAGTTGTACCATAATTTTATGATGTACAAGTCTACACATTGTATATGCCAACCCCACATTTCTGATTTTAAGTTGGGATTTTTGTGAATCCAGTGTATAAGTCAACCCACATTTCATAATGATCCATTTGTAAAAAAAATTCCATACAAGTATTCTCTTGTAGTGGAAAGAATTCAGAGGAATCCACAGTATCCAAAGAGACAAGAATGAGCAATCACTGCTACGATTGTTTGACTACAGTCGTGCTATTTACTATGAGAAACCAGAAAAGGCATTTTTATTTATTCAAGTTATATTTTAAATTAAATATGTACAGTTTTTCATGACTAATATTTACACTAATGGAAACCATTGAAATAAGCAAACTTGACATCAGCAAGTCAATTGTGTAATGGGTAATATTACTTTTGTCCTAGGACCTGAGAGCAATATTCCAAAGCTTAACAATGTAATTAAATCAATCAACAATTCTGAATATTTCTACTCACATTGGGAGTTTGAGCTAATTAAATTTATTCAGTCTTTGTTAAAATAGCACTGGATCCTAAGTTTAAACAATGATGTAAGATGAGCAAAGATAATTGTTGCACTTTTACACAAAGGGGGGATAAACAATGGTCGGATCATGACAAATGAGATTATGGTAACCATATTATGCTAGTGCAATTGCACCTTATGCAGTCAAAACATTGTCACCAACTTATTGCAAAATTAATTGTAAGAATGCAATATGAATGTTAGCAGCCATTCTTTGCTTTAATTATTTCTATAAACTACTGTTTATAAGGACACAAATTTTGAAACACTATTTTTTTTTATTTCATGCATCTTATAAATCAACTTTTCAGTCATAACGGCAAAAATGTTGTTTTTTCCACAAGCCATCTCTCTCACTATGGTCAGTTCTCTCAGTTACAAAGACTATGGAAGTAAAAGAACTGAAAGAGACGTCGAAGAGAAAGTTTAAAGGTAAATATTTTGGCTTCAAACCCTGAATTATTCACCATCAAATATGGTACAGATTTTTAATAATAAAAATAGAAAAGAAATTTCCACATGGTTCTTCATGCATATTTATCTGCTTCACTGTGAGAAAAAATAATTAAAATCATCAGTAAAACTTTATTTATTCATCGAAGAAATTAATTAATTAATTTTTTTTACAAAACATCTGCTTGTGTGCGTTGTCAGTTTCACACTAAAAGAACCAACGGTAATCTCCCATCATTACAGGATTCCATCATCCTTGATATCACTGTTCCACTGTAGAAATTTCTTGGTGGAAGCATTCATTAAGCTCATTGCTCACTGCACTTAGATCATTTGGAAAGAAGAGTAGCGCATCCTTAGTGACATTCTACACCACATTTTTCTGTAGTTCTAGCATATTACTAATCACAGCAAAGTTTTGATTTCTGTGATTTCCTAAGAAATTCTGGACAACCGGTTTGAATGAATTCCAGGCAGCGAGTTCTCTCTGATTAAGTACTGTCTTAAATTCTTTATCCATCATCACTTCCCAAATCTGTGGCCCAATAAATATACCTTCTTTCATTTTTGCTTCACTGATTTTTGGGAAAGATAATCTGAAACCATTACCATCTTTGTTCAGTCCTTTTACAAAATTCTTTGTGAGTCCCAGTTTAATATGAAGTGAAGACAGAAAAACATCCAGAGGATTCAAAGGTTGATATCTGATATTCTGTTCCCCTGGTATGTATTTCTCTTTCATGGCCAGTCCTCCTTTTTGAAATGGTTTTTACTTTCTTGGCTGTCCTAGAGACACAAAAAGCAAAACTATTTGGTATATCCACTCTGCAGGCCTAATAGGAGTGCAATAACTTTTAGATCACCACATTATGTTCCACTTTTGGTGATCAGCATGAGCAACAGGAGTTGATGGCTTAGTGTTTTCACTGTCCTAAAGTACAACGTCCACACTAACTTTAGATAAGTCGGTAAAAAGTCTCTGATATTCAGTACTTTATTCTTCCATTAGTGCATTAGCAAAGTATCTTACATGCTGTAGTGAATAGGAAGATTCTGATGGTGACTTTGGTAAATTGAAACTTTTGTTCCTGAAGCTAATAAATTCCATTGCTGCAAACAAGAGCCAAGAAAACCTTGATGCTACTTCGGTAGAGACAAGTCACCAATCAGATAATTTAGTTCTTGTGTAATCAGATGAGACAGTTTATGCTAAGGTGTCACAGAAAAGTACTACTAGATGAGCATATCAGGGTTCTGTTATTCCCAGGCAGATTTTGTGTGCATGAGAATGAAGCAAAAGCGGTGCACGTTGATACATTTATACTAAGAACAAATAGTAAATATGAACAATACATTTGCAATTTTAAATCAATTAACTTTAACCATTGACTGTAATGTATCAGAATGCATGCCTTTTATCCACTGAATTAGTAAAAAAATTTTTTTCACAGCATAATTTTATTGTACTGAGTTAATTACATGGTATTTCATATAGTGCTGCTAAAATACTGTGATATTCCAATAACTCAGAATCTAAAGATGATTTACAGATTTTGATTATGTTTGAAATCAGTGGCATCAAGCTACCCTGAACCACTTTAGTTTTTTTCCAGTAACAGATTTTGTCATCCAATGTAATGAGAGTTATTACAAAGATTTTTCTCAAAGCACAGGTATAAATGCATTCTTCCACTTATTTATATTTTAAATCCCACCAAAAAAGTTAATATCAACATTTTTTTATGAACCTAAAAACCAGTGACCCTTTCTCCATAAGGTGGTAAAGATGGAAAACTTGAGATTTGTAACATTAACAATCAGCGAGGCAGCAGCATACATTTACTAACAAAGGGATGGCATGGAAGCTTTTCTTAGTCATAATACTAGGTGTAGTCAAAAAGTATCCGACCTTTGGCCAAAAAAAAACAAGTAATATTAAAAAACCCACCATTTTGATTTAGTGTTCTTCAAAGTATTTGCCTTGGGAGTGTACACACTTCTGCCAGCATTCCTGCCACTGCTGGAAACATTTCTGGAAATCACTTTTTGGGATGCTGTAGAGCTGTGCTGTCGAATTTTGCTTAATGTCCCCTGTTGACTCAAATCTTCCCCCTTTGAGTGTTTTTTTGAGCTTTGGGAATAGCCAAACATCACACGGAGCCAAGTCTGGGAAGTAGGAAGCCTGACAAACAAGTGGTGTGTTATGCTTGACGAGGAATGCTTGGACGACATGGGCTGTATGAGCGGGTGCGTTGTCATGGTGGAGTTGCCAGTTCTTTGCTGCCCACAGGTCGGGTCGTTTTCGCCGCACAGCTTCACGAAGGTGACGAAGAACCCCCAGGTAGTATTCTTTGTTAATTGTCTGACCTTGTGGTGCATATTCATGGTGCAGAATACCTCTGTAGTCAAAAAACAGGTCATCATCAGTTTAACATTGCTGCACACCTGTCTTGCTTTCTTTGGTCTTGGCGAGGATGGATGCTTCCATTGGGATGATTGCAAATTTTGTTTCAGGGTCATAGCCGTACACCCATGTCTCAATCGCCAGTGATGATAGTGTTCATGAAGTTTTGATCTTGGCTAGCACACTCCAGCATGTCCTGGGAGATTTCCTTTCTGTTTTCTTTCTGCTGGTCAGACACCAACTTTGGTATGAATTTGGCCGACACCCTCATGCACAAATCTTCTGTTATAATTGACTGAACTGACCCATGGCTGATTCCAACTTCGGCAACAATCTCCTCAATAGTCACGACGGTCTTCATAGACTATTCCTCGATCCGTTGCAATCATTTCGTCGTTTCTGCTAGTCGATGGTCTGCCACAACGTGACTCACTGTCCACTGAGGTGCGGCCATCATTGAACCGGTTGTACCACTCCTTTATTTGTGTTTTTCCCATAGCATCATCTCCAAAGGCCTTCTGAATCTTCTCGATAGTCTGGGCTTGCCTATCACCAAGTTTTTGGCAGAATTTGATACAGTATCTTTGCTCAATGTGCTCAGTCATCTTGACTCAAAAAGAAAAATCGCACAGTACACTCTTCACGTCTGTACTCAACGCGTCACTGCAGGCGACTGGCGCAACCTACAGACACGAAAATTTTTGCACATGTTCAGGAAGGACGCGGCCACCTAATACCCATGCGGATTTTGCTCACGCATTATTATTTTGTTCAAACAAATTCAAGGTCAGATACTTTTTGACTACACCTCGTACCATCACCATCTTTTCAAGTTTATATGAAATGTTACTGCAAGACTTATGTTTAAATTAGATTTTAAAAAAGGGGGGGGGGCGGTGAAAATATTTTCCTTGTTTTTTTGTGGAGGGAATAGGCATTCCCTATTAAGCCTCTGTACCTATGTAGAATACTTACTTCCAGTCATACACAGAATCAAATGTGAAGGCCCGTGGCTGTTCTCCCGATCCAGCCTTGGGATTCTTTATTTCGACTACGCCTCTGTTGGGAAACATGTCCACAACCCTGAACAACACAAGAGAGCATAACTTACAACCGCATGCTAACATATTTCTAGTGTCACCTCACACAATTTCTTACCCCACCACTCTAAGTGCAGATTGAATTAACAACTGCAAAAAAAAAATACAAATAATATGTTAAATGTTTCTTGACCTATGGCAGCAAAAATTTAAAAATTCAAATAATGGAAATACCCATTATACGGAAAAAAGTCATGGCCAGTCACCCATAATCAGTCGTCACAAAAATCATCCATCATCTGAAATTGCTGCCGTAATGAAATAACATCACCAGCACATGCTCGTCTCACTTCAGTCTCACACACCAAGCTTCTTTAGTAAGTTGCCAACTCAGCCATTTGTTTCCAACTGTCTCATTTGCATGGCAAATTTTGGAGAGTGCAGTGTGTTTTAAATTCTAAATTATACTGTGAATATTCTGAAATTGATAAGCAGCATTGTAGGAAACCTACAAACAAACCTCCAGAAGATTGTAACATCAGAAAGCACATCTTTAACAAAAGGACTGCAGGAAAGGAAAGCAAATTACCTGTATTAGTTGTTAATAGTGGTAGAGTCAACTAAACTGCTTAAATTTCTTTACCTTACCAGGCTTCGTAGAAGGTACACTAGCATTTATTGCTGCTGTGCCTTTATTACCAACAATGCTGATCTAGTGACCTCTATTATGGCACAGAAACAGACAAGGAGGAAATCATACCTTTCATAGCCTTCAGTAGTTTCCTTTTCATTCATGGGTCTGCACCGGACCACAACCTTCACTGATTCTGCTCTAGACATTTTGGACTGCAAATGTAATCAAACACTTTTTCAAAATCTCAAACAATGTCCCTTTTATTAAAATAATTTTTTAAATTTTAATTTTCTTATACAATACAAATTGCATGGAAATTTGATAATCAAACCATAATTTCACACTTCATTGAAATTAATCAGGATCTGCACATCAGAGTTTCCAGAAAAATTGTTTAATCATAAATCAAAAGAAAGACTGACTCACTCACCCTTTTGACAGATTCCATGCTGAAATTGTGTGTCCAGTTAAGTGAGGCAAGTTAATTTTTGGTCATACTTTTTTCTTTAATCCAATGGTCCCAGCAGGGATCCGCAAAATTGCTAACTGCTTCATTAATACAGTTCACAATACTAAAACCCAACATATTTTGGGTGTTAAAAAGAATAAACCAGGTACTGATGTGATGGCAATAGATCCATTGTCCAGATTCAGCAAATTTTCTCTCACAACTAATCAGAACCTTTAACACAGCATAAAACAAGCCCACAAGAATCACTAAGGCTGCTGAACAATGTGACAACCACCAGTGAGTTTCCAAAAATGTGAATGGCCAGATTTACCTATGCATGCACAAGTTATAGACCATTCCTGATGTTTGAATTCATGGTAGACATCAAGCATCTTGCACATTTTCAACAGAATGGAGTCCCAAATAAAAATCTGTTTGAACTTGTGTGGGGCTTATAAAAAAAGCATTCCTAAAGCATGTCCACCAAATCTCACAGCATTCCATTGGAATCACATTAAAAAGGCTTATAACCCACTTATGTCAACCTCAAAACTGGAAACAAAGAGCTATGCAAGTAACTAAGTAGTAGTTAACAATCTTTTTGGAAACTTTTGGAACAATTTGAGAAAATCATGGCATAACATTTACCAACCTTGTGTCCACTCAACAGTTTTCAGAATTTACAAGGGCAAAACTGTGTGGTTGTGCACTCTGGATCAGAATATCTGGAAGCCTCTCCCATGTGCACTGAATACCACCACAGAAGAAAACTTGTAACTTCTCTTTAGATGTATAAAGAAACTATAATAACCCTTGCAGATGAGGTTGATACCCCAAACAGAGCCAGACTCAATAAGAACCAAACCATAGCCAATAAGTGTAGTCATTACAGCTATGCTAACCAAGTGGTCATTTACCAATTAAATATAATTTAGCCAACATGATTAACTTTAACCTATTATTTTACTGTTTATAATCATCTTAAACCATTCAAACATTCGTACTGCAGTTAACTGCAGAAATCCTACAAAACTTCATTCCATGCCAGTAAACATTCATATGTACTCCAAATCAAAACAGAAAAAGTGAAACTTAAACTCGTTCTTTTCAGCACATTTTGATAAGTAGATAATTTATCAACCTGAAATAATATTTCATTAACTGTAAATGGTTTAAATAAAGAACAAATTTCAAAATCTGAAAAACAAATAGAAAAAAAAATTCTTTAAAAGCATCAGAATGGTTAAATTTCAAAGCAAGACTTAATGATAGCCAAATTAACAGAAGAACATCCAGATTAAGGGTTAAGACCACCAATGGCACCATACACTCTTGCTTTGATTTTTCATGCAATTAAGAACTTCAGTAGAATAAAGCAACTGGCATTTTGCAAAAAAAGCCATTCCTATTTCATCACAGCCATGCTACCTGTTTATGGCAACAATGTAGCTTGCAAGAACACTCATAACACCTAAAGATGCTTGTCTGCTGTAAGAGATCATATTCTATTTCTTTGGTTCCTAGTCAACGACTTGAGCTGCATAGTACAGTTTGCAGTGAAGAATGTTTTACTCTTGAGTCTTATTCACATTTTCATGTAATTCATAATTATCTATATATCGGGTTTGTCTTTCTGGGTTTTTTTTTTTTTTTTTTTAACTACCATAAGCTTTATTCCACAACATATTTAAAGTAGACACAAACACATATTTATATATAAATGTCTAGAGTAGACAATTGTATTCAGACAAGTGAACACAAAATTTCTTTTTATCTTTTACTAATGTTCCAAATGTCCAAAGTAGATGTCACTGTACTGGGAGATTTATTGGTTTTCTAACATTTCAAACAAAAGCATATGGAATCTGAAATGTTCAAATCAACAGAATTTTTAAAAAATGTTCCCACAATGCAACACAATAAAAGCTGATGTCTCATCAAATTCTATCAAACTTAGCTAAAGTTGACAGCCAAAGAAATCCTGTTCACTTGATGATGCTACAACTGCAATAACATTTACTTTTTTTTTTTTTAAATGGATTTTTCTCCCTCCCAAACCAGTGTTCACAGCCATCTTTTGCAGCATAGCATTTAGGAAACATTTTCTTCAATTGTCAACAAACAGAACTTCATCTGATTCCATGCAATGGTTGATTATATTTAAAATGAATAAAAATCCAAAGTATTATTCTACAAAAAAAAATAAATTAAGCTTACAAAATTTTTTTTTTAGATAAATGTCAAAATATGAATGAAATCTGGAGCAAAAATACTACAAACTAAATCAGACGTGTAGTGTGCCAACGTCAGCGTAAGGAAACCCACTGGTTTCAGTTTCCTAAACAAAGTAGAAAATAGATAAGGTTACCTACACAGAAAGTCCCTACAAGATGGTTCCTTTTTTCAGATGTGGGAGGAAACCAGAGAACCAGGACAAAACTCTCCTGGCCAACCGTAGTAATAGTGTGAGAACAAACAAGAATAGGTAAGAAGATCTAACCAACCAGTCCAAACTAGAAATTTAACTTAGCCCCTCGACCTAAGCAGTCCTACCACTGGATAACTGCAATACCCAAATATATTATCTAGCCTTTATTTTCTCCCCAACAACTAAAGACATTAAAAAAAAAAAAAAAAATGTCTGGTGTTCAGTGAGCAGATATTTATTCATAAATCACTTCTCTCTCTCTCTCTGTGTGTGTGTGTGTGTGTGTGTGTGTGCGCGCATGAGAGAGAAAGATGTATATATCGAACAAGTTGAGACTTCCAGTCAGTTTGAAGGATAACCTTTTCACAATAGTTTGCACTGTGATACGTAGACTAAACACCGGTTGGTGTAACGAGTCAGCTCAAAGGCAAGCTTGGCCAGTTGCTGGTTTATTGCTGGGGATAGAGTATCAATGCTGACTACTGCAATAACATATGAACAAGGGATTATACACATTTCAGTAAATGCAAAAAGAAAATTGATAAATATAAACAATTTCATCTGGGAAAAAGATATTACAGGGAAAGTAAACAGTCAATGCTAATGTTAATATTAAAAAAGGTTTGTTTTTTTTTTTTTCTTCTTCCTTAACGTAGCCAGGTGCAAAGATCATCACTAGTGTTTAAGCTGGCTTTTCAAGGCTGCATTCCAAACAGAAACATCAAGACTCAATGATGGTAGGAATTATGCTGCAATCATGCACATTAGTCATCATCCGCAAAATACAAGAACAAAATGCAAGTCAGGATGCTGAAGCAGGGGTCTTTTATGTCAGAGTGTTCACAGAGTTTTCTCACCTTTAACAGCCAGGTAAGCCCTTTGTTGTACAACAGGATTCTACACAGACGGTCTGCTTGCTGAAGAATACACAGTATGGATGTACACACAAGTTGTGTCATTGCTTTTTGGGGATGGATTCTTAAAGGGACATGCTGAAAAATTTCCTTTCTGCACAGTTTCAGCTGTAATTTTCTTTAAAAAGGTAATCTTAGACTTCTACATTCTCTGCTAACATTTTTCAGCTTTAGAGACATCCAGTTAAATAAAGGGAACCATTTTACCTCAATAGGCCCAGAGGTTCAAACACCCGTTTGTGATAATTCTGTGAGAGACTATTGTTTGCAAATCTGAGTTAAAATTTATAATTTTCTTCTTAATATGTATTTACCAACAAAGTAAAAAAAATTGCCAGAAATATCAATCAACAGTGTCTTGCCCAAACTTTTTCATTAAAACTGTCCAGCAATTAAAGATTTGCCTAAACGAGTGGAGGGACCCGACAGTCAATGTAAAACCACCTGCTGACTAGCCAATGATTTAAAGGATGGTTATGAAAATGCATTAAATCCCTTTTGACTTGCTCCTGATAAAAAATGTAGATTTATGCAATGGCTCTATATCATTTTTTTCCATTCTGAAATGAACTAAGAAAGGTGGGGGCTGGAGCAAACCCAACCTTATGCCGGCCAATAAGAGCTAAGTTTATGGCCACATAAAATACTGATAAAACTATACACTACAGAATAGGGGTTATGTTAATGTCCTGGCACACCGTGCATAAATAAAATAGACATATCCAGACAACAAAAAAAAAAAAGGGTTAAACTATTTCAACCTAATTCTCATCCCCAACTCAAAGCAAAATTGTCATCAGAAAATTCTATACAAAAAGTACATAAAATACAGATATGCATTTTAAAGAAAATAACTGCCTTCTAAATGCAATAAATACATTGTAATTCATAGCAAATATTCAGAAGATATAGTGTTTTAAAATGAAATTCAATAACCCCAATGTAAGAATTTTTTTAAAATAACAATATTAATTTTCACTAGAACATACTCATCTAACTTGTAAATATGATAAAAATATCTGACAAAAAAATTCAGTAGTGACAATGAAATTAGAAGCCACATTGAGCAATTACAGCAATGTGTACATAATTGCCAGTTAACAATGGGATGTGGTAGTTAGTGTCTGTTATAGTAAGATTAGTTTTGTTAAGTGTATCATTACATTTAAAAGGATTTTAATAGGGCTCGTTTCCATACTTTTACTATAGGTGGCTCATAGAAACTATTTAAAGAAATTAGTAAGGAAACACTTTTGTCTTTCAGTGGTTAGCCATTTTGTTTCCTTGTCTATTTTCTTCATACAACCCCTGAAAATGGCAAATTGGCAAAACATGATTTACAATGATTAATCAAAATCAAACAAACAAACAGTTTATGTTTATAAAAATTAACAATAAAAAATCTACCTAAAAGTACAACACTCCATTACTGCAATATTATAATAATCAACATGAGTCAACAGCCAATAATAAATCTGAATTGTATGAAAACAGAGAATTTTTTCAAATAATCAAATAAATAATTATTTAACCACTATTCTTGACAAAGCATACAAGCATCTAAACTACTGTATATCTTTAATACTTAAAGCAACAAATCAAGTCCCAAAATTCCAACAAAAATTAGGTATCCAAATGCACATATGCGTGAATTTTATGTCATAGCAATGACATGGCAACATCTGAGTTCTAGCCTCACCAAATGTCCAGACAAATAAAATTTTAAAAAATTGTGCTGTTAATATTCAGATCCAGTATAAATTTCCCTCAGTTTTAAACACCAGAGTACAAAGTAATTTCTTAACAGGAAAGGTAGAAGACAATTTGTTTACCCCCACAATGCAAAAAAGAAAATTACTCATAATATTTATTTAAACAATCACCCAAACCCTTTGCTAAACATTTCACAATTGTTCTTTTTTGTTTATTTTATTTTTCCAAAATTTAAATTCCTTGGAAAGGTAGATAACGTCATACATAATTACCTCCCTTGATACAAATTTAAAATGTTTTTAAAAAAAATTTAAGAAAACAATACTACCACACAATAATTGGTCATTCTATAAATTAACATTTTTAAGGGCTAATATTTTCTATAGGGAAATTAAAACAGATGTTGATAAATTTGCATTAGTGGTAAAAAAATTTAAAAAAAAAAAAAAAAACACCTGGTCCTTAAATTCTATTTCTTACAGTAATACTGTTTTAGATATCATCAGACTTCTGCTCTACTTCTCTTAGTAAATTTAGTGAAGCTATGCATCAATTAATTAAGACTTACTCCCTTCATGGAGTTAAGAATCTGATGCTCTGGTAGTTGAAAAAAGTGTAATCTGCATGTAACATGCTGCTGTATTCATGCATTTAACATAAATCAATCCATAAAAAAAACTTTAACCATAATTATGAATTCACCAATGAAATATCTTATATTTCTTATATAATCAATTTGCTAATTTATACAGTTACAATTATATCAGTGTAAGACTGAAGACAAAATATGCTACAATGACTTATGTCTGAAGTTTGATCACATAAGACATTTTTGTTTTTCATATTTTTCTATGATATTTCTTCATTGGTGACTCCACAATCAAAGCTGCCACTATATAGCTTACTTTTGTTAACTTCAGAACTACAGAGACATATAAACTTACCATTCCGAACAATTCACCAAAATCTGAGAAGCCCTTAAGGCATTTGACATACAGGGTTCAGAGTACAACTCGCTCCCTTTTCATTTACTAGCTGCAAAACAAGACAAATATCCTTTATCAAAAGGGAATACTTCATGACAGCCTTAAAAACCATCAGTTTTCTAAACTGATCTGATTTCATGTGACTAGTCAGTGTTATCCATGACAGAGACAATAAGCCATAACTTTAGAAAGACAAGTATTATTTTGATTTCTCAAAAAAAAAAAAAAAAAAAAAAAAAAACAGAATTAAGCTAAATCTAGGTGGGGTAACTAAATCCAGCCAATAAAAAATAATTTTTAAAATCTATATTTATGACTTTTGATATTTTCTTAATAACAAACAAATATTGAAAAAAACTATTTTCCTTTTTCCACACTATTAATTAACATGCACTTGTGTATAAAATACAGTTCTCTGCCATAATAATTACAACACTCTAAAAATGTTGAGTTCATCCTTTTAGCTCTCACAATATCTGCCGATGAGGAGGCAGACCACTGCTGCATAACTGGCCAGTCCGTTCAACATATTGATGCCAATCCCTTTGAATAATTTGTCTTTTCAAGAATAAAGATGCAACCATTGCCTACAAACAATCTGTACACCCTACACTATCATTGCACACACACACATACACAAGTGCAGTGATTTTCAGCAAATGTTTTTAGGCTGATGCCAAAGTAACACACTGAAGCAGTGGCAACAGACTTAGGCATCCTGGACAGGGTTGCTCAATGGAAGACATTAGTAGCAACATATGAATAAAGGCTATCACCACCTTGCCCAGTGCAGCATGTATTAATATAATGCCCGTTCACAATCTATGCAGATGAATCAAACCTTCACCAATGTCATGTTTTTGAAACTTTCTCAACGTTGCACATTAAGGGTACAATATTTTTAATGGGAATAAATTTGGCTCACACCAGACAGAATTATAACCGCTAACCCATATTTTCCATTTAGTCCGATAAAGGCACTTGGAAATATATATATATATAAAACTATTATAGTACAGTCATATTATTTTTCATTTAAAAAAGGAAAACCAGTAATTTTATTACCATGCCAGTCTGCAAACCCTTGAAGTGTATACGTAGTTATTTCCATTTAGCCAGCCAGATCCCACAAGTTCCTGAACACCGATCTCTCTCTCTCTCTAATAAGCATGAAGTAGTAGAAAGATTAAAAATGAAGAATTCTATGCCCCAAACTTAACACTTAAAAAAAAAAAAAACAATCTATTATTATGTTCAATACACCCCAAGGATCCCCAATTTCGAAAGGTACTGGGATCAAGCACCGAAATTCAACACTTAAAGTAAAAGTAAAGAAAATTGTATTTATTATCATCATCATCATTATTATCATTATTATTATTATTATTATTATTATTAGGGAAATTTCCTTAATCTTGGCAGTGAAGCGTAACAGCGCACATCTGATTTCTTTTAATTAAGACCGACTGACCGACCGACCGACGGACGCCACCATTTTACGTTAAGGGACCAGCAGTAGCAGGCTCAGGACAGTAGCATCAGTAATGAGAAAGGGAAACTGCTGGACCCCCTGCTCGAAAAATTTTGCTTGCCGGAGTTTTTTTTTTTTCCCCTAACTGTACTACAGACAGTTTCTCGACCATTGGAGGGAGGGGGGAGGGAACGCGGCTGGATCCGGCGGACCAGACCGGACGACCGGACACCATTGCCTTCTCCTTAAAATGCAATTCGATTAACACCGAGCAGACAGGTCTTTTTTTTTTTTTTTTTTGCCACGCGCTAAAATAATAATAATAATAATAATAATAATAAAAATAAATTAAAAGAGGTTGCGCCTAAATTCTCACCTTTTTTTCCCACTTTCGCAAAACCGACGCAGTCACCTTTAGCAACATCACAACTTCCATGGTGGAGCCATGTCAGATTCGGATACAAGAGAAACGCGTCCTGCGCGTGTGCGGGGAAACGGAGCCGGAGCGACCTCTGCTGTCAAGGGAAGTAATTCCCATCCCCAGCTTTACAGTAAAACAATTTGCGTTTCATAAATACATTTTTTTTTTTTTCAAAATTATTTATTTACTTCTGATTTTAAAAAAAAAAATTTTTTTTTTTATTTTAAAAAAAGCCCTTAAAGTACAGTTTATTGGCTGTTAAAGCTGGACGGGTTTTTAATGCGTAGTAAATAAAAATTCGTGGTACCTTCGAGTTTCTTAGCCCTGCCAAAAGAGTATTTCGCGTCGTTAAAAAGAAGCTGGCGATGGATTAGAAATTATCATCCCTGTTCTTCTTTCTATTCGGATTCGCGTCTGACTGTTTGTCGCTGTCTGCATAACTCTGCTAAAGTACAATAAACAAAGATGAGTTAAATACAACTTCGTTTTGTTTTGTTTCCCCGACGTCCAAATAGACAGGGGTAGGTAGTGATGCAGCTGTTACGACCTCCACCTGTCGTGGCGGGTCCAGCAGCAGAGCCCAGCGTAGTGTCGCTGCTGTACCCGAGCAGCCGGCCACGAGAGACGGGGGGTAGGGGGTCGAACTGGACCCCATCCAGAGGACACTAGCTAGATAAGTCCGGATAGAAATATCCTGCATCACTACAACGCACATCCTCGAGGGCGGGTGATGAATCATTTACGTGTCTAAATTAAATAATCAATGGAAAGGGGGGAATAGGTCCGGATCTGTTTGTGTTGTTATCATATAAATGAAAAGGATGATAAATAATAAGCGACAACACGCCATCCCCCCCCTTTTTTTTTTTTTCAGTTATATTTATTTCGTTCTCTCGCACCGATAAGAGGAAATCGCGATGAATATTCATGAGCGTTCTCTCTCGCACCGATAAGAGGAATCTCGATGAATATTCATGATCGTTCTCTCTCGCACCGATAAGAGGAAATTTCGATGAATATTCATGAGCGTTCTCTCTCGCACCGATAAGAGGAAATCGCGATGAATATTCATGAGCAGCGGACGAGAACACGCGAGCTAGTCGAGGTGACCCCTGAACTCGGATCACGCCACATGAAACGGTATATATGGCCGAGCGAGGCGGGGCACCTGCGCTTTCTCGTCCGTTCCGCTTGTCGAAGCAGGGAAGGGGGAAACAAAAGAAACGAGAAACGAGGCCCCTTTTCTTTTTTTTTTTGGTGGGGGGAACCAAAACTCGAAGATGAACCGGCCCGGAGCGATTTACCGCGTTGTGAAGGTAAGTGGGTTACCTGTGGTTTCTGGTCAGGTATGAGAAGAGGAAGAGGAGGAGGAGGTCTGATGTCTGTCTGTCTGTCTGTCGGCCGTGCAGTACCGGGCTGTCACAGCCTTCGCTAACTAGTCAGCGCCATCCATGAGATCGTGACATAAGCGATCGTTCTCCTCCTGAAGCCCCCTTCATCGTGGAGCAGGCAAAAGGATGGAGCGGCTTCATCTGTTCTACTACGGTTTAAGTAGCCACGGTCGACTTCCTGATAACGATGACCGAACAGAATTGGGTTGGGGGGGGGCTTTTGGTATTAGCCTGCTGGATCAGCTCCCGAGACAGCAGGGAGTCAGTCCAACATCGTTATTATTAAACCACCCCCCCCTCTTTTTCTATCCATTTGGTCTCTTGGTACATTATTTTATTTTGCCTCTCCCCACTGCCCCTACTTGGCTCCATCAGTAGTTCTCCTTCCCTCTTCTGTTTGGGCCGCAGACCTGCACAGCGCCCGGTGGATGGGTACCCAATCAGCCTGCCCGGCTGCTGATTGGGAGGAAAATCAATTACTGTATTATGTTAAACGTTACAGATGGAGCTCTGTATTGCTGAACTTTTATAATCCAGTTGCGAAATGGGATACAATAAATTGCCAGTAGAGTTACTGATGGTGACAGTATGAAAGTTTAGAAATCGTGTTGTTAGACATTTCTTTTCCCTAGGTCTGTGTAAGCCATCATGGCATAGCTTGAAGGATAATTCTTTTCCTTGTCCTCTGTTAGCCAACCAAATAGCAACTTCTGTCTCTATGCTACATATTCATTTAATTGAGAATAAGAATTGGTGTTCCACTATCGCATTAGTTATAACTATCGAGTTTTTGCTTTGTTTTTCTCCAGATAATAGATATCCACGTCTTTTTTTTTTGTTGTTGTTGTTCAATTCCAAAGACCCATCTCAGTAGTATGCTGCACATTGAAATAAATCTGCAAAAGGTTGGTAGTTTTCTCTTAAAACACCTGTCTCTGTAATCCCACACCTGTGCACTGTGCTGTCTCAAGTTCTCTCTCTCTCTTGCACTTGTGAAGAAGTCTAAAACAAAATTGGTCAAATTTTCTTTTCTGCACTTGCATTCCACCATAATTTGACAGTTAGACAGCAGGAAAGATTTCAAAGCAAACTTGTCTATCCTTTGATACATCAAAGATTAGTTTGTATAGTTGCTGAACAATCTGTCAAGTGACTGATATGTGCATTCAAGAATAGCATGCAAATTCTGGTATTATATCAAACCAATGTAGATCATTGGTTTGATCAGTGTGATCGCAAGCTAGAAAGATGTTGCTGGAAACTAGAGCCATCCAGCAAATTAGGATTCCTCTGTAGATATAATAATTCAGACCACCAACAGCCAATTCTATTATAAATAACCCCCAATGGTCAATATCTTGTATTCAAGATCACTTTTGGTTTTTGTTGCACTACGTTCATATTATATCCAACTTCATATCAGGACTGACAGCCACATCACTATGCATGATTTGATATTCTTTAATGCTTTAGTTGTCCCTATAAAAGCTGTTGAACAGTGTAGGCAACTGAATAACTTCACGCAAATGTCAAAGCTTGTGGATAATTGCTTTTGGCAGCTTACAAATAATCTTAAAGAAGTTTATAAAGACATCTTTTTTTTTTTAAATTTTTTAAAAGCTGTTTTTTTTCTCCTAAAAATATCACTTTTCAAATGTTTGCAGCTTGTATAGATGACAGAACTGTGCATTTCTCAGTATTGGATCCAAGCCAGGAGACATTAGGGATGGAGATGAAAACCACATTACTTCCATGACAGATGGAGCAATTGTTGCAAGCCTTTACTCTGTTGCTGGCTTCCTGTTCCCCTCAAGAAAAATTCATCCAAATTTTTTTTTTTTATTATCAGGGGAGAAAAGTCCACATCTGTAGGAAGAAGTCATTACGAGATTTCTTTTGTAATTTTATCCCAGAATTGGCAAAATTAAATTGCTTGTTTTTCTTTGAGACTCCTCTTCCCAAACTTAGACACTAAATTTCCTCAATATTTTCTCAGTCTAACATTCAAACCAAGCAGCCTAACAAATACAAATCTGAAGTGGCTACACTGGCTGGCGCTCAAATGAACGTACCATGATGCTTTATTTTTTAGGGTGGAGGTAGATTTTTATTTGCAGTAATGCAAAAAAAAAAAAAATTTGCAGCCAGGTCAGAGATTTTTCAGTAGTTCTGTTAACTTGACAAGCTGCCAGCTCAGTATCACCTTGAAAGACTCCGCTGGAATGCACAACTACAAACAGCTAGAAATTTTGGGGGTCAGTGTTATAAATTGCACTAAGTCTTGTGACTTGTTTGAGCATGGGATGGATAGAATCAACTGCTGTGCTATGCTAATTCTAAGGACAGGTAGGAAGGAAGTAAAAAAAGAAGTATTATTACCATGGAGAGAGGCTGTGTTTGGCAGGTGATTGCTATGCAAAGTATCTATAAAATGATAATTTAAGGATTGTTGTGGCCAGGATAGTGCTATAGACTAACAATTCCAGTTTGAGCATTTTGGCCATCATGCAAAGCTTTGTTGGATAACTTAATTTAGAATCATCATTTTTTTCCCTTCCCCTTCTGGTGGCTAACTCATTGAAATCTTTGTAAAGGTAGGGCAGTTTTGACTCTGCAGCATCAATTGTGGAGGGGTGGGGTGAAAGTAAATTTTTTGCTCTGCTGGTTAATGATGATATGATAGTGGTAACCAATTTTAAAGAAGTTTCTTTACCCTTGGGATTATGCAGACCATTACGGCTTCTTACCTGCAGTATTTACTAATCTTTACATTTTAAAAAAACAAACAACCTTCTGAAGGTTAAGCTTGACCGTTTACTCTGTATTGTTTCTAGAACTGATATGAAGAACGGTACTGACTTTGGTTGTAGAATCCAATTTGTTGCTTTTCTGAATGTCTGAAACTACTCTACAGTACAAGTTATGCATTTGTTTTGTTTCCAGTGCTTTTGTTCTTTTATTATTTTTTTTTCCAATCCAAAACAGACTCTGCATTTGTGGAAGCTGACTTACATGTGCCAGCGTAAACAAATGGCAACTTCTTCATGTGAGTAAATAGATCGCAAAGGGGATTAATTTTTTTGCTTGTAAAAGAATAGATTTTCTCTCTCTCCAGCCCCGAGGCGGAGTTTGTTTGTGGCTTCAGGGATTGGCCAGTTAGTATTTGATACTGCATTGTTGTTTTAAATGATGGGTGCAGTGCGTGAAGTCTGCATGTGAAGAAACTAATTCCCATAAACCAACATTTATGGTCGGGTTAAAATGTGCTGTGCTTCCAACATTTGGTATTTTTGTTGTTTTTTTTAAATGAACTGGACTTGGAATTGCTGATCTTATTTCAATGTTTACTTGTAGAGATCCTTGGTGTCCACTGGCTTTTGCTTGCGTAGGGCTTCGAGCGGAGTTATCGCCCAGGTTCATGACCTTGACAAGAATATCAAATTGCAGAAATCTGCTGTGGAGTATCATCTGGACCAAGAGAACAAGCCCCTGGTGGTGTTGTTTGGCTGGTTGCTAGCTAAGCCAAAACACCTCAGCAAGTATACCAACATCTATTGCAGTAAAGGCCTGGATGTGCTCACGGTTCAGGTCACTCCGTTCCAGGTTCTGTGGTCACGGCAAGCTCAAGATGTTGTGGACAACATTGTCAGGATTGTGGAGGATGAACGCCACAAGACGCAGCCCATTCTTGTCCATGGATTTTCTGTCGGAGGCTACATGTATGGTGAACTGCTTGTGAAGCTGCAGAAGCAGCCGAAAATGTATGCCGCACTACGAGACAGGCTAGTTGGGCAGGTTTTTGACAGCCCGGTGGATTTTGAGGGGATCCCGCGTGGATTTTCAAAAGTGCTATCAAAAAATGCATTGCTCCAGGCTCTTATCCAGTCACTACTAGAAATGTACTTGAAAATCTTCAAAGAAAATTCTAGATGCTATTTCCAGGCATCCAGGGCTTTTCACAACAATGACTTAAACATACCATCCCTGCTTTTCTATTCTTATGCAGATCCCATAGGCATCGCTAGTGTGATAGAGAAAGCCATAAAGCTGTGGCTGCAGAGGGGAGTTTTAACTTATTCCAGGGTCTGGAATGACACTTCTCATGTCAGCCACATGCTCAAGTATCCGGACGAATATGTAGAGACCCTGTTGAACTTTCTGGACAAAGTCGGCATTTTAAATGAGGACCAGAACAAAGCGACAAAACGTGAAAAGGAAGTATTCGTTGCTGGTCATTGAAAACCAGCCGTTCTTAGCGACCGGTGACCATCGTAACTGAAAGGACTTTCACTAAGTTTATCTTGCCTTAACAAAAAAAAATTCCCAAATATGGATCGTGAGACTTGATTGATTTTAAATGTTTAAAAAATGTACATAAAGCATCTCAAAGCAAACCCCTTGTGGATTTTTAAGGTGGAAACAGACTCTGAGAAAAAAGTGGTTGCGTAAAAAGAAAATTATTTTGAAACACCATAATTCCAGAAATTAACAAAATAACGGATCTGACCCAATACATCTTGGATTTGTTTGGCATAATTAATTGAACTTCAGGGATTTGTTCATTTCTCTAGAAGCTTACTACTACATTTTCAGTAAAAATCCTTTAGTTTCATAAATTAACAAAATTATCAAAATTTAAATCATTTTTAAAAATTTAATTTTGATTATTTTTTTTTCATTAACACCTACCTATTTGTTGATACCTTTTTAAATTCAAGAAATTTTAAAACATTAACAGGCTAACGTATCACTTCAATCCAGAGAAAATGTAAAAATTGCTTGTTTCATGACATTTATTCAAAATGGTTGGATGCTTTTTTTTTTTTTTGAAAAAAAAAAGATATTGACAGGAACGAACATTAGAAAGTTCAGACAAGATTTGATATAGCCAGCAAGGGGGGTGGGGCAGCATCTGTTAAATGTTTACGGTGAACTTGTGCCCTACTGATTGAAAGTTTTGATGGATTTATACCATTTGTTGCCAAAATTTTTTAAATCATTTATGCAGTACAAGTATATTATTATTATTTGTATGTAAGTTTCTTTATAGAGCCTCACAGTTTTCACTAAACCATGTTGGTCTTGGTACTGCCAACTTCAGTGGGGAAAATCTCTAGCAGAGCTCTTCATCTCCAGATGTTTAGAGGAAGCCTCTGCCAGTCCTAGTCATTTCCTGGAAAGCAAATGCTGCCACCCAGTCCAGCAGAACTACCAGGCCATGCATTTTACTTGGTCATTTCTGCTTGACTGCTGGTTTATCACTCCCTCTTCAGTGTTTTAGGTATCTATAGTAGCTCTTGCTCTCTCTCTCTCTCATGCATTTTTAAAAAAATTGCTGTGTTAAATTAATTTTATTAAAATGTAAATGCTTAGTCTCTGACATACTAAGTGGTCTCGTAGCCCTTGTTGTTGTTGTTGTTGTTTATGAAGACCAAGTCCAAAAAACAAAAGTTCCAAATTTGGACAACTTTTTAAATTTGTTTTTGGATTGTAATCTTGGTTTATTAAACTAGCTTTTGGATATAAGTGACTGTTATAAAAGTATTATATAAAAAAGAGCTAATGTACTGAGATATTTATATAAAAATAAGATATTCAATCTTTATATATATATATATATATATATTTGTGATGGTTTTAAATTGTTTTAATTACAGATATCCAAATGTTATAATTTACCTATTAATAATAAAAAGGTGTAAAAAAAAAAATTAGATAAGCAATTCTTAAAACTAGAACTATAAGAATTACCAGCTTTAAAGGGACATAACTCTAGAATCTAGAAATACACAAATACAATTTAATATTCTTTCCTGTAGTATGAGGCAAACAAACTAAAGTTTTGAATTAATCTTGATTTTTTTTTTTTTTTTTCCTTCCATTACAATGTAATTTGGTGTATAATTGGGAGATTCTCCAATGTATTGCTATTCCATTTAACATTTTTGGTTTGTTCTCCTAAAGTAAATTTTGCATGTTGTCTAGAATTTGGTTGAGTGAATCACTGTCTGACATCAATAAAACTGTTAAATAGTTCATTACATGTGAAATTGCAGGTCCACTCATCATCAAACTGGTTCTAAATTTTATTTAACAGTAGTCACTAATTGGGGTCAGTGGAATGCTGTTACATAAACGAGCTTTCAGCCTCATGATGACCTTTGAAGCCATGCTAATCCTACAATTAGCCTCAAGGAAACGATAGTCATTATTGACTGTCAGGCGCGATAATTGACCCTTCCAGCTTGAATGAATCAATTCAAACTTAGCTTGGTCCCTCACCATTATCTTGATACTTCAATGTTCCTTTCTGTTACTTCCATTGCTGATATAGCCATCAACCATTTGCTTGACACTCTTAGCCAGAAAAATGTGCTTTGTGCTTGTCCATTCTCTTGTAGATAATGTGCGCATGTAGCTGCCTTCTGATTTCAGTGCTCTGTATCAAGACTCTGCTGTTTGGGGATCATATCTTGGTGGCTCAGGGTGTTATGCATCTCAAAATGTGGTGCCACCTCAGTTGATAGTATCTCTTTGCTGTCAGGCTATCCATTCCTGATCGGATAAGTACTTTCAGCATGTCACCGTCTTTCTTGGTAGCTTCTGCCACGTCAAGTACAACTTGGAGCACATGGATGTTTAGACCTTCCTTTGGCTCTTGAGCACTTCCAGAAAAGCAAGACTCAGAGTAGTTGTTATGAGTCTGGAGCTTAACTCCATGCCAGTGCAGCCTTAGCACCAGTTGTCTCTTTGCTGCTTGGCTTCAGGACCCATGCTGCTGGTTTGTGATCATTCTGAGTCTTGCATCCAAACATTTATAAGTTCCCTTTTGATCTGTGCCTAACTACATTCACTCTATCAGAAATAGAGAAGCATATTTGATCAACTTCCTTTTCTGCATCAGTGCAGCACCAAATCCATCTTTCCTGCTGTCTGCAACACCAGATTGTTGGCAGTCAAAGTATGCAAACGATGGTGCAATGAGAATTTTTATTTTCTTGAGTATCCCCATGTACTGCTTCAACTAGTTGTTTTGCCTCATCAGAACTTGTATTGATTAGTTCCAGATAATTCCACAGAATTGCTTTCCATCATGTACAACAGTTAGTGACAAGATCAGTTTGATTGTCCTGCCTGGATGCCCTCCATGGCTATGGAACCCATGAGAAAAATGCCTAGTACTGGTAATAACGATACAAGATTCTCGTTATCCTGTTTTGTCTCCTTAGTCTTCATCAAATTCACGTCAATCAGCGGCAGAGATACGAGCCCAGATACCTGTCAAATCATTTGACTCAAGTCTAACATCAAGCTTGTCTGTTCTCAGTTAGCTGCACTCCTTCCACCTGTCTTGGAGCACCCTACCAAGTCTCATGCCACCAAGCATTCAAAACACTAGTATTTTTTGGTACTTTCATTGTCATGCATCTTTGCCTTTACCAACCAACAAAGCACAGAGGAACTGAGCTGAAATGTGGGTGTGGCTCTAGTTTTAAGAGCCTGAGGTAGGATGACTCTGACAACATGGCTAGTGGTTTCCAGCAGCTAAGGGGGAGGAAGGAAGAAAACAATCCTACCAATGTCTGGTCAGTTTTCTCTATAAGCACCACACCTTTTTCAGTCACCTCACCCTTGCATTATTTCAGGTGTTTGGTTACTCTGCCCCCAACACAGTACACAGGAATAAAGAGACAAGTTAGATTTTTTTTTTTTAAATACTGTTACACAATCTTAAAGATAGCACCATTTCAGATGTTTGCCCCAAAGGGAAAAAAAAACTATAAAAAAAAAAATGCAGCACTTAGGCTGTGGGATGGTAAATATTCACACAGTGCAATCTGAAGTAGACTAAGCAGCTGGGAACATCACACAATGCCCTGCTGATATTGTAAGAACACTGAAATCATTCTGAAACTCCTAACAGATGGCTAATTTGTTGTATCATTATTTCCTCTTCACAACCAAGACACTTTGTATTTCAAACTGACCATTTTTTTTTTTGTCCACAGCGTAATTAATTATGCAGATATTTCAAAAGCAAGGTGACTCCTGTAAAGCATCAACCACCACAGTAAACAGCCTGAGTTCACTAATGCATTTATTTCCTTTCACTGAACTTCCATAATAGTAAAAATAAGATTTAATGTAATACTTTTTACAACAATAAACACTTTAACATTTCAATGTAAATTAACTAGCAGTAACTTTTATTGAAGCAAGAGATTTAATAAGAGGAAGGAAAATAGTTGTCTTCTGGATGCTGGTGAAATTCTGAAAAATATGCAAATGTTTTGATTTCTGCTTAATCAATTTTTTATAAATTTGATAGTAATAACACAGCAACTCAAATTGCATTGAGCTGTTACTTTAGACCCGGTTTTAAATAATTTTAAGTAGACTAGGGTGCATTCTGCCTAACTTAGTTTCTCTCACTCAAAGGATTTTGCCTTTAAAAACAATCCAGCTTTAGCCAGAAAAAACATTCTAAGTAGAGAATATCCAATTGTGTTCTCCAAATATTCAGTTAACCAAGCAGCAGCTTTTTTTCCAAATGAGAAACTATAATAGCAAAAACCCAATATAGAAAAGATCCTTTCAGCAGTAATCACTGAGGCTTCAATTGTGTAAATATTCCAATCACCAACATCCACTTTCCCACCATTACATAACCTAGTTTTCTGTTTACTTCTTTGGTTCCCTTCTGACAAGAATTTCTCATCAAATATCTACAACCAGAAAACAAAACTAATCAGATTCAGATTCATACGACATAAAAGTTGAGTTCTATAAGATTTCTAAGCACAGAAAACTCTATTTCAACTGTTTATTTCGCAAGTTCCAAGATTGTAGTGTACATCATACAGATGGTCAAGAATGCCCAGGAGGGAGGAAATAATGCTACCCAAGTGGGTCTTCAAAAACGAGACATAACATAACATTTCACACCACAAAGGTAAGTTTATGAGACCGTAGCCAAATAATCCTCAAGTAGCAACTTTTACAGTGAACATTTCTGTATGCATAGTTAACTATCTACTTGTTATTAATTATTCTGCACATTCTTTTTTAAAGCCAGTGTGCGTCCAGGCATGTAATTTAGTGTCCAGGGCCTGTTGGTGAGATTCTGTATACAATACTTTAAAGCTTCTCATTTCGATAGATGCCAATTTAAATTTAATATCCTGTTTCCCCACATCATGCACACAAATTTATACACATTTATTGGAGAATAACATTCTATCAAGGAACCATCTACTTTGAAAGGCAGTTTATTTGGTCACATGTGCAATCGCGCAATCAAATAAAAAATATATTTTCAATTTGTAAATCTGTAACTTTAGGTACAAAAAACCAGAAATTACCAGACGATACATGCCTCTCCACATGCTACAATTGCAAGTTCTAGCAAGATGGATTACATCCCTAGGTAGTCAGTACCTATACTAGAAGTCTTCATTATAATGTTCAGTTTGAAAAGTTGTATATCCACAAGAACAGCCAGAATATTTTAACCTTTGGTATCTGCATAACAAACACCATCAATAAAGTTTCTCAACCTGTGTGTGTCATTGTATGGCGCTTTAGCTGACATGCCCAAGAGAAGCTTTTCTCACAGGTCATGCACCTGTGAGGTTTCTCACCAGTGTGTGTCATCATGTGATGCTTTAGCTGACATGCCCAAGAGAAGGATTTTCCACAGGTTGTGCACCTGTATGGTTTTTCAGTCGTGTGGGTCATTTTATGGTGCTTCAAATACCTAGATTGAGAGAAGCTTTTCCCACAAGTCATGCACATGTATGGCTTCTCACCTGTGTGGGTCATTGTGTGGTGCTTCAAATGACTAGACTGAGAAAAACTTTTCCCACAAGTCATACAAGTGTAAGGCTTCTCTCCTGTATGGATCCTCATATGTATAATCAGATAAGATAACCTTGTAAATGCCTTTTCACAGGTGATACATGTATAGGGCTTCTCTCCTGTGTGGGTCATTGTATGATACTTCAAATGACTAGACTGAAAGAATCGTTTGCCACATGTTGAACAACTGTAAGGTTTCTCACCTGTGTGGGACCTTATGTGTATAATTAAATATGATGACCTTGAAAATGATTTCCCACAGGTATTACATCTATAGGGCTTTTCACCTGTAAAAGCCAATGGATGTCTATTTAATGCACTGGCATAAGAATACGATCTTCCATAGGAAAAGGTATTGTAAAGTTTTTCACCTGTGTGTGTCATTGTGTGCAGCCTCAAATGGCAAGCTAAGGAAAAAGTCTTCCCACAAGCTATGCAACTATAAGGTTTTTCACCCCTGTGTGACATTGTATGTTTAGTAAAATGATACGGACTTTTGAAAGACTTCCCACAGGTGATACACCTGTAGGGTTTGTCTTCTGCTAGATTCATAATGTGTATTTAATGTACAGTAATCAGAAAAACAAATTTTTCAAATATGGTTTCTTAGTAGCAACTGCAACACTTTGAGGGTATTACACCTAATATAATTTTTCACTAGTGATTCTTTACATAGAAATGAAGATTTCCACATCAAGAACCTGTAATGCTTTGTACCTTTATGTGGTTGTAACTTCTGCAAAGTTTAAGGCACACTCGCAACATTCACTTACCAGTTGTTGTTTTAGTGCCAGAATGAAATGAAAACAATATGAAAAAGTTCTCTTCAGATTGATGGTGTTAAAACAACTGAAAATCTTGTGTTTCCCCAAGCCTGTACTTTTGGTTAATTTAGGAGAAACTAAGAGTGCATCTGCAATGTCAGCTTGGCAAAATATCTTGTCTGTGTGTGTGTATCACCATAAAAACAACAACGAGAGAAATCACCAAAAATAAAAAGGAAAAGTCTTCAAAATTTTGAGGATTCCTTATCACTGTAAACTTAAGTTTCTTGCCAGGCTTCCAAGTTTTCCTGCGCAGGTAAGGAAGGACGAAGATGATGTCGAAGACAATGATATCTCGGACTGTTGTTGTTGTTGTTTCCCCAGTTTTGGTTAATCAAGCTTTAAGTCAGACTGCTGCTACATTGCATTCATTTTTGGTTGTATTTTTTTTAAAAATCAGGTTTTCACTGACCACAAAATATTACCAGGAAATTTCATCAGATTTCATGACTTTAATTTTATCTCCAGCTTTTAAAACTAAATTCTGAAAAAGGAAAAAGAAAAGAAAAAGAAAAATAAGTTTATATCATCGCTCCATCGACCAGAGGTCATTAGTTCTGAAGGAAAATGTGTAAATTTCCACAAAAAAGCAAAAAAAAAAAGTAATATAAAAGCCAAATAAATATTTTTCAAACTTATCTTCAAACAAAATATTTACACAAAAAAAAATACAATTTTAAATGTGAAAGTAGGAAGTTATTGTAAAAAACTACTAAAAGCAATAGAGAGAACAGCAGCAATCTACTGTACATACTGGCGTACAAGATGACCCTTTTGGGCTATACTCACTGTACAAGACCACCACAAATCAAGCACTTATCAGCGAGGGCTTACTGCCCCAATGGTCTTTCAATCAAACTACTAAGCAACACAGCCTTGATTATTTAAAACAAGGTCAACTCACTTCTTTTCACGGCAAGATATTATCAATTATCTGTCACAATATGCATATAATGCGATTAACTACAGCAGTGTAAACACTACATTTTACATTACACTGTACATTTTAGTTCATCTGATCTGATTACACCAATAGGTATGTTTTATTAGCATTTGAGTGGAAAGACAGACTACGTGCTTATCGAATACATTTATAATACATTTAATGTACTCATCCACAATATTATTAAAAGCAAATTAAAGGTTTACATTTTATTGGCAGTTTTAACTAAAATGATTTTTATTTCAATCACCACATATTAAAATTTATTAAAATCCTCCAAAATCCACAGCATCAACATCTGACATCAGTTCTTCAATTACGTCCTGAGATACATTTGTAAGAGAATCATCATATGGATCAAACTCTGAATCAGATGGTGTGTCTCTGATTTCTGCTTCCTCTTTGTCTTCCCACAAGTCGTCATCCATACGATTCAGTGAATTAGATATTCCACACCTTTTAAAGGACTTGCTGACTGTTTCCACATCAATATCATTCTACACGTCGACAACAAGATCACATAGTACATCCAGTTGAGCACCACACATATTCCCACCTTTTGTAAAAGACTTTTTGCCGCTGACCACCCACTCATTCCACTGTTCACAAACAACACAATCCTTGAATGACTTGCTGAGACAAACATCCAGTGGTTGTACCAGTGCTATTATAACTGCCAAGTCAGTGTTGTTTCTGGCCATGCGTTTCTGTGTCTCGTTGGTTAGATGAGACTTAAACATATCGCATACCAAGAGGCTACGTTGTTTTTGAAAGCCACCCATTTGCCTACACCATACACGATCAAGCCATAACTTTATTCCTTCTTCGTTCATCCACCCTTTTTCGTTGACACGAACAAAAACTCCAGAAAGAACTTTATTTTTGGCTTGCTTTTCCTCTTGAAAATGATCACTGGGTTGAGTTTGGTTCCGTCTGCCATGCATGACAGTACCGCTGTAAATCTCAGCTTTTCACGTCCTGTAGTTTTTACTAACACCATTTTTGTGCCCTTTATATCTAGTTTGATTACCAACCATATCAAAGTTCATTGGTGCTTTATCCATGTTTCCAATGTTGGTTAATGGACAGTCATGTTATACATTGTTGTATTACGTCATGATGAAAATTACTAATTTTACATTCAAGATCTGCCAGTAATTTCTGTGCAATTTTTGCTTTCTGCCTCAGTACCAGATCGCTCCTTTCCATAAAACGACTACACCATGATGCAGTGACCTTGAATCCTTTGCCGGAATCTTGGTTTGATTTAGCCCACTTAAGTGTAAAGATGTGTATTTTATTTCTTGTTACAACGTATCCATTTTGATGCTGCTCACGGACCATGTCTGCTACATGCTTTTCTAGAATTGGCCAGTATGCAGCACCTCTTCTCATTGCACCTTTAGGCCTGGGCATACTTCTTCGCAAGTCTTCATTTAATCTCCATTTTCACACCATCTTTGCAGTTACACCATATTCTCATGCAGAAGCACAGCTGTTGTGTACCTTGGCAAATGCTATCACTTTTAGTTTGAAGCAAGCTTTACATTTCCTTCTTTTAGCAGGTGCAGCCATGATGGGGTTAAATAACTGAAACTAATTTAATTTTTTGAATATTTAAAAGTAACTGGTCACTGCAAGGCTTATTGTGATTATAATTGACCATTTGACATAGCCAAGCCAAAGGATTATATCTGTGAGCAGAAGGCACACTATGTTAAACTAACTTTACACACTGTTAAACTATCATAACAGGTACATACAGTTAAACAATAGTTGTCCAGAAAGTGCTCGACTGGCAGAACACTCTGGTGAAGCAGTGTAACCTGAATATATGCCCCTGGCTGGTGGCTGTTTGATTACTGTACATCAGTGTTGCAAATGGCAAGTGGTGTGGAGTTCCTGGCTGTTGGTTGTTGTTGTTAGCTGTTTGTATCATTTTATGTTAGACAAATTGCATTATACTGTATTTTTTATTATTTTAATATAATCTTTCTGATAATCCAGTTTGTCAGATGTTGAGTTTCAGAAGAAAATATTTATGGTAGCAATTAGGTGGGTGTTTCTGATGTTCTCCATCACTCATAGTGACAATCTACACTGTAGGATTTTTATACTTTGTGTTTAAGAGGACCCCTAGTTTTGGGGGACATTTTTAAGCTTCAAAGGTTGTCTTATACACCAGTATATATGGTAACTATTTAAGATGGAATTTTGACACTAAAAAAGATTATATTTCTTAATCTGAAATCAGAATAAAGCCATTATCTAGGTGATTCTTATGCCCTAAGTGGTACAATTAAAGATAGCATTATCCTCCAGATGGAAAATAAACAGAAAGTACATAAATACTATAGTGTACTAATAACTGCTACCTATTACAAAAACAAACAAGGTAGTCTTTCTAACATGGCAGAGTGATGCAAGATGTGTGTGTGCGCTAGGGTGAAGACAGTTCAATGCCAATGGGTAATATATTCACTATATTAAAACCTGGTTGCTAATGACTTCCACTGTAATGAATATTCACAATTTTTAAATACATTTTTCATCTACTTTAGAAGTAATGATAAAATACATACAACACAGTAAGTACTCTGTAGATACAAGCATATACAACAATCTAAAGGTCTTTAAAAATCTGTTAATAAGTAAACTTAATTTTCTTAAAACACAAAGCTTACTTCTGCAATTGATTTAAAGGTAACTTTGGCAATATTAAACTTCATATACCTTTCAAACTGGGAAAAATCATAGCTCATTTCTCAAAACTGCAAATGAGTTAGTGGTGGGGGAGATTTTAAAAAAAGGGTGTATAGTGCGTTGTTCAAGGAGGAAATCTTTGTTTTTTTTTTTTTTTTACTATATGGCATAAAATCCTAGATATAGATTTTCTTTATATGAAAAATATACTAGTCTTTGACAGATTCAATTGAATAGTCATTTATTTAGAAATTTTTACTTTTCCACTCAATGATGATGTTTTCAGTTCCTTTTTATTTTTTTTTTACAAAAAAAATTTTACATGGCTTTATCTGGCTAAATATTGCTTCCAAAATTTCACCGGTATCCTCTCCCACTTTCTTTTAATCCGTTGGCTGACACTTTCCTGTTGTTGCCCATTTTTCAGTTATTTATTGTGCATTTGATAATTTATTAATAAGCAATTTTAGCATTAAAACCTGAAAAGATAAAACCTTCAGCACAAATTATAAAATTGATTTCTATTCATAATTCTTTAAACTTTAAAACGCAAATGTACTAGATATTCTGGGCAACATCACCTAACCAAAGCTTGACATGAAAAGTGCCCCCTTTTTTTGTTTTTTTTTTTGCAAGCCTTTCCAACAATTTTTAGAACCAGCTAAATATTGTACACCTGGATTAGCTAGATCAATCGATCAATCTACAGTCTGCCCCTAAAACATCAAACTCCTAGCAGTTACAAGCAGACATGTTAAAATGAATAGGTCATTTGATTACCGTTTGGAAAAGCTTCATTCCAGAATTTGGGCATAGTTTCTCCGATATCAACATTTAAAATAATAATCAGACAAGAGGACATGGTTACAAACATTAAAGAGTCATAGCAGGCCGAGCTTTTCGTGGATAGGGTCCTGAGACTTCCAGCCACCCCTGTAACTATTTAGCACTTATATCAGTGTAACAGAAAACAAAGACTTAAAGAAAGAACATGTAATAATAATAGTAGTAGTAGTAGTAGTAGTAGAAGTAGTAGAAGTAGTAGAAGTAGTAGTAGTAGAAGTAGTAGTAGTAGTAGTAGTAGTAGTAGTAGAAGTAGTAGTAGAAGTAGTAGTAGTAGTAGTAGAGTAGTAGTAGTAGTAGTAGTAGTAGTAGTAGTAGTAGTAGTAGTATAGTAGTAGTAGTAGTAGAAGTAGTAGAAGTAGTAGTAGTAGTAGAATACTTATCGCTATAAGAAAACACTCGGTTATGCGAGGGTCTCGAAAGTTTTGTACAAGAAACACAGGTACATTTCGCAAACATTTTTGTTTACTATACCTCTCAAAAGTTGGACAAACCCCGTAAAAAAAAAAAAAAAAAATTAATTAAAAAAATCGCAAAAAAAAAAAAAAAAAAACCCCACTCAAGAGGCAAACAATGTGAGCGACACGCGGTCCCCTCAGACTCAGGGGGTGGTGGGGACAGAGGATAGGAAGGAGTGTTTCTTACATTATCCCTTATTTATCGGCAACACTACTAACCCCGCGCTTACAATGTACTACTACTGTTTCTTTTTGTCTCTCTTTTCCGAATAATCACTGACACAACGAAGGAACGTTTAAATGAGGGGAGAGGCGGAAGGCGAGCCCTCAAACAAACCCCTACACACCCCCCGGGAGGGAGGGAGAAGACTGAGAGGAGGGAGGAACTCGGAAGATGGAACTCGAAACAGCAGCGGGGACTCGAGGAGGGGGAGAGAGAGGTTCATTGAGTCAACAATAAAACTGCGTTCCTCGGTCCCCGACAGCCGAGCAGGGGAGAATTCCCCCAAAAGTGGGGGCTAAGAGGGTCCCCCGCGCACCCGGGGCGGTGCCGAAAGGGACCGCGGGCGAGAAGCTCTTACCGGTTTGGACGCGCTCGGCGAGACGTGGGACCCTGTTATTGTTATAAGGCATCTACCACCATTTTTGATCTTACGAACTATCCCATCCAAAACGACACTTCCGCCCTGGAGGCAGACGTAACTAATCGATGGCCGTCTCGCAGAGGATGGTCGCCCCCCATCGTAGTGGCCAATTATGCTGGTCACATTTTGGCCCTTGATTTTCCGTTGAAAATGTACACACATAAAATCATTAGAGTTTTTACAGTGGTAATGCAGAAACGCAAGTTGGGATTAGAATCGTTAATAGCAACAACCAGGCAGCGCAATAATCATAATAATGAAATTAAGAAATTCTTGACTGTTTTATATATAACTATACTAGTAAGTCCATAATGAATGCTATGCCTGTACCTATGTCTGTGAGAGAGACTAGATATAGATATAGTGTGGACTTCCTAGTTCTTTAATCATACTACTAATAAATTCCCGACTTTTACCTTTTCTATTGTTTTGACCTATACGAGCCACCTGATCATTGGTGGAGTATTTTGCAACTCTAATAATCAAGGTACATTCTAACTAAATCGAGAGCAAATCAGTCAAGCAGAATACATAAATTAGATGCTAAAGTCGCGTTTGGCCCCCCGACAATGGCAGAAAATTTTACATCACCATTCTAGTTCCCGTCCTTTTAAATCTCAAAAGCCCCTTATTTCGAAAATATTTCCCAGACTTAATAGTTTAATATCCTAGCCTCAAATAGGAAAGTTGTAGAAGATGAAGGAAGGAATGCATGCATATTTAAAAAAAAAAATACATATATTTAACACTTATACCCTGAGGGTTTGTTTAGATTGTTCTGTAGCATCTTACAATATAATTAAATGTGCTTGCCTCTGCAGCAGCACCATGGCAAGAATGACCTGTAGGTCCCTAGGTAACTTGTGGAAATTTCTTTGTACATTTGTTGATTGTAGTTTCTTCAAATCAAGCTTTTTTTTTCTCAGATTATACTCTACACAGATTCTTAATTTTTAAGTTACATATACTCGCATGCTCAAGAAGTCAATAATAGCTCGACTCTGAAGTAATTTACTGGCTGCTCTGACAACTTTTTAAATGCCTGGTAGGTGAGTTTGTCTTATGTATCAACTGTTTGCTCTTGTAACTCCAGACCAATTTCCCCTACATTCTTTAGAGGTTGTGGGAGAGGTTTATTTGTCATTGAGGATGTTCACATGGCAGGGTACCTCAAGTGAAAATAGATATTCTAAGCTTTTTAATAAATGCAACTTCTGATGATTCTCCATCAGTTCGTTTATCTTGAACTTTTCATTTAGATGTTTGTACTTGGTTGTTCTTGCCGATGAGGGATGCTCTGTACCCAAACTTGTCGTGTGGAGTAACATTGGATTCTCTCTACAAATCATTGCTTTTACTCTGAAGATGTAGCCTAACATGAAGCAACTCAGCTTCTTCTAAAAGTTGATGATAGGAATGATACTTTCTCAAATCCAAAAACACACCATACATTTTGATGTGTAATGTTAATCTCAGATTAATGCCAGTTAAGTAATGAATATTTGAAGTTAAAATTAAAAAGGTGCCAACAATAGCTCTGAGATAGTCTATGCTGTAAGACTAATAATGGACAGTAAAGTGCTATTCATTAGCCATTCATCTAAGCACATGATGAACTTGTAGGCAATGTACTTGAGGTTCAAAGAAGTCACTTGATATCCAGCTTTTGAAGAAAAATCTCAATATACACCATGTGATCTTAGAAAGTAGCAAAAAAATCATAATGAAATTCCTAATAAGAAAGAGATAGACCTTCTGAAACAGTTGATTTTTATGTTGAAGTTATTTAAGTTACGTTTTTTCTTAGACCAGTTGATACATATACATTACATCTCTCTTTTGTCACTTTATAGTGAGAACTTCAAGTGGAATGTATGAAAGCTGAAACAAAATTAAGGGGTCCATACTCAAATCTGACATTTCACACTAATTTAGAGGAAAATTTATGATATATTTGATTATTCAACCAAAATCGTGGGTTTACAACTTTTTATTTATGTAGTTGCCATGGTAACCTTGCTAGCCTAGCAAATATACAAAAAATACTTTGTGACAGTTTTTTTCGTTACCATTTAATCAGAAATGGATAATTATTTTCCAACAACAATGACAAGCTATGGTCAGATAAGTTCATTCAGATGCCACAAACCTCCATTTTAAGAGTCTGATGAATAACAAATACTGTCATGTCACATCTCACTTTTGATTCTATAAATAAATTATGATTTATAAAAAATAATTTTTAAAAGGTGACCAGCTTGAAAGATTTCAACCCAGATTTCTTATGATATTCTACAACCTCAGAATTGTTTCCAAATGATTTCTGCACAAAGGTATCCATAACCACAAATTTACTGGGAAAACTCTTGGAAAGTAACATGTATGAAACATTTTCACTTTTTTATTTTGGTGAACAAGATGGCAAAAGAAAAGTTAAGCATCAATTTCTGTTGGCTTCCATAGTTCTGTATTACCTCATTTCCTGAAGGTTTCTTATATGAACAACAAAAAATTGCATTTCATACAAATTGAAGATGTAAGGAACCCAAGACAACTTTGGTTTAGAATGAAACCCCGATACAACAATTTAGTATGTTATTTTTGCCACATCTCCATTTGATATGATTCAACAAGGGTAGCAATAACAATACACAAAATAAGCTTATTTAAAAATTTTTTTAATCCATACAGCTAAAAAAAAGAATTCTTGGTGGTTATTTGAACTTTAATTACCAGTTTTCACATGATTCATTTAACATAACACTGAAATGTTCTTCATAAGCATTCTACAAAAGGCTGAATCAAATAATTATAATAAATGTTCATGTTGTAAGTTTCTAATATCAAAAAAGTGAAAAATACACGCTTTCCTGGTTTTAAGAAAACAGAGTAAGAACAAAACTATCATGTTTCTCACCTGTACAGGTAAAGACTTTTTAATTTACCATATTAAAACAAAGATTCAACACTTCACACATAAAATTCTTAACCTGAGTGATTCTTTTTATGTCGAGTTAATTCACCAGAACTTATAAAAGACATATCACATGTCATACACCTGTAAGGTTTTTCACCTGTATGTGTTCTTGTATGAAGTGTTAAAGAACCAGACTGGGGAAATCTTTTCCCACAGATCTTACACCTATAAGGCTTTTCACCTGTGTGGGTTTTTATATGTCGAGTTAACTCACAAGAACTTTTAAAGGTCTTCTCACAGGTTGTGCACCTGTAGGGTTTTTCACCTGTGTGCGTTCTTATGTGAACCTTCAAGGCACCAGACTGCACGAAGGTCTTCCCACAAGTAAGACACCCATAAGGTTTTTCACCTGTGTGAGTCATCACATGATTATTTAATGCATTGGAGTGAGAGAATAATTTTCCACAAGTCATGCACCTGTAGGGTTTCTCACCTGTATGTGTCCTCATGTGTAGTTTTAAGGCACTAGATTGAGGAAAATTTTTCCCACAGACCATACATTTGTAGGGCTTCTCACCTGTGTGGGTCCTCACATGTAAAAGTAAATATTCTGATCTTGTAAACAACTTTCCACAGGTCATGCATTTGTGAGGCTTCTCACCTGTGTGAATCTGTGTATGTCGAGTTAAATCAGAAGAGATTTTAAATGACTTTCCACATGTCATACACAAGAATGGTGACTCATTGGTGTGGGTTCTTGTGTGCATAGTTAGATGAGAACAGCATTTGAAAGATTTTCCACAAGTCATACACTTGTAAGGCTTCTCACCTGTGTGTGTTCTTGTGTGCACAGTCAAATGATAAAGACTTTTAAAAGACTTTTCACATGTATTACACTTGTAAGGCATTACACCTGTATGATTCATAGTGTGTCTATTTAAACCACTGGAATGAGAAAACGACTTTCCACAGGTGATGCATTTGTAAGGTTTCTCACCTGTATGAATCCTTGTATGACCCCTCAAGCTACCTGACTCAGAAAAAGACTTTCCACAGGTGGTGCATTTATATGGCTTCTCACCTGTGTGGGTTCTTATGTGAATGACTAATTGAGAAGAGCATGCAAAAGACTTTTGACAGGTCAGACACTTGTAAGGCTTCTCTCCTGTGTGTGTCCTTGTGTGTACAGTCAAATGAGAACAACACACGAATGTCTTTCCACAAGTGATACACTTATAAGGTTTCTCACCTGTGTGTGTTCTTGTGTGCACAGCTAAGTGCGAAGCAAATGCAAAAGATTTTCCACAGGTTTTACACCTGTGAGGCCTGTCACTCATTTCACAATAGTACCTGAAATTCAAAGAATTCCAGCAATTTCACAAAGTAAAATATTGTTCCATTAATTCAGAGGAAACCTTCAAAACAATTTGCAAGCCAAATGCATGTTGTGATTTTTGTCTTACAGGACAACACAGAAATCAATAGAGTGTAGTCAAAAACTTTAGCAAAAGTTAAAAGAATCTGTTAATGCTACTTGTCTCTTAATGCAGTTAGTTGTCAACTAGACAAATTTACAATTTCTTTGTTGCCAAAACTTTTGCGACCAATCGGGACATCACAAGGGTTGATTGATTCATTCCTTTTACATCTGATGATACCTTTCAAAACTCCTGCATCTAATATTCATCACACAATGTGACCATTTAAAAAAAGAAAGAAAAAAAGACTTCTTTTCAAATCAACTTGAAAATCCATTATCGTTATGAACACAGGGTAAATCTGGAAAACAAAAAAAAAGGTTTTATAATAATCCCAAGAAAATGCACTGTGGCAATTTGAAAATTAATCAAGTACACTTTCTCTTACTGGAGCTTACAGGTAAAAGGCAAACATATATGTATGTAATACTCAAGTTCTTTAGATTTTGATAGCTGGATCAGGGTAATGTGTAGTGTACATGTGCAATTTTAAGAAATTTTTTATTTCTCAACTGAGACTCAACTTCAGATCTTTCTTATTTTGAAAAATTACAAATTTTAATGTTAGTAGTGACTCAAATTCAAATGTTACAGTTCAGTTCGAAGGGCCAACACCAAGACACCAATAAAACTAAAAGGTTTGAAATAAATAAATAAATTAAATGTAGACTTTTCTTTAAAGTCATCTGTCGGAAACCAGTAACACGAAAATACATTATATGATCAATGACAGCTAATATTAGGAATTCACTCTGGAGAGGGATGGGCTCCGCCAGGTTGTAAAATGCCCCAGACACACCTCTCGAGGTGCCCCCCCCCCAACGACCTATGGGTTATGGAACAGGTGAATGTTGGAAATCAAAAAATGCAATATGCTCATAGACACACTAAAGTGTCTAGCCTGCTTGTGTTGTTGTTCTCTCTCTCTCTCCCGTTTTCTGCTGCTGTCGTTTTAAAATAGGAACAGTAATGTATAGGATAGATTAAAATAAAAGGTAAAATGTCTTGACATCTAATATCTCTTCATTAGTTTTTCGTGCTGTCCGAGTTATCTCCCCGTGCCCAAAGTCACGTCCATAACCGGGACCCCCGAAGCCCTATCAAAGTCCTCGCCTAATGCAATCACAGACTATATTAATTACTGTAACTTTCTGAGGTAATCCAGGCAGATGGGATTTTTAATCTCCACCGAAAAGGCGGCTACTTCCTTTCTCGATTTTAAAAGCTTACCCGGTTTAACACAAAGGCTTTCGATAAACAAAGGAAGTCGCTATTTTTTAAAAAAAAAAAAAAAGACACTTCCGTCCAGAACGAACTACTCGATAACAATTTAAAAAAAAAAAAGAAAGAAAGAAAGGAGGAAAGTTAAGAAAATGTAAATTTATGTACACTAATCTTCATTTCTTGAGTGATAGATTGTTTTATTTATTTGTCTCTCAAGAGCCGTGGCGGTAATATTTGGTATCCACATACCGCGCCCTTAATAGATGGATTTCCTTCCACTACCAACGAGAAGCGAACCTGGTAGGTTTACCCGCCACCCCCCAACCTTTCCTGCCCTGGCTGGCTGGAATCTGCAACATTCGCGTGGAAATCAATTGCTTATAGTAATTATTATTAGTTTCCACGTAAACTGGAAAGGAAGGAAAAAAAAACACACACACACAACCTACCAGACATTTCAAAACAGCAAATAAACTTGTCTCCCTTATATATATATATATATATAACTGCAGGTAAACAAAGGCCAATATATATATATATATATATATATCCATTATTATTACCGCTAGAAGTTACATTGTTTAAATTTTGCATACCAAAAACTGCTTATATGCGCGATATAGTTAGAAGATGCACAGCTTCATCCTCCTACCGGCCTAGTTCAAGCTGGATGAGGGAGGACACCGCCCGTCTAACCTCTGTGAATGTTTCGTACAGCATAATAAATTTATATATATATATATATTAACCCTTTTGCTTAATTAACATTTATCAACAATATTTGATGTGCAAGAGACGAAGTTGCATTTCCACGTTCAGTAACAGGCACACACACACACACACACACACCTCCCGATCGAGGTGCCCCGACGACCTGGGAGTCCGTCACTAATATGTGTGAAGAAAATGTAGTAGTTTATGCCGCCGAGTCGATGAATATCTATCGATGAGAACGAATGAGCGCCCGTAGTAAACAGGTGGTCGAGGTGAACACGTACCTAGTGTTGCGAGTCGTGAGGATGGAGGGGGGTGGGGGGGTGAGATCACGTGACTGACGGCCGCCACGAGGTGACGCGGAGCCGATGAACAAAGGATGCCCCAACGACTGGGTGTTTAGCTGCCCAGTTATTGTACAGGATTAGAGAGAGAGAGAGAGAGAGAAGGCAAAGTTTCTATTGTACGGTACGGTGCTGTAACTACAGCAGGCTGGCTGGGACGACGTGCCTGGAGTCTGCTCGACCACCGCATGGTTTTCTTCTAGTGAGGAGGACTAAGCTATCCGACAGTATGGAACATAAACCCCTAACCCCGTTCGTTTACTGTATAGCAATAGGTTCGAAATACGCGAATTTGATTTGCGCGCCATTGTCTAGGAACGGCATTGCATTTTATCGATTAGTCCTTCCTGCTCCTCGCCGGAAGTTGGTGACATTCAGCATGGCGGTAAAACTGTAGCTAAAATGGGTTTCGTTGTACCAAAAGAGTCCGTTATGCGATTTAATTAGCAGTTAGTTATCGGCTGCTGTTTACACGTGCTTGGAATAAAGAGGTAAATGTCTCCAGGCATTCTTTTTTTTTTTCCATTATGTATCTGTTTTTAAAGTTTGGCGATTCTCTCTCTCTCCATTTCCCTCTCTCTCCATCTCTTTCTCTCTCTCCATTTCCCTCTCTTCTCTATCTCTTCATCTCTCTTTCTCTATCTCTTCATCTCTCTTTATCTCTTCATCTCTCTCTCTCTCCATTTCCCTCTCTTCTCTATCTCTTCATCTCTCTCTCTCTCCATTTCCCTCTCTTTCTCTCTCTTCATCTCTCTCTCCTCTCTCTCTCCATTTCCCTCTCTTTCTCTATCTCTTCAGCTCTCTCTCTCTCCATTCCCTCTCTTTCTCTATCTCTCATCTCTCTCTCTCTCTCTCTCTCTTCATCTCTCTCTCTCTCTCCTCTCTCCATTTCCCTCTCTCTCCATCTCTTTCTCTATCTCTTCATCTCTCTCTCTCCATTTCCCTCTCTTTCTCTATCTCTTCATCTCTCTCTCTCCATTTCCCTCTCTTTCTCTATCTCTTCATCTCTCTCTCTCCATTTCCCTCTCTCCACTCTCTCTCTCTCTTCATTTCCCTCTCTGTTTCCCTCTCTTCTCTATCTCTTCATCTCTCTCTCTTCATTTCCCTCTCTGTCTCTATCTCTTCATCTCTCTCTCTCCATTTCCCTCTCTTTCTCTATCTCTTCATCTCTCTCTCTCCATTTCCCTCTCTTTCTCTATCTCTTCATCTCTCTCTCCATTTCCCTCTCTCCACCTCTCTCTCTCTCTTCATTTCCCTCTCTGTTTCTCTCTCTTTCTCTATCTCTTCATCTCTCTCTCTCTCTCTTCATTTCCCTCTCTGTCTCTATCTATTCATCTCTCTCTCTCTCTCGTGTTTTTGAATAGCATTTGTTAATTAAATATGCATACAGGTGTTTTAAACTAACATTGGATTTTAAGGTAAATCAATGCTTCCACTTCATGTTTGATTTTTTAAAAAACTGCAGATCTATTTCCAATAAACTTAAAATCTATTAATTTTCTTTAGCTTTGTTTTACTTTTAGTATATATATATATATATTTTATTTTTTTAAAGAAAAAAAAAAGACAGAACAAGAACAATCCAAATTACAAATTACGGTCACTTGGTATGGGTAACATATTGGTATTCTCAAAATCCTAAACAATACAGTACAGTCTAACCTCGAGAATCCGGTAATCAGTTGATCTGAAACAAGTTATATGGCAAATTTTACACCAGTCCTTGTATAGTCAGAAGTCCTGAAAATCGTCAGTAGTTCAGAATCGGAGCTAGAGAAAGTGTAGAGCAGACGGGTTACGGTTGACATTGAAAAGTACCACTTCTGCAGCCCCAAATGTCACTGCTAACATCCATACAAGAAACCAAATCATCTAGTTTTCCTTACAATTTTGTACTAAAACAGAAGAAAATCAAGATTATTTGGTAAGTAAATCAACTATATTATTTTAATAATGCTTTGTTTTTTATTGTTTTATATATTTTGTATACTTATACTGTACTCTACCTATATGTGTGTGTATGTGTTCAGTTCAGAAAAATCAGTAATCAGGCAAAGGCTTGGTCCCAAGCAGGCCAGTTTCTTGAGATTAGATTGTATAATCTGGTTTTTATTTGCCAAAGCATTTTAAATATTTGAAAGTGGTTTGTTAAAGTGGCTTTTAATCATCTAAAAATTAAATTCATGTGGTGCACATTTTAAACTATGCTCGTTTTATGATATATTCTCTACAAATACATGCACTGATTCCATTTATGTATGAATCCAGTGATACCCAGCTTGACATAACTTTTTATCTTGGGAATATAGCTGGTTTTTAAGCCATCAGTTTGAATATTTTCTCTTTTTTATGTATTTTCATTGGTTATATGTTCTCTTTTTAATGTATTTTCAGTGGTCTAAACAGAATGAAGTCAGGAAAAATTGGGTCTGGGCTGTAGGGAGAGCAGAGTACTTACCACATACTAAGGTGCATCATATGGGGCAGTCATTACCCTGTAACAGCAGGAGGATCACTCTACTAATTAGTTCTCTTGTGAATTTCAGCTGCTTGCACCTTTTATAGAATGTTAATGCTGCATTGATTGGGTAGCTTTTTCCACAAAATTGATGAAAAGTATGCCTTTTGCATCTCAAAATATTAGCCATAATTTAAAGCTGATAGTACTCTGCCTTGAATGTTTTGGTGGTGTTATTCATGCCGAGCACTTGGATTCAGGTATTTAATAATGGACCAGGTCCCATCAAGGTTGGTTCATAAAGTTGTCTCCTCAGAGATGCTTCGTTTTAGTACAGGCTGACAAACATTTATAGTCTAGAAACCTGTTCAAATCTTTTGGAACCTAACATGCCAACATTTTACAGAAACCAAACTCAAGTGTTGTTTACATGCTCCTAGAACTAATAGGCAGTTCTTTTCTTTGGCCAAATCTCTTGTATGCAACAGTTTTCTATGGAACTACAATTCATTTTAACAATATTTGTGAATATGACTGCAAATGGCCTCACACCAGAATATTCATTATCCACCCTGTTACAACCTACTTTAAACTGCCTACACCAGGTATACATAATATAGCATTATTACCAAACTATCACAAGTCTGGAATGAATTTCAGGAAATTTAGCCACCGCCTTAGCAAAAAATGGTATAGTTGCTTGCTGTTATACTCCTGCACTTATATTGTTGGCTGCCATCTTGGTTCTAATACACTGGCAACACTAGAGACATTTCATTTCTCCATGATAAGTTTGTTGCATACACCTGCAGCTATTGACACAATTGCAATTTTCTTTTGAAACCCACCCATATATTACTGTTGTGGTTCTGCTTATTTAAAAAGTCTTACTGGCAAAGTACAGGCTACAACTGTATTGTACATTTTTATCAACACCTGGAAATATCTTTTGGATTAGTGACTGAGACCGTACTGTCTCTCACGAAGTCAGGGTTGATAGTAAAAATTCACCTAGTAGCCAATCATTAGCGGTCTGTATCAGGCCTGTCCTGAAGACAGCAGCAGGAAAAGGTCCTTTTCCAAATATGATTTAAAACATCTTGTTCTTGTTTTTATTTCATCACTACCTGGAAGAAAAATGTTCAATATAATTATCTATTTGGTATATATAATGTCACATTAAATTATGAACATTTTGATTTTTAAAGAAAAAGAACTTGTGTTAGCCAACCAGCACAGCAAGTATTTACTGTGGAGAAAACTTTAATGGTGAACATACCTGGGCAAGTAGCACCTAAGAGGGAGGAGTGTGTGACAGGTACTTTTCTTACAGTAAACAATTGATTTTTTCCATTGCTTTACTTCGCCATGTTGGCTGACTGAAAGTGGAACCATCTAACTAGAGCAATACCCGCATCCTAACATTGCTTAAAGACATTTTTGCAAATCATTTTTGAAAATTGCAACACTCAGCAGGTAGAACTTTGCTTACACCTGCTCACCTGAGAAAAAACAGAAACACGTTTTGCATGTTTAATATAAAAACTGTTACTATACAGAAGAGATGAAATAATTAAATAGCAGGAGAACAGATAAATTGGATACTCACCAATGTGATATAAAAATTCAGAAATAAGCAAATTTTTGGTATTACAAAGAAAAGTAAATTGCATTATTTGCACACAACTGATACATGCATTACTCTAACTGTGAATACTGTGCTGTATGAATTGATCTAATGGTCAGATTTTAATTTTTGCATCTAACTATCTGTAAGGTGGTTTTCAGTATTAAGATTTTTCATTTTTATTTTTTTAAAAATTCCAAGCATAGATAATTTTGATGGATATTTAAAATAAATTCACTACTTAATTACCAGTTTTTAGTTTCATTTTTAAAAACTATTTTAAAATGTAATTTTTTCAGTTTTTAGGAGATGTGATGTAAATACTGATTACTATTTGAATTTTTAAAATTTGATTCATTGACAAACCAAAAAGTAAGCTGAAATATATGTTTAGGGTGGTAGTGTTGGTTTTTTTTTTGGCCAGCTGCATACATACATTTCTCTGTGTAGGGTTACCAGTCTTAAGTTTGTGTCATCACTTATTTGTTAATAATAAATGTGAATAACCACCACGCTTCATTTGGAACACCAGAGTCCACGGGAAAATGTTAAATCTTCCTTTTTAACGGTTCAGCAGTTCATTACTTTCTGCTTTCATCAGTCATCTTGTTTCTGTCTTTCCTGGAGAGAGAGAGAAAGAAAAAAACAAAACATTAGCAAAATTTAAAAGACAAATTCGATTTGCCATGAAATACAGTATTTGCAAAATAAATGTTGCATTTGTTTCTGTCAGAGAAAACTGCAAATTTTTAAGATGTCTTGCCTCATTAATAAGTGTGGGGATGAATTCTTATTGGAAGTATTACATAGAACAGTTTTATAACTCAGTGGTTGGAATGTTCCTGATAAAAAAACTCTGTAAAAGGGAATCTGTTTCAGCAAAACTATACATTATTATTGAATGTACTTTAAAAAATCCTCTCTTTCTCTCTCAAAAATTTTGGTAGCATTTGAAACAGAGTTTACCTCAAAAATATTTGTTCAAGGTGCTAACATTTTTCTAACTTACCACTTAAGGATGACAATTCAGAAATTTTAACGTTCTTTGGAATACAAGATCTAAAAATGGTGTCCATAATTTTTTTAAAAAACTGCTTAATTTTTAGTAATGGCTAATATTTAAAAAAAACTATAAAAATATAAATTCCCTCCTTTAGTAAAAACAAAGTGGAGGTTTATGGTACCAGAGCCATTAATTAACAAAATATCTAACATTTTCATTGTAATATTAACCTCTCTTGAGGTTAACTTGTAGCATTCAGAATTTGCATCATCAACCTTGGTAGATATTTCACTTTGAAACATTTTACTATTGCTGGGTGCTCTGTTAGCATGTTGGCAGTATCTCATGCCATATTGTGTACACCCGTGCTTTTAAATTTCTACTAGAAACTAATTTGAAAATTTGCAGTAAAACATTTTGATGAACCCTATTGATTTTAGTTGCAGTGTATTCAGTAGTTTGCTCACTATAGGAAAAAAAAAAACTTCTTAAAATCTTTTGTCTATCAGCATTTTAGAATGGGATGCTGCTAACATCATAGAAGTGTCATGCAGTTTTGTTGCAGAAAAGTAACTTATTGCTGAACACCCATTCATTAATGATGATAAATTTCTATCGCAACTAAATGGTTTAAAAATTATTAGAAAGTTTATTCATTGCTTTGCACTGGTATCTGAAATCTTTTATTAAAGGTGGGGGGAATAAAAATTAATGTTAGCTAATTCTGTTTTTTGTTTAGCAAGTAAACCAAAAATCTGGAAACTTGCTAGCTAGAGTTCCCCCCCCTCCAGATAATTAAGTGGCGTTAGGGGTTATCTCCCTTAGATTATAATTGGTTCGCGCAGACCGAGGATGCCATATTTTCTAATTGGTTCGCGAGAAGCAGAGCGACCTTCGCGGCTGATTAAAGGTAATTCCCTCGCTTAGCTATCCTCTGGTCTGTCGGCAGTCGCTTTCAGGGTTTTCGGGGGGCAGCAGGCGCCGCAGTTCCGCCGGTGCCCGAAGCTCGGCTTTCCCGAACTTCTCTCTCGAAATCGCCAGTCCGGGGATCAACTTCCAATGAAAATGGCGGCAGCCCGCGTTGACCTGTGGTCAGAGCTGCCGAATGCACGGAATCACCCCTCCCCCTCTCTCTCTCTCTGCTGCTCTACCTACAGGTGAAATCCTTGGTGGTGATGCAAGTCGGACCGAACTAGGAGGAGGAGAAGTGAAATAAACAGGGTGGCTACGCGATAGATAAGTAGTTAGGGATCCGGCGTACCGGTCACGTGACAGGTGTTTACGGTGGCTCCGCCACGGTAATGCGATCGGCAGTAAACAGCGACAAGAGAGAGAGAGCTAACTAACTAAACATGGCTCGCTAGTTGAGAGTAGGTGCTGTGTTCGTGTAGTAAAGTGTATAACAAGTTTGGATACACACACACACATAGAGAGAGACTGAAGGAGGCGGCTCGCATGTAAACAATCTCACGTGTGTGTATCCATGGCTCCTCCCTCCTGCAACGAGACCCGAGACGATTCTTGTGTTTGTTTACACACGCAGGCTTGACACGAGTAAACAGACGCACTGCTTATGCCGGAACAGTACACATCACTAGTGAAACACGAGTGGGGCTAATAATACTTTGCAGTGTATGACCGTGAGTGAGAGATGGAGGAATTAGCCATCCTGTTTACTCGGATTGCATGCAGCCTGTTCCTAGCACAAATCGTATTAGGGAGCCTGGAAAGTGGACATCCACAGGGATTAGTCGAGAATATCCTTCCCTCCCCTCCCCCCCAATTTTGGCGATTGGCCGGGTCATGGCAGAGGTGTGCAAACACCTAACTAAAACAGAAGCTGTTAAGTCACAGAGATGCCTCCTGGTCTGATCTTTGTGCAGAATCATTTCTGAGTTGGACCTTGCAGATTTTTTTTCTCTGAATATAGTTTTGTCTTAAATTGACTGTTGGAAGTGCAACAGTTTAGTAGAATGTGTAGGTTCAAAACTAAATGAATTGTGATATTTTTTTTTTATTTATTAAAGAACTCTTTTAAAAACGATATGATGACCACAAAGTAATTCGGGGTTCCACTTTGAAACTAAAAATATAATTGCTAGGAAGACTTGCATTTTTCAACCTGGTAGGGTAGAAGGAAAATCTTCAGCAAGCACAATCATAATAATTAGCAGTAGTAATATAACAGCAGTGGTAAAGGTATTATTGTCACACAATTATTAAGCTATCCATCTGCTCTTAGAATTTTCTGATTACCTATCTAATAATTTTATTTTGATTGTTGGCAGGAATGATACTCAAATTGTATTAAGGTGGAGCTGCTGACCAATAGCATTTTTTAAAAAAAATGAATTAGTATTTTAAAGAAGTTTTATCAAATATATTAATTTAAAATCTAAGCTCTTGTTAATGGTACTGGGAAAAAATTAGGTGCTAGCACTAACTTGTACGATGAAAAAACAGATGGCAATAAATTATTTAATAGTTGCTATTCTTGGGTTCTGTGTGTGTGTGTGTGTCACAGCCCAGACTGCTACATGGGCCTAAAATACTGGAGCTGCAGGCAGAAGAATACAATGTGTGTTGAGTAAATTTTTTTTTTTTTTTAAACAAACAAACAAACAGATCTTAGATTGGAGTAAAAAAGACTTGTGGAATTTCAAAACAGCATTTTTCTGCTGCTAGTTCGCCATAAACAAATACGGGTTGGGGTATCTTTAATGAATAAAGTAATGCTTGTGATTTTTCTGTTGTGCTCAGTCTTTTTCTGTCAACCATTGGCAAACAGGTAACTAATAGGTAAGGTTGTGTGCTAATGTGGCAAATCCTCATGAAAATCACAGGCAAATTGGATCTTTACAGAATGAAAGCTTACCTGGTTTACCTAACATTAGGGATGTGCTAATTATCAGAATGCTGAAGGACTGAGGTAATTGTTTCATAACAATTGCTTGGCCTGCTTTTACTGGGAAGCCAAAAATGGATCTGTACACAGAGTATCATCATAAGCAGAAAAATAAATAGGCCAGAAGGGCTTGCTGTGAGAGATGTGTTCAAATTCTATTTATTTACCAAAAATTTAATGAAAATGTATTTAATAATGATAATTAAAGAGTAAAAATACCCTTGAATAATTGATCAGTTTACATAAACTTTGATAACTTGGGAAACTCTGGAAAATTTTTTTTCTCTATATATAAAATGAGAATGGAGAAAGAAAAAAGACTGAAAAATATTAAAAACTTATTTAAATCAAAAATGATCATTGCAACATGTGAAGTTATAAATAATATCAGCAGTTAGACTAAATGGCTCTTTAGCACTATGGTTACATGTGTGGGTGTGTGTGTCGCCTCAATCCAGAGTGGGGAAAGGTGTTTCTGCATTTTAATTTTAGAACTTTTGAATTTAAATATTAAATTATGCTTCTGACAGACTCATTACTTTGGCTTTCACACAGTTATGTGTTAATCTGAATTTGGAAATGGCTAAGTTGATAAGAACGGGAGCTTGCTCCACACAGGTTTTCGGCCACCAACCTCCACTCCCTTCTCCTCGGAGATACACACGCACCCACACTCATGCACCACAAAAAGATTTTAAAAAAGTTGATAAGAAAGAAAATTAGCTCTAATCTGTGCATGTGTATAAACTATATGTGCGTGTGTGTTGATTGATTGAATGTATCTGAGATTTACCATCTTCGCACTCTAACTTTAAACTAGATTGATGCCCCTGGTTATGTAATCTGGATAAGATGATTTGTTGATAAAACTTGGCTTAATTTGAAATAAACAAGCAATATTCTGTTTTTTTTTCTGACCAGAAAAAAAAAAAGAATGTTAAGAAGTCTAATCTCGAAATGGTGGATTAGCAATTATCTTCTGATTGAATGGCATATCCCTACTTGTATATTGTTCCCAGTACAAATATTTTTTAAAATAAATAATTTTTTTTTGTTGTTGTCAAGGGTTGGTTGTTTCCAAGATTATAATCATTTACTGTGTTAACTTTTCCATTTAGACTCAGTACAAAGAAAATTTTGTAATATATAAAAGGAAATGTTAAACAATAAGCAAAGAAACTTTTGTTCATAATATTTTCAGCTTTGCAATTTTTGTTTAATTGTATAATCTTTTTATTTATTTTCCATTTAATGTCATTGATTTAAGTCTTTATTGGCTATTTTCAGATTTGGTATCAACCTGAAGTTTGCTGGCATCTGACTGTCGAGTTACGCCAGTGGAATTAACAGACAAGTACACAAATGACTGCTCTTGCTCGCCTCCTTACATAAACATGTATGAGATTTGCCTCCATGACACATTTTCCAGCAGCCCTGTTGGTCTACAAATTTAAATGTTTTTTTTTAATGTGTGCTTCAGAACAACACCTTTAGTAAGAAAAGAAAACTGCTGCACAAGATCAGAAGAAAATAAAAATGTGTTGATAATAAATAACAAGTTTAATTGGTGATTGTTCTTAAGTAGGACAGGGAAAAAAAAGGCATTTTTCATTAGCTACCTATCTATGTACTAAGGATGAATTCAGATGACAAATCATCCACATCAGACAATTGTGACACTGCTCCCTTGGTAGTTGTAAGTACTCGGCCCGAAAAGAAGACCTGCTACAAGTGCACTTTCTGTAAGAAGTCGTTCAAGCGATCCACCCACCTGACCCTGCACACAAGAACCCACACTGGGGAGAAACCGTTCAGCTGTAAAACGTGTGGAAAATCGTTTGCAAGTTCTTCTAACTTAACCACACACATAAGGACCCACACGGGGGAGAAACCGTTTGGTTGTGATACTTGCGGAAAATCGTTTAAGAGGGTTTTTGACTTAACCACCCACAGGAGAACCCACACAGGCGAGAAACCGTTTCTTTGTGTAGCTTGTGGAAAGGAGTTTTCACAATCCTCTAACTTACTCAAACACGCTCGGACCCACACTGGAGAGAAGCCTTACATCTGCATAACATGTGGAAAATCATTTACATCAGCTCAGAATTTAAATTACCATAGAAAAACTCAGAAATATTGTCAGAAGATCTTTTAGAATGTTTTACTGTTCAATTATACAGAAAACCACACTGGTAGATGTATAGTAAATATTTCAGACTTCTGGAACTGCAGGCTGTGTGCACGCATGCGTGTAGCAAACCCTAGTCTTTGATGTATTGAAAAAAACATTTGCATGGTAAGATGGCTTAACTGTACTAAAGGGACCCATATTGGTAAACATTTTTAGTGCCATGTTTTGGCAGAGTCTAACAGCACATGGATTCATTGTGAAATAAAACCTGTGGAAACTCTCATGGAAATAAATTAAAAAAGAACAGTTGATTATTTTGTTTATGCAAAGGCTAAGACTAGATAATGAAAAATGTTATAACATGTCATCAATTCATATCTCTAAAAAGCACTTTATCCCATTTTTTTTTACTGTCTAGTTTTTAAAAATTTGGTATTCATCTTTAGTTAGATACAGTAAACAATCTGTTATTCATCCTCCAGGTGACCAATTTTTCCAATTATCTGACCTTTCTGTTATAAGCCAATATTGGTTCATTTTTTGTTGTCCAGCCTTTGTAATTCATAATTTAGTCACGGTGGAGCTCTGTCCATTACCTGTGCATGCTAAGATTGCTTCTCAGATGGTTAGCATCCTTCACACACTTTTTTAATTGATTGGTTGTATTCTCCATTGCTAGTTATTTTTATCAGTGATGATAATTGTAATCTTTGAAGCACGTCGTGTAATAATACTAACAATAGTGTCTAGTGCTTTGGCAAGCAATCCAAAGAAAAGAAAGTGTGTAGTCCTTAGTTTTGCTCAATACTTAAAAAAAAAAAAAAAGAAAAGAAAGAAGCTGTGGATAAGCAGCAACACCTGTTTAAAATCAGTCCATCCAGGTGTTTGACTTTTTTGAATATCCAACTATTTCTAGATTCTATTAGGGTTGGATGATATCGGGTTGTTTACTGCATTTTTTTTTTTTTTCTATTTGTCGTTATTTTGATTTTTAGTCATTTCTAGCAGTTATCTTTACTGTTGAATTTACTAATTATATTCAAACAAGCCAAAACGTTTTACATAGCAGATGGTCAGGGAATAGAGAAACTGAATCTCTGTTGTTGAAGCATACATGTCTGATCCAAGAAGAGTTTCCCATAGCAGAGTCTTACCATCATTTGAATGCAAATAGAAGATATCTGCCAGGATCAATTTGTGACGAAGATTCCTCACATTATTGGTATTAGGTCAAATCTGAATGTTCATTTAATAACTTTTTTCTTTACTTTTTACTATAATTATAGAGGAAAGGAAACAACAAAACAAAAATCATTTTCTTTTCAAAAATCTGTTGTCTAGTTTTTCTTGTGGCATTTAACTTAACTATGTAAACAGTAATTTGTAACCACATTTGTTGTCTAACATAAAAAATAGTGTGAATACTAAATGTCAAGTTTAATTGGAGAAATAAAGATTATTGTATCAGAATTTGAGCTCTGTGTTATGCTGCTGTTCTGTACAAAATCAGAGCTGACAACAAAGAACTAGACCTAAACCTGTTTCCATCTCAATCCATTGCAGGTAGATTTTGGAGAAGTGAGATGGTGATGGAAACAGTTACTATTTTTTTTTCAAAATTTTAAAATTAAATCATTGTCTATGTTTGTTTGTGTGTGTGTGTGTGTGTCCTTAAAATATGGTATAGGTTGTGGTTTTCACATCTGATGAGCAGGGAAATTTTTTTTTAAATGCAATTTTATTGATTTTTAAAAATAATCAAATTTCTAAGGAAAAAAAATATTTTAAAATCCTTTAGTATAATTTTCTCTTTATTGTGTGTTTGTGTGTATATATTATTGGTATATCAGAAGTTAGAAAGTGGGTTTAAGTCTTCAAATCACCCTAGTAAAGCAATGAGTGTACGCTTTGGTGAATTTCCATTAACTACCAAGGTTTGGATAAGAAAGACTGATGATGGGTTATGTATGGATGATTTAGGCATTTTCCATCACAGTAGTAGTAATTAATATGCTTACCCACATTTCAGTGATTTTTCCCAGTTGCTGTCATCAGGATTTAGAAGAAGAAAAATTTTTTATTTGCAGATTGTTCAAGTATTTCCTATCACAGTAGTAACAACTAAATAAACCTGTATTTTTGCAATCTATCTTTGTTTCATTTACTGCAGTTTTTGTTTGAGAGAGTTTCTGTTTTGGAAGTGGTTTGAATTGACCTATAACCTGTCACCCATTGGTTGCCAAGTTGACCTGTGGGCAAAGGTTTTGAAAATGTGATTTCATTAGTTTTATTGAGGTAAGAGGGGAACGCCTGGGCTAATCCTCAAACCTTAAATAGTACATTGATATTTTTTGTATTCTTATCCTAATATATCATGTCACATCTCACCTGAGATTCTGTGACTGAATAATTTTTTTAAAATGTGAGAACCAGGAAATATTTACTGTTGCTTTGTTGAAGTCTTGATATTCCTCCATGCATAATTATGACAACCTAAGCTGAATAGTGCAATTTGAAGAAACCTTGAATGCTCCTACCAACAAACAGTTTTATGGGTTCTGAACTTTTATCGTATCAAAGAAAAAAAATAAATGTATTAATATTTAATCTCTCATATGCATTTAAGCAGTTGTGATTAGTGTATGTCATTGTTTCCTGACCTTTTATCATATCAAAGAAAAAAATAAATGTATTAATATTTAATCTCTTATATGCATTTAAGCAGTTGTGATTAGTGTATGTCATTGTTTCTTGACCTTTGAGAACTGCTACCCATGATGACTGATTCTACTCTGTGGGCCTTCCAGGGTGGCAAACAGTTATGTGTAGAGTGGTTCTCAAATCAAAATCTTTTGGTATAATAGGAATTTTCACTTTTAAAGGAGTATACAAAATTTTAAATACTTATTTTAGGTTTTAAAAATGAGAAATACTTATATTTTAAAAATATTGAAAACATCTATTGAAACAAACATAAGTTTTGAGAGTACATCAGTAAAAATATTAAAACCATTTTTAAAACTCTTCAAGTAGACTTAGTTCATAAGACTTTACTATTTTTCTCTCGCGCTACATTAGCTGAATTAGTATTTTTAATGTTACAGGTTTTTGAAGAGAGAAAGAAAAAAAAAATCGACCATAAGTAAACGGTGAATACGTATGTTTCACAAATTTGGGTGCGAATTAATGGCTTTCTCTCTCTCTCTCTCATCGATTAGTTTCTCCTGTAGCCAGACGGAAATGGAATTCTGGGATTTTTAAAACCGAGTCGTCTTGTACACGGCTTATTTGTAAGTATTGGTTGTTGAATTCCACCCCGGGTAGGTAGGTATTTGCGAGTCCGGGAGGCAGATCTAAGGGGATAGCTAGACTACAGTCCAGACCAGGTCTCCTGGTTCTGTATGTGAATGGATATACACCTGTTTGTTTGTTTGTTTATCTCCTCTTTTGGGGTTAAGCTTAACCATTATTATTATTATTACTACTAATAGTGTTTTTTGTTGTCGTTGTTGTTACATTCCCGTTGTATTTTAGCTTTTTAAAAAAAAAAAAAATGTGTGTTCGACCATTTGCTTTTAAATTTAAAATCAGTGAAGGTTCTGGAATTCTTAAGGACTAAAAAAAAAAAAAAAAAGAAGAAGCAAAACAATCCAAACGGGTTATTTCCCTTGGATTGAGAGGTTCGCCTAATAATCTCTCAGTTAGTTCTCAGCTGGGTAAATCCATCATGTTATAAAGAGATGAATATCTGCCTTTTTGTTTTTAATTTTCCTTTTTAAATAAAGTTGATGCAACTTGCTGGATGATAGCGAGACCTCCCGACAGTTTTGGATGGATGTTCAGTGTTAGTACAGTAGTAAAATGATCATTAATTGTGTTTCTTGGATATTAAACGATGAATGCTTAGATTTATACTCTCAGTACTTTCATTTTGCCTTGTTTTTTTTTTTTTTTAATGCGTGATGGTAAAGAAATAAGATCAAAACCTGTTGTCTTGGTTAAATGAGAAGATGAAGACGTGTTAAGGTCCTGCTGTACACGAGTTTTAAAATCTTCCTGACTATGTATAGCAGCGCAGTACCAACTTTACATTTTCTTGACATGAGTTATACACAAACAACCCAAGTTGTACCCTCGTGAATATTGTAAGAGAAAATCAAACAATTGGTCAATTTTGCATCACCACAAGATTATTACAGTATTCAGGAAATGATTTTTGTTAAAATTCATAAATGAAAATGTATTGGTCAATTTGGTATGCTTTTAAATAAATAAGGCACTTCATCCTTAGCATACTGATCCATTTTGAATGGTGTTTTGTTGACAAGACCACTTTTTATTATTGTCATTTACTTTAGTGAAACCGGCATTGGTGTTTTACCTTTCAGTTTTTAAGTGAATCAAAAATTATTTTCACAAAATATAGATTTTATAATTCATCCAACCTAAATGCAAGAGAGTTTTTGCAATTTTATGAAATACTACATAAATATCTGAGCGATATATTATTTATAGAGAGAAATTTGAACTTCAAAATTTCATTTTTGCTATAAAATTGAAACCTTGATTTTACTTTTATCTTATACTACATCTAAGTATGCAGAGATCCATCATAAATTAACATTTTTTAATGTCAGGTTAATGTAATTTATTAACTTTCACGTGTTTAAGACTTGTTGCTGTACAAATATAGTGGGTGTTTATCATTTTATGTCACAAGCATATTATTTCCCCTCTCTCTTTCAGATCAACCTAATGTTTCGTATTCTCCTAAAGTTTTGTCAACAGTTGAATATGGAACTGATTTTCTGGTGAATCTGAACATTCCAGATCTTTCCATCTATGGAACAAGTGTAACACACTATTTTACCAGAAGAATTCTGCCAAGGCTGGTAAATACATGTTGTTATCATGGATGTCAGAGATTTTCTAGCTGCTTTTTGTGTGCATTTATTTCATGTATCTCAGTACACAAAATTTTGGTGGGGCACATGTTGTACACTCACATAGGTAATATATGCTTTTCCAAAGAATATGCATTTAAAATGTATTCTATGGTATACAATAGCAGGCAAAAAATTTGTCAAGAAATCTTATGATTTGTTTTGGCTGCAAAAGCTCTTGGAAATATCATCTTTGAACTGGTAACTTGTCTAAAGGAAGTTTGCACGGAACCAGTGGTTAAATGCCACCAGTAAAAAATCTGATGTGATAATTCTTAATCCTGATACATGCAAAGAGTATATATGTTTGCCACCAGTCTGCTGTGAGGGATGAATTCTGATGACAAATCTGAGATCTGTGACACTGCTCCCTTGGTAGTCATAAGTACTCGGCCCGAAAAGAAGACCTGCTACAAGTGCACTTTCTGTAAGAAGTCGTTCAAGCGATCCACCCACCTGACCCTGCACACAAGAACCCACACTGGGGAGAAACCGTTCAGTTGTAAAACGTGTGGAAGATCATTTGCAAGTTCTTCTAACTTAACTACGCACATAAGGACCCACACGGGGGAGAAACCGTTCAGTTGCAGCACATGTGGAAAGTCGTTTAAAAGAGCTTTTGACTTAACTACACACATGAGGACCCACACAGGGGAGAAACCCTTCTTATGTAAAACTTGTGGAAAGGTTTTTTCACAGTCATCTAACCTGCTTACACACGCTCGGACACACACTGGGGAGAAACCTTTTATTTGTATAACATGTGGGAAATCATTTACAACTTCCCAGAATTTAAATTATCACATAAAAACTCAAAAATACTGTCAGAAGATCACTTGAAAAACATGTCTGTGGTGGTTAGAAACAGCAATAAATGGTGTTTTGTTTTGCTTTTATCGTAAATCTCATCTGTATTTAGGAGCATTCCACTACAAGACTATATAATACTGGATTGTCTTTTAAGGTCACTTAGATATTACACTCATCTGGTGTTTGAAAGAGGCTACATGCAGAAGAAAAGCAAAGTTACTTAAAATTAAATCAGAATGGTAACAGACTAATTTTCAGTAGTTAGATACATTTGTAAAGTGCTTTCTTTAGGACTGTTCTGTTTACCACTTTAGTTTAAAAAATTTATATATATATATAAATAAAAATAAAACAACTAACTTATTTCAAAAGAAATGTCTTTTGTTTTCTCTCTGTAATTTTTGGAATGTTTTGGGACCAGTAACATAAGCACCAGAAAGTGTAAATAGTGGCTAACTGTGGCTAAGGATGAAAAATATGTATTAATGTCAAACCTGCAAGAAGAAAATTTTAGTTTAAGCAAAGGGTGAGAGAATTGTTATCAGCAAATAACATCAAATAAAAGAAACAGCAATTATAGTTATCAAATAACAACTGGTGTTAATGCAAATCCAGAAGAGTGGGTTCCAGAAGAGTCAAGACCTGATGCTGAAGAAACACTGTTGACAACCAGGTCTTTCTTGCCCGTTTATGATACAGGTGATTATTAGTTTGGCACTGTAGTTTTTCCTTACCCTCAGGGTTTCTCTCTGAATTTTAGCTGCAAAAATTGTATATACATTTTACTTTGCATATCTAAAACCAGTAAAGTCTGAAATTCTAGAGTTGGGGATATTTAAATAATAGCTCAGTCTGGAGCAAGGTTCCACCACATATGCTGAAACAATGTAAGCTAGTTTATGGGTAAACTTATGCAACATTAAATTGTACAAAATGAATTTGAATTTTTGTAAACTACTATTTTTTTTTTAAATGTCAGCTGAGACTTCAAACAGAGGAGGAAAAATTTTGGGGATGGAAAGTTCTTGATAATGAAGGAGAACTAAGCTTGAACACAGTAGAGACAGAAGTGTAGGTAGGGGAGCAGGAAAGCTTTTTTTTAAAAAAAAAAAATACCCCTGCCTGCTTAAGCGTGTTGATTAGTAATTCATGTTTTACAACCCCTTAAGTAGAGTATGCAAATTGACAAAGACCGGTAATGTTATGAAACTGATGTGCTTGTGTAGCATACGGACAGCTCAGGGTTTTGCACTCAACCCCAAACTTTAATACCCCCCTCCACCCACTTTTCTTTTTCCCCTTAGTCTCCCAGCACCAGATTAGGCGCTTAAAGCAGAAACCCAATTGGCGACGGAAACAATAAAAAGGTCCTCGCTAGTACTCTCCGTGTCCACATCTGGGAAGAGTAAGAAATCCTGCTAGGGATGCATGCCAAAGCGAGTTGGTCCTGAGATTGGAATTTCAACTCTGAAACCCTGACCCGCCCATTCCAGAATGACACGGGATGGTGGTGGGAGGAGGATACATGAAGATTTTTAATGTCTTTTTTTTTTTAAATTAGCTTTATTTTAAGGTGAGCATAGCGCAAGCACTTTTGTTTTGAGCGCATCAAAGTATCAATCAATGCACCGACATTCGTGATAGTTCTTCAATGCAAAGGGAGTTCACTCTGACAGCCTTGACCGACAACGCTAACCACTTGGTATTTGGCCTCGGTGTAAACGTTCCGATGCTGAGGTGTCGGTCGGGTCCCAGCCTTTGTTCTCTGATGGCGGGGGGGCGGCCCGACGAACGGATAAACGGCGATGCCTGCGCCGGTGAGGAAGGCATCAACTTCAGGCGTATTCAGTAAATAAATAAATAAATTAATTAATTCGTATCAGAGCAAATGGGGATTTCCCAGCTCCAGCTGGCTCCCGTGGGGTAATATGTCTGCCTGGAAGCGTTCGTGAATGGGTCCGGTGGTAAATTTCGGTGAAGGCAGGTTTAAGGAATCCCGACGCCGATGCTTCACCACCAGAGCAGGTAAATATACAAACAATCATTCCCCTCCACCAAACAACCAAACGAGAGACAGTACTGATTAACCGAGCGATCGACCGCGCTCTCCTGTCATTGAAACCGGAAGTGGAATTTTGGGAAGTACGTTCCCTCCCATCGCCGTGGTGAGTACGAATGGAGGGGGAGAGAGAGAGATGCGGCTACATTTTATAAACATCCATTTAAAAAAAAAAAAAAAAACAAGCTCGATTCCGAACGAGAAATGAAACTTGGGGACCTTTGGCTGCTTTAATACGGGTCTGTGGGTGTATTTGTCTGGTCCGAGTCTCGGTCGTTTTAAGGTTTGGGGGGGGGGGGGAGGGGAGAGGAGACATTAACCTTACTGCTGCCCAGTTCTGTCTGCTATTACTGACTCTTCATCATCAGCATCAGCATCAGCATCCACCCCCCCCTCTGATGTTACTCCTGTGTCCGGGGGAACCCGTTCAGATGCGTCAGCCTCAATAACAGTTGTTAACCCTCCTCCCCCCAGTTTCGTTTGCATTACTATTGTTGGACAGTTATTGTTTTTTGTTTTTTTTAATTAAAAATTCTAACTGAGCAGCAGCAGCAGCAGCAGCAGCAGCAGCATGCGAGCTCACCTGGTGGACAGGTAGACTTGGTTAAATTATTGTAAGGAGGAGAAGGGACAAAAACAAAATTGAGCTATGAAATCCAATCCAAAAGAATGTGGGGATTTTTTGTGTGAATCTAATTGATGGTAAAACAAACAAAAGGAAAATGTAATAATTAACTTACAAAAATAATGCCAAGGAACCCCCTTTTTAGTTGAGGCAGCTGCATAATGTACATATTGTTTCGTGCCAGCCTATCCTCTCATACTGCGTAATTTTCTTTTTTTTTAAAATAATGAACACGGCTACTTCACTTACCTTACACAAAGATTCAGATGGGGTCACTTCTAAATGACCTCCCCATTATAGTGGGAGAAGAGCTAGTCTCTAAGATTCTAATTTTATTTTAGATTGCAAGTTGACTAAAATGTGTAATTGCTTTGGATGTGGATGTCTAATTGCTATTGATAATCCTTTCTCTTTTAGGTTGAAACCCAGTTTCTGATTGGAGAACTTGGTTGTTTTTCTTTCTTTCTTCTGATGGCATCTGAGTCATCCAGTCTCCTTGACAGTTTTGGGTAAGCAGTTTATCTTAAACTGAGTGGAATTTACTCTCAATTTTGCCACTGTGGGTTGCTCACTCCTGTTGACAAACAACTCTTGGGAGAGTGTCACTGATTGGCGAGGCAAGAAAATTACTTTACTGACGGGATTAACAAACACTGGCGTCTTCTGTTGTCTGTAAAATCTGGTTTACTTTAAATGGTTTCGCTCACCACAGAATCTTTTTCTTTTACACCCACATTTTTCAGGATGCTTTTCATTAAGCTTTCTCACATATGTGATGAGAATTTTTGGTGACAAGCTGAAGAGGACTCTGGGAGAAGTGTTAACGGGGAAAAGTTTCAAAAGGGTTCATTTACTCTGAATTTTGGCTGAGCATGATTTATCCTGTGAAAATATAACTAAGGAAGCAGTTGCATTACTTTAGGACAAGTGTTGATTGTTCCTTTATTACTGTCTTTGGATCAATCTAAACAACCAGATTTTTAAATCATGCTGCTTTCTGTCTACTTTATAATAAATTAACATTTCTAATGAGCTTTTCTTTTATAGCTGCAGTAAATATTTGTACTCAAAACAATGGCATGCACCATTTAGCAATTGATGAAAAAGCAGATCTCTTCTATTGATAGTTAGCGAATGCCATAGTGATAAGTTCAAAGGGTCTGTGTACCTGCAACAAGTAAATTTCTTGTTTCTAATTTCCAATTAGATTCCAATTCTAATGGCCTCTTTAGACCAACTTTTTTGAAAGTTTGTAAGGGAGATGACTCTTGAGCTGAACTAACAACAACAGCTTGTCCAAAGGAAACTGAAGAGTATTCACATTTGTATTAGTTCTAACAATGTTCACATTGTTCATTAAGTTCAGATCAAGTTTTTGGTATGAAAAATAAGCTAGTAATTTAGTTAATCTACATTGTTGCAAGTAAACACTAATACCTGTTCTAAGTGGCAGGGTGTTTTATTAATAAATAATGGAAAGAAATATACTTTTAATTTTTTTTCTTATATAATTTGCTTTTGCAATTGCTATATAAATAGTGAAAAATTAAAATACTGGGTGACAGTTATTTCTTGCATTTGGCTGCTTAATATTCCCAAACCATAACAGAAATTAATGAAAGTAAATGTGCATACACACAGAGGATTGGAGGAAATCATTTCCACAGATTGCAGATTTTGGCACTGAGGTGCCACTTATGCTATGTGAAGTCACCTCTGATGATTTTGACAGATGTGTTAATTTGCCAACATAGATCCCTATGGCCAAAGTTTTTTTCCAAGCTCTCGCAGCACTCATGAAGCTTTTCCATCTTTACATGCCCCTTTCATCATGACAGAGATGTTTGTCAAGCCACGTAGCCCAGCAGGTTGCCTTGCTTAATCTCATCCATCCATTTGAAGAGAAAGGATCTGCGGCAGGTGCACTACACCTGTGAAAGCTTTTCCCGAAATTCAACAAATTTCATGAGGAATGGAACAAGGTGATTGCCATGGAGAATGCAGAAACTGCATCCTGTTGACTCAGTCCAGAGAAGCAGCTGCGAGTTGAATCAGTTCAGCAAAATGTTAAGATAATTTTGTTTCAATAAATTAGTGTTGGTAACTCAATATTTTGTCCTTTTGTTACAGGTACACACCAATTTTAGAAGAAACTTATTAAAATTGATTGGTCATTTTGGTATGATGTCACAACTTAGTGGCATCTCTCCAGTATCAAAATCTGCAAACAATGAGTTTGCACACTTGCTTCTTTCTGTTAATGTGTTTTGGTTTGGGATTTATATTAAAAAAAACTGGCTGTAGGAAGTAACACAATAGTCACCTGAATCTTATCAATATATTTAATCTGGATTATTGCAAATACAGAAAATTTGTTTTAAGGAGCAACACTTTTCTTTTGGGTGCCCTAACCCTAACTAAGATGGTTTTATTCAGAAGCCTTTTAAATTTATTACTTTTTTAATCTTCTGGGTATCTCCGCATGCTATTTTGAGTTCAATTTAGAATTTTACCATTAAGTGTGAACCTTCCATGGTTTTAGTTGTAATCTTTCGTTTATCTGCAAGATTTTTATTTGTTTGGCTCCCCCCTCTTTTTTTCCTTCTAAATAAGCAGATAAAACAAGCTGGTTTAAAGAAGCCAGTGAAGAAAAAATTGTATAGGTATATGTGAGCGATAGGTAAACATGAGCTAACAGGAAAAAAGAGCTTATATCTGGAATTAAAAGGCTATCTGAAAATCATCGTATTATTGTTTGATAACTCTTGGCTGTAGTAAGATCTAACAAGGCCAGGTGTAATCTAAATACCACAATGGTTATATCACCTTTATTTGTACAATTTGTTATTGTTGACTTTATAAATAAAAAAAAATTCCAATAATAAGCTGAATGTATTCCCTTCAGGGACTACTAAGAAAATATGAATACAGCAATGACAAAATTGGTTTTTCCTGATTTTTTAAAGGTATTATGGGTAGTTGTGTTCAGGGTTTTAATTATCCCATCTCTTTCCTTCTCTCTATCTCTAATAGTCATCTGATCATCAGGGTCTCTGTCAGATGCACCTATAAGAGGCTGGAACTTCTATTTTCATGTCTCTAAATACTTTGTTCTATCTCAGTCATTCACTTTTTCTTTCCTTTTTTTTTTTTGTAAAATTCGTTGTTGTTGTTCTTCCACTTGCACCCACACTACAGATCTTTTTCTACATTGTTAATGTTATATAGATTTTAATGTTGCAACTAGTATTTTAATTAATCGTTTTCTTTTTTTAAAAAAAACTTTCTTCAATTTTGCAGTAGTTAGTTTCAGCATCCTTAGGATATCATCACTTAGATATGATGACAGAAAATCCATGTCGCATTTTCCCCCATCAGTAAATGATGGAAAATCTGATTGTTGCATTCTTGTGTTATTATTTGAAAAATTTTACCAATGTTTAGTTTGGTTTTCATCAATTTAATACATTTGTTTAAACTTCTTTTTTAGTTTTTTTGTTTTCCTGTTTCAGTTTGTCTTGCCAGAACAAGATCATTGGAAAAATTATTTAGGTTCCTCTTGAACTCTATATGAAAGGACTAATTATCATTCCTGATGATGATGACGACGACTAAGTTTATAACTGATGAGGCTGATACGGCAACCAGCAAATTTTTGATTGCATAGAGTCACCTAACTTGTATATAAAGAAATGGATTCGGGTGAAAATTCCAGTGTACTTGTAAGGCGTGAAGAACAGTATCCACGATCCAACACATTAGTATGTATGCAGGCAGGAAGAGTTGACAAACCCTACTGTTGCCTAGTATGTGGGAAGTTATTTGCACGCTCAGATAACCTGGTCAGCCACACAAGGACACACACTGGCGAAAAACCTTACAGCTGCTTGATATGTGGGAAGGCGTACACACAGTCGAGTCATCTAACCACTCACACAAGGACCCACACTGGTGACAAGCCATACAAGTGCTCCATATGTGGGCAGTCGTATGCAAAATCAGACAGCTTAATTAAACACACTCGAAAACACACAGGTGAGAAGCCATACAGCTGTGCCACTTGTGGAAAGCTATTTGCACAGTCTGATAGCTTGCTCAAACACAAGAGAATTCACACTGGTGAAAAACCTTACACCTGTGGCACTTGTGGTAAGTCATTTGCTCATTCTGATAGCTTGGTCAAGCACACACGGGCCCACACTGGTGAGAAACCGTACAATTGTACAATATGTGGTCAGAGCTTTTCACAGTACGCATCTTTGAGTCTGCATACAAGGACTCACACCGGTCAGAAACCTTACATGTGCAAGACATGTGGGAAATCATTTAAGCAATCCATTCATTTAATAACTCACATGCGTACACACACAGGTGAAAAGCCTTATAGTTGCATGACCTGTGGAAAGTCATTTGCACAGTCATCCACTTTACGTCTGCATATCAGGACTCACACTGGTGAGAAGCCGTATGTCTGTCTGACCTGTGGAAAGTCGTTTGCACAGTCTACTCATCTGACTGATCACGTGAGAACCCACACAGGAGAGAAGCCTTACACTTGCTTGATTTGTGGCGAGTCATTTGCACGATCTGGTAATTTACGTCTTCATGCAAGGACCCACAAGCACAACTAGTGTAAAAAATTAATGACAAAACACGTAGAAAGCCGTGTTTGCATGCACGTGTAAAAATCTCAGGTGTTCTGCAAATTTTTAAAAAGTCTGTAACATTTATTAAACATTAGAAACACTGAAAAGGCTCTCTCTCTTTTTTTCTTTCTTAAGAACAATTTATCTTTGTGTCTCCTAGTCTGTTTGATGTATTTATAAAACAATTAAAATCGACAAAGTACATTTCTATTGTCATGTAGAGTGCTGTAGATACTTCATTTGTTTATCTTTTAAAATCCAGAATAATGAGTTTATTTTATTTAAAGTCCTTCCCCCCATGACTTATTAGCCAGATAAAAATTATATGTATATACGAGGATTTTCAGTAGTTAAATCCAAAGCTGATGGGCCCGATTTTGATTCATGGTTGGGGGTCAGCTCAGTTTGGAAAATCTACCCCCCCTCAACCCTTGCTTAGTTTCTTCCCAATCTTCTTCACCAGCTGGTTGCATAGATTTCCTCCCACATCTAAAACTGAAGAATTCTAGTAGGACTATCCCTGCCAAATTTGGAATTGTTGGGGTCCATCAAGGCAATGCTCTCTAGCAGATGAGTGGCACTGTGCTCTCACCAGGGTTGTCTCCCTTCTGGAGATTGGTCTATGACAAAATTATATTCACTTGTTACTTTATAATTGAAGGATGTGATTTCAGTTATAAATTATCTACTTGTAAACAGCACAATTTGTGTGATGAGGTTTTTTTTATTCTTTGCTCCTTTGACAGAGGAAGTGCAACTCTGAGCCCACGCTACACTGAGCACGACTAAACATGAACTTGCTTACACTACTCTCAGTAATAATAATAATTAAAAACTCTTCATCGATAGCTGCAGTAGAATAGCATGCAGCTCGAGTGGTGCACTTAGATGTAAGGTTCAGAGGGAGAAAAAAAGCCCGACTAAAAAAACTTTTAAATGTGACCAGAAACCCACCTGGCCAACAATTGAGCAATGAAGCAATAAGTACTACCAAGGGGTACAACTGTAAAATTGTTTCTTCTCTTATAGTTAGATAATGTGTGAAATATGCTGTACATATTCAATTCTGCTTGTGTTTCCCCAGAATCTGAGATTTAAACTTATAGAATTGGTAACTAAGCAAGAGGTACTTTTTCACTACCTGAAAGATGATGAATAATTTTGTTCCCACTCCCATGGTTATTCTCTGAATGTTGGCTAAGAGCATTTTCAATTGTATTCATTTGTCCTTTTGGTCTGTTTCTAGTTATTTTCAGACAGGCCTTAGTTTTGCTGTGAGGAAAGTTTCAAATTAAAGGTTCTGTTTTTCCAAAGAACAGAAGTGCAGCTAGTGAAACTAGCCTCAGCAAGGAAAATATCCAGTGGTAGCACTAACAGGAGTCAGCATTCTGTGAAGCCCCTGACACATCTGGTTTCAAATGTACAGAGAAACTGTGAATTTCTCAGATACCTAGTTGTGCCTGAATTGTGTGAGGCACACTGGAAGTTGCTGACATTAATATCAAACCCTTTTGTCAAAATACACACGGGTAGTTAACAATGAGTTTGTGTGGTAGTGTCGGATTTTGGCTTAGTGCTTAAACACTACAACAAACGGAGTTATCTTATTTGATTTGTTTTCCAGAAGTTACATGTAGCTTCATTTCATCAATGGTTTAATGCATCTTGTCATCATGTATGTTTAACACACTGACGTTGTGTGTGTGTGTGTATGTGGTCGGATGGTTTCTGCTCGTGTTGCGGAGAAGAAAAGGGGTGGGGCAAAAATCAATCCATTGGCAATTATTTTCATTTTTGCAATTAACAGATCGATAAATGTTCGAGATATAAAAACGTGAAATCTGTGGCAATTTGACAGAAAGTAACTTTGAACTGACAAAACAAAGATACAAAGCATCCAGTGATTTAGTGGCGCCAGTGTCGTAATTTTTGTGTGTGCCGGTTCTGAAGTCTGCCACCATTGAGAGGTGGGGTCAGTCTCAAGTAAGATTTGCAGACTGCACATCGCCGATCTCAAAGGGGAAAAAAAGAACAGTGATATTTTTAAAACCATGTTTCTTCTTCAACTTTCAGACGAACTCTGGCATTATGTAAGTGGCTTGTTTTTCTTTGTGGGGTTTATTTCGAACTTCCTCACTGTGGTGACAATGTGTCAGAAAAACACTAGACGACTGAACATTTCCGTCCACCTCATTGTTCTTGCCATCAATGATAATATGCTACTCACCTTTATATTGCTGCCAAAATTTTTACACCGTTTTGTCTTGATAAAATTTACTGATACTTTGGCAGGCTGTAAGCTGAAAGCCTGGCTGTTACCAGTCCTTGAGCAGTACTCCACCTGGATTATCGTTATCATGACAGTTGAACGGTTTGTCTCCATATACTATCCAATTGTGACCTTGTCTAAAACTTCCTGGTTTGTCACACCCCTAAAACTGACAGGAGTGGCAGTGTTTTTCATGATTGTCAATGGACACCAGCTGTATGGCTTCATGCTTTTTCCTATTTTGGGACCTGACAACAGCACGCAGAGTTACTACTGCTCATACAGTAAAGAAAAGGCGTATTATGAATTCAGTGCACAGTATTGGCCTTGGATCCGGCTGTGTTTTTCTAGTTTTTTGCCATTTACAGTTCTGCTGTTATGCAACACAGCCATTGTGTACAAAGTCAAGACTGGGTCAAGACATCTCACGGAAGGGCAGAATAAATCAAAGGACAGAAAATCAAAAAGGAAAACAGTTAGCATAAAACTAATAACTCTTCTTAATTCTGTTTTCTTGGTGAGCTCACTGCCATTTCCCTTATTCACAATATCTTACCGTTTTGTTGCTATTCCTGGTGATCAAGAGCAACATGCTCAGTTGTACCTGTTGTACACTGTGGCAAACCTCCTCATATACATCAACAACACCTTCAACTTCTTTCTCTATCTGATCAGCGGCCGTCTCATCAGAGAAGAATTCCTGCGTGTGTTTTGTGGTCAGAGCAAAATGAAGCGCAGACCAGCAAAAATTGCTGCTGTCTCACGGTAGCCATGGTGCCCGTTACCTGTTTTCCTGAATGTGCTTTGATGTTTTTAACAAGCTTGTTGGTTACGTATAATCTCAGCACAGGCTGCAAGTGTGTATTGTTTGACCCATGGCTTTCCACTGTAGACACAATCAGTAAGGTGTACTTATGAAACACCTTTGGAGGAAAAGGCAAACATCAGAATAAAATTCTGCAATATTTCTTTAATTTTTGGTTCCCATTGTTAAAATGTAAAAAAGTTGGCATTAGGGGTTTTAAATTAGCCACGAACTAATCGAACTAAAAAAATTCTGTATAAAATTCTTATTTGCTAATAAATGATGCATCCTTCTTTTACTTGAAATTCCAATCTTTTTAAATTAAAAATACAATTTTTTAAAAAAATATATTGAAGGAAAACTAAATGCTTGATTATAATGGAATAAAATTGTTTTTAGTATTCATAAGATTCTAGTTATTTGGCACTAAGTGTATTTATGTGAAGTAGACTGGTATGTTTGTTGAAATATGGCTGGCTTTTTGAAAACACTAATGCTCTCATTACATTGATTTTTACCTGCACGAACCCAAGCATAGTGACTTTGATGATGCATCATTGATTAATGAGTTCCAGCACAAAGAATAATTAGAAGCATTATGTTGTCTCTGAAGTAATTAGATGTTTGCTAGTAGCACTTAATGGCACCATGACGAGTATAAGCATAGTTTGTGTGTTCTGTGTCCAGATGCAGGTGTTGTTTCAGAGTATCCTCATCTTCTGAATGTCTTTACAAGGTTGCGGCCTGCTTTTAAATGCTACGTGACGAGAAAGAAACATGAACCTCAGATTTTCATTTAGTCAACGAAGACATAGGATGCAAATTTCTGAAAAATGTGCTAGCTGGTGGTTGATTAGCTACCGTTTTAACCTTGGAAACCATTCACCTGTAGCCTGTGTATAAAAATATATTTTAAAGTTTGTGATTTTTTCTTTTTTGCTTGCAATAAAATCATGATGCATTTCTTTGTTTTCTTTATGAAAATGTTTTGTAGAACTCAATGTTTGCTCATCTGACTTAATAAATGAATAGCTGCTGCATATTCTTTACTAGAAGTATACCTAAATTACTGTTAAAGAGTACTAATAATGAAATGAACTTTTGATATATTACACAAGAAGTTCAATAATCATTCTGTAAGTTGATTTCTTTTTTACCTACTTAACAAAGATCAGTATTCTGGACAGGACATTATGATCACTGATTTCCTGGCTATGTGGCAACCGATAAACATTTTGTATAATTATCTCTCTCTTGTAAGCAATCAAGGAGTTGCTTAACAGCAGTTGAGTAGTAAATTGAATTTGGGTGATGCCAAACCTGACAAGCATAATTTATACATCCTTTGTTAGGATGAAGATGAAGCTGAATGCCACTATAAGGTTACATACAACCTGCTTTTAATGTTAAGTGATAAAAAAGAAAAAAATTTGAATTTAGCCAAACAATTATACCAGAAGTCCATCATAAGAAGTGCTCTTTATACCAGTAATGTTTTTTTTTTTTTAAAAAAAAAAAACTTCAGAACTGCTATTCCTGATTACACTGGTCAACAAGTATTTTTCATCAAGCATATGTCAAGGTGTACTTAGTGTAGTTTTTAATGCTGATTTCAAATATACAATTAGTTTTTTTGGCATCACGTACAGTTTTCAAGATGAGAAAGTTTTTTGGTTTTAGCTCTTTCATTATATAGAAATTCCAATTAATGACGTGTATGCATGTATTTCATTTACATCATGGAAACATACCTTTAAAATAAACTACATTATTCATTGCTGCATAGTTCAGATGCAATATTTCATCATCTTAAATTAACCAATCAAGTTTTGTCTGTTGAAATAGGTATTTCAACATCTCAAATTGCCCAGTCACAATTGGTCTGATGAAATATCTCATCATCTCAAATTCAATATAAGTATAACTGTTTGTATCTATTTCCTTACTTGTTTTACAGTGTTAACAATGTCAAGACAGTGTAGAAATTCTCCTGATGTGTTTTGTTATGCCTGTGGACAATTTATTGTGAAAGCTCAAAAACGTACAATAACACCAGAGATCAAGAAGATTTATAAGCTATACTTTGCCTGTCATCAGGACAAGTTATGGGCACCACATTTTATCTGCTCAGCTTGCTAAAATGGCTTATGTGACTGGTTCAATAAGAGAAAGAAGTCCATGCCTTTTGCCATTCCAATGATATGGAGGGAGCTGAAAGACCATGAGAATATGGAACTTTTACTTCATGCCATTGCCTATGAAAGATACTCATGGAAAATGTGTGGAGATTTAAAAGTCATTAGAATGTTAATGGGAATGCAGTCAGGTTTCACAAAATACTGTTGTTTCTTGTGTCTATGGGATAGTCGGGCAACTGACACATTATTTGGAATCAAACTGGCAGACAAGAACATCATACCAGCCAGGACTGTCTAGCATCAAGAATACACCTCTTGTAGATCCATGTAATGTCCTATTGCTTCCTTTGCACATAAAGCTTGGACGGATGAAACAGTTTGTAAAGACACTAGGGAAGAGAAATGCCAGAGGGTTTGAGTATATTGTAGAAAAGTTTCCCAAAATCACACAGGCGAAGTTGAAAGAGGGTATCTTTGTCGGACCCCAAATTAGAGAAGTACTCAAAGATGTCAACTTCAAGACAACACTGGATGAACTTGAACTGCCTGCCTGGAATGCTTTCAATTGGATCTTTGAGAATTTCTTGGGCAACAAGAAGGCAATGGACTACAAGGATGGCATCAAGAATCTTCTGAAATGTTACTCAGCAATGGGTTGTCGCATGTCACTGAAAGTTCACTTCTTGGACTCCCATCTGGATTTCTTCGCAGATAACCTTGGAGCAGTGTCTGATGAACATGGTGAAAGATTTCACCAGGATATTAGTGCTATGGAGAAACGGTACCAAGTCTTCTGGAATGACAGTATGCTGGCTGACTACTGCTGGACACTTTACCGTGATCAACCAGATCAGGAACACCGCAGGAAATCCAAATCACAATGTTTCTAACTCTGTTGTTCTAACTTTGTCTGTTTTGTCTGACCCATTTTTTGGGTATTCACTCTTTGTAGAATGATAGTGATGATTTTTAACTCAATAAACTCATTTACTTTCTAAAAATAATATGTCCTTATTTATTACGTTAATGATTTCATATATACAATATGTAAATATTTGCATGTATCTACTGAAAAACTGATACGTGCTGCATACAAATGGAGTGAAATTTTGAAATCAGCATGAAAAATTAGTCTAAAAAAGTTGGTTTGCATTCATAATGAGTATAATACATTTAATTTTGTTGACCAGTGTTATCCCTGAAGATTTTTAACTGTATGTTAGTATCCTTATTTTATTTTTTTAAAAAAGAGTGCTACTATCCCTTTTTTTTATTAAAGTGGTAATTATGAAATCTAAAACAAGGCTTCCATCTATAAAACTTCCTTAGAATACAACATTACAGAAGCCAAAGGCTGTACTTGACATGGCTAAACCTCACTGTGCCTTATAAGTTTCAAATATTATTTCAATTGTAATGTGTAGCAATTCTGAAAAATTTTCTAAACTTTTAGTAGAATTCTAACAATTGGTCAGTCTCTGTAGTACTACATTATGAAGGTTTCCTTAATTATTGGCAGGTAAATCATTATTCCCGTTTTAATTGGTAAAAGATTTCAATCTTATTTTCCAAAATCAAATCAGTAAAGCAAATTCTTCTATCTCTAACAAAAGAATTCTGTTTAATTGGAGAAAACTTGGCTTACACTGGATAAAATCATCTTTACATGCAATTTACTGACAGATTTTCATACTTGACATTTGCCGAGAAATTAATGGCATCTGCTAATGATGCCAAGAAACTAATGGCATCTACTAATGATGCCGAGAAACTAATGGCATCTACTAATGATGCCAAGAAACTAATGGCATTTACTAATGACTCTAAAAATGGGCTATAATGTATGACATTTACTGATAGTGTTTATCATGTAAAGTCTATCTTTGACTCATCTATTTCTGTGAATTATTCATTTTTTCTGTGCTTGTGTAAAATGTTTCTGCTGAGTTTCTTTTTATATATATATATAAAAAAAAAATAGTAATTTTCTCTCTTTCCCACATTTTGCTTGTTTTGTCTTCAGGGTGGAGACTCAAAGGGATTCTGTAATATTAGTGGATTTTTATATGCTCATTTGTGTGATAGGGACTGGCTGATGTGGGGAAAGAGTTAAAACAAAACAAAAAAAAAATAGAAAGCAGAAGATATTCAAATTTGAATTATAACAAAAATTTCACCCAGAATTGTGATGGTGAAATATCAGTAAAAAATGTGCGTAATTTACACGAGTAAATACAGTATACTTGTATAACCAGCAGTAGCAAGAGACCATGAAAAGGTGATATCCCTGGTATAGCTCAGGCGCTCATAACAAAATTACCCTAGATATCAACAGAATTTGTTTTTTTTTCTAAAATACAGCAACAGTATACGGTAGATACAGTCGCCAAAAGTGAATGGAAGAAAAGACACTTTCATTTAACACTCTGCATACCATGCCAGTTTTTACTTTATTCCATCCAAGAGGGCCCTAGTGCATGTTGAAAATCAACTGCTGAAGAGCTAGGGTTTCTCTGCTGTACCACTGTGATGTAAATCATGGTTACCTTTAATGTTGTGTTGTTGTTGTTTTTTAATCCCAACCTGTTAAGATGGATTTTTAAATGTAGAATGGACTGATACGAGCCAGAATCTGATCCTCAAAGCAGAGAGTGAATAAGGGTACAGCAGATGACATGGATGCTGCCAGAAGTTGATAGTGCAGAAAACGCCTGAAAATGGAGGTCAGGGTTAAGTTAGTGTCACATAAACCAAACTAGTTTTTTTTTAGGACTTTACAGTAGATTTTAGTGAGAAAGCTTCCCTAAAACAGACAGCAGCTCATAGTGTGATGATACAAAACCTGGAAAATACATGATTCAGGTTTAATAGTCGCCATGTACCTGAATCCGAGCAAAGTGGCCTAAATAAAGCATCATCGATTTTTTCATTCCTGGCTCAGAGTAATTAGAAACATTGTCTCTAATGTGTTTTTATCAAGCAGCCGGTGCTAATTAGCAGTAAATGCACTTGGTAATACCACACCCAGTGTCATAAACATTCATGAGCTTTCTTTGATGAGAACGAGGAAGGTGACATCTGCCTAATCTACTCGCTACTCTCACGCAAAGGAAACACAAATATGAAACCCTATCATCCAGTGCCTAGAATCAAAGGTCAGGGACCTTTCCCCAATTTAAGTTTTCTAGTAGGGCATACCTTTCTATAGTCCTGAGTGACATCCCATTCAAGATGGACAGTTAACTTCTCTAATTGAGTTCTGGTACGAAGCCCTTGATTATGTAAAGAATGAAGAAGTGCAAGGGAGGATAAGGGCCACATCTCGCTGTATGAAGAAGTGCTATTTTTTTAAATTTGGTGGCATGCCTGCGACTCAATTGGAGGGGATTAGGGCACAGGCTACCCCTAAACTCACTCCTATAGGCCTGCCCACATCAGTCGAAACTTTCAAGTAAGCATCATGCACTCAACTGATCCAGCCCAGCTCTCAAAAGTGAGTTAGATACTGAGTAGCGGAGAAGAACCGCACACTGGTCATACATCAGCCTATCATAAAACAGAACAAAAAACAGATCTCCAAAAATAGTTTTATTCCATTAAAAGTGAACAAGTCGAAATGAGAGCCAATGATGACTGCTAATAGGGGAACATGATTTCACAGGTGGCACTAATAAAAATCAAATTTTCTACTATTTGATTCTTAATAAATTTAAGGAACAAAATATGTGATCTCCCCTTCAAAGAAATGTAATATATAGTAAGGAGGAAAAGAACCCCAACGAAATCAAACTGATCTCTAAAATTTAATAGAGAGACAGAGTTACAAAAACCACCATCATCAGCACAGTTAACTGATGTTAAAAACAATTTTATCACTAGGCAGGTAGACAGATAAATAGTTTGTATCCATTGACAGTGGCAGGAAAAAAAGACTGCCAAAATGTAGCTTTATTGGTTATTTGTATTACTACTAATCATGTGATGGAGAAGAAAGCCCGAATGTTCCCAGGCTTCTGTTATCTCTCTGTTACGACCATGGATACTTTCCCACATTCCAGAAGCCTTCCCAGTTGCCTAGACTAAAACTATTGTCAGTTTAGCAGAGATCTGAGTGAAGTATTCAAATAACCATTCATTTTATTAGCCAAGGGGAAAAAATATATATCTGTAGACAAATTTGTTTTCATGTAAATAATGCATCCACCTTGCAGTACTTGTGGGCATCCATACAAACAATAAATACATTAACATGAAAGTCTAATTTAACATGTGAGTGGTTTTAAGAATTTGCTTGATTTCAAGGGAAAAGGGGCTATTTACGAGTTTTAAAACTGTCCCTGCCTCATAAATATCTGTTGTATATCTATCCTGGCTGTAACACACTTGGCAACTTTGATTAAATTCATAAATTTGCCCTTCACTATTCGTGGAAAAGTATATTCAGAAAAAAGTGATCTGTGCTATTTTTTCTTAAAGCATTATTAACAGCTGAGTGGCATCTGAAATATGGGGCCAATTTTTGGGTCCATGGGGAAACTTTTGCGCATGCCCATGCAGTACTTGGAGTCGATGCTGAGACTGTTTTCCTTGATGGATACATCTCGTTCCAGAGCTGCCTTAGTTTTCACCAGTCGGGCGAGACTCACCTCTGACATCCGTAGCTTGTCTTTGAGGATGCGAACAGAGTCCCGTATTTCATTCACTTCACACTGCAGCCTGGAAACAACAGAAAGCCTCATTTATAATTAAGTTTTCATTTATAAATTCAGAAAAGAAACAGATCTAAAGCCAATGATTTAGTCCAGTGCAGAAAATGGGTTTATTGCACACTTTTTTCCTTCCAAAAGTAAATAAAAAATCGGGGTGCACACTATACATCAGTGTAGGTTTTCATTGGAAGAAATTCTGAGTCTACAAGCTGCAGATGTCCTGGCGATTGGCTGGTAGCCGCTGTAGGTCTGCCATCTTGATTTTTCAGAAGTTCTTACACACTCAGGCATTAGTTGATATTCGATGATGTATTGTACGTAGTGTGGTATGCACATGTGACCGATACCATTTGTTTTTACCTTTCTTTCAGTGAGGATATAGATTCTAAGAAAAATATCAATTGTCTGTATAAAATTATTTATTAAACCTTGACTCTTTCAGTATTAATTTATAATCAAAATCATTGAAATATTAGTTTTCTGTTTGCTAGTTAATACCAATATACAGACTATTAACATTTTTCTGATCATCTGTCATTGAAGGATTTGCAAAAGATAGCAGCACATCAGAGACAATTTTCCATGTGCGCCATAAACTTGTCTCTCGAAGTGGGTATTCAGCCTATCCTTTTTTGGTGATGAATTAGAGGTCAATACAGTTTCACAATTTTGTCTTAACTAACTACAGCTTTTACAGATAGAGATCAGAAAAGTTGCAAGTTTTATTTTAGTCTGGAATTAATTTGTACTTTGTATCTGTCTATTGCACAATATAGTGGCCCAGGTTACATAGGTTGCTGAAAAACAAAACAGAATCAACATTTTTAATTAAAAGTTTCCAGTCCGTCTGCATTCACTGGCAAGTTCTAACATTCATCACTGTCAAATCCATCGAATTCATCTTCATCACTAGTGTTGAAGTCGAAATCGGGATATTTGTCAGCTTCCATAATCATCAGACCATACTCCTTGTCAGTGTTGTAGTCACTTTCACTGTTTGGATCATTGTCCATCCATAGCACATCATCCTCTGTCCCATCCAGAGCATTTGATATTCCACATTTCTTAAAACTCCTTCTGATGATCTTGGGGCCTAGGTTGGTCCAAGCGGTGTCAATCCATCAGGCAATCTCCATGAAATCCAGCTTCCTCATCATACCCCCAGGTATGAAGCTGTGATTACCCCCTGCCATCCACTCATTCCAGAGGGCGCTGAGTACTGTCTTGTAAGGTAGGTTGACACCAATATCAAGTGGTTTGAGCAAGGACGTCATTCCCTGAGGGATAATTGCAAGCTCGGTTTTGTCCCGCTTCAAGGTCTGTTTAATCGAAGGATCACGATGGCATCTGAATGCATCGAGAACTAACAAACTCAGTTTTAGTGTTACCAGTTGTCTGGCCCACACTGTGTTCGACCAGTCTAATGTCAGTTCTTTGTTCATCCACCCCTTTCCTGAACTCTTACAACACCCCTCTTTGGAAACTTCCCTTGTGGCATAGTTTTCCTTTTGAAAGTGATATATGGTTTCTGCTTGGTACCGTCTGCTAAGCAAGTTAACATAACTGTAAAACGGTTCTTCTCGTTTACGGTTGTATTTTACTGACACCAGTGGATGCGCCTTTCAATGACATGGCGGTATCATAGGGCAGATCAAATGTTAATGGTGTCTGGTTCATATTGCCAATCTTCTCTGGTGGAATGTTCAGTGTTTTCCTGGTGTTACGTAACGCTGGAAACTGATTAGCTGCTGCTCGTGGTCGGCTGGCAATTTCCTTGTGATGGTAGTCCGTTGTCTTATGGAAAGTCCCTTCCCTTTCACAAAACTATACACCCAGGTCTGTGAAGTGCTGAACTTTACATCATTTCTCCCCCTGCCGAACTCGGTCTTGAAAGGTTTCGACGTTGTGATCCGGATTTCAAGTGTCCCCTCTCTCTCTCTCCACTTGCAAACCCAGTCAAAGAACCCTGACGCCAGTTCTGGAAATTTAGCTTCTTTCCCCCCCGTTCGCCCTTTTTGTATTGGGCATCAGAAGCAGTTTATCCTTCCCCTTCCACCATGATTTCACACATTGGACTTGGGCACTCCACACTCCCGGCTAGCACTCCTGTCACCGTGTGATTCGGCAAACTGGATGATCATCTTCTCCTTCGCAGTGTATGATGTTCTCTTCATCTTGGGTGTAATGGGGTTATTGCAAACTAACACACATTTTTACAATTTTTTTTTTATTTTACAGATCTTTCTGTTCAATTGTGGCTGCAGTTTGATTGGTTAACGAATAACCAAACGTGTTGATTGACAGTCTCGCTGAATGGACTTCCACCGTGATTAGCATTAGCGCTATTATGATTTGATGATTAGTATGGATGTTCAACAGTTGACGTTCTTTGTTGTTACATCTGGATAGCCTCCGCTAAGAATGGCTAGATGCCGGTTAATGGAAAAATAAAAGTAAAAAAAATGGATTTATTATTGTGTTTTTATTTATACATTTAAAAAAAATTTGTTATTGTATGTTCAAAAATGACGTTTATGTTTCTTTAATGACATCTGTTCCTTGCAGAGAATTTCTGGCACCTGTTAATGGTGTCACTGGCGACTTCCTTGAAAATTCCCTGCACATTATACATAAGTGTAGGCTTTTTGGGGCTCTTTTCTTCTCTGAAAATGGGGGTGCGCATTATACATGCGTGCACACTATACATGAATTTTTACGGTAGTTATCAAGATGCAATTTTTCTTTTTGATAAAGATCTTTAAAGGGAGAAAAAGACAACTATTTTTTTTTTCATATATTAGTAGTTCATTACATTTTCACTAGTAGTCAGAACTGTAAGGCAGATAAATTCATATCACCCACTTTATAACCTCCATATGGCAGATTACAGCCAGATGTCATGCTGTACACAAGACTCTGAGGAGGATATGTAAAACTGGCGCTATTGACAATAGACGTGATGAGAAATAAAACTCAAACTCTCCAAAAATGATGTTAAGCACCACAGGGTATGTTCTTTACATGATGGTCAATGACCCAGTTGCAATTACAGATGTTAACATTTCTTCAAGAACAGTATGATACACATGGCGAAGTGATCTCAATGGTTGCATAACTGCTTGAAAATCTTTGCTGAGGAGAGGCAACCGAACAGACAGCAAGGCTGAACTGGGCAGCAGAACTGAAACAGTGAGATGGCCAAATCTGTGCTTTTGACAGATGAGTCGGGGTTTGAACTGTTTGGTAATAATCAATGACAATTTGAAGGCAGACCAGGGAGTGGTATAATAACAGTATAACAGTCAATTTACAACAGCAATGAAGCATGGGGGAGGGGGATCAATATATAGGTGTGGAGTATATCAGACAAGATTGTCAGAGATTTACTTAAAAATAAAGGTGTACTGACTGCTGACAGGTACAGGCTGGTTCTCATCCATCTTGTCATTCCCTTAGGAGACATTTCATTGGGCATATATTCATCTTTCAACATGACAATGATTCCAAGTATACAGCCAATATGGTTAAAGACTATCTGGACCACTCACAGAAAAGCCTTGGCCTGCACTAAGTCCTGATACGAACAGCACCGAGAATATTAGTTATATGGCTACTAAAAAAGTAAAATGGCAACCAAACATCTTGGACGAATGATCGGGCGTGCTGCAGGTTACTTAAAACAATGTTCCACCGTCATACATTGATAACCCACGTGGGAGCACAAAGATGACAAGTCAAGGCTCTATATAAGGCAAAGGGTCCACATACCAAACACTAATGGACTAACACCTCATTGTTTTTGTATATTTTATATAATAATGCACTGTGTTTATATGTTTCTCAGTTGCAATTATTCATTATTTGTGTACATCCTCTGTGTATTTCCATAATTATTTCCAATACTGTACATCTTTTAAACAGCATGCATAAATCTATTAAAACTGTAAATCCCAAGTTTAAATAACTAACAAAAAAAAAAAACTAAATTGAATTTAAATATTTCTAGAGAGAAATATTGTTGGTTAGACATTAGAAAATGAGTCCTCCACCTGCTAATTATTAAATGATGCTTGACCAGTCCACTTCACCAATCCAGGTAGTGGGAGCTAAGAACACAGATGCAGCAAGCACTTTCTTGTTGGTGGAAGACGGCTTCACTTCCTGCCCACCCAACTTTCTATATTGATATCCTCTTTTAAAATGGGAGCATATTTACGTTTCTCAAAAATTCACTGGAGTCCAATTAACGGCATAGTTTTCAGAGACAACACGACTAGTCAGCTGGCCTGGAAATTAGTGCACATGTTTCTTAGTGTAGCACATTACAAAAGGGAAAATATCATGGAATTAGATGGGACTGATTGAATTTTTTAGTAATGTACTATACATGCATTCTTTTTCCCCTTCGGTCTATGTATTCTGCTTGCAGTAAATCAAAAATGAGGACAGAGCCGTGTGTGCGTTTGTGTGTGCACTACTTTGGGGAAAATTCAGTACTCGGACAAATCTACAAAAAAAAAGAAAGAGAAATAAACTTAGCTGACAGAAAGTTGCCAAATCAGGACAACAGCAGCAAACTTTTCACTGTAAAGCTAATCTAACTTGCTGTCTGCGGACTGTTGCATGATCATGCCAGAAAGTAAAAGTAGAGAATAATAATTAGTTTTAATGCAATAAGTAGCGAAACTATCATCCAATGGTGTACAGAGAAATGTAGTGTGTACTTACGACCTCATCACCTGGTCGTTGCACAGCTCCACACTGAGCCGATGGGTCCTCTCCTCCAGCCGAGTCTGCGCCACCTTCATTGGACCTTCCTTGTCTTGGATGGCTCTGCGCAATTGGTCAATACCCTTCTCCATGTCAAAAATTTCCTGCATTGTCTGTCATTTCACAGGAAAACAAGAGAACTCTCAAATAACTGCTTCAGTAAGTTAACACTTTAAGACAACATCCCAGGACATCAGAATCAACAGTTTCAAGTAAAATCTCTCAATCAGGAACAAAGTTGTTTTGATTACAAAAAAAGGGATAACTGAAAGAATGAAAAACCAACCTTTTGAAGGTGCTTCTGCAACTTGTTGCGAGTGTCAGTCATTTCTCGAATTCGTGCATTAAATGTGTTGTTGACAGTGTTGAACTGATTCCACATGTTGTTGGCACATGCTCGCAAACAGGCATCAATCTCTCCGCGCAGCTGCTCAGAGTTCAAGCGTTCTTTCTGGGAGTTGAGGATGTTCCCCTGGGTGTAATGGCACCAGGATTGCGGAATAGACACACTAACAAACAAACAAAAAAAATCATCATTTTCCAAAACATCACAACAGCCAATTGTTGCTATAGAAACACTAAGTGGCAAATGATAACCTACGTATTGTCTATGCTTTCAATGCCTGGGTAATAGCCAATCCCAGCTGAAGTGTTCCGGAAATGCTGAAGACGATCGTCGATATTCTGTGCATGGCACTTGTCCTTGGCATCAATTTCCAGAATGTGCTGGGTTGAGCGATTCAACCTGGCAGGTAGACAAAGCAAAACATTTTTGTTGTTATTACAACTGCTGTTTCCACTCTAATTACAACACCGTTATAATTTTATTATTGTCACAATTTTAACAACTAGAGCTAACCAGAGATGGTGAAAGCTTTTGCCAATGTGAGACTGCATCAAATTTTTAAATTTTTTTAAAAATTTTGCTGATAATATATATATTTCTTTTTTAAAGTTCCCCCAATGCAATTCTATGGAATCTGAAAGCTGCAATAGAACTTGGTTTAAAAATAAAAAAAATGTCTATCCAGATTTAGGGTGAACAGAAATTATGGCAACTCTTTCAATTGAAAACACAAAAAAACACAAAGAATGTGTTGAGAGGTAGCTTGTGTAGCACTGCCTAAGTGGGAATGCCTCTTTAATTATTGCCAAATATAAATTGGTTTCAGATTCCATGTCTATACTTTAATTCAAAGTAGCACATTCTGAATCTGGTTTTTATCTAGCTAAAGCACACCTTCCCACAATGCAACATTAAAAAAAAAAGACTAATGACTGCTTACAAGTTGGTAAAATGTCTGCCAATCTTCAAAAGCTGATCTAAGGCTTATTCCGTTTTTCTTACTTTTGGGGGGATAAGTTTATCAGCTCTATCTGTTTCCATCAAAGTTTTTCTTAATTTAATTATTGGCCACATTGATCTGACAGCTAAGCAATTATCAATGATCAAACCTAATTGATTTTTCGTAGCATTGCATTGTGGGTTTTTAAAAAATAATTACTGAGAAAAATCAGATTCACACTGCACACACAGCTGCTTAAAATTGAGAATTTTACTGACTAGTATTTAATTGATCTGGCAGTGAAAGTTTACTAATAATAAATATTTTAACAAACCAAATCCTTAGGTGTGTAATATTTTGGACCAATTAATACATTTACGTTTGATACTTGAATAGTATTCAATTAATGGATATCTATTATAGTAACAGAATACAACAAAGGCTTCCAAAATAAATGATTTTATAAATCAATGGTTAAACATTAATATTATAAATCTATTATTATTTGAAATAATAATTTTAAAATTAATGAGGACTTGATGCATTAATTAGATTTCTGCAACCTTTGAGTTATTTTTTTTACTTCAGTTAAGGTATTTTACTATGTAGACACACACCCACACACATGATGCTTCCATAATAAGTTGGCAACCTGTTATTACAATGTTAGATTGTCGAGAAAAATGTCTAATAAAAAAGAATAGAGTGGAATTCTTTGTTACTACTTCATTGAGCCACTGCTTACAGCACAAGATCCCCTGTATGATGCTTGGCATTGAGTCTACAACATTTTGTATCATGCTCTGATCCAGATTCCCCCATATTCACATGAGAGCTTCCTTTAACTGGCAGGGAATGGGTGGGTTTCTATCAGTTGATGATATGTATGTTCCCAGAGGCACTCAACCCAGGACTTTGGGGTAAGCAGGGAAGAATTTAAATGCCTTGATTCATATTCCAGGCTAGTCACGCTAAAGGTATGACATGTTGCACCATCTTCCTGAAGAATATGGGCGCTGATGCCCTATTGTTACATTGGTAAGGTGTGACTTGGATAATGGCAGCGTACATGGAAAAACTGAGATCCTTCAGTGCTAGTCTGCAGTCCATACTATGATACTGCCAACTCCATATTTGACTGTGGACTTAAAACATTGGGGTTGAAGGTCTTCCTTACATCCTCTCCAAACCCAGATAAAACCTCTGGATGTGAACTGCTGAATCTTAGACTCAACAGAGAAGAGTACGTCTTCCTTACATCCTCTCCAAACCCAGATAAAACCTCTGGATGTGAACTGCTGAATTTTAGACTCAACAGAGAAGAGTACACCATCAATACGAGGGTTTTTCCAGACATGTCCTGAAGACCAAATGTTTCAAAGTACTGTATGCCTTTGGATAGAAGATTTCTTACATACTACACACTGCCTGTGGAGATTTGGCTAATTTATGCTGCATGGAGACGTTACCAAAAATTCTTGACCCTGAGCCAAGTTAATATGGCTGGCTACTGTATGTTTACATAGCTTGTTTCATAAAAATTTGGTAAATTTGTTCTAAGCTGATGAGCTGGTTTATAAAAATTTCTAAATTGTTCATCATTTTTTCAGATGATTAGTCATATTCCATTAAAATACTCCTAACAGCAAAAAAATCAGCCACATTTAATAATTGTTCAAGCTCTTTATTGTAATTTTGAAAAAGTATACAATATATTATTTTTCAAAAAGTTTTATTAAAGACAATTTTATTTTTAAATTAAATGTTTTGCATTTTATCTGCTGAAGGCACACGGTATTTTCATTGTCAAGCCATTAATAGTTCCAGTTCAGCTGTTAACAGAAGAATTCCGAAGTTTAGGAGACCATGGCACAGTTTCCTTAATAAATCCATGCTAAGTATCTGTTATGATGCAGGGGGGGGGGAAAAAAAAATACATTTACCTCAGCTGAGCGTGAGCTTTCTCCAATAACCGTTTCATTTTTTCTTGGCATTTTTTAATCCCGTCTACCTCCTAAAAACAGAAACAGAAAAAGAGAGTAAATATGTACATGTATTTTGTGTGAATTACAGCCAGCTATATGATGCTACGCCTTAATAAGGGAAAGAAACTTCCAACAAGTACAATAAGACCAGATTTATCCACCTACCTTGACCAATGATTTTTCAACATCATCATGGACCAAATCAATGCCAAATCTCTTTTCTCTGTGCATCAGGCATTCTTCAGCAATATGCAAGGGATTGTTTGTATCATTGAAAGCTCTGTCTAGCATCCTTTTGTATTCCTGGAAGCAAATGATTATATTTTGACAGCCAGGTGACATCCCAATTATTCAAGATTTATGGGTAATGATTGTACAGTTATCAGTGATTGCATAATTTTACTGCAAAGTATTAGCACACAATATCTGTTTAATGACTCTAACTTCTGTTTTATTTCAATATCCCTTACATTGCAAAAATAAAGAAAAAGATATTCATCTTTGACTGCTGAGTCTCCTCATTTCTAAATGTCAGCCACTGGAATCCATTTTGAAGTTGACATTTAAAAACTAAAAATTCCATCTCTTATTTAGAGCACATACCAGAATCTGTTCAATAAAAAGCTACCTACAATACCATGAGAAGCTGAGAATATGTTAATTTTAAAATTACCTGCAATGATGGTTTTGAGATTAACAGTGAGTCAAGAGTTTAGGATTCTGTGTTCTTTATCCAAGACCAAGTTTTTTCAATTACAGAAGCTGAGTTTAGAAGAAAAATGATAGAACAGATGATAGAATAATGGCAAATGTTCAAGTTTCATGTGGTTTTGGTTGGAGTCCAAGTGGATTTAGCCGAATAAATATTTTTTTCTAATTTTCTGAACCAGGATCAGTAAATATTTAGATTACAAAGCACAGATAAGTAAACAAACTTTTAAAAATTTATTAAGGATTCTTATTAGTAAAGTTTGGATTTTAGATTAGGTACAGGCATCAGATTTTTTCTGGTTTATGCTTGGGTAAAAATTGTTGAGTGGAATTTTCCCCCCAATACAATTAAGTGAGGATTTAAACTAACAGTAGGTTATGCTTTATAAAATTTTTTTTTACTTTGATACACTGACTGGAAAAGACAATTAAAGAACCGAAGCAAAACTGGAAAATCACCCACTCTAAGATGTATGTGAACTACTTCCCATTTCATTATATTTTTAGGAAATGTAGAGGGATGGAATGTTTCAGGACAACAATGTCATCATCCATCAGGCCAATGTTGGGCAAGAAAAGTTTACAGAACATGAATATGCCCTCACACATCTATGAGCAGCCAGATCCTCTGATCTTAATCTCATCGAGCATCTGGAGGAATGATGCATCAGAACCTTAGAACCTATCCTAAGCTACTTTTTGTGGATCCACACATTGTTTATGGGTGAATGCTAACAAATACCATGGTATGTCTTGTGGCAACCTGTGGATGCATGACAATGTGTTTTAAAAGCCATCATTGAGGCCACCATTCTCTCCCCTCCTAATCTTCAGTCTGACCAGATTGAGTCACTAAACACAGAACCAGAGACAAATAAAAGGGACATATGAAAGAATATCACTTGCTGCCAGCTATATGACATGGTGTCAAGAACATGGGTAGTTAGGGAAATTTATTCTGCTACAGCTAGAAGCATGGAGCCATGGGAAATGGGACAAGGTTTAAAATTATGGTTTAGCAAAATGACAGGGGTGAGAAATTGTAGCAGTGTGATGCATTGCTAAGTCAAACAAAGTTCAAGAGTGGGATTAGATGAAGGACTGCATCACTTTCATCACCCTCCAGAAAAAAGATCTATAAACATTTTGAAATTCCCATCAATGCCTCCAGTAATAGCAGTGGTAACAGCACTGCCAGCAAATAAAATGAAACAAACAAAAAAGAGGCTTCTATGCAGAATGAAGACAGAGACACACAAAACAGTAGTAGTTTTATTTTAGAAAATATAATTCCATTTTAATATGTTGAACGCTGCCATGAAAACTACTACTGTCAAACAAAGGTTCCAACATGCACTGCCATTCTGGCTGCAAATTACTGTTAGAGGGCACTCTTAACATTTAGGTGATGAGCTACAAATAAATGTGTTGTGATTACATACAGTATATTTCATCTGCTCCTGCCACAGGAAAACCTAATTTTGCACTGGCCTTCAATGCTAGGCAGAAAACTCGCACATTCCTCATCTTAACTCAACCATGATGCTTTACTAACAAGAAATCCAGCAGATAATAGAATCGCTGTAATCGTATCTGGCCAGATTTCATTTTAATGTTCCCAGTAATTACTGGGATGCCATCTCATTAACAAACTGTAGCAGTTCAGCTGACTTACTTGGCTGCAGGAGTTTCCCTATCCTAATAAGTTTTTAACAGAAATTATATTTTGCGAAGCCAGGATCATCCGCTAACTTGCAATGACTTTTATTTTTAGCTTGATTACAGAGAGATAATGATAATAGATCAACAGAAAATGTACTGTAGAATTGCCAGAAAATTCCATTTGGCTTGCTGAGCATAAGATTCATCCTGAGAACCCATTTAACAAAACAAGAAAAAAAAACAAACATGCCAATAAATTTTTTTTCTCTAAAAGACTGCTCTCTGTTTTGCACTTTTAGCAACCCTTAAAACAAACCAATCAGTAATAAGGTTCAGAATAAAACCCTTCTGCGTCAACATCACGGCACAGTTTTCTTAAAGCTGCTTGGCATTGTTGTCTCCATTGTCTAAGGCCCCCCCCATGCCAAGAGGGGCAACAACTGGAGTGCAGATGGAGATAATTTGGCATTGCTTACCAAGCCCATTCTAGTCAGGCTGGAGAGCTAACCGTAACCTTGATGGATGTGTCAGTCTATTTCTCCAAGCTCTGTGGCCTCAAGGGGCAGATAAACCAACTGGCTACTGCTGAGTTACTAAAGACACCAAAAAAAAAAAAAAAATGAAGAAATTCTTTGGAAAATATAAACATTTGCTTCTTTTTTAGAGCAGCATAATTTGGTTTAGGTGGATTTTACAGCGTGACAGCATTCAGACGAGCTTCATCATTATCCACATCCACCTGTGCTTCATTTGTGACTACTTAATTTGGAAAGAAGAAAAAAAAACAACTGTATTAATCACAATATAATGTCAGTTGAGCATTCAGAAATATTGATTTTGCATCTAATCTTAAATATCATCAAGATAATAATGATGATAAAATAAATAATGAGATATTAGCTGATTTACTTACATGTTTTAATAACTGTTTTCTAGACCTAATTCTGCCCACAATTCTAGTCTACAATTACTGCAGAGCCATCCTTTTTAACGAGAGACGTAGCGCGCAGACTGTAGACAGAGGTATCTCATTTGTTTTAACCAGCTGAAGCACTAATAACATTTATAAGAAAACGATAAATAATAGACGTTGCCAACAGGAAAATGTTATTTATTTATTGTTCACTTTCTTTTTTTAAAAAAAAAAAAATGTTTTAGTATCATCTGGAAAACTTACACGTGCGACGACAATGCATTTCTTTGATGCATCTTGCCCAGGATCAAGACTTCCATCTGAATCAGCTGGAATGCACCAAATTTTTGTGTAGGTTTTTAAATTTTAAATGTCTGTAAGTTATCTGGCTAACAGGACAGCATGAAAAATATCCCAGTTCTTGGAATGTCTTCTTTCTCTTTTAAAAAAAAATATCCCTTAGCTGACAAGCTGACAAATGCATAGTAGTGCTTCATTAAACAGGTCCGTTTTTAGAAAACTTCTGCAAGTCTACATCATTAGTGCCCTGGCTGCTACTGACAGGTGCTCGCATCCCCATACATGCCAACCCATGGAAGGAACTACCAACAAGACTAGGCTTACAGTCTAGTCACTGTCAGTCAGCCAGGTTTGTATCTTTCGCCCTTCCTTTACCAGTTCATCAATGCAGAAACATTGTCCATATTCAATTTGCAGGAGTGTTTGAGTTTTTTTCCCTCTAACCCTTGACACTTGCATGGGGGAAAATTTCCCTCCAGTGCTGTCTTTTTAAATGGTGGTGCTCCCATCTTTTCATAAATAAATACTGAAAATCCAAATGCCCAGGCAATTTCTGTCTCTTTTTACAATACATACACCAATGAAATGGAGCAAGTAGCATGTAATGATTGCTGATTGGTTGGTTGGTCTTAATAGGTTCAATCTCATTGGTCAAGCTATTTATAATTTTTGCAAGCTGAGGTAATCTGCTTGGGCTCCTACGCATCCACTTGCTCTCCTTCCAATGACGAAACAACAAAATATTTTAAATGACGCACAAGATCAAAAATATATAAGAAATACTTCTTATAGCTGTAAGACCTTGAAATAGGCAAAATTTGAACGATTTTCCCATAATCAGTAGGGCTTTGCACATAAGCATTCCTTCTATGCCTTGTAGAACCTGGCACTGCCTTCAGCGGGAAATGAAAAGTTCTTACTAGAACTCCACTGTTTAACTATATTACGTCAGTCCCCAACAAGAGTTTAGCTTAAGCCCTCTGCCATAGCAGCCAGCACACTAGTCACACAATCATCTATTATACCACTGATCTCCAGGAAAGAGAGGTCAGGTGATGAAAACTTTATTTCCAGTTTTATTAGTTTTCAAAGTGGAATGTATGCAGGCACCAAAGGTAGAATATTCTTGGTTAACAAAAGGACGATGCAGACCAGATTTTGGCTATGGAAGCTGGGGGAAAGTGATAGTCTGCCTCTTTGAACTAAAAACTGCATACCAATTGTAATTATTCTTAAAAAGAAGAGAGGAAATAGAAAGGCTTTAAAGTCATTTAATAGAAAGTAAAATCCGTGTGCTGTCATTTGAGACATTTTTCTTTCCATATCTGCAGTATGAAGAGTGGGTGGTACGGAAGGTGAAATGTACTTTTCCTCTGTGTCTGTGTGTGCGTGTGTGTGATAAGCAGGCCAAGCATTGTGAATGACAGCAACTGATGGAACTATTTGAACTCTCTTGATTATTACTGTAAGGGGAGCAAGTTCAGAAAAGATAGAAACTATGGCCAGAACCAAACACAAGAGAAACCAAACGTTTCTGCAAATATGGCAAGGAAGTAGTCAAATGTCTCCAGTCTACAAGACAGTGAAATACTGAAGTAGAAGCAACAGTGAACAGATTTTATTTATTCGAGGGAGAGGAAGAGGTAGAGAGATGGTCTTACTTTCAAATTTTCAGTCTCATTGGCCATGTTCGAGATCTCAGAACTCAGTTCTCCTTTCCATAGTGAAATGTCACTCACTCGCTCACCTGAAGAAACAGACAGATGGAAAATAAAACTAATATACAAGACTACCACATTATTCTTCATTAGATACTCCCAAATGCATGACTATCTACAACTTTAGCAAAGAAATATCTCCTTTTTTTTTGACAGTTTAGTCCTTCACTCACCAAAGGACTTGTTTCAATAATTTTGAAAAGCAATAGACACCTAATAACCAATTAGTCATGTGTAGTCACTAGGCACAAAAATCTGGTGGAGGCCAGTCTTCTTATATGGCCATCACTGATAGACATTACTCAAGGTTCACTCTGTTTTCTAATTGTGTGTGATTTACTGATAAAGATGGGCAGCAGATAGAAGCTGAGTGCATCGCGCATCATTCTGCCATGGCTGAAGGTCTGGGTTCAAATTCAGCAGGAACAGTTGGCTTGGTTAGGTGACCTTTCATGGCATGATTTCCTCCAAGTGATCAGTTTGTTGAGCAGATGCACTCTAACGTCACCGGAAGTGGGCGCCATTATCAAATACGGCCATTGTAATGGTGACAGTGACTGAAAAAGATGGACTAGTTGGTACTTTGTGTTTTAGCTAAAAAGTCGAAAACTTCGTACAGGTTTTTAATGTGGTTTAATAATAATAGTTAAAACAAGTAAATGACTGGGTCTGAGGCTCAGCTGAGAGAGTTCTTTAACACTACAGACTTGGTGTTAATGGTTGAATAGCACTGGGAAGTAGCTTATTAAATTTTACCAGAAGACCAATGAGTCTGAGCAGCTGTTATCAGCACATCATTAAGCAGTGTAGACTGGAATTTTAATAGCTGCCAGCAAGATCTTCTGAAAATAATGGTAGAACAGCAAGGAAAAAGAGAAGCTGAATCTGGTTGTTCTTCATCAATACTACTCAGGCAGTTGGGCTGTATGCCTTCTGAAACTCTGCATCTGCTCTTGTTGATGAAACTACTGTAACGCACAAGTATGAATCAAAATCCAAAGGGGGATAACTACTTACACAATTTTCTTGTGACATCTTTTTGCCGGTTTCTTGTTCGAGCATCTGTCTCCTTAACAGCTCTCCAGGCATCAGATCGAAGTCTTTCTGCAAACGATCGCTCTTTGTCTGACAAGTTGAAAAACATCTTGTTCGACAAACACCAGTCAGCTGGAGAGTACCTAGAATACACTGTGCTCCTGCAAGTCAGCACAAAGTAAAGAGACCAATCTTTAATTTTTACCGATTGCTTCACACAGGATTTTTGTTCAACACTACCATGTTTCTGAATAGTTCACAACACTGCCAACAAACGTGACCAACATCTGCAGCTGTGTTTAGAGAAGTATGGAATCTAAAGCAACAACTAAAACATTCCCACAATGCAATGCTATGAAAACAGATTCCTAAACTAAACATACACATAAGCAATTGAAGAAAATGTTGCTGCTGAATCATCCAGGATAGCAGCAGGTTGCTATTTTTTTTGTAGCAGTTAAGGAACAGTCAACACTGGACTCAAGCCATATCTGTAGCATTGGATTGTGGGAATGTTTTCTTAATTAATGATATATAACATGCCACCCACCCCAAAATTGAGAATTGTGAAAACTAAATTTATAAAAAAATATGCCTGAATATTTGTTTTGGATTACCTTGCAGGATTGTAGTAAGCTTTGGTGCGGCTGATATCTGCTGGCTGATCTTTGTGAATCATCAGGTTTCTGGAGACAGTTTTGTCCACCATAAATGGCAAAGCCCTGGCAAGGTCAGGAGTCAATGGAGTGGCACTTCTTGCACGAAAGATGGCTGGGGATTCTAAATGATTGAAGCTACAAGAAAAAAACATCTGTGCATTTCCCTATTTTATATTAATATTTGCTGGATATTAAGACCTATGTATTTTGATCAGTTTTTGTGGCTAAAATTGTTAGACTTTTTCATTTCTTTTTCCGTAACTGCATACCCCAGTTTGTATTCTCCCAAAGATGCTTTAATCTAATCTTTACAGTTTCCATGTAATACCAATATGCTGAATATGAACAATTTACCAAGTAAAATGGTTGATGTATAGCCAGGAAATGCAAGAACATCAATATTTTGAATAAATAGCAGCATGCAAGTTACAAGTCTCCCTGAAAAGCTGTAACTATAACCACGGCACAACTGTTGGAAAATTTTGCTTCATGCAGCCATATTGCATTTTCTGGACACTGATGATATTAACTTTTCAACAGATGATTTTGTGCTTTTTCTTCACCAAAAATATTTGCTATCATAGTCTTGCTGTCTTCAGAACTGCTATCATCATCATCATTATTATTATTATTATTATTATTATTATTATTATTATTATTATTATCCTAATTCTGAACTACGTTCAGGAAACATAAATAAAGTTTTAGCTAAAAACCAGCAACTAATAGAAACTAAATTATCAAATGCACCAAACAAATTCTTAGTACCACTCTCTCTTTAGTTCATCCCCACCTTCGAGTTGTGGAGTCCATAATTAAAAGAATATAAAAACATTGGAATGGTTCATCATAGATTAGAATATGCTAGTTTGTTTTTTTTTTTAAATATTAAATGAACCTACTGAACAGGTGAGAAAAAACCCAATAAAAGTTTTTGCAATAAGAGGCTCCGTCCGTACAAACAGTTAATTCTTCTGGCCACCTGGTTAGAAATAACAGTAAACCAGATAACACATCAACAAAGTTTTCAGCGACCAATTGCCAGTGAATGGATGGAATAAATCATCACCAATAGTTGTTGGTTGTTAGAGTGAAGCAGTAACCCCCACCCCAATCATGATTAATGGCTGGCTCCCTGCCTCCTTGTGGCTGATAAAGCTAAATTAGAAAAAGACACAAACTGTGATGAAGCTTTAATATTCAAACATGGTGCATTTTAATGGGACACTGAAGTCGAAGTAGTTTTAAAACATACTACTAACTATTCAGTTCCAAAGCTAGTAATAAATTATTAAATGCATAACAATCATAATAAATAATTTATTAAGTATTTTCATGTCATTATTTTGGAGACTCCCTTCTAGTTTTATTTTTCTACTATACAATACCAAAAGCACATCTATGACATGTACAGAGTTGTTTTTAGTTTTCTTGAAAGGAGAGTTATATCACACAGTCCTTACATTTGACATGAAAATTATAAATGTAGTAAAATCCTCTTAAAATCAACAATAAGTTATTACAAAAAAAAATTTTCATTTTGAAGAAAATAAAGTTTGCTCATGAACAAAAATCAATTTTTTCATCAGCTTCAACATTTGAAAAACTGTTAGGGTTTTTTTTTTTGTTAAACTCAGGTTTTCTTTCTAGTCAATCCTAGTTGAGATCATAGATTCCAAATGCAAACAGTATCTTTAATTATTACTTAAAGTTCGGGTTTTCTCCACTTGAGCACCACCTACCTGTACTCAGGTAACTCACTTGGTCACTAAGACTAAAGATGTCCTTAGACTTCAAAAATCAAGGTAGCATTTTCCAAAAAGATAACATTTATTAGCTAAAATAAACAATGATAGTTCTTTCATAACCGAGTTAATAGTATGCTATGACCAAGTTAATTACTAAATGCTTATTGTTTGAACAATGGCTACAGTAAGCCTCTGATAACTTTTTTTATCATCACTGATTGATATCTTTATAGCCAATCAGCTGTTAATTTCTGTGATAATGATGTGTTGAGTCGGTGAGAACTGTTCATGGGCACGAGTAGTAAATAGAAGAGATCTCCCACATGAACGTTGTTGTTTCCAAATAAAACATCAAACTGGGTCTTTATTCTTCTCTTTTAGGAAAACAGGTAGACTACATACAGATCATTCCCTCCTAAATGCCTATATTCATAGGAGAGGCCACTTCAAATACCATCAAAATCACCAAAACTACAGAATGTCAGAATGCATCCAAGGCAGATTATTCTGTTGATAACCCAGCGCCATTGAGATGCTTTTCAAAAACATTAAACCAACAATAGTTTCTAAGGTTGAACCACTCATGCACTTGGGAGAACCATGACAATAAGTAATGCTCTGAAATGTTGGGGGAAACCACTGATTAAGCAGAAAAACTGGTTAATTTTTAAATATGTCACGAAAGAACTTCTGGAACAAATTATTTTTGTGTTGTGATTGAAGGAAATCTAATTAAAGTTGACAAGGCTTACTGCTAGCAATAATTAGACCAACAACTTGTAAATTATTTAAACACATCGATATTTGATTTGGCTTTCTTTCTTCAAATGTCAGGTAGGATACGTGCAGATCTCGCAAGAACTTTAACATCACTTTCAAATATGAGTCAATGGCGCACAGAAAAAAACAAACAAACAATTAACCTTTAATACAGGATAGTAGTTATTACAAAGGAAGTCTGTTGTGCATAACCTCTGTATCCGCCCAGTGAGATGTAAAATGAAGGCAGACCTATTAACATAAAGCATTTTTAGAAAAGTGTTTCCTCTTCCATGAAACTAAAGTTATTTATATTCTTTTAACACTTCATTCAACCCTCAAACACACACAAATTTTTAATTTACAAAAAAACCTGCATTGACTATGCTGTTTGGGTTTCAAACTTGAATAGTTTTAGTTTACAGTTAATAGTTACAGCCTTATCTCAATATAAATATCTTCTGCACCACCCCATCTTGCTTAAAAACATTTTTTTTTTTCAAAGGCATTTTGTTTCTCACCGTTGATGTTTCATTCAGAAGCTCACAGATGGCGATACCATGCAGCACATAATCTGGCATTAGGGGGGAGGATATTCAGTACGTGGCAAAAATGAGCAAGCTTTTTTTTTTTTTTTGCATAACTTTGGGTGGTGGATGAGACAACCAACCATTTGAGTATCTGGCCACTCCACTCTGTGCAAATCTTCTTCCCGAGGTGAGGGTGGGGGGTGTTGTTGAAGGACAAACCGCATCACAAAACTGGCTGTCACCTACAAACTGGATTGTTGATGCTCGAACAAGTTTGCTGCATTGTCAGACACTACAAGGCCTGAGTGAATGCTGTGATGGCGGACATTTTGAACACCTATCGGGTTTGAAGTGTCTGTAGTACAGAGCAGAAGTTCTATCTAACATTGTTGTTTTTGTTTACCAGGCTACAGGAAAAAAAAAAAGAAGTATACATGTCACTTTGAACCGTATTCACTCATCAGCAATTAAGTCCCCCATCTTTTTTTCTCATGTATTATTAGCCTTTACTCTCTCTTTTTTATTTTTTGTTGAGAATGTGCAGTTTTATTTACGCCTATTCACATTTTTTTTTTTTTTTTGTTTTACATACATAGGCATTTCTCCCATATTTTCCTCTCAGAAAGCATGACCTTAGGGCACTAAAATTAAACATTCATACAGAAAACCGAGTCTCAAAGTTTAGTCCGCAAACTGGTGACGCCATGGCGATATGAGAACTCTCACCACTCTCGCATAATGTCACACAACCAAACCAGCTCTCACATATGCATGGCGCAAGCTGACGTTAGCGTGGGGCAAAAACAACCTTTTAAAAAAATGCTTGTTACCGCTGATTCCGTTTGATTAATATCGATGTAAGATTAGTTTCTCAATCAATGTAATGATTTTGTAACACACATTTGAATATTTCAGATAAACGTTCTTTTGCTTTACTATTGTTTATAATATGAAAATGTCTCCTCTCTCGTTTCTGGCATGAATTAACAATTTACCTTATGATATTTAATTTTAAAAATTAATGCACATAAATGCGTTACATTTAATAATGAAAAAAAAAAAACAACAGCAAAACCATTATGGCTTCCAAGCTATAGCCAGATGAGTTGTAATGTCACCTAGAGACCCGTTCTTCTGCATGACTGCACAACTCGGTGCGTTCGAACACGCTCATGGCTGGCACCAGAGCTTACAGACAGTTAGTCTGTTCTGAATTTTTTAAATGCTGCTCTCAGAATATCTCATTTTGAAACTTAAAAAAAAAAAAAAAAAATTTCACGTTAAAAGTGTCAGTAAGATCACTGGCTTAAATATGGTAGCTTGCAAATCCAGCAAGGTTTGGCAATAGCATGGACGAAAGCAAGGTGCAAAACAGCAGTGAAAGTAGGTGATTTCTGACCCCCAAAATGCACCACTTTGATTCTGTCAATAACTTGACCTGTGCAGTATCCAATAAAGCAGGTGTTTTTGTTTTTTTTAGAAAATGACTTGACTAATTAACAGGTACAAAAACAGCGAAGAGATTGTTAGCAAAATTACTGTGAGAGGAGAGGTCAAAACCAAACAATAAGAGTAACCAAGAGTGAAGTGAAAAGGAAATTTAACGGCGACTACTTGAAAATGGGATTTTTATGCACAAGCAACAAAGACCCAAAACTCTCCCTGTTTCGTGATTCAAAACTCTGGCTAATAAAACCATCAAATCCCCTTAAGCTCAAATGCCATTTTGAATGCAAACACAAATACTGCACATTAGAAAGAAGCCGCTTAACTTTTCAAAGAAATGCAAAAATCTGATCCACAATAAGAACTGAATGCATATTATTGCTGCTGGTGGAGAAAATGCCAATCCTACAGGGGCTACATGCAAAGCATCACTGCTGGTACCAAAAATTGGGAAGGATCATACTGTAGCAGGGAACTTGATCAGGACTGCTGCAAAAATAATGGCAGACATCATGCTTTGGAAAAAGGCAAGGAAAGCTATTAACAAGATGAATGATACTGAGCCAGTACTCCTCGCCCAAACTTGACAAGTCCACTGATACAGTAAGTGATCCTAACATTCTGGCATATGTCAGAAAAGAATATTCAGGGGAAGTACACCAACATAACAGAAGAAGCCATTTTTTTAGATGCTGAATAATTTAATTGTAAAAAATAAAGTGGATTGGACACTGTGTTAGTATTTGTACTGATGGCACTTGACAATAACTGGCAGGATAAAGGGCCCATCTGCACATGTCCAAGTAGTCGAATCACTGGTAGCAGCAAAGCACTGTAGTATTCATTGTGAAAAACTTGCTGTGTGAAAGATAACTGCTGTGGCGTGCCCAACCAGCACACTTACCTGATATTTTCAGCATTACGAACACACTGAACCTTTCCTTGCAGAGAAAAGCTGTCACCATTGTTAATGACCAGGACAAAGAAAAACTTTACATATGAAGATGGAGCTGGGGCATGGCCACCCAGAATTAGACTGTTTCACAACTCTTATTGATTTCCTGCTTAATGGAAGAAATTGGTGGGCAAATTGCCCCTCCAGAATTAATTCACAAAGTATTTCCCAAAACCAGTGACAACATTTGAGTGGATCAGCAATCCATTTGCAAACATGGGTTAATCTGAAGAGACTGATGTTAAGCTTCCATCAAAAAAGTGGGCAATCTTGTGGAGCATGCATCAAATGAGTTACTGAAGCTGGCATTCAGCAAGAAAAGCTTGGACTTTTGACTCCACATGAGCTTGCCAACACAGTTCCAAAGCATCAGCTGCCATTCCCAACAACATACAACTACGAGATCAAACATTCAACATTTGTGGAGATGAAAAAAAGGAATGTGAAGCCTGACATCAGACTGAAGTTCTCCAGCTTGGAACCAGACATCATTTCACTGGTGTCTCATCAAAACTAACACCATTTTCCCCATTAATTCTGAGGAGTTTTTTTTTTTTGCAATGGAAAGTGAAAGCAGGTGGGGGGGGGATGTTTGACAGGAGCTCTGTGGATTAAAGTTTGAGAACCACTGATATACAGAGGCCTAATTTTATCCCTTAGACTAAAACCAAACAAACATCCATTGTTTCAGAATGAGAAAAGATAGTGCAATAAATGAAAATGAAGACTATCTAGCTAGTCTAATCAAGACTAAGTGGCATATTCTGTAAGTAACATGGACACAGTGTTCCCCAACAGTATGGCAAACCTTTTATGAAGAAAGAGGGTATCTAATCTGGTTCTTGTAATCTAATTAGACATGGAATAATTTGAATCCTTATAAACTATGGTGATGAGACATTAAGCTAAAATTATCATTACTGCTGAACCACTGTTGCTTATAGATTCAATATTTCAGCTTTTAATGAAGGATATTTAAATTAGCAACTGAGGCATTAATGAAGAGGTTAATGCTGCATCTTTCAAATATATTATGATAGTTTCAAGAATCCTTGACACCACCTCAAGCACACACTTCAGGGAAGGAAAAAAATCCTTTAAAATCCTTATTAAGTAACAGGACACAAACAGATTTTAAATTTTATATCTTTCAAACAACCCCTGCAACATGCAACATCAGCTTCCAGGAAGCAATATTGCTCCTAAGAAATCATCACTGTGGCTAAAAAGGTATTTCATCAACTGCCACACATGATATTTATCTTGGGAAACTGAAAATTCATCTGACTGTGCCACAAACTTCACCAGCAACTTTGGCAAGTTCATATAAAGCACCTGCAAGAGACAAGGAAAACAAATGTATGTGTAGAGGACATAACTCAAAAACAACCGACTAAGAAGTACAGAAATGATGCAAACATTAAAATTACTGACACTTACAATTTGCATCAAAATGGATCTAGTGATAAATAATATATTTTCTTATGTTCATCAGAATATTTCTCAAAGTGAAAATACAAAAACTAGGTTCATCATCACTATATATAAAAATACATACCAATCCGACATAACACTTCTTCCTGTCTTGATGAAGCAAATGCACCATACCAATCATTAACTTTCACAACATCTGGTGTTCTGAAAAATGTATTCAGTCTGGTCAATTACACAAGATTTTAGCCATCACAGTGGAAGCATGCATTATAATTCAATTTAGTTACTTAATTTACATCAACAGCACGTCAATTAAAATAGAACAATTTAACACAAGTAGCTTGTTCCAATATTATGCATAGGAAAGAAATGCATATATAATGAATCAAATCATTTTCACTAAATCTAGCAATATGTTGAGATGAAATATTGTTGTATTTGTAGATTTTAAAGTCACAATAAGGTGAATTGTTGGGTGATTGGTTAACAAAGTAAACAAACCTGTCAGCTGAGCTAAGGCAAGGAACAGGTTTTCGTACGTTACACTCAATAGGGGCACCAGAAGCATGTTAATTTTTTGGCAAGGCCTGTCCAATTCCACATCCTGCTTTCCTTTTTTTTTGCAATGTTCATTGTACAGCTTCTGGATGAAGCTTCAAGGGTAATGCCTTTGGCTTTTACTTTTTGCATTTTCTTCTCATCTTCTCCTCTCAATCACACATCTTTTCTTTTCTGCCAACATCTGAGCTTTGTATTGGCTTTCTTGATCTTCCATCGTGCTCTCTGCTGAGCCTTCGCAGCGTCCCCTTTCTTCCCTTGCCAGCAATGCTGCATCTGAAGTCTGTGTCTAGCCTTACTGCTGTGACTAACTCTCTGTTTGTTGGTCATGTTCTTCCTGCTCGGTTTCGCACGAGCACATTCTTCCTCTAGACATATCTTGCACCACTGAGGATGCTGTTTTATCAGTTTCCAAAAGTCTTTCAAGCGACTGGCACCAGTTCCCATTTTTTTTTTTTTTTGTGGCAAAGTCCTTTCTGCTGACCCACATGTGGCTCACTCCCTAAGCTGCTGAGCCTTCCAAATAATAACAAAAAACAAAAAAGGGGATTTCGGTGGGAACTGACTGCACTTTCACTTTTCAATGTTTTAAAAAAAATATATTCTGAAAACCAACTAGGATTGCAAAAAATAACTTGCGACTGTATTTGTGGCTTAGGTAAAGAGTACCATGGTTTTGCAATTAAAGGGGACGAGTAGACGAGTAAAAATAGTATTTTCCTTCTTTTTGAAAGAGGTAATCCCGAAAGTCGGATCGATAATCGTGGTCCTTTCTTCCATCCTGCTACTCCAAGATCTTTACATGCGCAGATAACGAACGAACACAGGCATGTGATTTTAAAAAAAAAAACCTGAATGTGCTTAACAAGCCACCCACGAACTGGCATTCTGAAGGCAACTGGAGACTGACACTCCCCGCCGTTCTGTACAACTGCCTCCTCACCTTAGCTGGCATCACTGATGGGGAAGAGGAGAAATAATAGAAGCGGCAACTTACCTCAGCTGATGACGCCATCTCAGCGAAGCGGAACACATCCCATAACGTCACTGCTTTCTGTGTTACACATAGGCAGTCTCTGCTGGTGGATGGTTCTCGGAGAGCTGGCAATCTTCTGAAAATGGGGAACTGGACCCGATTTGCAGATTTTAAAAATGCGCGTCCGATAATAATTGACAACAGGGGTGTGTGTGTAATAAAAGGCTTCTCCCATCCTTACGCTGCACTTTTGCAAGCATAGGACTGTCGGTCTACTTGTGGGCAGTCTTAAAGACCCCACCTATAGCCCTTTAAATTTTCCAAAGTCCCCCCCAACCCCCCTTTTTTTAATAGATGTAATTCGTTCTTACTTTCTTAGCGAACCCCTGTCCTTATGTCGGGATCTCAAGGAAAGTGGGTGCGGGTATTGGCCTTGTGTGGCCAAGTGGGTAGCAGTTTACTTGCCGAGTTTCTACCAATGGCTGGAAAATCCCTGCTAGAACTCTCCTGTCTGGTGAGGGGAAACATGTCCTCTCGTGGACGAACTGGTGCAGAAGGGTGAAAAAAATAATGCTTCGTGGGTATGAATGTAATTTAGAATATAAGGCGATAAACAGGTGGGAAGACACCTCAGATTAAAAGCTAAAAGATCTGGGTGTATTTTGTAAGTAAGGGGATCCAGTGATTAGCAGTAAATTGTTTGTGTGTTGGCCATCTTGGTTTTGAAGGATAGTTATAAAATACTGAGAAATGTAAAAGAAGAAGCAAAGGATATCAGGTTACAAGGGTTCCATCTGTACGCTGGAAGTAAAAGGCTTTTAGATTTCCAGAGAAAGAAATGGCAACAAGGACATCACACATATCTATAAAGTTTTGCTAAGATAAGACAATTTCACCCAATTACAAGAACAGGGCATTTCAATGGGAAGCGGGTGAAGACCTAACTCAGATTTTGTTATAAAGTTACACAAGAAATTTAAACGAACGCCAAAAGCCGTTAAGAGCATTTTGATACAGGCATCCTGGTACCTTATCAGTCAACTGTGAGGGTGCCCATTGTATATTAAAACCTTTCTTTATGTAAATTATTGATAGATAATGTATGATGATCCAAAGTAATTATTGATAATTATCAGTTGATAAATGCTTAAAAATTAGTTAGTACAGTTTTTGAACACTTTTCTTTTGGGTAAAGCTTTAGTTAAATCTTGTAATTAGTAGAAGTGCTGGTAATTACCACTGGGATAAACTCTTTTTTTTCTTATTCTTAATACAGTTTTGCCATTTTTGTTTTTTTATTTTCAACTATACACACCTAATTTTTTACTTTATTTTGTGTAACTACCAGCACATTCACAAAATCTCACATGCCAGATGAGCATTTATGCTCCTTTAGCCAAAATCATTTTAAGACTGCTCTAAACAGGGGCTTTGCCAGGAAATCTTGGAGAAGGAGTAGCTGATGAAATAGCCCCTCATAGGCCACTCCTTCCACTGGATGCTGAAGAAAATATTACAATAGGCAGTATAATAGTCATCACCATTTCTATATTAGTAAAAGAATTCATATATTGAATCCCAAACCGTGCATTCAGGAAGATCAACGTTGAATGCTGAAAAATAGGATAACCAAAATGTACCTTCAAAAAGTTACATTTAAGGCTTAAAAGTTTTTTTTTTGAAAACTCACATTGATACTCTTACTTTTACTAACTTTGCTAGGTCATTTTGTTATATTTGTCTGGAAATTCAGTAGAGGTCAATGCTTTTGTGAAATACTCTTCATCAAGGAAGGGCTACCCAAGTTTGAGGAAAACGTTGAAGGATTAGTGAGGTTTTTGTTCCTTATTTTATATGAAATGCTAATAACAGAATTAAATTGCTCAAATAGCAACAGATGTAAGTACTTAGAGACTGGTAAGATATCTTCAAAATGAACATGTGCAGCTAAATAATATCCAATTCTGGACCTGGGAGAGCACCCAAGGAAATTATTTACTCCACTCATACACCATAAATATAAATTAAGAAACACTGATTAATACTACTTATTTGCAATACCTTTTTTCTTCAATTCTCTATTTATATTTAATAGAGGAAGTGAGGTTAAGAAGAAACATTTTTTGGATATCCAGGGATAGGATGTATTTTTGACTTGGTTGGGGGTAAAATGTAGCTGCCTGAGATCTCTCCTAGAGTTATTCTAAGAAGAGAACAGAAATAAATAACGAGGGGGCATTTTGATTATCACAGTAAAAATTCAAACCAGCTAAATAATTTTCTTTAAAGCATATTTTATCCTAAGTGTTAAGTCTTAGGCTTAACATTTCTGGAAGAACAAGAAAGTATTTTAAGAGAATCAAATCATACTTTTGAAGTTGAAGAGTAAATGCCTTTTGTTATAATTTGTAGATAAATTCAAAATAAATATTTATTGCTATTTCTTTTGATCTAATGTCAAATGTCATTTCCAAAAGAATTCCAAGAGGATTTTCCTTCATTAATTAGCAGAGAGAAAAAAAAATGCCTTAAAAAAACTGCTTGCTTTGCTAAAAGGAATCAAGGCTGTTGGCGAGTTGACAGACATTAAATGTATGCATATAATGGCTAGTGATCAATCAATATTTCACTATCTATCAACAACAGAATAGGTAAATCAAACAATGAAAGGACCTAAACAAAGAGGTCACTCTTGGGTTACTATACAACATCTAAGGGGGAGGACATATCGAGTGTTTTGTTGAATTGGCAGATTTCTAAATAGCGAGAATATGAGATTTCAACATGGACTGTGTGTACACAACATGCATTTATTTACATATCCACACACCTTCACGCTTTTAACAGCTATGAATTGAATGGATAAGATCTGTTTATTTGAGAACACTTGAGCACTCAAATAACAGGGGAAAAACAGTGATATGGCTCTGTGCTACCTTAAAAAATGAAATAAAACAAAGATAGAAAGTCAGATAGTCACTACATTATCAATAATTGTCTATGTAAAATAAAAAATAAAACAATGAAAATGTAGATTGAGTAGCTTAGCCATGCAATGAAAGAAATTTGTGTGTAAATAATTTTTTAATTAAAATTTTATTATGGTTTTCCATGCTTTAGTTTCTAAGAAAAACTAGGCTGAAGTTGATGCCTCTGAGACCATGTATATGTCTTATACTCCCAACCAGTTCTCATTGCTCTGAGACTTTGCATTAGAACCCCTCTATTATTTTTTTCCAACTATCCAGAAATTCACTTAAATGGGAAGCATCACTGAATGAAAAGTAATCTTTACTTTCATCTTTCATGATTGCCATAAAGGAACCATCTCCGCATAGCCTTTAGATGATATTTACTATCTTTTGTACCAATATCGTACAATTTCAACTTTATTTACTGCTGGAGTGGATTTGAAAGTCTGCAAGGAAAAAATTTTGAAAACTTAGAGACAATCTGTAAGTCAGCCCCCTTGTTTCCTTGCATTCATTTAACCAACCTCTCTTTAATTTTCTCCACCATTGGTGAGTAACAAGATGCTTTATAAACGTAAATCAACATCTTTTCGTTCCTGTTCTAAATGAAAATAGTAATTCTAAATAGATTTATAAAAGAAAATAACGACAGATAAATCAAACAGAAAACTCTACTCACCGACTCATGGTAAATATTTAAGTTGGCTCTAACACCTGAAGCTAGACAACTCCCCTTGTTCGATAACCCAGTTTTCCACGCAGGACATATGTTCCCATGGAAATCCACTGGAAGCTACTGATCATGTGCTGATTCTAAAAAAGAGAAATTAATAATTCAAAGGATTAAAGGTAAAGGCAAACAACAGGAATAATGGTATCAGGATGTTTGCATAGTGTCAGGAATTGATCTTTGTCTAAATCTAAAGTAATATTTTGGCAAGGACCTTTAGTGATTAGTCAGTCTGTTCTTCGTTTCCCCTGGTAAACACCATGGTCCATCTTCCTCAAGATATGAAAGGAAGTAGATCCCAAAACCAAGATATTATCCTTACTAGACTAAAACAAATTGATCATGCATAACTGGTGTGAAAAGTATAAAGATTTAATTTTTAATCTTATTTTTTCCTTTTAAATCCTGCAGTTTACAGAGAAAGAAAAACTGATACAATAAAAGCTAAAAAAGCAAATTTATACTTGCTCTCTTACTATTATTGTTGTTGTTTCTGATATCATTTATTAGTTTATTTTTTGTCTATTATCCTAGTTATTATTATTATTATTATTATTATTATTATTATTATTATTATTAGTTTTTAAATTTGTCCTACGAAAAACAATTGTCCAAATTTCTTCATTATTTACACTTATATATATATATATATATAAACCTAACCTTATACCCACTTCTCATGCTAGAGAAAACCGAATACAATTTCTTTTAATTCAACTCCACTCATTCTGTATATATATATACAGTATTAATATTAACAGATGCGTCCCTGACAACGTGGCGATGGGTTGCTAAGGAGAACTCCGAGCGAGAAAAGGGCAGGTAAAGAATGTGATAGGCTCAGCAATACAGGATTTTTTTTTTCCTCTTCCATTTTATAAGAATCAATAATTTAAAAAGTGGATGAATAAAGTACACACTCACCGGAAGGAAACCGTTCATGCGGACAGAGACGTCAGGACAGAAAACCAGTGCAGTAGCACGGTGCCTGGTTACGAAGGTAGTAACGTGATTAACTCGCAGAGTCCTCTGGGCTCAGGTAGCACCAGGGAAGTTCAGACAGGTTTGAAAACCGGACCAATTAAAAAGAGCGCGGGAAAAGTTCGAGTACTACTTCGCTACACCAATCAATTCCGCGAATCGGACGTTTATTTATTTGCAATAAAGATGCCACAACTGAATGCAGATGATAAAATATGGTGTTTAGTTTTGTCAAACATATAAAATTGAACAAAAAGTTAACAAACATAGTTTTAAAAAAAGAATCTTAAAATCCATAAAAAAAGAAAAGGAGTACTTTCCAATAATGCCAAGTTTGGTTATTTGCTCTCTTCATCTCTCCACCTTCCCGTCTCTCTCTATCTCTCTTCATCTCTCCAGCCCCCCTTCTCTCTCTCCCTTCATCTCCATCTCTCTCTGTCTCTCTCTTTTTTTTTCATCTCTCCACCTTCCCGTCTCTCTCTCTCTCTCATCTCCATCTCTCTCCCCCTCTCTCTCTCATCTCCATCTCGCTATCTCATCTCTCTCATCTCCATCTCTCTCCCCCTCTCTCTCTCATCTCCATCTCGCTATCTCATCTCTCTCTCTCTCTCTCTCTGTACTGGTGCCCTCCCTCTCTCTCCATCTCTCTCTCTCTCTCTAGTACAATAAATAAGATAATTTATATTTTAATTATTTGACACGAATCGTTTCACCTGCTCCTTTTATTTACAACGATTATCTTTGACATTAGTTTTTTGTTGAGATTAAAAATCACCGAGGAGGGAAAAAATATTTCTGAAAGATTTTTTTTAAAATTAGTTTTTAAAAAAAAAATACAACTAATTTTAAGACGCAAATCTGTTAACGTAACAAGGGAGATCATTCTATTTGACCTACTGAAGGTAAAAAAAACAACCGATGGGTCAAAGTTTAACAAACATATTGTTAACTATTTTTTAACGCGTTATTATTATTATTCTCAGTGTAAAAAATAAATACGTAATTTTAAAAGATCATATATTTAAATATATATATATAATCGTTATTATTTCGCTTCATTTATCGCGTTACTGTTGATCACGTGACCTGCTAGTTTTTTCAAGCGCGAAATAGGAACGCGAAAGGGAGAAGGAGGAATGGAAAGTGAACTGAACGGCGAGGATGACTCGGTACCGACAGGGACGGGACACGCAGAGCTTCCTGGCCGGGGGCGGTTTTAATGTGGTCAGCTAGCGGCGAACCCCCGACGGTCGAGTCGAGTCTCGAGCGCGCGCGCGCCCTGAAGTTCTGGACAGTCGAGAGCGGGCCCCCCCCCCGGAGTATGAGCGAGGAGCAGCAGCAGCAGCAGGAGGACAAAGAGGACGCTCTCGTCCGGTCCGAGCCGAAGGTGGATCCTGCCGGCCGTCCCCTCGAGTCGACCGCACCCGGCAGCTGCACGAAGGTAGCCGAACGCTTTCCTTTATTTATTATAATGCGAAATCTCTCTGTTCTTCAGCGTCTCCCCTCATCCTCCCCCCAGTGAGGGGCTGGGCTGGTCTCGTCTCGCCTCGCTAGATGGAATGAATCCCTATCGATTTCCCCAGTCAGGACTCGACAGGAGACACTAAAAGAGTATCAGTACTGGTGGTGGTGGCGGCCAGCCATTCGATCTGTCGATAATGGTTGTCCTGTTGTCAGCTGGGAGCCGGACCGAAGGATGATTGCCCCCCCCCCCACCCCCACCTAACCTAACCCCTGCCCGGAATATCTCATTAGTTTTTGTGCCTGATTCCAGAAAAGTATGGACCAGTTCGATGAGTGCACAAGCGATAAAAAGAACAATAGAGAATTGCTGTATATATATATATATATATATATAGAGGTATGATTAATGTTAAACGAATGGGGTAGTCTTCGAGCTGTGTTATACACAGGTGTACACGGGGATATAATTTGGGGGTGCGATGCTATATCACAAACGGGGGGGGGATTAGCAGGGTACGAACTCCAGAGTTTAATGACACTTTGCTTAGCAAATAAAATATGACTTGATAACTCGATTAGACTGAGCTGCCAGCCCCTCTTCGAATCCTCCGAGGCTTTTGTTTGTTTGTGATGATAAGTGATTTCGTTGTGTGATGTGGGTGTCTCTGTTTTTCGTCTGTACAGGTGCCCTGTATTGAGGACTTTGAGTTCATCAAACCAATTAGTCGAGGAGCCTTTGGGTAAGTTAAAACTAGTTCTTTCGCAATGCAGGCATAGGGCTGCACCAGATACCACAAGTAGCCACAAGGGGACTTGAAATTGAGTATTGTGTGTGTGTGTGTGTGTGATATATGCCGTTTATTTTAATCCTGACTGGCAAATAGACAGACTGATGTTGATAGCTTGAGGTAAATAAACACAAAATTAATTCAATTCTTATTTTGAGTTAATAAATTAGCGTTCGTACTGACATTGGGTGGGGGGGGGGGCTGTTTTACCAGTTCTTGAGAAGTATGGCTGACTAAGTGAAACAATCAAAAACAAAAACATTAAATCCATAGAGAAAATGTACATTTACAAAAAAAATTTGTGCAACATCAATATTTACAAGTTTGGATTCACTGAAAGGTAATATCAGACATTTGTTGTCCTTGCACTTTACCGACATCGCCAGCCATGTCATTTTCTGCAAGTGGACTGATTTAGTTGAGTGTGTGTGGTGTGTGTTTTGGCATGGAGAGGAATGTCTTAAAACCACTGTACCTATCTTGTAGATGTAGGAGAGACGGGCTACTATGCTTCTGACATTGTCCCAAAACAACTAGTCCTCTACAGGCTAACAAATCTGACTGATCAAGTAGAGATGAGATCTTACCATGCCTTGGCTACCTCCTACCACCTTGGAGTCTCAAGATTTTTTGCACACTGCCAACATCCATGTGCTACTCTAAACATGTCATTCCCCAGACTTGAATCCGTCAAACATCTTTGGGATGGGTTTTCATCAGCACATAAAACATTGCCAGCCAATCAGCAGGAACTTCTTTAGGCTTTATAGTAAAAGTAGAGGAACATTCTACAATAGATTCTCTAATGGTTGGTAACATTGACTGTTGTGATACTAGATGCCAAATCTCTCTTTACCTTCGGATTGTTGTTCCATTGCCACGACAACTCAAACAGTAGCTGCTTGTGTTTAACTTAATACATACTGTAATGTCTGTATGCAAATTTATAAGAACAGGGATCAATTCTTTATTTATGGCCAACACATGATTGCTATTCTAACTTTGTCTCTACTTATCCTTGAATTATTCTTTTGTTTTGTACATTAGAGCCATTCTAATATTTGCCATTTTGCAGCAAAGTTTTCCTTGGTTTCAAAAAAGGAAACAGAAACAAACTCTTTGCTATTAAAGTCATGAAGAGAAAGCAGCTGGTGAACAAAAATCTGATTAATCAAGGTAAGTGGTTGGGCACATATGTGGGCATTCATGTGGCTTTGATCAAAGAAAGTAGGGTGTATGGGAAAAGCTGACAAATTTATCTATTTAAAAATGAGTTTTTTTGTCCACAAATGCTTTTCTATTTTTTTTTTTTCTTTTTGGAGAAATATCTGCCACTTTCAAAAATCCTGAATCTTATTACATGAAATGAAGAAAATTACATTGGATATGTACATAATGTGCTATTGTTCACTTAGAGAAATCTGCTGTTATTTATACCAGTATATAAAACGAGGGAAGGTGTGGATTGTTTTGTAATCTGAATGGTGTCCATTGGAAATTGAGCTATTTCATCATTTGTTTGGATGCTGCTAATAGGTCCTGACATGGTTCTCTGTGGTATAGGGTAATTAGCTGTGGTCAGCCAGGATACTAAAGTATGTTGAGGAGGTAAATCCAATTATGTGGAAACCAGGTTTTCCTGCAGATTTTTTTTTTTTTGAGTAGCTAAGATGTATACTGTAGTGCCACTTAAAAATACTGTCAGTGACCGATTAAAGAAAGCTGCTTTTTTCAAAGTCTTGATGAAATCTTAAATCTTACTAATACAAAAAATTTTATGTATCTATTAAGAAAGTGCATGTGCACAGTTTCTGTCAGCTGAAATATTCAATATTTCATACAAATGTTAATGCAGTAAAAAAAACAATAAAAACACTGCTTTTCCCATCTCTCTGTGTGTGTGTGTGTGCACACGTGTGAAATCTTCGGTCAAAGAACATTTTTAGCATTATTCAGAAAATCTTAAACTATCAATATTTTTTTAATCTCCTCAAATTCTTAAATTAATTTTTCTAGTCATGATTGAAAGAGATGCCCTAGCAGTGTCTCGGAGTCAGTTTGTTGTGCAGCTGTACTACTCTCTTCAAACCAAGAAGAACATATACTTGGTAAGTCGTATGGATTTCATTGTTGATGGTTGGCTGCTATCTCCAGTCATTTCAGTACTTGTAACAGAGATGCTGAAACTTTTCAAATAACATGTCTTTTGTTTGTGAGCATTACCATGTAACACACTCATCCTTGCTCTCCTATTCTTCTCCCAGTTGATGGAGTACATGATTGGTGGGGATTTGAAGAACTTGTTGACAATCTGTGGATACTTCGATGAGGACATGTCTGTAATATACATAGCAGAAGTGGTACTGGCTCTTGAATATCTCCACAAACTGGGAATTATTCATCGGTAAGGAAAATGGATTGTTACCAGGGACATGAAACAAAACATTCACCTATTATTTATTTTTTTAAACTACAAATTTGCATTATAGTTCAAATTAATTCTACTAAACATTGCATATTAAATTTTTTAAAGATAGAATAAGTAATTTTCACTTAAATCTTGTTTTGTGTTATGCTGTTTTCCCACCTTTGCATGCATAGGATTCAGTCTTCCTATGGAATCTTTTTAATAAAGATGTATTTTCCTTTTAGCGTGTCAAATAAGGTAATTACTTTTCTGGAAATGGAAGCAGTCGATAGAATGTCTACATACATAGCTGTTAAAATTAAATTCTGACAAATTTTCACATTTATAACAAATTTTAAAAAATAAATTTTTTTTTGAAAATGTTTCTGGAACTTTGTCAGGTATTATGTTAAAATAATTCAGCATTTTTTAAGAAGAGCCATTACTCAAACTTTCACTGTGCCTCGTAACATTCTAGTTGTCCACTGCTTCATTTCCCACAGGTAGCAGGGACTTGCTATTTGTAACTTTCAGTTTTTATTTAACTTATCATTTTTGCCATGGTGTGGGTATTCTCTTCTCCAAAAGCATTAGGTGCCATGTTGTTGTCTGTCCCTCTCCTCCGTTTATGACACAGGTGGAGGAGGAGACTTCTTTGCTCAGCTTTAAAAAAAAAAAACAACACAAAAATAGTTTAAGTATGTCCTGTTAACGAGACCTCTTGTTTTTCTTCTCGCAGTGATCTTAAACCGGACAACATGTTAATCTCTGACAAGGGCCACATAAAGCTGACGGATTTTGGGTTGTCCAAAGTGACAATTAGCAACAGTACGTATGTTTCAGAGCAGATCTGGCTGAACAGCAAGAACACATCTTGGAGCCTGTTAACCGATGTTAAGCCAGTTTTTATGGTGGGCAAGCGAACCTTGCATTTAGTAGATTGTTTTTGTTCTTGATGGGTTACAGTTATCTCTTAGTTTTTCTAATTTCCTTTTTAATAGCTTTTTTTTAAAAAATGCTCAAACTTATTTTCATGTTTGAGAGTTTCTTTTTTTTTTTTACTATAGAAGTTTTACAAGAATAAGAATAATCCTCTTTGTACTTAGAAAATAGTTCAGAATGCAAATAGAAATGTTTTGCTCATCCACAGAAGCTGCTGTGGCAATAGCCACCTTCCTTGCCACTGAAATCATTTATCTGGTTTGAATTTTCTCGTCCTGCAGCAGGCCTGGTCATTAGATTATCTTGTGTTAACCGGTTTTAGATGGTGCTTCGGTGATCACAGACGTGAAACACTCGTAGATGTTTTGAAGGCAGTACACTTGTGAGGGCTGTTTTGCAGCTGATATTTTTTTGATGGATTCTTCTTACGTCTCTTTTTCCAAACAGCAGAACAGAGATCCTGTGCTTATCTTCTATCTTTGCTTCCTTCCACAATGTTCCATTGGCCTTTTTCTCTGCTCGGCCACTTTGCACCATCATCCCACTTCTGGTGTTAATTGGATTTTCTCCTCAGATACATTTGTGGCACATGAATCTGTTCCCCCAAAAGGTTTATAGCGGTGCAAGTTTCCCCAACCCCCTTTATCCACCCCTGAGACTGGTGGAGTTAATTTTGATGGCTGCATTGATAAATCGTTACACCTGATTGAGTCACCTTGGGATTGGTGACCAGGCCCTTGCTTATTGTCTTGTGCAGATTTCCGAGTATCCTAGTCGTGCCTCTCCAGTGTGACAATCAATCAAAGCCATACTTATTTACTTGTGATACTTGAAACAAGCAGCAAATGTCCGAGAAACTTCCTTTACCTGGAAACGGAAATTACATCTTTAAAAACTCTCACTTAATGCACTGTGACCTTTTCGAAAATAGTTTAAATATGTGGGAATATTCATATTTAGTTGGCTAGTTTGACGCAAGCGAAGCCTCATTCCAGTCTCTCCTAATGTTTTGGTGTTTTTTTTCCTCCTCTCATTGTTCATTTTCGGTAACAAAGTAAAAACTAAAATGACAATCTAAAAAAAGTCTGCACACTCCTGTTTTATAGGTGCAACTAATGATGTTCATAACTGATGTCTCTCACCAATTAAAACTCAAGAAGAAAATATTTTTTAAAAAAGTTATTGATAGAACTTTTTTATGCAAATACTTAAATTTAATAGCATTATAGCAGTGTTTTGACCTCTGTTCTAAAGGTGTTATCAGTATATTTAAGATATTTCGGATATATGACTGCTGATATATGATATGCTTGCTTTATTCATGTTCTTTTTGACTTCCAGAGGCAAATTTTCAGTATAGGGACATAGCTATTTAAAAATGCAAAAGAATTTAAAACTAGTGTCTGTTGGTTGTGAATCCAAATCTGTTTGAGCCAAAAGGTTGGAGTGCGAAAGGCCATAAGTAACGGTTTGAAAGCTTTGATTTTAAGGGATCATTGTGGTTTTGAATGGGTTAATGAAAACTCTTTAAAAATTACTGTTTTCATTCAGATTTTTGCATGGTTTATTTATTAGAACTCTTCATAATTCAAAAGTTTTGGGTGGGCAATTATTGAGATCGAAAAAAGGGTAAAAAATCTTCTGAAAATGCAAGCCTTCCTACGGTTGGCAACAGTCAATTCATCGTTAAGTAAGAACTAAACCATAAGCCAAACACCAGTGTACATGCATATAACAGACAGCATAGATCTGTGTGTAGTGGAAAGAACTATGAACAAGAAAAACAAAGCATTATCAACTCACTTTTACTCAGTAGCTTTACCAGTGAGACAGGAAGAAAAAAGGAGTACATGATCTGAAAAGGGAGCCATCTAGAGCAGTGGTTGTGCCCTTCTGGAAACTTTACCTGACTGCATCTTGAGATGAGGAATTCCATGCATCCTTGACCCATTAGAGGAGGAGGAGACTTAGCTCTGGCTTTCTCATGTACCTATCCTTTGCTTATGTGTGCTCTCTTCTTCATCCAATTTTGGCATCAGTTCTAAGTTGCAGTCTCCCTGCATATCCTTGCTCACCGTCATCTTTTCAGTCCTGTGTTGCTTAAACAAGTCCCAGACAAGGCATTTTTGTTTGGCATGGCAACCACATTACTTTACAGCCATTAGAGAACGATGCCCTTGTTCTTCTCATTTTCCTTTCAGTCTTTGCCCTCTGTGAAATGTGGGCTTGGCACTTTGTCATCTTTGTGCCAGGTTATTTTGATCAAGATGGTTTTCTCCCTAGAGTGGTGCAGAGCTGTGTTGAAACAGACAGCTGCTGTTGCAGTCTGGTGATGCATTATCAGTAGAACACCTTGTTGATGAATGCAAGTTTTCGCCACTTCACTGGTGGAAATGACTTGGAGGTAGGCTACAACTTGTTCAGACTGAAGATGGTTGACTCTAATTTAGCTTCTGTCAGTGCAGTGATCATGTTTACAAAATAAATTCTTCAAAACAGTTGACATATCGAGGTGGGTGTTTACTGGAGCATTGGTACAATTAGAATCTGTATAGTACCTGGGAAGTTATGTTACCTGCATGATTAAGTAGATTGCATGAACTATTTTGATAAATTTAGACAGGAAAAGGTGTACAAACAATTTTTTTCCTTCCAGTAAGTTTTGATTTAAGTATTTAAAATGCTGGCTTAATTCTAATTGTGGTCTCTATTCTAATTTTGCAGTGAAAGTGTTCCATGAAACTCTTGGGTCACTAAAGAGCCAGGCAAGACTGGCTAACAACTCCTTGACACCTGGACAAATTCTCTCTCTTTCTAGCTCCCTTGGCTTTGTAAGTGAAGTCTGATTAATGTGGTAGGGCACAACAGTGTGAAAGATGGGGCGACAGTAGCACTTCACATAACTCACTTTTCTCCTATTTCACCTCTGCATATAATCACTTGCATATTTTGCAATATATGAAGGAGAGGTGTTAGTGGTGATGTATTATTTGTAGAAGAAGGCAGGGGGGGGTCAGTTCAGAGATATTATTAGTTAGTTCACTAACTAAAGAACTTATGTTTCTGTAATCTTTCCTCTCTTGCCATTCTCACGTTTAATCCTAAGGAAAGCTGTTTCGGTTCGGAGTTATGTTAAGTTGTTAGTACAAAAAATAGAAGTGATGATGGTGGACAAAGATTTTCCATAAACAGGTTATTTATGAGTAATAGGATGATTGAAACTGCATGAACAAAATGATGGTTTTTGAATGTTAGTTTTTCTGTGAAAACTGTTTATAGATATTTGAGATGTGTTAGCACTACTCGCACTTCATCTTTAACTTGTGATTACCTTGCATTTTTTCTCTTTTTCAGTCTTCCCAAAAACCCCAAAAATTTCGAAGAACTGCACATTTTGCCTGCAGTTCCAGCCCCAGTCGGAGTCCTCGAATGCTGATCCGGTCAGAACACTTGAAAAGTTGCCGGGGGCGGCGCTACAGTCGAGCTACCCACCACTTTCATGCCATGCCACCCATTCGACGGCTGAAAGATCTGATGAGCCCTGAACCTGCGATGAGAGACAGGTCTGGCGGGGCTTTGGCTGGTCAGGAGCACGCTTTTTCAGAGCCGCCTCTCAGGAGGGTGGGACTCATGAACACTGCTTTTGAAGGCAGCTCCTCTTCAAGTTGCTCGGAAGAAATTGACAGCAGCTTCAAGGAAACACCCCGTTTACCGGGTGACGAAGTGACAAAGAACATCTACACATCCAAATCTTTGCGGAACATGAGAAACGGTTCGTACTCAGAAGATGAGGATGAACCAAAGCGGGGTGTTTCTGCTTCACTGGTTTTGCACAAAGAATCAGAACCTGCAAAAGGGCCGCTATTAGAAATCAAGCGGAGAATAAGCTTGAAGCGCGAGTTCGATTGTGTGGAAAAGAGTCCTGTCTTTAATGTGAATACGAACAGTGGACTAACGAAGGACTTGATGGGTTTTTATCCGTTTGGGGATGAAGAGAGAATTAAAAGGATTAATGACTTGCCAACACCAGAGAATCTAAGCATTGATTTCCAAGCTGCTGCAAAGACTCAACTCATGCCTACTAGTCAAAAGAGGCTGCAATTCGAAAACCTCTCTCCTCTTAATCCACTTGAATCAGATTCTCAGTCATGTGTTCTGTTAGCCTCAAACTCCCCCCTGGTGAACTGTGGTCTCAGTGAGTTTAAAACTGACATTATAATGGATGCTAAAAATGAGAACAGCTCCCCGCTGGTAAGTTTGTCAAAACAAGGGGGAGGTAATTTCGTAAATTTCTATCTTTTGTCTCAAGGATTTTGTCTACTACTACTAGTTACCCACAGCCCCTATTAACACTAATTTTGTAGCAAACAGACAGCAGCTTGTGTCTGCAGAAAGAGGGTTAATATCTTAAATTTTTTACAAAGAGAAAATTTAAAAAAAAATTTTTTTGACTTGTGAATTTTGGGGAGAATGGAAAATTTTCTCTTGAAATGATTAATGAATAAATTATTCAACTCTATTATTTTTCTTCCCTTTGTATGAATTCTTCCAAGATAGTACAAGAATTAATTCTTTGGATATGACTAATTAGTAGTAGAGTTGGTGTCCAGTCAGGGTTAAACTTGATCTCAGATGCATTCAAGGGTGGCTTGGAGAAAATCTGGCCAGGTGTTACATCAGGTATCTTTTGAGAAGAAAACATTTTGATAGGGGACTTAGAGAATCCCTGGCTGATTGGAATATTAGTTGAAATGGGGAAGGGAACAATCAAGAGTCAACACCAGTTCTATTATAATAAACACAATTTCAGTGTATATTGTGTGCCTGCCTCGTGATAAAATGCTTTAAGATTATACAGTTCAGTTTGACTTAATCAATAGAAATTTACCCGGTTATCTCCCCTACATCGCAAATTTTAAGTTTGCCACCAAAATAAAAAGAAAATAGCTTATTGATTTCACCCTTTGATGTATCTGGCTGTGGTAAGTTTGTTTTGTTTTTTGGTGACATCTGTCCTACAGCTCTAGGAATTTTCCCACACTTTCCTTATCTAGTTTGGTTAAATTACAGATTTAAGAGAGAATCCAAATGCAACAAGTAAAACATTTAACACATCATCACAAAGAAAATAATTTGTTGAAATCCACAGAATTGGTACAGATGGCCACTGAGAACTACATTTTCTGCAGCTCTGCTTTATTTTGAAATCATCTGTCTTGGTATGTTCAGAACTACCATAAAACCTCCATTTAACAGACTTCGGCAGCAACGGACGCCATCTGGTCTCCAAACAAAGGTCTGCATTGAGCTGTGTGAAAAAATGTTTGCTTGGGCACCTTTTGCACGTGTGTGTAAACGTCTGGATTTAACGGAAACCCCCCCTTATTAGTCTGTTAAATCGAGGTTTTACTGTAACTGAAGGTGACTGATGATAATTTTTTGCCAAATGTGTGGTATCCTAGCAGAGGCTTGCACAGGTGGATTGAATACTGTTGGTGGCTGGTTATAAGAGACCAGGAGGAAACACCAATGGCTAGAGACCCGAGTGGGTAGCCATACAAATCAGTTAATCCTTGAGGGGGGGGATGCTTTTAAGGTCACTGATCAAAGGTAAAAAAAAAAATTGTCATTGCTGCTTGTGCAGGTAAGAACCATGTGAGTGATTTGTAGAGTCAGCTGGAGCAATTTCTTTGGCATATTAATTTGCTTAGTTGAACAATACAAACAACTTTGTTTAATTTTGTCTCTGACTACTTTTATTGAAAACTAAATTAGTTTTTGTGTAGAACTGGAATTAGATTTTTCTTTCTTGAGAAACTGAAAACAGTTTGTTGTCCAAACTAAATTAAGGCTGAGTGCATTCCATGGAAATGGCTCACTTTGGCACACCATCCCATCATGGTTTCTTCTCACTCTTCAGCCAACCATGTGGGCTTCCTCCCACACCTAAAAAATTAAAAGCTCAAGTAGGGTTGGAAATGCAGGGGGCCCATGTTACACCAGGATGCCTATCTGTAGGTCCAGTGTAGAGAAATGGTGACAATTGCAACTTAAATATCAGTGTTTATTCCATAGAGGCAGGAAGCTGCCATAGCTGACGAGGCTCTCAGTTGTTGCTGTCATCTTGACTTCCTGCTTATGCATTTTACAACCCAGGCCCCTACTGAAGCTGTTTAATTGATTGACATGAGCTTTTACCATTAGCAGAAGCAAAGGAATGCTTCCATTGTACTGGTGTCAATTAGGTTGTTCTATAGTAATTTTTTATTTTTTTTTCTTAAACAGAATTCTGGAGAATCAGCTGTTCACATTCTCAAACCACCTCAGTTGCAAAACATACTGAGAACTCCTGAAAGAAAAAAGAGCATACAGAAGGTACATTTTTGATTTTTTTTTTTTTTTGCTGCTTTTTTTAGCTGTTAACTTAATTTAGAAAGGAACTTCACTGCAATAACAATTTTCATATCATGCTACGGTTTTTTTCTTATACACACAACGCCTGAGTTGAGCCCTCATTATTTGGGAATGTTATGATACGGCCAGAATCTCTGGAGTAACTAAAGTGCAGACTTACGAGGAAAAGTCTTTTGATAATCCTTAAAGCTCAGTGTATGGATCCCAAGAGAGTTTCACTGATGTGATAAGTAAGAAACCATTTCTGCAGTTGGGTAATGTTATGAGAGCTAACTCCTAATACCAGACAGCAACATGATCTTCTCTCTCTTCATGCACTGGAAAGATGAGTCTGGCTTATTGTAAGCTTTGCATTAGATGTGCTTTAGTAAGTTCTCTCTCTTTTTTCATTTGCACATCTGCATATTTAATTAAACCATGTTGCATCTCAGGATGTATGAACTGTTTTCAATAAAGATTCAGAAATTCTCTGCTTTACAAGATTTCTTGGCTGCGTAACAGTTGGATAGCTGCTGTTAACAGTAGAAACTCAGTTTTCTTTCTTACTGTTGCAATCAGAATTTTATTACTTGTCTAAATTAATTTTTAAAAATTTGTTTGTTTATATTTACCTGATCATGCACAATTAAAAGATTCTGTAGTACTGTAAGCATGGTCACAAGGCATTAATGAATCCAAGACTTCAAATAACCATGGTGCCACCACATTGGGAATGTAAGCAGTTCTCAATTTATTTTTAAACTAACCTCTCAGACTGCGCAAACGCAGATACGGCGGCCCTGAACTGGGACGTCATGTCTATCCTTCAATTTCAAGCATCACTGTACTTGGTAGTGTTTTTTTAGAAATTATCTGAATCCTTTCTTTTTCACTTTATTTATTTTTTTCCTGACATCTTTAAGTTGACTTCTGTGTATTTAGTTTAGATTTAAGATTTATGGCATTGCATACTCTGTTTAAATTGTAAATAAAGTACCACAGCTGACTGTAAGCTAGAAGAACTGTGCGTTGATTGGTCTATTTCACCCAGCTGCATGAAGAATTTAGATTCATGGCCTTATTGTTGATACCCAAAAGTTCACATGGCCATGTCTAATATAGACAGTGGAAATTATATCCAGTTGTTCCCGCATTTTAGGATCGCCCTTGCCCAAATATTTCTGCACTGTTGGTGGTGGTGTGGGAGAGAATTTTTAAAATGCCAGTGGTTTTAGAAATCAAAGAATAAGGACGCACTTAATTTTGAGAGAACTTCATTTGATGAAGAGATTGGCACAAAGGCAAAAAAAAAGAGAGAGAGGGGAATTGTTAGTGCAAGTGAATTTCCTTATAACAAATTGGCATTTGTAGTTTCTGTGCAGATGACTTTTACGGCCACTGCTTCTCTCTTCCAGCTTCATGCAGCAGCCCGGAAGCTGAGCACTGTGAAGGCATTTGGTCAGCTGTTGATGACCCCAGACTGCAACATTAAGCAGGTAGGTTCGATGACCACTCCAGTCTGACCGGAATTAAGTTTACCTTTGTTTTTTTTTTCTTCCTGTGCTTAGGCTGCTGCACCTAAGCTGTTTCACCAGTGAACTGGCTTAAATAAAAATCTTTGCTGGAGACTGAATCTTTTGTGGACCACGTTGCTAAGTGACATGGGTACAGAGCTTTTGGTACCCCCCCCCCCCTACTTCGGTGGCTGCCTTGTTTGCCAATTCCTTGTTATGCCTGTGTGTGGGCACATTGGAAACACCTGTCACATCAGTAAGAAAATAGATATTCAAACTCAACTGCAGTCATTCACTGTTAATGAAAGGTGTGATTGGTGGACAGATTGGGGAAACTAGAGCAGGTGTACCTGTATCAGTTGTAGTTAAAACCTATTTAAAAATTATTTAGTAAGATTTGAAGCATAAATATTAGTGATGCAGACAATATTATAGCTGATAAATATGAGCACACTCAGCCTGAAGTTTATTTTATTTGGTGGTATTTTTATTATTATTACTGTATTCTCTGAATTATAAGATGGCCTCTCCTCTTGGTAATGATCAAAGAGAATACTAAAGCATAAACCCAATCTCCAATGTTACCAGATGAATTGAGTTGCTACCCTGGGCTGATAGCCCTGGGTATTTGATATTACAGTTATTTGCTGTGCACAAATCCTTTTTTGTTTTAAAACTGGTTTATAAATCAAATCAAAGGCCATTTAAAGATATAAGGCTTCCTATCTTTGAAAACGGCCTCTTGGATTTACATTTTTCTTCTGCATCTTTGAAAACTAATGTTATTAGCAGTAAACACGATATTTTGATTGTTTATAAATATTTCAATTCATCATTAGTTGGGGCTTGGCAAATTCTTAAGGCTAGGTTTGAAATATAAAAAAAAAAAGGAAGGAAATTTCCATGCGAAACAATTTGAAAGCAATTTCACACTCTGTGGCTTCTCATCATTAGGTTATTAGGAGCTGTTTGGCTAATGCCAATTAAAACAAAAGCTGCATGTTTTGAAAAATGCCCCGTTGACATCGCCTGAAACAGATTCAAGTATTACGTTCACTGGTACTTGTTTCTTCAGCCAGTCTTCTTCTTACTGCTGCTCTGTTGCCGCCCATTGTCGCCTGTTAGATTTTTATTGGAAAAGGAACATTTTCGTTAATAAAAACTGATGATGACAAAATCCCGGTTTTCTTAAGGAAAATGGAAATGATGAAGATTGCAGTTCAAGACTCTGAAACAAAGATAAGAAAGAAAAATTCCAGAGCATGTGCATCCACCTTTTGTGATGTATTCACCTCCATTCCCCCTGTTTTTTTTTTCTAATTTCTACTTTGACCCTGTCAATTTACTTATCCCTTCAGATGGGGGCTTGTTCTTTCTTAAAGGATATGCATCAAAAGATCTACGCTGGGTGCCATTATTTTGAATTAGCCAGTAAAGTAATTCCTCAAGCTTAAAAAGATGATATTTTGTGGAGAAACTTTTTTTTTAATGTACAAATTTCCTACCAGCAGATATGTCGTACTTCCATGTACCAGTAACCTGATACTACAGGGTGTTTTATCAGAAGTCTTCAACCCTGGCCATCGGCATATGTATAGATAATTTTTGCATAGAGATGTGATGACGTTTATTATGTGGAAAAGAGGTGGGTTGCATCTGTGGCCATCAATCTGATCCAGACGATAAGACCAAGATGGTTGAAGCCCGGTTCTGCTAGCTTTGAAGATCTTAATTTTGCTCAAAAAAAAAAAAAAAAAAAAAAAAGGAACCAGTTCTGGTGTTGTTGGGTTGCTTGCTTTCCTTCTCTGGGTATATAAAAACAATTTGTGTTATGAATGGACATGATTCAGCAGCTAAAACCAGCGCTAATAACTGGTCTGGAGTTTGTTTGGTTCCCAACCATCTCATCCACATGTGAGAAGAAATTCACTAACTCCAGATTAACTTTCTTTTTCTTTAGGAAGTTAATAAAGGATGGTCTGCCAGGTTTGGTTCTGGCTTTAAGAAAAGTGTCGTGAGAAAAAAGAAAAAAAGTTAGCTGTAAAAGTGCCTCCAAGTATCGATGTCGGAGCAACTAAAGAAAGAAATTCCTTTGTTTGTTTACAGTTTCAGAATTCTGCTTTTGTTACCCTGGAGGAAGGATCATCCATGCACTATTGATTTTTAAACCACCATTTTTTTCTAATCACATTATTGGAAAGAAGTGAGGAAAGAGGAACAAAAAAGAAAGTGAATTTTTTGAAGCAATGCCTAAAAATTGTTATTGTGTGTTGTTTTTTTCTTCCTCCAGCATAACCAGGGCAGAATCTTGGAAATTTAAACAAACAAAATTTTTCTCTCTAATTACTCTGACATCATATTACTTGCAGGCAATTTCCCTCCACTGTTGTATATAGGGTGTGCCAAAATGATGTGTACTACACAGTTTTGTACGCTACTATGTCCCATTGTTAAGATGCATTTCATTTTGAAGCTCACAGATGGCGACACCGTGCAGTATGATAACACGCTCCTGATGTCACGTTTTTTCACTGTGTGGCAAAAATGTGTGTTCATCTTTGGATGTAAACTTTACTGGGAGGTGGATGGGATGGTGTGGACCAAATGAATAACTGTTGTGCTTTCCATATCTCATGCATTGTATTTTTTTCATTGGGATGTGTTGAAGGTGGGACAAGGTGTATGTATGCCACAAGAGCAGCTACCTACCATCCATGAACTCCAGCAGAGCATTGTTAATGCTGCAATGCTTGCATGAATGCTGATGGTGGACTGTCTGGCTATGTGTCTTTGTTTACTAGGCTATAGAAAAGTGTTTATATATATTTTTTTGGCCATGCACACGCATGCGCAGGTGCATAAAAATGTTACCTACTTTTTCAAGACTTAATAACAGTACACATGATTCAGAAATAAACTATTAATTCTAATGTTATCATTTCAAACTTTTTGCATAAGTATGGACCCAGTGAATTATTTCTCTGACTGCTAAGTTTAGTTTATACTGAACACGCAATGGTTATATCCATCTGATGTCATTTTTTTACCACTAATTTAGATATTGTCAGCTCGTACTGTGCTTTTCTGTATACATATTAATGGTGACTGCTATTGCTTTATTTGGAGTGTGAAAATTGCAGCTAAAACAATTCTTGTTTCTTAAAGCTAGCTACCTTCAAGGGAGAAAGTTGGAGTTACATAAGGCAATAAAATAAGTGAACTGGTTCAGCTGTGAACTTAAAGGGCAGAGGGAAGAAGAGAAGATAGCTAGCTGATTGCAATACCTCTGCATACCAAAGATGGTTGAGAGGTTTATCTGATTGGCTAGAAAGCTTTTGCATGCATGTGGAAAGAAGAGAAAGAAAAAACCAACTTGATTGGACTAAATAACATCACAACTACATCTTGGACCAATGATAGATGCAATAACATTTGGTTCTAAGCAATGACAGTATATTGAAAGAAAAGTATGAGGGGGGCTGCATTTGCTTTACAATTAAATACTGTCTGAAATATGAATCTGTTGGCTTTTTTTAATGGTGAATTGATAAAAATTGGTAGGATTGAGAGGTTTCAAGATGTTCAATGCCATATGATTTGATCGGGGGAGGAAGGTGGTTTGATTGGTGCTGAGTTTATACTGCAGTGAAGATAATCTGAAGCACATTAGAAACTCAGCATACAACACCTCGTTAGAAAAGAATTGGAGGGACTTCTTAATAACATAATTTGGTTCTCAAACTCCGGGACTGAATAGGGATGAACTAGATTAGAGAGTGGTTGGGTCATTTTTAATTAAATGTCAGTCAGCTATAGAAGAATTGGCAAGGTACTCACAAGGCAATATTTTGAAAAGTAACTGAACAGATCGGCCAAAATATGTGCAGCGGTTAGTCACACACAAAGTGGATATTTTGATGGAACATTGCTCCATTTCATTTGCTTCAATTTTGTTTTGCTGAAATAGTTCATTTTCACTAACAATAAAGTGTTGAAAAGGCAGATAACTGTTTTTGTATGGTTAGCTCATAATTTTGGATGCCAGTGTACATATTTTTCATTAACAATTAGTAAACTTAACATATCTTTTTGCTTTGATAAAACCAAAAGTAAATGTGGCGAAAAAAGAAACATTTGGTAATTCTCCAAGTGACTTCTAGAAACTCTTATGGATTCTGATGGCAAAAAAAATACATTGGTATTCAGAAGATAATTGAAAATGTTGGCAATGTTAGAACCTATTGCTGTGGCTAGTTGCATCCATCTTGTGGCCATAGTAATTTTTACAAGGCAGACAACTCTGGCCTTTTTAAAAAGTTTTTTTGTGGTTTAAAAATTTCAGTTTTTAAGAAACGTGCAAACCAATTATGGATGTGTGTGGTGGGGGAAAAAGAACATTTCAGATTAATTCTGATTGATTTGTTTTTTGCTTTTGAATGACTAAGAGGCCAGTTTTTCTTCAGATGTGACAAACTTTAATTCACAGTTAATTTTAAAAAAGAGAAGTGTTACTATGTATCTCATGGTGTTTGAGTATTGACTGCATCGTTAAAAATGTAAAGGGAAATTAACCCAAGATAAGGAACCAGAAATATCTCTTTAATTGACCATATTACCGCGTATCTGTTATAATGTAGCATTATTTCAGACACAAGCATTTTCCCTAAGGGGTTAACTTGACATTTGCCACAAGCAAGTGACCTTTTACTCTCAAAGTTCAAACCTGTCATCTAGCATAGGTATGCATGCTGATTGACAGTAATGCGGAAAAGATCTGAAACAGTGCGGCAAGATACTTCACTCAAAAATGATAACTTGTTTCCGATGATAGTGAATCCAAAGTGTTTGTACATGAGTGACTGCTTCTTTTTTTTTTTGTTTGGTTCATTCGCTTTTTTTTTTTAAATCTTTTGTGGACTTTGATGATAATTTTTAGAAGAACGAGATGAAGTTTTGGGTTAGTGATATTTCAGATGAGTTTTCCGACAGTCTTGACAATGGCGAATCTCTCACACGACAGCTCATTGCTTTAGCCTAATACAGAGATTAAATAAATGTCACGTATTCTGAGGTAACATTTAAGATCCTCATTGCATTTTAAAATTCTTCACCAATCAACCAGAATGAGGATATATTTAGCAGCAACTAAAAGTCTATCTGGAGTTTTTCTTTTATCTGACCACCAAACGTAGAAAATCAGCATCTGTACTGCTTGCTCGGGACAGTAATGAAACCAGAACCGTTCAGTTTGCTTGGGTTCACAGGTTCCATAGCAAAAGCAAGCAGTCTTCTGTTTGAAGATCCAGTGTGGTTTGTTGTTCAGGAAACAGTTTAAAGATGTTTTTATCACTGCAGAATGTTTAGAAGATTTTTCAGTAGCGATGCTGAAGTTCAGACCAGACCCCTGTGGCAACCATACCCTGTCCCATCTAATTTTGCTTTGTTTTGCCAAACTTTTAGTTCCAACTTTTGCAAGTACTGTCTGTATTCAGCTACCAAACCAGTTATAATTACCGCCGCTTTAGCCCTAAAAAGACTATTAAAAAAGTTGCCCATTTGCCTATGTTCATAAATATCACTGATAAATACCCAACCTCATATCTGTGAATATTCTAGTACACTGATGTTGTCCATCACAGAATTTACTTTGAAGACATTTTGACCCTTGAACCTTGCATGTTAAATGGAAATCAGCATCTAGGTTCAAATCAGCTGTAGCCCGCTTCAGAGTCGTTTTTATTCCTGAAGCATCTGCCCCAGCAACAGACATGAATTGTTTATTTATGATGTTTGCTCATTGTTTGTTGATACACTTCCTACCCATGTACTTACACTGCATCCCTATAGTGTTCACAGGATGATATTTCCTGCTTGGTAATGTTTGAAAATTACTTTTTGTCACATTGGTGGTCATGTCAGATCATCATCTGCTGTACTTTTTACCATATTGGGTCCTAGTGCTACATCACCATTTCTTTTCCTGTGCATTTGCTCTTTGCTTCAAAATTCTCTCGGCGAGTATCGTGGCAGCAGAAGAATTAGAATGCCCGAGACAGCAAGCTATGCAATCAAGTATGTGCTAGATGCTGGCCACAGATGTGCCGCACCCTGATGCCCTTAATTGTGGGCTTATCAACATGGCATTATTTGTTTTTGTAGAAAGTTCCAACTTTGACACCACATGAATTTGGATCCCAAGAACAGATAACTCCATATCGAACTCCGAAGAGCGTCCGCAGAGGCCCTGTACCTGAACCAGATCGAGTGTTGGGTACACCAGATTATCTAGCCCCTGAGATTTTAACAATGAAAAGTCATGGTGAGTAGACTGGTGCAGAGTAGTAAGGCATAAGTTCTATTTTGAAATCAGATTTAAGTATTTCATTTTAAAAAGGGACTAAAAAATACAACATGCACAATTAGCTTAGTACATAATTAATCTATTGATATATGGTTGCTTCACACATTAGTCCTAATTTAATTATGTAGCCTTAAAATTATAATATATGTATATCCAAATTTAGAAAATTAAGCACTAATGAATCTGGGAATGGAACAGATGTTTGTTGATATCTAAGTGTTAGGTTTTCCCATAACTTTCTGCAGCACTTGGATATTAACAAACAAGCAAAAATAACTATACATGGAGAGCCAGAGTTTACAGATCTTGACAGCATTTAGAAATTTAAGAAGAAACAAGTGCACAAACCTGGATAGGGCAGTTCCAAACTACATAGAATTTGTCAGCAGCTGCGACACATTCCTACCACTTACGCTTTATGACCTTATGATACTTGGATGCTAGAATTCAGAAAAGGGGAAAAGAAACCAGCTGTCATGATGATCTGTTGTCTGGTTTCTTTCAGGACCAGATGTGGACTGGTGGGCGCTGGGTGTTTGCTTGTTCGAGTTTCTTACTGGTGTCCCGCCGTTTAATGACCAGACTCCAGAATTGGTATTCCAGAATATCTTGAAAAGGGGTAACTACCATGATATGACTTTTCTAGGAATCCACAGATATTCAATGACTTAAGAATTTAAAAAAAAAAAAGATTTGCTTGCTTTTGTTGTTGTTTTGGTCTTGCCATGATTGGCTGCTGGAAATTCGGAAATGCATTAAGCAATCATGGGGCTTTTGAAGATCACCTATTCCGCAGGTAAGCAGATTACCTTGGTGACTAATGGGAGGGGATATTTCTTACATAGGCAATAAGGAAAGCTGCTACTTGTTTGTGCATTCTGGGCTAGTAACAACAACCCTTTCTCCTCAGACATACCCTGGCCATCAGGAGATGAAGTTTTGTCAGAAAATGCCTGCTCTGCAATTGATCAACTTCTGACCATGGATCCTGCCACGAGACCAAAGGCTAAAGGTATTCCCATTACTGCCATTTTTGTCTTGCTCATGGGCACATGAAAACATAATAGCCACATGCTATTGTTTGTCGAAAATTCTTTGTTTTTTTTTGAGGGAAGTGAGAATTAATGTTGATCAGATTACCTCAAATATGCTGGAAGAACTGTGTTACACCAAAGGTGTTCAAATAAATGACGTTTTCATTTGCTAGGATGTATTCTTTAAAGTATTTATTTGTTTCAATGTTTGTTTTTTTTTTTAACGAAGTGGAACCTAAAGGGAATACAAGACATTGCTGGCATTTAGCAAAAAAATAACTCTGTATGTTTTAATTACCTAAAACACTCTAATTTCTGATGGTTCAACTTTAGAATTCTTCAGCTTAAGGGGAAATCAGTACTTGAAATCCTTATTTATTTTTGACATTGTGTGTGTGAAACTTGGTATGTCCATCTAGGCATTCAGCAAATCTTTACCAGGGCACTATTGTTGCTATGGTAATGGTGACCATCTTGGATTTTAGGGATGATACTTGTTACAATTTCCTAGATAAAATGATGACATGTACACTAAAATTAATGCATGGAGTTTGTTCATTGATGCAGTTACTATAATTCTGTGAGAAAATTGTATTATTTTGATTAAGTATACTTCAGATTAAACCTGGTGGTGTCATATTTCATAATGCAGGGCTCCTCCGCTGTATTGTCTCTTGAATCAATATGAATTGATATGATGTAAAGTCATCAAATAAGGAATCTTTCTAAATATCTCAAGTTAATTTTATAATTCAAGCAAAAAATGTAGAATAATTCCAGAGATAAATTTGTGGAAATATAAAATTGCCTTTATTGAGAAAACAACAACCAAATATTTGTGTGCATGTGTACACTGAGTTATTTCAAGTAATTTTCCAACTATGCAATAATGGGACTGATGCCCCCTTTCTCTTCTAGCATGAGAATATCATCTCTCATGCTTGATTTTTTTCTTCCTGCCTGCCTCATGGGTGCTCTCTGACAACTTAATGCTTTGTGAATTTTTTTTAAGAGGAATTTTCATGACATCACAAAATGTCTGGGAGCTGTGATATCCACAACTCTATTTCAGTTACAGCTGTGACAGCATCACGTTTGTTCATTTCAAATGGGTCCCTGGAAGAGACCGTGGTCTACATGATGTGCTCGTCTCACTTATAATATGACTGCAGGCAGTCCATTCCAGTGAAGTTACATGAACCAGACCCTTTATTTTAACAGGCAGTGGCCAACAGCTTAAGGTTATCTTCATGATACCTGGGAAAAGTTGGTACCTTGATGGTCTGGTTCGTTATTTTCGCATCAATGTAAGCCAAGCACTGGGCACCAACAATACCTAAGACATGATGAGAATCAATTTACATTTCGACACAGCATGGATGATCTTTCGTCATTGGGAGTTGCAGGAGTCAACTGGGAGGGTGGTTGAAAAAGTGCCAGGCCAGATTGCCAGTCTGCCTATTTGGCATCTCAAATCTGTATTTGTGGTGCACTGTCCACATCAACCATCTGCACTCGCCATACTTGTCATTAATAGACTACCCGTGTGTTAACATGCCTATCATCTGTTTGATTTCTGGGCTTTGAAATGACTCGAAGGTATCATTATCTTCCTAGATTGAGCTCTAGATTGAGAACCATCTTTTTGCCAACACTATGAGAATAATATGGTTGAAAACATGCTGAGGGAAATGAACCTACTTTGTTAGCGACACACCAGCAATCAGCCAATGCCATCTCTCTCTTTGAATTAGTTACTGATTTTTGAATAAGTAAACAGTTAGAAGGGAATATATGAAGTAAACTTTTTTTATTGTTGTCATGAAGGTGGTGGTGCTTCATTCTGTACCAGGAACTTGTGAACATTTTGCAAACAGGTCTTCTGTTAGATTATTCTAAAATCAAAGGCAGTGACATGATCCAAAAAAAAAAATGCTTTTTACTGTTTGGTTAGTGACTTTGGATGGGGAAAATTGTTAGTTTGGAATTCTTTCAGCCTGAGTTTGCCAAAATTGAAAATTAGCCTAAATTATTTTTCGTTGTCTTATACCATCGTTGAATGTTGGTCTGAACAGAAACGTGTAGCTGGTTGAATGTTGATTATGGAGGAACTGCGGCTTTGTTCACTGAAGCATGCTCTACTCTCATCCATGTGCAGATCCCCACAGGTGCTCTCTTTCTCTACTGGTTTATTCTTTCAGAGCTGAAAGCCATGCCTTTTTTTGCATCTGTGAACTGGGCTGAAATAGTGAACGAACCTGCTCCATTCATCCCACAGCCTGACAGTGACACGGACACGGCTTATTTTGATGGTACGTACACTAGCATGGGGAGAGACACCGCCATCCCGCATTTTTGGGGTGGAAAGGGCCAATTTCAGAGTGAACTTTCGGCCAATGGAATACATTTGTCCCCTCCTGAAGTGGAAAAGCTCTATTTTAAAAGATCATATTTCTTCATGCTGGATTCCAGCATTTCTTATCAAAGAAAAAGGGGTTAATATTCTTTCTTCATAGTAAAACGGGCAAGAGCTAGCATGAATACGGAAGATGAAATAGCTCATCCTGCTATTAAACTGATCTCTATCCAGAGAAAATATTTCAAATTGTTTTTTTTTTTTTTTTTTTTTATCATTTCAGCTAGAAACTCTCTTCAAAATCTGATCGTGTCAGAAGTGGACTTTTAATAGAATGGAGAGCAGCCAGGCACCTTCCCAGGTACATAGATACATACATCCTGTATATAATCCAGTTGTCTGAATCGCAGCTTAAACCCAAATTGTGCTTTGGATGCTGCCAGAAACAAAGAGGAGTTTGTTTGTTTTTTGTTTTTTTTTGTTTTCAGTTTGACAATTTGAATTTTCACTTATTTACAGATGTTGTTGTTTATCTGTTGGCTGTGACATTGTTCTTTTGGGCCTATAAGAATTGTAAGCAGCCACTAAAAATGGTGTAATATTTAATTTATATATATTATATATATATATTCTAAATTACTAGTCAGTTTGATTTAACCATTATCCTGTTAACCATTGAAGTGAGGTGTAATTTTAAAAAATCCAGCATTACTCATTAGAACAAAACTGTCTTATTAACGAGGTTGTTACATTGCAGCAGCATCTAGTTCACCATCTGCACCATTTTTCATCTCATCACTAAGATGAAGAACGGCTGCTGACAAATAATTAGATTACCCATCTAGTTAAAAGGGAAATTAAATGGTGCATTAGCCTGGCATTGGTTGTAAGGTGGTTGTTGCCATGGTATCTCAGCCTGTGTGGGTTTGAAGGTTTTTTTTTTTTTTTTATTTGTCCTAAAGCTAGAAATGTTAGCAAAAGAGGGAAAGTCCAGGCTGAGCCAGGATACCAGACAGAAGTGTACACGAATAAATATACTGACCAGGTAATCAAGCGGTTCATTTGTAAAACATCTGCAACATGATTTACATTTCTAGAGCTGGAAATATCAGGATAATTATTACAGTTTCGGAAGTAATGTAACTTAATGAATTTTCATCGAATAGGACTGCATCTGGGCACTAGAAGGGGGAGATATGGTGTGATTGAATATTGAAAAAAACACATTTGTTGATACCACGGAAGACACTATTGTTCTTCTGTTAGGATTGTATGCATCTACTATTTTGATTAATTGAAAGAAGAGAGTATTTATTTTAATAAACTTAAGATTAAGAAAACTTGTTTTGTTTTTTCTTGGTAATTGCATGAATTAGTTTGAGAAAACCGAACAAGTCAAATTGGGCGAGGAAATATAAATACAAAACCAAATCTGTAAAACAAACAAAAACAAGTAAATATTTATTTACATTCAGTTGCTGCTGCATGAAAATATATCAGGTTTTGTGTCTTTTTTTTCCTTCACTTCTGCTGTCATGAACTTCTGTTGTTTTTTTTTTTTATTTAAGATGAATGTGAGCAGATCTTGACTGACAGTTTTCAGGGAAGGAGAGCTGTACTCCCGTAAAACAAAACTTGAATATTTATTATTTATTAGTGGCTTTTGTGGTTCACTTGGGCATTATTATTGATGGAAGTCTTAAAGCAAAGGACATTGTATTTCAGCTGCTAAAATGCTAGAATAATTCAGCAGAGTTGCTGGGCACTGGCCCAAAGGGAACAAGCCCTAATTCTATTTTAAGACCACATCCATGTGGGTACCCGGAATGGTGCAGTTTATCTAGCTTGTTCTTGTGGGATTTATTGAGTATTTGATAATTTCATGTTTATTCTGGTTCGCCTTTTGAATATAATTGGATTTCTATTTCTTTCATTACTACTATTATTATTATTATTCAAGTAGAGTTTGTAGAAAGATACTTTCTTGTTTGTGTATTCTGACAAAGGATGGAGTACAAAAAGAAAGGTTGAATTTATGAAATGTATATTATTTAAAATTAAAAGCCTTAATCTATCACCTACAACGCCATTTTACGTAATGTAAGAGATGTAGCGATTAGCCTGTTTTTTTCCCCTACATGTGCCACTGCGCTAGATGTTTTGTTTGAGGGGTCCAGCCCCTGATTCTTTTCAGTAGCTAGCGAAGCCTCTGGAATAACCAATCAAACCAAAACCAGAGAACCGCTAGTTCCACTATTTATATCTGCCTTTGGTTTGTCCATCTCGGAGTATCCGGGTTGATAGAGGAATATAACAGAGAATCCATTGGATGTCCCTACAAACACACGTCCAGGTTATGTAGGGATATAACACTAAACACATTTGCAGAAATGCTACTTTAACATTCAAAAACAAATTGCAAATAAAAATAATCTTACATATTTCTGTTAGACCCCCCCCAGTTATCAATACTGAGGTGGCTACAATGAAACTACTTACTGGAAAAGCTAGGGGCCACCCTGCCTGACTTGGTTTCTTTATTTACTTTTTTTTTTCTTTTTTTCCTTTGTGGAAGGGAGATAAATTTATGATAGGCAATATTATTTGATTTACGTCCCTTTGATTACTGGAAGGAAATGCAGACTAACATCTGATTTTCTTACTTTCGGTTTCACTTGCAGCAGAATTAGATATTAAAAAGTGGATTTGTGGAAGTCTTTGCTCTCTAAATCTGTTGAAGCCAGGTGTTTAAATAATTTAAAAAAACAAGCTAATAATGCTTTTCTTTATTTTTGATTTACATGGATCCTGTTAGAAGCCACCCCTTGGTCTGAATTTTAGTGTTCATCACCATGGATATTGTTCTTATGCCTCTCTTTTCCTTAATATTCCAATGGCTTTTAGCTCGTCGGCTGCTCTCTCCTGTCTCCATGTTGTTTGCAGTCATCTTCGTTTCATTCCTTCAGGGATTGGGAAATTTTATTGCCTGCTGTGTAATGACATTTTGTTCTCTCTGTACGATCGTCCTGAAGTGGAAAGTCAACTGTGTTAGTAAGACGATTTGCAGTATTACACCGTTTGAGGAATCTGTATCAGTGCTTCTCCCCCTTCTTCAGTTTTTAAGGGAGACAGGGATAAGAGATTGCTCATTGTACCACTGAATGAACAAGACTTGCCCACATCCACTGCTGGAGCTTCCTGTATCACTCTGTACCTTTCAAATCACTAGGGGATACAAACCCGTCTGTGCTGTTTTCTATTTTGTGGAGTCTGGTTACAATAACGGATTCTTCTCTCCGAGCTCTAATAACAGCATACCTTTGAGAAAAAGGGTAAACTACTCATGGAATTTTGTTGGGTTTGAAGGAAATGGTTATATTACTGGATTTTCTGTTTACTGGCCAGCTAGTATAGATGCCTCATACGATATTCTCTAAATACTGCCTTCACTTTGACAATTACTGGAATTCATGCTTATTATTGGTGTATTATTTATCTGCAAAGATTGAGTATTACAATCTTCATATAATATTCGGTTCATATATTTAAAAAAGACTTCAATGTTATTGCTTATTATCTCTATAAAACTTAGAGAATTGAAAACAACATGCTGATATTGAAATGTAGCAATTACAAACTAATCCATCCATTCTTCCCTAGGTTCGGTCAGGCCTCCAATCTCTCACTGCCAGATTTACCCACCTACATCGTGTATGACTACACAATAGAACACCTGTTTGTGAATAGGTTATGCCAGATATGGGGGAGTAATACAGCTATTAATTCTATAATCACATTTATTATGCTAGATGATCTTTTTTTCTTGGTGTTGTGCGGTGTTTAGGGGAGTGTATGCTAGATGATCTTAGCACAAATATTGATATGTGATTGATTTTAGAAGGTTTTTTTTGTCTTGGTGCTTTGTGTCTACTTGACAGACAGATGCATCCCAGCATGTAAAATGTTCTGGAAATAAGAACAGAAGAGGCAGAAATACCTAATTTATGCGATCTAATTAGTGGGTTAACAAATCTAAGATGGTTCTAAATGTCAATTATTAATTCTTCTCCGACCTTGGTAGTTCTTGTTTTTGTTTTCTATGTCAGCGTGCCAGTTCTGATTAGTTTGTTAAACAGCCTTGAGACAGCATTCGTCAAACCATAGAAAATGTTGCTTTACTTTAACAAATCTAAAATTCTGAAAGACCTGGTGGTTAGAAAGCATGGTAACGGCAGTGACATCACAGCTTACCATATTATCTACCCGAGAGAACTTTTTACATTTGGGAAGAACACGCACACGAACCCACCCTCTGTGTGTTTCTTTTACAGGTGGTTAAGCTATTAACCCTTTCAACGTAACTATACATTTTTTTTTTCCTTTTTTTAAAAGACTTTATTAAATCAATTACCAATTGTGAAATAGAAAACAACAACAAAGTTATCCCAGTGCAGTTTAAAAGTTTGTTGTTTTTTTTTTTTCTCATATAGAGAAACAGAATGTCTGGGAGTCTGTTAACTTGCTGCCGCCTCTTCCTCTGTCTTTCATCCGCATTCTCACTGTGCTTCTGTTTGTCTCCCTCCGCCTTTGACTGCTGCGTTTTTTTTTTCTTTGTTCGTTCCACCGTCAAATTCTAATCTCGTTCTTTTGGCAGATGGTAACAACAGGGCCATCAATTACTGTGGGGACTGTGGTCCATGCGTCTTCAAGCTTGTTTTTGAGAATTACATTGTGAGAAAACTATTTTCCCTGCAAAGGTGGGGGGGGGGTAACTTCCGGTGCAATGAAACACCACAGTAAATTATTGCGCAATGGGCCCTTGAGATACAGCTTGCTACTGAACTGTTTGGAATTTTGTAGAATTTCCCTTAGATAAGGATGGAGAATGTAATAAATCCTGGAAGTTATTGCTAACCACAGCATCTCCCCCCTTCTCTCTCTCTCTCTGGGGGGGGGGGAGATGCTGTGGTTAACCGATACTTGTACGATGAAACCAGAGAGTGCGTGAACTGTTGAAGAATTATTATTATTATTATTATTGGGTGTGCTCGTACATGCACTGATAACATTTAATCTTTCAGGGTACATAAGACTGATTAGTGAACGCTGGTTTTCACGACTGCGGTGTGTAAGGGCTGTCGGGTGTGATGTGGTCAGTACTGGACTTCGACTGCTGGGTACTGGCCAAAGTTCCCCACAAACACGTGTTTCTACATTCTAACGTGATTCTGAGCCCCTCGCTTGTATTGATCTGTCCATTGCGGGTCTTTAAAGTTTGTAATACTCTCAAAACACACAAACCATTTAGAGAAGATTAAGGGAAATTTCCTGATACATTTGCTGGGTGGCGGGGTTCGATGATGAATATCTGTCTAATAGAAATTAACTTTCAGAAATTCTGCAATTTTAATATATTTATCATGGATTGGAAATGGTGCCGAGAGAGATCTCGAAAATTATTTCACTTCATCCTTAAAAAAAAAAAAGAACTTAATTATAAAAACTTAGTAAATGACAGCAGCTATCTTCATTGCAAAAGAAAAACTGGCTTATAATTCAACTTCACTCTTTCAAATGCAAGAGTAAACTCTGGATTGACTGGGAGTGGAGACCGATGAATTGATCAGACGTGTAACTAGAAGAACTGACTTAGAATTTTTGCAAAACAGCTGCCGTACGATATCGTGGATGGCGTGGTAACCATTTACAATGTGGAAATCGACTTGATATCCTGATCGCAGAACTGGCCGAAACTGACCGCTGTTTAGGGTGCTAGGGTACCGTTAGGCAGTTGTGAATCATTATGGCTTATACGGGCAGCCAGAAAAAGAGATGTTTGATTTTTAAAAATGATTTGTCACCACTACCCAGCGATTATCCTCCCTCTGGTTTATTTTTATTTTCAATAACAAGCTATACATACGTATGAACAGGCTAAAGCTTCGGTATCGCTCTTAGTAAACGTAGCCAAAAGAATTTTGCTAATATTCATATGCTGAAAACACTTATTTAGAATCCACCAACTAGATAAGCCTGATATTTTCAATATTCAGCATATTTTAATTCCTGTAACCCAGATAATCGATGCCATGTCCTTTCTTAAATATGGTCACCTCAAGTTTAAGGTTAGATACAGATATGGAAAGTGTCTGTCTTTCCATCAACAAAGCAAATGTTCCAGGGTGGTATCTACCGACTGTAGTTTTGATCATTTCAGACAATGCACCAAGCATTCTTTGATTAATCTCCTATTTAGAAGCCCAGTTTCTCACTTAGGTGTGTGTATGTTCTGCAGGTAAGCCACATCTACATCAGTGCTTTCAGTTTGAACTCCTCCATCAGTACTTTTTTGAGTTGTATTCCTTCAAAGTTCCGCTGAACAATTTTGAGTGGGTTTGGTTTTCTTCACCTTGGAGATTTTCTGGACTATTTTCCTTTCTTCTTTTCAGGTGGAATGATGTGGATTCCGTTCAAAACTGGGGACCTGGCATACCCCTAACCTGGTTACTACTTTATCTGGAATTATTGGCATTTGAGGTTGTTAGCCCAGATGAGCCCAGCTTCACACCACCTACTATATCGGGTTTTTGCCAGGCAGATCATGACTTCCATTACCAAGCTAAACTCAGAGTGGTCAGTCACATCAGGTTACTCATTCTTGAAGACTGAAGATCAATGGATGAAGTTTACCAAGCACTCAACTTTGCAGCGCCATGAACAGGCTTGGCAATATACTAGTCCAGACCACATGGGTAGGCATAATCTTGCATCCGGCAATTTTATGCGGATCATTTTGGTGTTGACATGAATAATAGATTTTAATTTGGGTGTCATTTGCCAACCATGTATTTCCTCTTAGGAAAGCGTGGCAACACTCACAGCATACGGGTGTTGGGCTTTGATCCAATTTGCTATGATAATGTGTAGAGACTCTTGACTAATGTGTCACAAATTTTCAGCGATAACGTTGGTGTTATAAGACAAAATGGCTTCGGTGGGGTCTGTTTTGAAATAATTGGTGCTTTTTTAAAAATACTCCGCATTTTTCTTTTGGTGGCGTCTCGAAATTCTATTGAATGCTTCTGAGAGTTTGTTGAAGAAATTTAATAGGATTTGATTCTTGCAAAATGTGTTTTTCATCAGACGCCATGACAACCGTTAAAGAAGACGCCTTTGTGATTATAACAAACAGCTGCTATAGTAATGGCGCAGGATTTAAGTTATATTAGAAGTTAAACAATTTTTCAGTGTCTCAAATTCTCCCCCCCCCCTGCCATGGGATGCTTCTGAAAATTAAAATTTGCAAAACTGTAATTTTAAAACTTGCCCTCTAGGCTCCCTGACTCATCAGTGATGCCAATTAACAGTTTAAGACAGTGGTGGGTGCTAATGATTATGTCCTAGCAAAAACTGGAGAAAAATTTTGATTGTGCATTTGCCGCTAACAGGAGTTTACAGTTGACTGACACCATCCATACGCTTCATTTGGCAGCTTTTATGTATAGATGTGGTTTATGGCCTCAGTCCCCCTGTCAAATAGGTGCAACAGTAGTAGGGGCTTGATGTTGGCTGTAAACAGAGATGCCTGTGAAATCCTGGAACTTAAGGGCAGTGACAGCTGTTATTACTGCTCGCTGCCGCTGTTCTAATCCCAGCGTTTGTGAAGCCAGAGTTTTGTAAAAGACAGCCCCCCCTCTTTTTTGGGTGGGTTGGGCTGGGGCTTGGTTTGAGTCTATAATTATGGCTGGAGCTCATCGAAAATAATCAAGTGTTGGTACAGAGGCTTCTCAGTCTCACCAGGACTGACTCAAGTTACTTTTCTAGTGATATCTGCCATCCTTCCAAGCCACTCCTATCTGTCTGGCATGGGCTTTTCTTTTCCTTTTCTAATCTGAAGACTTCTGGGAGAAATTCTATGCTCCCTGCCCCTGTCTCTCCCCTTGTTGTTTTTGCCTGTGTAGTTCTTTTCCTCCTAACTGAAAATGTGGTGTTGCAATAACCACAAGCAACCTAATTTCCAACAGAGCAGTCTGCACGAATTTTTCAGATGTCTCACTTTGTTAACCCTTTGAGCACACACAGTGGGTATTAATCCCAACATCTTCCCAGAGTTTTTGCAGGTTCCCTACAAATATGCAGACGTACTCTTTAACTGGTTAAATACATGCGTATTTAGATCCAGCTCCAGAACACACCTTGGCCTAACTGGAAACCAGGTGCCCAACACCCCTACAAATGTGCTTGTGAAATTGTGTGCAGTTTCTGCTTTAATTTACTGGGTCCAGTTCTTAATGGCAGACTTCATCACCCCCAGCTGTCTATGCTGAAGCTATGGTAACATATAAAGGGAAAACTTGTTCAAAGATTTTGATCAACAAGTTAGGACACCAAAACGTGGAATTCATTTGATTGCTACTGTAGATAATCATCTTGATTTTAAGAACTGTAGTGTTTCATTTACAGATGCTAGAGGTTGGTTCAGGCATTTCCCATCACCTTATTAAAAGTAATAAATTCAACTAATAAGGGGATAAAGGGTGCCTGAACTGAACTGACCTTCTGACTTCAGCTTGACGTTAAGCAGAGGATGAAAGTCGATACAGATGAATTCATTGTTGATTCCACCTGTACAAGTCGTCTAATCTATGGAAACGGCTATGATGAGCTGAAATGTTGTGTTTGTTAATCTAAAATTTAATATACTTTGAAAGAGACAGAAATATCAGGTAAAAAAGAGTTGCTTTGTTTTTATTGTTTCAGCACATGAGCAGAAAGTTAGTTTGACTTTGAATCTGGCCCTGAGTTTCTCCAAAAATGTAAATAGGTGTAATTTTTAAAAGATGTTCACACGTTTCTCAGGTAACAAAAAAAAGAGGAGGAAACTGAATTAAATGGGAACTATTTTTTTTTAAAACTGCTAGTCTTCCTATTTTAATGAACTATCTGTGCAAAAGTTATGTTTATTCTTACAAGGTGGTAATGATGCGCAGACATTGCAGGAATGCTAAGGCACAGGAAACACGATTTTCTAGAATTTTAATTAAAGTTTTTGATGATACTGTGGTAAAAGAAAGAAAAATAAAGGTCAAAGGTGCATTGTTAGAAACGAGCTAATGTTTGAGCGTCTTATCAGTTCAAATGTGACTTTGTGTGTATATTCTGGAACTGATTTTATCCATGATGTTCCACTATTAAGCCAGACTAAGTGTCAAGTATCTGTTGTGTGATTATTCAATAGTAGTAGTAATAATAATCGGACTTTTGTTGCCATCTTTTCTTTGTTTCAAGTGCTAGCAGTTGTCAAACCAACAGAACAATGCTGTAGGTGGGCATTTGATGCCCCCTGGCTTCGGTGGCGACAGAACCTACTATAATTCCTGATTAGTAGAGAGAAGAAACTAGTGCAGAACAGGCTGCTAGTATAAAAGAACAAGAAAAACAATGGCCACTGGGTAGATACGAAAAACAGCTGGATCCATGGGGAGTGAACTCTTTGGTGGCACCAGCAAGCTACACTAACTTGCTAGCTTTATCCCAAATGTCAGCAGTGTTTTGGCTGTTAATGATGTAGGATTGATTTTTCTTTTGAATTATTTTTTAATCAAAATAATGCACTGGCTCAATAGCTTTAACAGGTGTGAGGTGATGTAAGAAAAAATGTGTTTCTGAATGTTTTGTTGATCTCTCTTTTTTTTTTTCTTTCTTGACTTCTAACCCAAAGAAATGTGGCTAAAGTAAACCACGAGGAAGACTAGCAAGTGGAATGTGTGAGTCATCAGAGAGACCGGCCAGTCGTAAGAATTTCCCAAACTCTGCTAAACTAACAAATCGAACCACTTCCTACTGAACTTGAAAGACACCACGGACAAAAGTCGGCCGTTGTTTCTGCTTGTATTCCAAAGTATCGCAGAAAGTGTTACGAAATGGATAGTTTTGATCTGATTATCTGTCATCTGGATCCATTTGCTCTCGAGTGATCCTGAAATAGTGTTGTATTGTCAGAGTGGTTGTGCTGTAGTCATGATGGATGTATTAGTTTCCTGAAAAAAAATGTACCTACAGGTGCAAGGCATTTTATCGGTCGTTCAGAAGCAGAATGTTGTAGCCTCCAGCAAACAGAAGATGCTTGTTTGTGAGACGGATTATGGAGGGTTTTTTTGTTGCTGTAAGGATGAAATTTAGGAAAAAAAAAAGAGACAGACTTAGCTTTGTTAACATGGGGTGACTTGCTTTGCTGCTTTATGCGGCTCATAATTGGTTCTGCTGATTATGATTGACAGGTTTAGAACAGAGGAGGATAGAAGCTAAAACTGATTATCTGACCCATATCTTTCAATTTCCATAAGAATTTGGGGACGAGTCAGAGGTGGATGTGCGCATCTCCTGTATTTCTACACTATGGCACTGCCACAAAAATTCTGAAAATTGACATTTATAAGCCCCATGGGTGAAACGTAAGCCCGATGTGCAGAAACCCACTGGATTAGCTTTAAAATGGTTGCAAACACCCCTAGGGTTCATGCTAGAAAGGAATGAGTAAGGGGACAGCTTGCATACTTTGAGTGGGAGCTATGTGGTGAAACTCCCATGACGAGCAGAGAGCAGGCTGGGTATCAGGTGGTCCGTGACGAATCGGCACCAACGTGCTCTTCAGCCCTCACTGCTGCACACCTTGACTTTACTTCTAATTCCAGTAGATAAGAAGAATGTGTTCTGACCAGAATGAACCGCCTAATCTGAAAACTGGATTGGTGATCGATCTCAGAGACCAGGTGTATGGTCGGCCACCGGGGAAGCAGCTCTCACCTATACAGCATGAGGAATAAAAAATAGAGCCACCTGAATTTTGATGAAAACAATCATTTTGTTGAGAGAATTTAGATAGGTAAACTCTCTTAACCTGCATCAGTGCTTTGGTAATTTTCCATGGTATCTATAATATATTATTTAGATTAATATTATGTAGCTTATGGAGAAAGATAAGATCTACTGTCAGCATTGTTGACCATGTTGTTGATTGGCTTGTGTGAGGAAATCCTGACAAATTTTAGTTCCTGAACAATGTATTGCATTTGGTTAAGTGAAATACCAAGAATGAAGTTTAATGATGTGTACAGCACATTTCTTATTTAGCTGATATAAGCAAAAAGAAAAAGAATTTGTTGTTCCATCTAGGAATACTTGTGATTGCTTGTCATTCCTGCTCACTTAAGAGAAATAATTTTAGACAGAGGTTTAACTCATGTTAGCCTGTGCTGAGCTAAGTACAACTCTGTCCGATCAAACATTTGTTTCAATCCTCTAACTTCTGAATTTCTCAAAGTTTTATTTTGAGTTATTTCCAGAGTTGAACACAGTGATTTACATACACAGGATAGCCATGAAAGAGATGCCATTATTCTTTACCACCTCATGAACAAATAATAGAATACTTCGCCTTAATCATTTGGCCCGTCTCATTGCAAAAGTCAACAAGAAAGGTCACTAGGATACCTCATATAGCTTTTGATAGTGCAAATTCACCATGTTAACCTCAAAATATCCAATGACCATATTATTTCTTGTTTAAATATATAAAATGTACAGATTAGTATAAACTTTTTTTCACTATTTACTCTTGAAAGTAGTATTTCTATTTTATAAAAAATCTATTTAGAAGTTTGTTTATAGGGAACATTAGATATAATTGAAAATCTAGTATAATAGAGATATGTAAATAATATATAAAATCTTACCATTAATATGGATAATGACAAAACATTGGCACAGCCTTACTGGTAAAGCATTTATAAGGGGAATTTTTTTTTTTTTTAAACTGATCATGTGAATAATGGGAATTCTTGATCAGAATAAGATTTAAATGCTACACAACAAGGTTAAAAGGAGTTGGCCAGCATCTACACTCCATGATTAGGTTATTATTTTCCTAGGCATCAAAGGGTTCTGCGAGAAGTGAGTTCCATTTATATTATGCTCATCAACGTTCGTTAATCGATTGTCTAGAATGCTAATAAGATATTTAAACCAGATGTTTCCCTCAAAGTCTGCACTGAAAAGACGTTGTTATCAGATTATTTCTAAAAAGATAATAACCGTAAAGCCGCTTATCAGTTTTGCTTCCATTATCACTTGGTGAATGAAGATTACCAAGAGGCCTTGATATGGTCGTCTGTGGCCAACAACGTGCAGCATCTAGGAATATTTTAGAGATGTATGATAGCATAAATGCAAAAGAATCCTGAATAAAGGTTGGACATTTTGGCCAGAAAATACCATCTGTATCCGGGACACCTTGTAATGTTTTTATTTTAAAAAAAAATTAACTTTAGATGCCTATCATAATTGGATACCACAGGTGTTATTGGCAGAAACGTGTGAAATCTAAACTACTCGCAGAAATTATTACATCTTCCATCATCAGAGAGTTTAAAACTTCTTTTGTCAAAAAAAAAAAAAAAGATTTGTTTTCGTGGTTTGATGATATTCTGAAGAACCTTGTCCCACCACGAGAAGACCGCTGCTGTGTTTGGTAAACTTGGCTCGTGTGCTATCGGCGAAAACGAACGGACATTTTCACCCACACGTTATTTCGATATCATAGACTACTATGGGGAGGGAGGGTTAATTCTAGTTCTTCCCTCCCCCTTTTATTATAACCATGGATGGCTTTAGAAATTGCACTGTGGGGCCGTTGGAAGATTCTGGGCACTGTATGTGCATGGTAAGACTCTACATTGTTTTTGTTGTTGTTGTTGCCCTCTACGGGTCTCATTTGCAATATCGATCTATAATTTTTGTTCTCGTTCTCGAGATTCTCCTGTAAGAAAAAAAAAAAAAACAAAAAATCAATAAAAATTTCATCATAGCACAGTAATTAATTTTCTGGGCGACTAACCTAAATAAATGTTCCCATCTGCCACACACAAGTATTCTGGTCTACTGTGGAAACTATTTGCTTAATCAGTCTGCTTTTGGATTTTCTGTTTTAAGGTAAATGATATCCATTATGCCCCTGTTGTCTCCTGTTTCAGTGGATTAAACAATGTGATCTGTGTCTTTAATTCAATAGAAAAGGTGGTTTTCCACAAGTTACCTTGTTGCTAGATTAAAGTCCTACCTGGCAGATTTTTACATAGAGAGAGAGAGAGAGACACATGCACATCTCAGTAAATGGAATTCTACAAGCTGTAACTTTGCTAATGGTTTCTTTCCATAAAAAAAAAAAAAAATGCAGAAATGTTGAAAGTTAAAACGGTTATCATGGGAACCAGGACTACAGATGGAATGCTTTTTAAAATTTAAAAAAAAAGAAGACTTTGTTAAATGCCTACATCAAAACTTTTCAATTAGATTTAGCTTAAAAGTCCTAATTTATGGTGATTAGAATTTTGAATAATTTAAAGTTTAGTTTTAGAAAAACAAATTAATACAAAATCTTACAAAAAAAATAATAGATACCTACAATATAAACAATAAACAAATACCCACAGGTTTTGATAATAAATATTTCGATGTTTTTAAGAAGAAAAACTAAATCGAGGCAGGAAAGAACATTTTAGACCTTGGATGGGCAGACTGAAATATACTCTGGGTCATGACCTCTGAACCTAACCCACCCTATAATAAGCTTTTGGAAATCAGTATATGTTAAATCTCAAATGCAGGCCTACATTCGGATATTTCTTGCATTAGGGGAAATCAAATGAAACTTTTAAAATGTATATATTTTTTTAAATATATTAATACAATTTAATGAATATAAAATCAATATCAGGCTTTTGTAAGCTAAAAGTATGTAGTAATTAGTCCTATATATGCCCAACCATTATGGTTATCTAACTCTGCATCTTCCTCAAGTAAATCTGATTAGTTTTAAAGGAAAATATTTTCTGTTTTGTATTAAGAAACAAGACATTACCAGGCTGCCATTGGCATCTGTTTAGATCCTATGGTTTGATTCTTCTGCGTTACATTAAGCACGAATTAAAAGGAAGTCATTTCTAAAGTATTAGCAGGCATTTTAGGTTCTAATTTTAGTACTGCGCAATATGAAAACCGAGTGAGTGTCTGTGGTTAGGGTTTAGGGAAAACAAAATTTACAAGTTTTAATTAAAAAATTGAAATTGTACTTTTGTTTCTGATTCTAAAAATAAACCCACACGAGTCTCTTTTTTTGATAAAAAAAAAAAATTTATATACTTAGTAGGCAGCTGAGGTGAAATTAAAAACAAGAAAGCATCATGTCCTCTGGGTGCTTCAACAGATTATTATTCTTTTTTCTAGATGATACTTACCATAAATTATTAATAACCGAAGGTATATAAAAATAGCAAGCAGGTTTCCTGATAGCTTATGACTTCCTACAACATATTTGGATGTATATATATATATATATAGATTTCCATGATCACCTTTTGACATTCTGCATGTAGCGAAATCTATGACTAAATGTCAGTGTGAGTAGCAGAACTACAGCTCACAAAAAGGTAGTTAGCGCACTCAGTTCTGACAGGAATCTTGTTTTCGACATCATTCCTCTCCCCACTCATTTGGCTTCAACACACACACACACACACATATATATATATATATATATAAATTTACTCTGCCTTACATATTTTTGACAATGTAAAAAAAGTTAATAAGTAAGAACAGAAAGCTATTGGTAAGGTGCTATTTACAGAAGTTAGTGGGTTATTTGCTTTTCTTATCGTGTAATACAACCAAAGCGACTAATGGGCCTCCATTTAGGCGGCCCTGCCAGCATCCTATCCTCGATACCGTCAGCAGTAGATCTAGAAATGCCCAGAGTATGGCCATATTTAATTTATTTCTAATTTCTGTATTTATGTAGCCACACACAAAAGTTTATCAGCAAAAAACTAAACGCCTTTTAATCAACCTTGCAAAAGTCCCTGTCTTAGAAAAACACAAATCCTGCGAGATCTTGCCACATGGAATGGTGAATATCCCACAAAGCTCCAAATTGTAGAACTTTCTAATTATCTGAATGTCTCCCTTTGTGCATCTTAAGTGTGAAAGTAGAGTTGCTGCTTAAGTGAAAACTGCTTGTGGCGGTAAATCATGTAGTCCACAAACTTGCTGTTTGTTTGCACTCAAAAGGTTGTATTAAATTATGCTATAAGCTAATTTCTTTGCACTTAAGAAATCCTGAAGAGCACTTTAAAATTTTTTTAACAAAAAGACAAAACACAGACAGGTGAATGAACTCATTATTTGGTGGAACATCAGTTAAGTTTTTTTCAAAAATATGAGTCATTTGTACCAAACACATCTAAAGCTCTTTGTTTGTTTCTTCTTTATTTACAGGCAGCAACAAAGAATATTTTAAATTTCAATAGACTTTGAACACTGATAAATATAATGGCACAAAACGATGTACACAGTGGATTATCTGGTACAAAATCAGGGGTGTTGAGATCCAGCATGAACCCCAGGGCATGCTTCTTTGCTGCTTCCATCTGTCTCTTTTTTTAAAATCAAAGATCCTAAATCAGAGCAGAAATTTAACGAAGAAGTGAGGATGAGAGTTTTTGCTTTAGTGTTAGATATAGGATTATGTAGAATTTGAAGAAAGTAGAGCTCAGGCCCAGACCCTGGGGAAGTGACATCCACTGTTCCCCCCTCATCGGACCCGTATACAATGGAATATTGAATATATTGTGTTAAACAGCAGTATTATGTTTATACAGTGGTAATTTGGCTATGCTACTATACATTGATACTTAAGATATATTGTTGGTATGAAATGACATTTAGCATATACTGTGGTAATTGAAGTTGTACAATAGTATCTAGTATACACTGTTATTTTGGCTAAACTTGAATGCACCGACATGTTAACTAGGCTGTGGTATACAGTTATAACTAATAAAAATGTAGATGTTGTGTATACAAGTATTTCTGGAATTAATAGCAATGGCTGATGAAAATTATTTACTGCAGGTAATGTAACAAATCACCATTAGTTTTGTTTTTATTTGATCTAAAAAAATAGAGAAATGCATTTTGTTTGATTTTTACAAACCTCGGTAAGGAAAAGCTGTATTCTGACTTCAGGAATGCAGAGATGGTTGAAAATGAAGTCATTTCGATTCCTTCATGCTCACAAACGAGGAAAGCTGTTCAGTAAAAATGCTTTTTGACTTTTTCTGATCAATGTTCCATGAATATTTGACAATTCCTAAAACAGAAATTTATTTCATTTACTAAGTTTTCAGTGTTTTTAAAAGCAAATCAAATGGTACATTCTAGCTCTGTTATTATTGACTTGTGGCCTGCTTGGATTGTTCTAGTCACACACGAGTTGTCTCAGGGGCCAATTAGTTCTGGTTGAGCTACAAGAGCTGAAAATTATTCCTGGTTCATTTATTCTTTGGTTGATCTGAGATTTATTTCCCCAGACATAGATAAATATATTATTACTAGGGATATTTAAATAAAAGCTGGCTGGATATTACTGCAGTGAAGCTATTACAGCCAGGTTTTATTCGAATCCCTTGCATGATAAAAATCCATCATTTTGACACTTTGATTTTATCCAGGGCATAACGTATATTTTACAGCTACATCTATTAAATATTTCTGATTGCTGCGAAGAATTCATTTGCTTTGTTTTTTAAATGTATGTGTGTGTTTGTGTGTACATAAAAATAATTAAACAGAGTAAGTATTAATGCCAGTAGGGGCACTGTACTTTCAGTAGAAAAACTCCAGCAGTATAAATAATTATTTAGACCCCTTTTTTGAATATGCACTCCAGACTCTGTCCCTACATTATGGTAAGAATATAAATATCTTTGAAAAGCAGAAAATATTTACCAGGATGATTGGTAATACATGCCATCTCAGTTATGAAGGAAGGCCAAAGAGGTTTTTGTTGCCAAATCTTTAAGTTAACACTTGACCTTTTAGAAACCTTTTGGGAAGCAATATATATATATAAAGGGGATCATAAGTATAAGATAGATAAGAAATGTTGTAAACCAGCCATTAGGAAATTTATTTTTAGTAACAGGGTAGCATCTGTTTGGAATGCTTTGCAAAAACTATATAACAGAAGGGAAAAACATGAAAGTGGGCAGAGGACTGCTGCACTTGAAAGTCTGAGTTCAATTCCCAATCGATGTACACTCAGTATGATATACATACCTCCCTGGCATGTTTTCTCTTCATGCTTCTTTACCAGCTGGCTGTTTGGGTATTATCCAGGCACTCAGGTTTCCTTCCACATCTAAAATAAATTAAGAGTTATAGTAAGGCTTTTTAAAAAATTGCAGCTCTATGCTCCTTCGCCAGGGTTGTCTCCCTTATAAACATTGCTCTTTGATTGAGCAAAAGCATTAATATTTTAAAAAAACCAAACAAACAAGATGTGCACTTTTTGATTGTAATGGCTACTATTTCTCTTAAGTGAAATATCTTGTTTTACACACAATTCAATTAATTAGTTGCATGTATGTATGTTGTATGTATGCCTGTTAGAATATCTTGATATGTAAAAGGACATTGTTTTTGTTAGACAAGATTATTTTCATCAAAATACCCTCGATGAATAATTTTTTGGAGAGTCCACAAATTTGGCTGTTTCTATATTAATGTAATCTAATGCATATCCATCAGTTAAGGCATTTATGAAAGATCTGTGGTGTGATGCTTGGTTTTCTGCCATGAACCATAGAATTCCCCAATAAACTAGATGCTATTTAAATGTTTTTTTCAAATGGTAGACAGACCTCTGTCACTAGAACATAGCTGCCTGCTGATCGTAAATTTTCCCATCAAATGTCATTTATTACAGGTTTCACAGTACTTTTGTCTCTGGCCAGTAAACAAATGAAAGAAAAAAAAAAAAAACAAACAACAACAACAAAAAAATCAGGAAATTTCTGATTAAGGAGAAACACATCAAAATCTTAAATGTAATTCTTTAAAATACATACATCATGTGATTCATCTTGCAGAGGTTTTTTTTTTTTTTGGTTTTTCTTCCTACATTAATGGTGGGATAATTATTCCATTATTTTGTAATTTATCAGAATTAATACTATAGAGCGAATGCCATTTGGGAAGCATACTTACTTTTTCCATGACGTTGTGGGATGGTGGTGCAGCCTCATGGCTTTTCTCAGAGAGACATGCACCAGCACCCAGCTGGGTGGGTTGGTTTTGTAAAACATTCTCAGAGGGGCAGAGCATACATCGGGATTTAAAAAAAAAACTTTTTTTTTTTTATTTTTACAAATATATATATATATATATAAACTAAGTATCTAGTAATCATCTGCATCCTTGCATCTTGCTGTTGACTGCTATATTTATATGCCTAATAAAGATGTGCATTCCTTCTTGCCGTTAGGAACTTCCAACTTTTCTCTCTCTTTTCTGGGTGTGCCCATGCGTAACCAGCTGTTTCTCTTAGAGAGTGCATAGCAGCATTTTGGTTGTGTGCAAAGAAATGCTTATTTGCCTGTGTACAGTCAGTCAAAGTATTGCTGTGGAGAGAACTGATTAGAGTTCTTGGATTACAAGTGGAAGGAAGCCTATACATAACAAATTGGCAAAGAAGAGCTAAGAGCAAGAGAAAATGCTGAGCTCTATGTGGCGAAAGGTTAGCAACACCTAGCAGAGTCTCGTGGCACTATGCTTCTTTTACCAGAGTTATCTCCCTTACAGATGTCAGTATAATGTCAACAGCATTTGAAGAACAATTTTGAATTTTAAAAGGCCAGATAACTCTTTTAATTTCACCTTATCTCACTTAAACTTCAGCAGTATTTGCAAGCCAATAAATATGGGCAATCATCTGAACAATTTGAAAGAATTCTAATCTTGAAAATTCATAAAAAAACAACAAACCATCATAGATTTTATGGAACTATAAATAATGTAATTCCTGTAATTTGACTTTGTTACAGGTACTTGCTGATGGCTAATGCACCTGGAATTTGTACTAATAAGCAGTTTTACTACTATAATAAATTAGTAATCAATCAAGCTAAAGTAAATAAGTCCACAATTTTTTGGTTAATTGTTTTAACTATTTGTCACCAAGTAGATAAGGCTTGGTTTACCTGTGCATGACATTTTACATTGGCTGTTAACAGAAACATCATGTAGATTTCTATTTATTTGCATTTATATATACATATTTAAGAATAAACCAACATAACAACTCCTATATAAAAGAAATTATTAACTTTATTCAAAGCTAGTTTGTGTCTCATTAGAAGTTTACCATCATGTTTTGGCTAAATAAAGAGAGATTCAACTTTACCTGAAAACTTCTCAACTTTATCAGGTTCTAACACTGACTCTTTAGCCTGTCTCAGGTATTTAGTCAGCTACACATGCATACAACACAACTTTATTTTTCCCTCTAGGATTTGTTTTTCATTTTTAGGATTTTTTTCGTTTTTTTTGTTTTTCCCTATCCATAAACTAAGGGCGTTTTGTATTATCAGTCATGCAGAACAGATAAGTTCAAAAGTATTTTAATAAATTGGAACTTTCAATACCTTTTAAATCATGCATGGCTGATGCTGTAGCTTTCCTATTAGGAAGACCATAACAACTTTGTGTGTGTTATAGTTGTACGTACTACAAAGTTCAGATGTGCATACTGTTCTATGGCTTTTGGTTCTGCACCATTGTTGTGGTACTTGATGGGTTCTGATTAAACTAATTAAGTGTGGTTAGGACATTGGATTGCCAAAGCTGAGCACCCAAGTTCGATTCCCATTTGGGGGTTGGATTGTTTGACATACCTCCTTGGCATAATTTCATCTTGCTTTTGTTCACCAGTCATTTGTGTAAGTATTTCTCCCCACACATAAAAATGAAAAGTTCTGCCAAAATTGAAAGTTGTGGGCCCCTTCTGGTGCAGGATATGCAATGCTCTCTAGTAGGTAACCATGGCACTATGCTCCTTTAGCAGGGTTATCTCCAAGGTGACGTATGACAGAGCAGCAATAACAACTCTTAATTTTTCTACTTTCACATCAAAATAGCTTGTTCACAAGTTGACGGTATTAATGTTCAGCTGACAATTTGTGATTAGTAATTTTAGTACTGAAATCAAATTGTAGCTAGTAGTGATAGTTGTAGACTTCATTATTCCTTTAAGTATATTTATGTGACAACCTGAGATCTTATGGCAGCCATTTTAAAATTGGTAAAAAGTAAGATGATGAATGCAAAATTTATGGTGATTTCAAAGAAACAGGGATGTTATGATTAAAATGGCCATCACATGGAATGTGTGCTTAATGAAGTTTTGAACAAAGTTGTAATTTAAGAATTTTCCAATGATCAGCTTTGCACAAAATTTCTGTTTGGTGAGTTAATACTCATATTGCACTAATACATCTAGTTGTCTCCCTTTTAATTTGGACATCACATTGTTTCTCTAGCTGTAACTATTGTTTTAATCGACTATGGTCTGTCAAGCTATTTAAAGGTTCCACATTTTGCATTTATGATTTAAAAAAACCCAACAGCAATGTAAGAAGATAGAGTTTGCATTTTTATGATATCATCAAATCTCAAAGGCAAACTGGAAATATCTGGTTAGAAAAGAATGGTGACATTAGTGGTTCGAGCACTTAGACCTGTCACGAGAATTGGTGTTAAAGAAGATAGTCCCATTGTCTTAGCCAGGCGATACAAGCTCTGCACCCGATCATTTATTGATGAGGTAAAAAATGAGCACTGAGTTACCTGACAAGAGACAAGACTGATCAACAATAAAATGATTAATGTGTCTCCACATTGAGACTTGTCTGTCAAGTGCTGCCTCCTAACGACCTTCGCTCGCTACTTCTGAGACAATGCTGCAAACTGCTGGTAAGCCTTGGACATGTGCTGACATCTAGGCAGCACAGACAAAGTATGCTATTAATATTTGCGGATTCATATGGGTGGCTTGTGAATTATCCCAGTAATTTACACCTGGGACCACTGACTCACCTTGACTGCCTTCCCCCAACTCCAATGTTGGCTATAAGATTAATCAAACCAAGAACACCTGGAGCAGATTTTTGTTTAGATTCCTCTGAGGAGTTTGCAGGAAGAAACAAAAGACAGAAAAAAAAAAAAAAGAGAAGACATAACAACCATTCTTTTCTTCTTCTAAACTGCCTGCCATATTGATTTATTTGTATTGGAATTTTTTTTCTTTCTCTGAATAAAAGCACACAAAGGATGGTGAGGTCTTAACGACGTTTTCTTTTAGAAAGATTTACAAACTGTATTTCGTGGTAATGGTGAATTTAAAAAGCTTTTGCCATACCTGGCTCTTTACAAGAGAATGTGATTGCATTTAAGAGACATAGCATTGTGTCACATTTTCTTCTCCTGTAGTCTACAGTTTCTGGCAACACGGTACAGCCAGCATAACTGCGGCACATTCAAGTAAAACCCAGCCGTAATGGCATCTGGCCACGTTTCGCTTGAACGTTCATAGTATGTTGGGCCCAAAGAACCATCTGGTGCTGCTGTTATCCTGCACATTTTCTTATTAATTAAGGAACTTCTGTCCATGATCGTGTGACAAGGACAGATAATTTCACATTTGACATTTTCACACACACTGACGAACTAAATTAGCTAGCATTATAGATATTTAAAAAGAGAGGACAAATTTTTTTTTTTTGTTTTTGTTTTTCCCCAGGAGCAATTAATAGAGAAAAGGTTTATGGTCATTGTGATTGGAAGTTTTGTTGCAGGTAAATGACTCGCAGACGACAACGGTAGGTTGCCTTAACTGGTCTGCTGTTTCTTTTCAGGGATATCATTTTAATTTCCTTCAAGTTTTATCTGAATCGCACTTTGGATTTGTTATCTAGTCGGAGGCCGCTGAAGTCAGCGTAGAGGAAAACTTCAGGATGTACCTACACTGAAGTGATTATAACAGTCGGGAAAGTGCGAAACAGAATTCACTGCTAAAACCAGTAGCTAGTCCAACAGAAAACACGAAGAATGCCCTGCCATAATTATTTAGAGAAATGTGTATTGAAGAAGTTTAAAAAAAAAAGAAAAAAGTTTTTTTTTTCCTTTTACTTTCTTATGCTAATGACTTCAAATTTAAAGATTTTTCTCTTTAACAATGAAGTTAATTTTGTTCTGAGCCCATGAATCTTTATCAGCCTTTATCTAAGTGATCTACAAGTAAGTTAATAGAAAAGCAAGCTTTCAGGTTTGATTTGGCTAATTATCAAATATCCTGAAAAGGATTTTAGTGGACACAATAGTTTAAAAAAAAAGAAAGAAAGACAAACAAAACAAAATTGTTTTTCTTAGCTCACTTCTCCCAAGCTTGGAATCTCTCCTCCAGCAGTCAATCTATTCGTTTCCATTATAGGGTGGGGGGTCTTTATACTAAAATGAACCAAATCTGTACAGAAGAAAGCAGCCTGCTTTCCCATTCTTACAAAAGTAACGTTTTGAAATAGCTTTTGGTGGAGGCCATAAGGAGTTCCCCTACCCACTGCAAGTTGTCTCACACGATGTACCTGAGCGCAGGATGATGAAGCAGGCCGCCACCACCATAAAAAATACATGCATTGGTTCTGCTATTGAAAGAACAGTCAGCAGCACCATCTTTGGTCGTGAAGGGCAACAGGAGAAAAAGAGGGGACAGGTTTTTTTTTTCTTCTTTTGTATGGAAGCAATAATAAAAACCAAACACCATGCAGCTGCATTGTGTACTGAAGATGGAAGAGAGAACAATTTACCTTTCAGTTAAGGGGCTAATTTGAAGTGAGGCCATATTACGTTGCCCTGAGTTTAAATCTTTACCTGGAAAATTCCCTGGTTTAGAAAAAAAATCAGAAAGAAGTTTGAATATCTTCAGATATATCTGGTAGCTGTGAATGTTATGTTATATAATAGTTCTGGTGGGATGGCCGGGAGGTTTGTTTTTCAGAAAAAAAAAAAAACAACTTTGAACTACGTTTGACCAAAAAGAAAGAAAAAAATTCTTTGAAACTGAGAAACCCATTAAAAAAAGGGCGGGGGGGGGAGTCAGCAGCCATTCCCAGAGCGGATTCATCAACAGTCACCCACAAAGTGCTTGGAAAACCGAGGCCCTTTCTCTTCCGTGATTTTTTTCCCTTGATGCATGGTGGCAGAGCCAGATCAAAGGTCGATTTTGACAAGATACGGTTAAGCAGCGGCAGACCCGCGTTGTCGACAGGTGTATCGGGTTTCTACCTGGTAATTGGGCAGTGGGAAAAAAAAAAAAAGAAAGTTAATGTTTTGAGTTTGATCATCTTACCTTTTGCTGCTGGCAGAGTGAACCGGTCGGTAGTCAGTTTTTCCCCTTCCTGCCAGAGTCTGCAAAAAAAAGACAAACCAGCAAGCAGTCACTGCATTCTGTTGGCTTCCCACCCTCAGGTGTCGCGTCTGTGGCAACAAATAGAACTGGCACCGTATTTTCACACGGAACAAAAGCAAATTACAAATGAAAACGGAAAAAATGGCGCCGCGTCAGGTTGCAGTAAATTGATGCTTTCTTCCAATGTGCCCCCCACTTTCCTTTTCTACTCTTGAAAAAAGGAAAAAGAATTTTTTTTCTGTCCCAAAGGTCCAGTGCTCTCTTTTTCGCATTTCTTTGCCAAACAAGACTGACCCTGTCCAAATGTTTGATTTTTCCCATTAATTTGCTTTCTTCCATTAATATTTTAAAACCTAAACAACAAGAAAAAACTTGTTTTTTTTTTCACTTCAAGCTTAAAACACATTTCTCTAAAGAATTGATCTTTTAATTCTTGCAAGTAGCTAGAAGGAAAAAAAGATTTTTCTTATGTAGTATAACCCATCTAGTTATGTGAAATTCTCTGTGGTTTCTACAACTTTTGGTCACAGCACCTGCCACCTGGTGGCTGCTGGAGCTGTAACCTTGAGTTTAAACCACAACAGAGAGTTTGCGAAATTACATGCTACCTACAATAAAAAACAAAATAAATTTACAAACTCCTCTATAGCTAAATGTCTGCTGATGATTTTATTTCAAGAAACTATTTATAGAGAGATTATTGTGATGATGCTGCTGCTGATCTGAGCACATCACTAACCCAGTTTGCATGGTTTTCTGAAGGTACTATAAATCATTGGACAGACTGAAATATAAAGATGAAGGAAAAAGAATCAAATATACACTACTCACATTTTTTAAAAAAAAGTATATTTTTCCGTCATTCCTGTTACTGGTTCTCATTTCTGTGGATGTGCTAATCTGTTGGTTGTAAAAAAAGGATTAAAAATTAAATGGAGCTGGATGGCATTCTCTCTCGTTCGTTCTCCCCAGCCATTTCTTTATGGCGCAACCTTACCTGAGCAAGCATGAGACAAAATCTTATATCCAGGCTGGCCTACACCACAGCAGAGCCACTCCTCATAGTGAACATCCACATAATCTTTCTTGTTCAAAGCTGTTTCATAAGTAGCAAATTAAATAAACAGTTTATGTTACGATTTAGAGTTTCTGAGGCAGAACAATGGATGTGATGGTATAATTGTGATTGCCTCCACAGTATATTTATGACTGTTAACTACAGTCCATCTTACATGGATGGGATTTCACAAACTATATTGCCCTTCCCTGTAAATTCCATGGATAATTAGAAGCATGGTGTATTACATAAAGTCCATGATTTAAATTTTATTTTAAAAACAACAAAAGATTACATAGGTTTGAACACTGATGAATACTTGAAAGTTACCATGGTCAGCATTCATCATAGCTCCACAACATTGGGTACGGACAAGATCTGACATGATGCCACAGAAATTCAAGCATCGCCCTCCAACTACACAAAGTAGCTCAATTTCTTTGAGTTCATATGCACCTTAACAACTGTACTCTGGTGCATTCCAAAAGTTTTGCATCATTTCTAGTACTTTTGATTTACTAATTAAACAAGGAGCATCCATAGCTTTCTAATTTTATATTGTTTTTTTTTAAAATTTATCTATCCTTTTGTTCTCCTCTTTGCTTCATTGGAATTCATAATGGCACAGAGAAATCCAATGAGGATGAAGCTACCAAAATGATGGCAGTATTGCATGAATCCTGGATCTAACAGGACCCTTATAGCAAGACAACACTGTTTTAATCAATCTTTTTAATGTAGGTATGGGTCCCTTAATGGGCCCCGGGAACAGTAATTGTCTAGATTCTGCCAATCTCTTCTCTTTTTTTTTTAAAAGCAAATAATAATTTTTTCTTTATTTTGAAGGTAAAAAATATTTTTTGTGTTTGAAACCCTCTGAAATAGTTTATGGTATGGTTTCATCTTTGAATTTAGGAAAGTCTTCTCTCTGATTATCTTGGATAATTTTATCTGGTCCATATAACTCAAAGTGTACGCAAAGTATTGAATTCAAGGGCTGACAGACATTAGCAGTGGCACTCAATCAGCAAGGAATTATTCCCTTTTCTTTTAGCTTCTAATATATTCTCTAAAGTGTGTAGCATGAACTCGGCAGTGATGGATCTATTGGATTCATTCAGTGTACCTACAGATCATTAAGATGAATCAAAGAACTGAGCAGTCTCTGGCTACAGTTGAAAAGGATCTAAGGGATCAGCATCATTATCTCCGCATCAGTGATGCTGTAGGCAAAGATCATGGAGATCTTCCAGCCTACCTGCCTGCTGTAAATTAAGTCCAACCTCAGTCCAGACCTCATCATGGAGACTGGAGCTGATTATCATATTCAATATTTTTTCCATGAGTTATTATTCACATTATAAAGCACAAGATAAATCCATTCTTTCCAAAAGAAAAATGTGCAATACAACATAACATAATTTATTGTTGCTGTAAGAGTTGAGTTCTGTTATCATGACTGACTGATCCCTTCTGATGATTTTTTCTTGTAGTATACTGAACTTATACACCTTAGAAATAACTGAATTTTCAAAAGTTAAAAGGACATTATCAAGGTATTCCTGAGAATAGTTTATGAACAATATTTTTGTTTTAAACATAAAATTATTTTTAATGAAATCATGGACTACTTAAAAGAAATATATATGTGTAACAAAATTTCAGTGTCAAGTTTTCAATTCACGAAATTATATAGGTAAATCTTCTATAATGTACCCAATATGGTCAGCATGTAGTGGTGTCCACTGACTGGCCATCTTATTCCCATAACCCCATCATTTCTCCATTTGTCAGCTGGAAAAAAGGTCATTTCAGCCATGGTGAGCATTGCAGCAATATTATTATTATTTATCAAGCATTCTCTCTCCACAGAGATGGGGGGTGGGGGGGGGAGAGAGAGAAAGAAGCGGAAAATCATAATCAGAATCAAATAAATAGTCACACAACAACGGCCACAGCAGCGGAGTGGCAAGCAGCTGTTTGTCGTGGCAAAAATCTGGTGAAAAGTGAAATCTTCCACAGGATGCGGTTGACCTTTCAAATAATGTGTTTAATTCCTCTTCAGTTGATAGAAAGTATTTCCATATTCAATAAAAAAAACAACACCCTGACATTATTGTAGCCTTCTGCATTTAGTGCAAAGAATTGAGGAAAAAAGTGAAAAAAAAAAAAGAAGAAGAAATTCAGACTCCAAAACGGCCTTGAGTTAATTAATGTTTTCCTGAAGAAACAATAACAAATAGAGGGAGGGTTAGGGAATTCATAACAAGGTGATTAGAGTCCTTTTATAGTAGCAGCCATTTTGGAATTTCTACAGAAATGTCAGCAGCAGTTTGGCAGTGATGTCGGAACTGGAAACTCTTAGAGAAAAAGATAATTAAAGCATTTATATATACATATTCATTGTGCAGACTAAGAGAATTCAAATATCTGTCTTTTGTTTTTTTTTTAAAATAACAACAAGAGTGTTAATAGTAATAAAATGAACATTTCATTAGCTGCATTGGAACACAGCATGCACTCGACTTGTTCTAGCCAACGATTACAGCCGCCAGCTGCTCGCCCCACACTTGACTTCCCCTTCATTCGTTATTTTCCTATTTTTAAAAAAAAAATAACAACACAGCCCTGACAAAACTGCAAACACGCTTAATATTTTAAATCTTTAATTAACATCAAATCCCATGTTCTCACAAAAGCGCAGATTATTTAAACCGCAAGAATTACAATCAATAACAAAAAAATGACCAAAAAAAAAAAAAAATAGTCAGATATTTTTTTGTTTATTTTAATTTAACCAATTTGTTTTATTTAAAAAAAAAGAACAAAAAAAAAATGAATAGTAAAGGAAGGGGGTTAGCTTCTATCTTTCAGTTTTGCAAGGATTCCTAATATCTCCCCAATCTTTATTTTTCTGTGTATGCAGGGAAGAATGTTACTGGTGGGCTGCCTTTCAGCATCATAGAAAAAAAATATTTTTTTTTTTTTTTTTACCGTTTTACAGAATTTCTTTAATGTACATAAAAATCAAATATTCGTATGAAGTAAAATAAAATAAGAAGAAGCTTTGTTGTTGTTGTTTTTTTTTAATGGAACTATCATACTAAAAGATAAAAGAAAAAAAGTTTCAAAAACAGGAACCAGGAACCACCTGACTTGGAGAAGGTTCTTCCCTAGTGTAGTTCAAGGGAAACGTTCACCGATGGCAACTGCTTCCAAGTTGTTGTTTCAGAATGATACCAGAAGTCTGACTGAAAACTCATTCACCTGACAGAGTTGGACCACCGAGCTCAGCTGCTAAAGCACCTTAGAAATGCAAGATGTATAGAACCTCCCTTTTTCTCTTGCCATCGATGCATTGCAAGAAAACCTGGTACATACTCAAGAGTCGTCATTGCATCTCAGCCAATATCTTTCAGTAATCTCATTTTTCATGCAGCATGTGATCATATATTTTGTGAGTCAGCCTCTTGAAAACTTTAAAAATAGTAGTAAAAAAGCTGTTACTGACTGAAATTAGTTAAATATTTTTATATCAATACTTCATAGGCCACAATATTATAGTTTTCGAGTCCCTTTAAAGCGAAAGTAGAAATGTGATGCCATGCAGTGCATGCAGATTCTGGTTCTTTCCACATTTGAAGTTTAGATTCCCCTTGAAGATGATGATATAGACAGGTTGTATTTATAGTTTTGAAGTAAACTGTATTAACCGTGTTCCCTTAAGACCATACAAATCTGCTGCAATTAACAGGGCTGCTTGCTCATGCATTCTGACATCATGAAAATAAGTTTAACATTCTGAAGTTTTTCCCCCATTAATTTTGCATAATTTCATTATGGTAAAACAAGAACAGTTTACACAAATAGCCAAGAAAAACACATAGACATATCACATTGGAGTTGTGTTCAGCTTACAAAGTGCATCTCATCACTGCAAATGTGCTGCTGATGTTGATGATCTGTCCATATATGAGTAGAAGATTGGTTAAGTTAGCTAAATGCATGGACCTTCTTAATCACTTCTCCCTTACAGAAAATATCAGAAAGAATTTGTTGTAGTTAGAGCCCATGAAACCAAGCAGCTCTCTCGGAGCAAAAATTAACATCCCCTTTTTTCTTTCTTTGGGTGGGAGACTTAGGCATGAATATTTTGTGAGTTGCACAGTGCATCAACACTGACTTTGCAATAACATTTATGACATGTTTTAAAGGATCAGAATATCATAGCAAATTAAACTCAATATAATAATTGGCTGATCAAACTATCTCTCTAAGGATAACATTATGAAGAATTGTTTAAATCAATAAATAAATAGCTTTTGAATTACCATCTCAAGTTAGCTTGAGTAGCTGTTAAGTAATAGCTCATGCCAACCCCACTAAACTAAGTCTCAAATCTTCTGAAATCCAGCTTAAGTCAGAATCTTTTCTTCCCTCCGATATTCCAAGGTAAGATAGTGGGATCATGAAGCAGATCATCCAAATGGACATGGGGGTCATCTAGTGTCAGCGCCAGCAGATAATATGGTTAGGGAAAAGTCGGATAAGACAAAATTTGGCAATTTTTCCATTGCTGGTAACAGACTGTGGATATGCCATTTGCTCCGTGTTTCTAGAGATTTACTCCGACTGCTTTTAGCTCCATTTATTTTGAGTTCACAGAGACTGCCAAAGAAAAGATAACAGCGGGTGACTTTACATGGTTGGCCCCCTCCTATGATCACACACCATATTGCAGCTTATAGGCACACTGTGCATTACTGTGTTTGTGTGTCTGTTAACAGCAGAACGGTTATCCTGATAAATCTTTGCATGTATTCACTTGCAAACTAAGTCATCAATAAAAGCTTTATAAACTTTTACTGCAAGAGTTTCTTCAATGGAGCTAATCAGAGGGTCTGAGTGTCCCCTCTTCTGGAATAGCATGCAGCTTCCAAGCAAAATCCCAAATATAACCTCTATAAAAGTGAAATGTTGGGAACCACTAAGTAAAACTAAATTAATGTAAACATGTTAAAGTGAAAGTGAAATAAATAGACATCCAAATATGGAGGAACATACCCATCTGTTTATCCCAGAAACAAACACGGTAAAATAGGGTTAATACTTTGTGGTGCACAACATACTGATACATTATGTGGATGACATCTTCAGGATTTTCCATTCCCAGCACAGAATCTGAATTAGGAGTCCAAGAAAGGGAATTTACAGGGGTTAGTTGAAGATAGCCTTCTTGTGTACAATATGGGGTTTATTTCTGGTGACTGGCCAGGCTATGGAAAAGTTGTGATCTTCTGACTTTCTTTCCATTTTTGAATTGAAATACTACACTTTTTTGGGAAGCTGACCATTAGCAAAGACAGGCAGGGGACCCTCTCAAAGAATGTTAATAGAGTAGGCAGATGTTACGACTTCTTCATGGCTCTGAATGTTCATTTGCACCTCACACTAAGAGTGCCTGTCTGTCATGGTGCCACTTTTGTAGCCGACTGTTGGAGCTCAGCTTTCATAGCACAAAGTTTCCGTGCTGTCGGTTTTTTGGCATCAAGGATGAACATGAACTATTATCTCCTGGCTTCTATTGAGCTGGACAATCACCCCATTAGATGTTGGTGGAAATCTAGTGCCTTGGAGATTTCCTGTTGGCTTATACGAATATCTCTCATTCCAAAACTGTGTTGGAACTTTTAAGAAAATCCATCAGTTTCTGCAAACCTGATCATGGTGTGGCTATCTGCAGACTGACGATTCTGTGCTTATTCTTACAGGTTGCAATCATGTGCTTATTGTTGAAATAGTTATTTTCTTTAAAGAAACACCAAAATTATTAATGTAAATTTATTACACTTAACTACACATCTAGCAGTGGTCAAATCTCTAGTACAAATTTTGACCAAACTTCCTTCTCCACAATGGTTATCTAACTGAATCCTATCTCTCAACATCCAGGTTACTTTCAAGTTTTCATTTGCAGTAGTTTTAGCCTTAGAAGTTTTACGTTTTTATCAGACAAGTCACAGTTGAGTGAATAAAAACTTCCCCTCCCAACTCAGTTTTTAAACAAGTTCTTTGTACAAAATGGGTTTCACAATAAACTTGTAAAAAAAATATTAAAAAAAAAACAATTTGTAAGAGAGTCTAGGGAAAGAAAGATTTATTGTATGGAGTACTAGTGAACATCAAGATTTTTAAAAAGTTTATTTATTCGATAGATTTCTTTTAGGACAGCTCACACACCCACGTAAGCACTCATGGCAACAGGATGAGAGTGAGTTCTTGTTTTCAGATGCCTTTGAATCACTGCAAAAGTGAAAATCTTGCTGTCAAGGAAGGATTTAAGTTTGTACTCAATTCATCAGTCCGTCTTCAAAATCACCTTTTTAAAATGATATTTGGTATCAGCATGCTACATGTTACAGTAACAGAGTCAAATTTTCACCTACGTAGCCGAACAACCAATCAAATCTACATTTCCTCCATGATGGCATGCTCTTTTCTTCAAAGTTATTTTCAGAGGAGAATCTACTCTGTGGCTGCTGAAATTCTCAAATTAAACTTAGCATGTGAATTTTCTTGTTCAAAATTAAGTTTCTTCAGAGCCACTGTCTTCCAACATTGGGGATTTTAAGGAAAAGCAAAAGGTTGGGCGGCTAAGTGAATTTTCAACAAAACGAGATGCCAGTTGGTAAAATGAAACTGATATAAAAGCCATTTCCTGCATCAAATGTAATTTTGTGTTCGGCAGCATCATCATCTTTTATAACATCTTTGCTTTGTCTTAGGAAGTCAAACACCTGGTCACGGTCGTTAGTGTAACAAGAAAAGTAAATAATCAAGAAAAAATCTTGGATTTTTCTCTTGAAATTACAAAAATGAAGCCTGAAATTTGACCAAAGAGATAATGAACCTCAGTGACATTTTGTTTGTTTATTTCTTGTGATCAGTAGAATTTGAAATGTCATTAAATAACCAGATGTGACCAAAACTTAAAATTTGAAATGCAGCTCGTTCATTAGAGCAGCCATACTGAAGATCTGCTGATCACATCAGAAACCTTCTCCTTTCACCACCAATCCATCTCCGCCTATCCCTGCTTGCCTTCTTCCACCCAAATCCTTTATTATCATTATCAAAAATATAGGATTACAAATCCATTTAAATAATGAACAGTTTAGGTTTAGACGAGGCTGCAGTACGGTTAGATGAGTTCTGTTGGTGCTCACAGCCCCCTCTCCCTAAAGACGAATACACATACTGGAGCCAGTGCAATGGTCTGGTTACATTCTTCTGCTGCTTGAAATGCCCCCTCCCATTTTTTAAATAGAAGTTTGTGGATAACTGCTAGTGATAAAGCAAAGCAATCATTCCTAAACCTGCAAATGAAAATTTATTTAAGTGCTAAAAAATAATTTGAAAAATTTCTTTTTTTTCAGGCTTGAAAGAGCACTATTGGGATAAGCCATAAGAATAAAAACAACAATTAACATACACATGAAAAAATTTGCTCACTGAATTGTCTTTCCTGCTCTAATCCCAGGCGTGCATTGAACTAACATCCAGTAATATCAAAGAGTGAACTAACGCAGCCAGTCTACCAAAACAATAAAAGGTTTGTATGAGGCATCAGCAATCTCATGCTGTTGCTGTGACTCACTGAAAATGTTACTGCAATATATTTTTGCTCCGGTAAAGCGCTTACTATTTAAAAAAGCAGTTCAGACACCTCTGCTGTCTTGCAAAAACAAAACAGAAAAACATTTAGAATAAATGCATTCTCAGAATCTACCATGTGATCGAGGGAGGTGTATTTTCATGTAGATTTTAGTGATGAGCTCCTCTATTGCTAGAAATATTAATGCTAACATGAGCACATAATGTTATTTGTGGGGGAAGGGGCTTCATTGGTTTGCACTTATCTGCTAAAGGCTTTTTATATCTTCACTCCCCATAGCAGGCTATTGTTAAACATATCCTCCAGTTAGTCCACCAAGTGTTAGCCCATGTCAAACCGGTATGAATGCCTCCAGTTGCTCCGTGGAGATTTTTAGCCCTTGGCGTAATCTGGAATGGTAGCAGAGTTGAGGAAAAAATGTGTGGCACTGAAGACTTTTGCAACCATAAAACAACAACAACAACAACGACAATAAAACAATTTTTTTAGAACTCTTCTGATCTACAGTAAAGTACTTTAGGGGAGCATTTAAAAAAAACAAAAACAAAAACAAAGAAAACAGGGTCCAAAACATTCTCACATGGATGACAGCCATTCTTTATTTTTTTTTTTGAGTTTTCTATGGGGAGAGTAGAATAAACAGACTTCAGAAGTCATACAGAACGCCATCTTGCACTTCTGTGATGTGAACGGAGCTATTTGTCTTCCTGAGAGAAGAGTTATGATGCTGCCGATGCATTTCAAAAATTTATATTAACTGAAATTCCTTAGAAGTGTTACAAACTAAATGTTTCAAACCATGCAGTAAATTAAGTCCATTGGCTAACAGCTGCTCCTTTAATCGCAGGATGAATGATTTTGCTGCTCATGTTTTAGTTTGTTCTGTACCTTGCATGCAGGAAAATGTCTCCATCACCAAAGAAGATTTTGGCTTAACCAAGGCAGATCTCCAGTGCAAAAAAAAACAAAACAACCAGAACTGATCTCCCCAACTACTTCATTCAAAAATGCTTTTTTTGTTTTGTTTCTCTCTGAATACTCGGGACCTTTCCATTAATTTTTCACTAAATTTTAAACTCACTGTGTGAAAGTCAAAAGTCAGGGTTTAAAAGAAAAAAAACAAACTTCCATGCTACATGTTCTATGTCTGGTTAACGGTAAACTTCCTCTTTTGTAAAACTTAAAATCCTCTCTCTCTCTCTCTCTTTTCTCTCAACAGGTAATTAATTATGCTCTTGTCAAATCAGATGGAATATGGAATGAGCTTTAATCTTCCAGAGTTAATTCCTCCAAGGAGAAAGTAAAAGGCAGTATCTCTGGAGAAAGTGCCTGTTTGTCAGAGAGCTTGTGAAGTGAAGAATTGAGAACTTTTCCTAAAGCAAATAAAAAACAAACAAATAAAACAAACAGACAGTCCACCGCCCAAACAGTGAAACATTGAAATATGACAGTGGGTTCAAGTCATTCTATTCTTTAATCTTGGAGAGCACTTTTTAAAACAAGGGGAGAACAAAACAAAAGCACCTGCAAGACCTGTCATCCCAAAAGTTTTATAATAGCCTTTTGGCTACTAATTCTGAGCAATGCTAATTAAAGCGTAAGTTCACCACTTTTCAACTGGATGTCTGCTTTATTTTTGACTTATGAAGAATGCAAGGCTAACAGATTTGTTTCTTTCTTAAAGATGGTTAGAGGCAAAAACGTTCTTGCTTTTGAATGTCTGGAGTAAATTATTTAGAACTTTATCCTTTATTTATTTTTTCATTATTTAAAAGATACCCAATGCCAATAATGTTGGTTTCTTAGCTTAGAGAATCTCAGTCATACCTCTTCTATTTCTTCCAGGAAACTATAGATCAAAATAACCAGTCTCTTTATCTTACCCCTCCTAGCTCCATAAGAAATTCCTCAAGCAGCCACTTTTGAGGATCCAGGTCTGGCACTTTACACACTCATGAGATTCCAGGGGGATAGCACCATGAGCTTTAGCTGCAGATACAGACTTCATATCAGGGCATCATGGTTACCATCTTTTTCGCCTTACTTTTCCTACAAAGGGTCTCTTTTTGTGACTGTCTACCTTTAGTCTGACCTTTCCTCTTTGACTTAGCTTAGGTTACCATAATAACATTGCATTCGTGTTCATTAAGAGTAAAAAGGTTGTATGGTTGTAGATGCAAAACAGAATGGACCAATTAAAAACCAAAGATAATTAAAGACGAATATTATTAATTTACTTCAAAACAATTAAAACACAACCATAAACATGTGAATAAAAACTTAAATAAAGTAAATTACTTCAAATAATCATTAACCCTTTGAGTTTTTCACCAGTTTATTTACGGGATTACTCTGTCAGGATCAGTACCCACTAAGAGTAAATAGTTGGGCATATTCCTAAAGTGTTAAAGAAAAAAACTCTTCAATGGGTTAATAATTGCAAAGGTTTGAAAAGAAATACCATTTTACTTTAATTAAAAAATAGTGATAGCCTTTAGTTAATAATAAATGGATCAAAATTGCCTGCATAAACAGCCTAATCCGTTTTTCAAAGAGTTTACGCCACGCTGTAGTTTCTAAAATTATGACGGTGTTGTTAAGAGCACATGTGTTTCATAATAACATGTCTACAATACATTTAAAACACCTGTTTCACTGTGTGTTCAGGTTCATTAGTAAAACTACATTTACAATAACTAGAAAAAAATGAGCTAAATTTTAGAAGAGCAAACAAAATTTCCATGCATTCTACAACTTAATGACATCTTTACCAGAAACTGCCAGAGACTTTAGCTCAGAATAGAGACAAATGTAAGATGTCAATTCTCTGTCCTGGGAAGAATTCAAAGCTTTTCACTCACAGGCAGGTCTGTTTATCATAGTTAAGTTATTTTTTTATCCATTCTTCTCTCATCAAAATAGCCATATTTTATTTTCTATAATTCAGTTACTACCAATAAGGTGATACATCTGTCTGAACCCTCTGCTAGAATTTTATAGAAGAATATCTTTGTGACATTCACATATTAAATTTTTCTCAATATTTAATGTTATATACGCACCATGTATAGATGTTGTTTGTTTGGTTATTTTGTTCCTTATATTGGTCATTAAAGATGAATCTTCATTTCCTGATGGGTTCTATCCTCTGAAAGCAGGGTTATTCTTATCTTTCTATATGGGGTCACTAACTAGCACAAATTCAATTCAGGTGTTCTGGTTTTATACCAATTCTTATCAGAAGAGTTTCAGATGGTTCTCTTGTTCTGATGATGAAATAATGGGGGGGGTTAATAATACAACACTGATTACTCAGCTACTAAATAAGATGGGCACTGACTATCATCATTACCTTTAACATACTGAGAATCTTCTCACCACTTCTGGCAACCCACTAACAGCCCTGTTTAAGCATCCACATTCCTTTCGAAAGTCGTGTGCTTTACTCTTTCACACTGACCCATACTCCAGGTGCCATAATACATAACTATCTTTTAAAAAAAATTTGAAACTACAAAAATAGAAAAAAAAAAAAAATCCAACTATGTAATTGCCCTTCATTCCTTATAAAGTCTTTTTTTATGACCAAAATTGATGTGGAATACATTTCTAAGGAGAGGGGCCAATATAAATGTCTTTTCTTGCACTAGGTAGAACTGAGACAATAAAATCATTTGTCTGTCTGCCATATTTTAAATACCAACAAGTTAATGATGTTCAGTGCTTTTGGAATTAATATGTTCGTTTTCAGCAACACTTGATTTGTTACCTGAAAATGCAATGGTCGCTGGAGAGTGATCAATTATTGATACCATACTACAAATCAATAGTTAATTTTATCATAGCCGGGCTCTTGAAGAATATTTGATAACGGCAGATAGAAGATATAGATTGTGTGGCTTTGATTACGCAGTGATCTGTTTGCTGGCTGGCATGGGGTTTATACAGAAGAGAGAAACAGTGAGTGAGATGATAATGAATAGTGCGATGTTGCCTGGCTGTCATCCTCCATGGTTCCTCCCCGTGGACTCTGGTCGGGACCTGAAACTTTTATTACCCTGCACGCACTTGTTGCAGCTGGTGCATTCACATTCATGGTTCGGTTCGGTTCATTAAAAGTCAGATAGCACAGCTGTTTATCTCATGGGATATCACCACAGCCTATGATCATGTCTCTGGAACAGGCCACAAAACAAATCTGCTTCCAAGTGTAGATAATCAAAACAAATACTGATAAGTGCAGCGCCAAGGAGACTGCATTTTAAAAATCCACCACCATTTTTTGGTGCCATTAACGAAGATCACTTGTGGCATGGCTTAAAAGAGTAAAATTTAAAAACAAAAGCTGCAAGCAAAATCCTGCTTATTTCCTGTACCCTTTTAAAAAATCTTCTATTGAGATATTAAAAAAGGAAAAAGTTGAGAAGTGGTTTGCTATGGTGATTAGTAACGTACAGAATCTTGTTTATGAAGAAAAACTAAAGAGGCTTCATTTACCAAGATTGACAGACACCTTTGAGGTGAAATGGTGAACGTTTTTAAGTTCCTTTCTGGGAAGCACTGTATAAAGATAGGCAGATTCTTTGATAGTAGAGACACATCGTTTATCATAGGGGTCACAAAAGTTATAATGCATAATAGGGATTTACAAAAGGCATACAGGTTTTTAAAAAAGACAGAGTATCTAAGTCTGTTTTCAGAAGAGAGGCCTTACATAAGTTTTAAAAACTATCGTCTCTCTCTCTCTCTCTCTCTTTCTATTCTCTATAACTCTGAAAAGAAAATCCCATTAAAAAAAAAAACAAACCAACATTGTCAACAAATTTTCTGGATTTTTCCATTAGTTAAGTCAGTCTCCTGGACATAAGGGTACTTCATTAGGTAAAAGGCAATGAACTATTTGCCTTAGTGTCATCTTGTGATCTAACTCTTTTTCAGTCCTCTGGGAAAAGCATCCATTATGAAGATATTCCCAATAGCAATTCAATGTGTAACATTTATTAAATATTTTCTCCACAAATTACAGTATTTAAAAATATCCATAAATAGTTGTTCTTTGGCAACCAGTTCTCCCGACACGGGATAATGTTTATCAACAAGGATGCCAAAAACAACAGATGTACTGGAGTAAGTGACAAATTTTAACAAAAAAACATATGTATAAAGTAAGAAAGAAGATTACAGACAAAAATTATAAGCTGATATATTCTGCATCACTAGAAGAAAAATAAATAAAAACAAATTTCTTAATTTGGCCTACAAAATGAAAAAAATTTGAATTCATAAATATAGAACTTAGTACAAAAAAAAAACAAAAGGTAAAGAAAGAAATACTTACCAGTCATTTTGTTGTGTAAACATGAAGTGATATCAGATTTACCGTATTATCCTATGTTTTCATAAGAACATATAAGCTTAATGTTACTCGGTAAAGTAAGGTAGATTTTACACCTATTTGTATTATTGGTTGTAACTCTTGACAGTATAAAGGTTAGTCTTTGATACTTAACTATAAATTTTAGTTTACACATCTCCAAAAATGTAAAACGATGACAGACAATTTTTAATACAAGATTTGTGGGAAATGTCAGAACTTTAATGACAACCAAATATGTATGTGTGATAATATAAGTAATGCAATTGAAAAAAATTCAGAGATTTTTAAAGCAAAAAGAAAAATGACTGATTACCTCAACTGGTGACATCTACTGTATAAAATATAAAATGAAAAAAAAAAAGAATGTCTGAAAAGGTATTAATGTTATTTTGAATTTACCAAGAGTTTGTGATACATATTAACTGATTTATTTCTTAAGAACAAATAGTATGTGATCTCAGTAATGTCAGTGCACAATATCCCTAACGTCGGTAATTAGAGCCATTTAATGAAGCTAGAGAGCATATGTTGAAGGCTTTGACTTACAACTGCAGTAATTTTTTAAAAGATAGTTCCTATGTTTACTGGTCTCATAAATGACTATAATTAATGAAGTTTTTCAGCAGGTGCAGTGTCCAGTAACACGTGATGTAAAACAACATATTGATGAAACACTTTATTTGGAAGTGAATAACAACATAAGGGGAAATTCTGGGGTTTATATTTTCCTATTTAAGTAAATATTTTCTTCTCTTTGTCATGTTAACTGAAAGATTATATTTATAAAAATTTAAATCAACTATGTACAACCACATTAGAATTCAAAACCTAAAAATGTATTCATGGAACAGCCTTCTCCCAAGAATTTCAGATGAAAATAGATTAAAAGAAAAACTGGGAAATTTAATGAGCTGCTTCTCTTTGAAGAAAAAAAAAATTGAACAATTTTTAGAAAAACTGAAATCAATACTGTTAACTACTAAAATTCCCCTCTCTGCATAATAATCTGGCTGCCCTTGTAAATGGATTAACCTGACCAAAATTTAAATATTTCAAGTATGATATGTAAATAGTGGAAGTCTAGGTGGGGCAAAAAAAAAACAATGTGTACTGTCATTGTACTAAAAACAATCAGATCCTGCAATATTTCTTTGTTTACCTGAGGTTGTGTCATAAGTTGTTCAGAACATGACCAGAGTCAATGACAAATCGCCAAAAATCTGATTTTTCATGGACCTGTGAAGAATACCATCACAAAATTTGCCAAGGAAAATGTCAATGAATTTTATGTTATTGTTGGCCTTCATGCAACAAGCTAACATATTGTAATGGCAAAAGGTTTCCAAAATTAAGATGAATAAGGCAGAGTATTTATGATTTGCTTTATATACTAAATTTACTTATTACAGATTATGAGATATATACATGAAACATTTATTTAGATATTCTCATATCAACACTACATAAATAGCTGTCTTATGTTTTTGAGCTATTTTAATGTGAAGGTAGAAAAGTAGTCATATCAGAATTGATACAAATGCTACAAAGCACATCACTGATCACAACAATAACATGAAAGGGACGTACAGAAAATTTCACGACAATGACATGCAACCAAAGGCCTTATAGCGCTAAGCACAATTCTGACACAAATGAATATCATGCACAACTATGACACACACACACACACACACACTTGCAAAATACTGAAAATCTAGATTAAGTGAAATTTCCCTGAAACTGTAATAATATTTAGTTATGAAGCAAATAAAGTCTTACTAAACAACTTAGACCTCTTTCAGGTAATTTATTTAGTTTTTAGATATCATATAATGCACTGTAATAAATAAAAGTTAAAAGAACTCACTTGGCTAAAGTTGGAATGCTGGTAATTTTCTTCACTTACTGACACAAATGCCTAGTAACGATTTTAAAACAGTAATTGCAGCATTAGTCAGAAATAATTTTAAAGTTAGAATTTAAAAATTAATAAAGAAATCTGCTCTTGATTATTATACAACAGCATGTTATACATAGTAATTTAAATAATTGGGGCATGAACCAGGAATTTAACAACCAGCTATTATAATCACTTGCTTGCAAATTATTTAGTTTTTCTCTTTTCAGCAGTAAAATAAAAAAATAAAAACAAAATATTTTAGCACAAAATTCCAAAACAAACTAATCGAATACTTAAATAACTAAACAAAAAAAAGAAAGAAACAAATTGTTAACTAGAATTCAACCAAATGCCAAACTTTCTTCTACTGCTGGTGAAAGATCAAACCAAGCAGATTTTGCTCGTTTTCACTTAGATGTAGCCTTTGCTTTGAGCAGCATCTCATGATGTAACTTTCATCATCAGATGGCTGGCTGGACCATTAAAAAAAAAATATATATATGAAGATTTTTGTCACATTTTAGTTATTTGTAACTTTTCTTCTTTAGAACTGCCAACATTGGCACACAGCCAAAGGAACCTGAGTTTCAATTTATTAAACCAAGCAGGAAAACAAGAGATAGAGGTTAGCACACTCAATTAGACCACCCAAAATTAACCATTGAACCCTTTGCTTTTTAGATGTGAGAGAAAAGTGGCAAGCCCAAAGGAATCACATGCAGCCACCTGGCAAAAGAAAAAAAACAGTGAGGAGAATCCATGCCAGACAGAACTAGTCCCACCTGTCCTTAACCCTAGCAGGTTGGTAGTCTACCATCACGCTCTGCCTTTTCCCAACTATTATTGCTTCACATGTCACAAGTGGGTTTGGAAAACAAAAGAAGAGGTTGGTTTTATATGCCAATGTTGGATTTAGAAAAGAAAACAATAAAGAAAGATTGACCGATGGCTATTTATCCCTATAAAAGGCAGAATCACAGATTTAGTAAGAGCTGATTTTAGTTTAACCCTTAAGATTTCAAAAAAAAGAAAATCACCTGTATTCTTAAAAACAATTTAAAAATATTGGTACTACATTTGTTTTGTCTAAAAAGTAAATATATGTTTTTTTAAAACTTAATATTTTCTTTTGATTTTTTAATACTATTACATCATTGTAACACACTAATTTAAAGTTTTGATCACAAACGTATCACAATTCACGAGTAATGACGATTAAAAAGAAAATATATTAAAGACGTCAGGTGCTGTCGGCTGATACTTTTAGCCGCATGGTTACCAGCTGAATGCTAGCAGCATCTTTGAGAAATCCTTGGTTTGCAAAGGCTTTTTTTTTAAAAAAAAAGAGAGAGAGAGAGAAAAAATGTCTGCATCGAAAACTCAAATTATTTAAAATGTTTATAATAAAACAAGAAAGAGAAAGAAAAAAATTATAAAAAATTGTATTTCAATACAAAAACAAGAACTAAAAAATGCTGAATTATAAACCCCTCCAAAAAAAAAGGAAAAGCAAGTTAACAAAAACCAATACAATGAACAAAATTTAAAAAAAAAAACAAACAAAAGAATTCTGATTTTATGTTCAACAGCATATAAACATAAACTGGATGGCCTGCTGTTACTTTGAGACAAAAAAGTTTCTGGTTTATAATGCACTTCTGTATAACTAAGCAGAAAAGATACACAAAAATGGAGAAATAAGTGGCAGCTAAAGTTTGGTTTCTGTTGGGTTCAGAATCTATGGCTCTCTTGTGCAAACTGCTTTTTCAAAGTGTTTGCTTGAGTTTGCCCTTATTCGGTCAGGTTTTAAGCAAAGCTATAGAGAGAAAAAGTGGCGGTCTATACCAGAAATAATCAAAGCCTTAAACATGTAGCCAGATTTTGAACTATATCACCTTATATGCACTATGTTATTACAGCATCCGTCAGCAGGGTGTGCCTTTGTCTTCTGACTATAAAAATCTGTAATGGGTCCTTAGATAAAATCTCCATTGAAAGATCTTTTCTGTTATGGGATTTTTTATAATCACTGCTAAAGTCTTCAGGTAAATGACAGCATTGGTATAAATAATAAAAAAAACAAGACAATTATTTCAGGCATTCTGTATGACCTTGTAATATAACTAACTAAAAGAACCTGTTCAGCAATCTTCCCATTGTTTAGACCAGATTAACTAGCTCAATTAGCATGATGCCTCAGGTAACCATCTAGTTTCTATAAATAGTATTCCACAAATAAATTTCCATTTTCATTTTGATAATAAGTTTGGGTCAACAGATTATTTTTTTTTATCTCAATATACTAAAGATACAAATCAGCAAGAAAAGATAACCATTCCACCTTCTTAAAGAGATGTAAATTCAACACAATCATCCCAAAATGTTTACAGATTTTAGTGATATATAAGAAGTGATCACTATTGCAACCATAAAAAAAGAAATGTCAATCCTTCTCAGGACCCACACCTTGATGGTGGTGATAGGGGAAGATAATTAAATACAACTTCTTTAGTTAAATTTATGAACAAAGTGAAAGAAATGCCCAAATTAACTATTTTATTTTTATATAACTTTGTTTTCATCAATTACTCAAACAAAAGAAAAAAATCGAAGTAATAATATTTTATTTATATTAAACAAATCACCTGCCTTTTCTATGAGCCCTTTTAAAAAAAATCTACTTCTACCATTTCATTGTTTGTTTTCTTTAAATAAATTAGTATAAGACCACTTTAAAATAATACATAAGAGATTAATTGAACTAATTTTGTTTTAAAGTAAAATTGATTATATCTTGAGGTTTTTCTTTTTATTTTCCATATTCCATTATTTTCACAGCATTTTCCTTTTGAAAAATCTGCTGCATAACATTTCCAAAAAAATATTAGGCAAAAGTTAATTAAAATTATAAATAAGGCTTACTTTATTTTTATATTTTTAACTTAAGACTTCATCTATTGATGGGCTTCTGCTACATCCAGCGCTGATTCAGCTGAGCCAATGAACTACAGGTTTTCTTTCTAATTCCATTTGCTTGTGATTCACTGATCTGTTGTAATCCGAGTCTGTAATCAAGCAAGCTATATTGTCGCATCATTTTGATCAGTGGAACACATTGCATCCGAACAGAACATATGGTGAAGGAAGTGTTGATTATCCTATGAAGGAGTACCAGTTAATTGCCCACCGAGCCTTCCATCCATGGCTGGCAAGTTTCACCAGCATTATAATGTCTGACTGCAGTTTCGGAGACAATGCCAAAGCTGTGCACTGTGTCAATCTCACAAGAGACAAATGAATATCCAATAATAAAATAAACATTATTCGGTGTGGCATGGCGCAGCTCATCTGTCAGTTGGTCTTTACTAAAACCTTAAAGAATGGTGAAAACCAAATTACCTAGACAGATAAAGGGACATCTTTGCACACTTTCAGTCAATACTTATTTTAAATAATAAACAAAACAAACCCATGTGTGTGAACTATTTTCAGCTAAGGTTTCATCTGAGTGTCCATAGTAAGCATATTGAATTGCTGAAAAGTTGTTTTATTATCAAAGCATTCTTAATTTTGATACTGAGCAAGTAAACTGATGAAACAGAAAAACTACTCTTTTTTAATGTAAATTTTCCAAGAACTAATCCAACCGTTTGCTGGCTTCCTTCACCTTTGAATAGGTAAATAGTAAAGAGCAAAAAAAACGATGTATATAACTTTATTCAGATTTCAAAACTGATGGAAAAAAGTAGGGAAAAATGGAACTGATTCTTTTCAGTTTAGCTCTGAGGCAACAGGAAGCTGTTACAGCTTATACAAGATCCACCACCAAGGAAACAAAATGCTCATCAGTTTGACTTTTAAAACTGATTTACTTTATCACTATCAACAACTATGGCTGTAAGTTATTTCATTTATTTACAAATCTATTGCTAACAATACGTTCACTGATTCTGATCCACAACGCAAACACTTTAGCCAGTTTATAATTATGGCCTCTGGCAATGTAACTTGTAGGCAGCTGAATGAATGTGTGATGGGCCACATACAATTCTTTTTAGAAACCTGTCAAGTTTCCACTCAAACACCTGATAACCAAACTAAATGCTTGAAACCTATTCTCTCTCTCTCTCTCTTGTATTTTATAAACTATTTCTGATGTTTCTACATTCTTTCCTAAATGTGCAGTCCTTGCTTTCCAGTATTTTAGAATAATATAAATGAAGCACCTCCCTAACAATACTGTCTGTTAGAGAAAAAATCTGTAAGGATCAGGTCATTAAAATAACTCGGATTTTACCTCTTTTGTGCAGTCTGTGATAGGCAAAAGAACAAACAAAAAACTTACGATATATGTATGGACTAAGTTTATAATTTACACTTCATCAGTTGGCATACTTCTCCTTACGTACACTGGCACCCATAAATAGTTACATGTTATGATCAATAAAACATTTGTACATATAAAAAGGGAGTTTATTTTCAAACTTTTGCTACAAAAGAATTGAGGAATTATTATAAAGAATGAATGCACAACTATGGCAGCTAGTGATTCGCAGAATTTTCGCTTTTTTTAATTATTATTGATGTATGCAACCCTTTACTCACCAAAGTGTCAAAAAAGCTACCATTACAGTTAAAATTCCTAAATTTTTTTTTTCGTAACGTGTGTCCAGAATCTAGGTATTAAAAAAAAGAAACTGTTACTAACAGCTTTAAAAAAATATGAAATCAGGTTGGTAACACATTGAGCACAAGCACCGTTCAATGTGGGCAGTCCTTGGAGACATCAATTCAAAGATGTTGCTGGTGAACTACTGAGAGAACCATTGCAGAAAAATGTTTCTTCAAAAAGAGAAAACATGTGATCAAGAATAGTTTAAATAAAATGAGACTGGAACAAGTTGCTTTTTACGTTGCATTGTAGCGGCAGTACATTCATTTTCAATGAAAAGAAATCTTTATCTTTTTTCTACAAATGGCATCTTTATCCATTATGGCAGCAAGAATCTAAAAAAAGAAAAAAGCAGCACATTTAGTGACCACTTTCATATCATTAATTTTACTAGTGCCACATTTTTTTTAAAATATGTATCTCAAAGTGAAAAAAAGAGAGAGATAAGAATCTGGTGTTATCGATTTTTTTCTTTGTAAGGAAATTTTCAATTAACTTACCAGACAGATAATTTTCTTGAGAAAGCTTATGCTGTACCTTTTACACTAAGGTTGTGATAAATATTGAAATAGTGCCAGCCAGATGTTTTACAAATGGAGAAGTGACAGAAGCAGGTTCTTTGTCCTGGAAATGACAGTGAAACTCAAATGAACTATATGACAAGTAATTCAGAAGATGAATCCTATCATGATGGAAAATGGGCTACAAGAATGGGAGGAAGAAACTATCAAGATGTGTTTTATGGATATAATTGGAACAGAAGACCTCAGATGCAGGTTGGAAAAAGTGATATAAAAGATTAGGTAAAGTGGATCATTGGTAGTTAGTAACTGCCACACTTCAGATTTTATTGAAAGTATAGGTGTCATATCTCTTGTTTTTAGTAGCTGTAGTCTCCTGGTTTTTGAATCTCCTATGCTTCCATAAAATTTCTTTGTGACTGAATAGATTTTATTATTTTCATGATTGATGACTGGAAATTTCTGAACACATATCAGAAACAATAGAAGTGTCATTGGAGTCAAGATGGCAAAGCAGAAACAAGTAGTCTCACCATCTAGGCCATGAATTCATAATGAAGTAATTAAAGAGCAATAACAATGTTTTCTGTATATGGTACAAACAGAAGTGACATAACCTACAGAGGACTGAACAATGTAAAATGATGACATTTGTTTGGAATTTCTCCAAAAAGCTGCCAAACCATACATATATTGGCAGAGGATAAAGCTTTCTCCGCAGTAACTGACTCAAAAGCAAAAAAAAAACAACCTCTATTTTATGTTGCCATCATCCAAAAAGCCAGTAAGTCTTCCTCTTTGAGAGCTTGCTCACATAATATTAATTTTGAGAGAAAGAATAATAAAATATTTATACAGAGACAGCGCTATGTCTCTGTGGAATGGTCCAGCGCTTCTCCAACCGACTCGTCGCCCCTCCTAAAGTTTCTCGTGAGAACTCCGCGCACCTGCTGTGGATGGTGTTGCGATGCCGCCGTCTTAGCTGGACTGCTGCTGCTGCTACACACAACAGGCCTCAGCCAATCCAATGCATCAGGCAATACAGATGTTGCATTGTGTACTAATAATATTCTGCACTGTATCAGTCAAGTCTAAAAATCATATCCATGCTGGATTGCATTTTGTTGGCACACGATATCGACATGCCATTATTTGCATTGTGTTTTTATGTTGCACATGCGCATGCCAGAATAGCACTTTTGATCACTAGTGAATAGCCAGTTCATATTTGTTTTTTTTTTTCATTTTGTTGTCTGGCTGCGTAAGTATTTCTACACTATTATCAGGGTTTCTCTGGGTTTTCTTTGGTGAAGTATGACCACTGCATTTCCATCTATCAAGATTCAGTTGTCATAGTTAGGAAAAAGACAGGAGAATCCAGAGAAGCAGAAAGTTTTTAAAACTTATGAGAGGTCCCCTTTTCACCAAAAGGTGAATGTCTTGTCTACCTTTGATTTAACTTTATCGATTTCACTACTTAGTTTGATTGAAGCATTCCAGACAGATTCTGCTTCCCTTTTAAAAAAAAAAAGCAAGCATTTCCTAATGTCTAATTGGACAAATTTTTATATACCTTCTACATACTATGATTTAAAAACCTATGAATTTTATCAAAATTCCTTTAAAAGTTAATTATACCTAAGCCAGAATAGGAAACTGTTGCATCTTTTATCATATGTAAAATTCTGTGTTATTACTGTCATATTCTATGTATACGTGCATCATCAAGTATTTTGATTTAGAGTCTCATTTAAAGAAATTGATAATCTTGGCTGAATAAAATAATTGTTTTTGCTGTTGGCTTAGTCATCCTTATCTTGTAGGCACAAAACATAAAATGGTGTCAGAGGTGAGAGAGCATGTTTGACTGAGCAAAACCTTGGAAGGATATATTAGAAATATCAAGGAAATTATGAAAGAACTCATTCTCAAGTACTTTGATGTCAGAGAGCCAGTAACTGTTAGTTGCAATGCATCAAAATCTGACTAGAAGCTTGTTTTAATAGAGAAAAATGAACCTGTTGCATATGCATCACATTTCTCTCAGAGACAGAAGCAAGGTATCCCCAGACAGAAAGAAATTGTTAGCTGTTGCTCTTGCACTCAAGTGTTTTAATCAATATATATATGGACAGATTGTCCATGGGCTATTGAACCACAAGCTAGTAGAGAACATTTTTGTAAAGCCATTAACTAGTTACCTCCTAGATTACAAAGACTGTTGTCTTGCCTACAGAAATATGACAAAGCTACAGTACAAACCAGGAAAGGTGTTAATCATAGCTGACATGTTGTGTATTTGAAGAACAAGAAAAGTGATAGTGAAGATGAAATATCATGTTATGCTTGCACTGTTTTCAATACTCCCACTTCTGACAGAAAAAAGGATAAAATTTGTAAAACAACAATAAATGATGTGAATCTTCAAGAACTGATACATGTGATTGAGTCCGGTTTGTCTATCCACAGGTATGAGGTCCAAAGCCAAGTTCATGAGTACTGGCCTTATAAAAATAAACTAATGGTAGTTGATTTAATTGTTTTTAAAGGATACAAAATTGTCAAAATGTTCAATCAAATTGGTAACATGGTGTCAATGCGCCACATGAGTTGAACATCAAAAAGCCAATAAAAAAGAACCCTTCATATCCACACCAAATTCTGGTAGTCCACAGAGTTTAGAATGCATTAATCTATTTATATGAGACAACAAAAACTATTTTGTAGCTACTGATTTCTACTCTAGATACTTTGAGGTTGAAGAGATTGAAACCACGTGAAGCACCACATTATAACTCTCTCTAATTTATTCTTTGCTCATCAGGGTACACCCTCGAAAAGTGATAATAGACTCCAGTATAGCTCTAGAGAATTCTAACCGTGAATAGGATTTTAAACAAGTTACTCCAAATCCTCATTACCCTCAAGGCAATGAACTAGCTGAGAAAACTGTTCAAGCCATCAAATGCATCTGGAAAAATCAAAGATGGATGTCAAAATAGAAACACCCAAAGACACAACTTCAACTGCAGCAAAACTTCTAATGGGTACAGCTGAGATCTATAAAAGCAATTACAAGAAACTGCCGCAGACCACAGACTAAAAACCCAAGTATTGCACAAAAAACAGTAGAAACTTCCACAATCTTATCGGCATAATCATTACACATGTTCAGCAAAAACATTAACCAGTCTATAACAAGATGAAAGTCTCAGATTTAGACATCACTTTAGTAGATAGCTGGTACTATTGTAGAAAGCAATACACCAAGGCCCTACATCATAATGGCTGGTCAGTCTCTACTGATGCAGATTTGGATAACATTTTTTGAGAATTCACACCTGAGCCAAATAAAACCATCAAACCTAACTCTTCCAAGAACTTATCAACCAAGACTAATTAAGAACATACTAAATGTTTAGTCAAAACTTGCAGTGGTTATTGTTACACATTTCAGATGAAGAAATCCAACAAAAGCTATTAATCTGATTTAGTAAAATGTTTATTTTATAATTATTTCATAAGTAATTCTTAGTGACAGTTTCATATTCAAGACTGTCAGTTTTCGGAAATATTCTAGTCATTGTTTCGCACATTTGTGTCATTGAACATTTTAAGCCAGAGCCTTGATTAGAGTTCTTGGTGGTCTCAGCCAAATAAAGAAGTGGTTTTAGCTGTTGACTCAATTATCCTTGTTTTGTAAACTCAATGCACAACATAATTATCTTAATAAATCTCCAAACCTTTTCCAAGATATCTTTAACCATAATGTAGGTTCCATGCTGCAACCACATACTTCAAAGAGATCTATCTGATGATTTAGAAATAGAAACAAAAACTGATGTTTTATTATTGATAATATGATTAACACGCCTAAGATCCTCTTGCTTTAAGACATATTTTCTCATTGTTGGTTCTGAGTTTTTCAAGTTTCCATTTAATTTAATTACCAGATCATCCTACTTCTCCCAGTGCATATTCTGATGATGTATTAAGCTTAGTATTCTCTTGTCAAGCTGGAGAATAGGATTTTTTCTTTGAATCAGCCAATTAATGTAACTTCAGGTTCTTTATTTTTCTCTCCACCTCTAATCAGACAAGTTTCTTGTAAGTTTATATTTGTTCTGGGAGGCCTCATCTGACCAAGATTTACCACGAACATTCTATTCTGGAAGAGCCATATGGAAAAAAAGACTTCGACAAACCATGTATGTCGTGAATGCGTTTACGATATCACATCATTCAAATGGTGATTTGGTTTTGAGTTAACTCAAACAATTCACTCACATTTCACAAAGTCAAGGTTGTATTTTGTTTGGAGATATTTTTGGATGATTTCCCTGAAATCTAAGTGATCTCAAGCTTTATATACCTACACAGAAAGTCATGAGAGAGAGAGGGAGAGAGAGAGAGAGAGAGAGAGAGAGAGAGAGAGAGAGAGAATGTGTGTGTGTGTGTTTATAATACTGCATGTTGTAGTTATGTTATTGGAACAGTGCCAGATGATGAGACAAACAGGCAAACTCAAAAGCAGCAAAATAAAATTACTTATATACCGACATCTTTCTCTCTCTCATACAGACAAGAATGGTAGAGAGAAAGAAAATTTAACCGCATCAACTTCTCATCAGTCACTGCAGAACGGCTCATCATGTCTGTCTATTACAGACTGTTGACGCATAAACAAAACTTTTCAGTCTCATCACCAGACAATCTAATAGCGCTTCAGAAATTTTCATTGTTTTTCCGATGCTCATGCGTTTGTGGCTCACATATCAGTGACTGTGTCGTTAGTGGCTGTGACACTGTTCACACCTTCCATTTCACAATCATTTCTTGCCTTCCAAATTTACTGCAGAAGACTTCTCACCTTCCATTCTCTACCCCCACTTTCACTGCATCGTGTCCCTGAAAGCAAAGATCGGTTATAGCAGGTCCCATAACATGGCTATCTCAGTAATGACCAATTTGAATAAAACCTGACAAACCTGAACTTCTACAAAAACAATGTCCACAAGCTAAACAAATTTTTTATATACCACATATATGCCTATATCTACTTTAATGGTACAATAATAATTTAGGTCATGAAAAAAGAAAAGAGTTCATTAAGGTTGTTTACAGACTCTATGATGTAAGAAACCAATCTGGCTGGCTGTGCTTGAAAAATAAACAATTTCAGGGTTAATCTACATTCCAATGGATAATTAATTAAAAATTTATGCAACCCTATTGTTACTATAAGAAAATTTTTGGTCAGCTATACTGTTTCTCAAAATAATAAACATATGTAAGGCATTGGCAAGAAATATAAGAAAACAAATAAAAAACAAAGAATATAGTTTAAATTATGATTTTTAAACATTTCTTCTCACTCCTAGGCCATGATACACATTGTTGCGTAGATATAAATAGCTATGAATACATTGTACACAGCAACACTATAATTTTAAACAAAATTTTGTTTTAGACTGTTTGTATGGAGATAGGTTGGAACATTTATATTTCTGGAAATAATCTGACAACAGTCCTAACAATAACAGTATTTTTAATATTAAATAGAATAAGTTTAAATACTGACCCATTCTTGTTTTCTTTTTACACTGCCACTATAATTAACAGCAGATATGATTAAGATGATTTCTTGAAATAAAATCCATTGCAAAACACCAAAGACAACATGAAAAGCAAATTAATATATAAACAGATTTCATCTAAAAATGAAGGCATTAATTATCCTCAGCATCTGCTGCTGCTGCTCAGTGATAATGGATTTAATATCCACAAAGTATCAAGTCCAGCAAAGAGAACTTTTTAAAAAGAAAACTATGGTCCACAAACTGCAATGGGAATAAATAGTAAACTTGGATTTAACTTTGTTCAACTGATTGCTGGTTGTTGTAATTTTTTGAAACTTTTTGCAAGTCAAAAGTTGTTGCTCATATAGAGAAATATTTCAAAACCATAAGGACATCCCTTAAAAAGAAAGAAAAAGTCCACTTTATTCAATTAACTCAAGAAATTATTTATTGGTAAAAAACAAATACATGGAAATAAAAGTAATCACTATATAATTTTATTTATGTGCACATTTTCAGCATATCTATATAAACCCTAAAGATAGTTAATGCATTTTTTTAAAAAAATTATTTTTTGTACTTTAGTAATAGCATAAGAAATTAAATGAATAAACAGATTGAAATGAATCACTTTATGTTATAATTGACTTATATTATCGTATTTAATTTTCAAATAAACCCTTAACTTAAGCTGGGGGTGTATGAAATCTGAAACAAGTTTTTTAAAAAGTTCCCTAAATGCAACAATATAGAAGCTAACAATATGAATTAAGCAAGGGTGCCATCTTCTTTCTTTTTTGGCTTTCAAATCTTTGCAATGTAAGAATGTTTTCTTAATTACTGCTAGATAGAAACATGTTTGAATTTCAACCCCAACTTTATTCAAGCAGATTATATATAACTGTTTTTTTTGTGTCATTATTGTCTTAAATAATAAACAATATTAGTACTTGAGATAGAGAATACAAACACAGTAAGAGAACAGACAAAGAGTATGGTTGTTATATGAAGTACAGGGTGCCATTATAAAGCAGAAATAAAAAAAAAAAATTTTTAGTATAATAAATAAAATTTATATTGATTTATTCTGTGGCTGTCTCATGGTTTGCGTTAATGTTGAAAATTTCTGATGTAATGCAGTAGCTACATCTGCATTTTCCATACAGAATTCTAAGATTTCTGCTAATTGTATCACAAAAATTGTAGTATATCCAATGAGGTGCCAGTACAAATCTAAAATCATAATAAGATGGTTGTTAGCTCAGACATGTTGGCTATCTTTCATGTTTTGCAGCAAGCTAAACAGAAAAATTTTTTAGGAAGCCAAATAGCCATGTAGCACAAATCCCACATCTGTTTTTAGGTGGGAGCTGGTTTAGACAAAGACCTGCCGTATCTGGCAGAATCAATGTTTCCTATCCATTTTAGACACCACTAAAAGAAGAAACCCCCCCCCTCTACTTTCACTTTTAGTTTTGGTAATCTACAACATATAAACTGGTGTTCAGAAAAAACAAGTTGAATAAAACAGACAAAAATTTAATATGTAAATTTTTTTTAGTTCTGCAAATAAATATAAATTGGCCAAATGAAAATGAAACATGCTAACATAATGAATCACATAGCCTTCAAATAAATTATTTCAGAAGCTCAGCTTACTAGACTTCAAGTCAACATTCTTTCTTCTCTACTTCCACAAATTTTGTTCCAGTTGAAGGTCTACTGTGAGCTATTTCTTTCTATCTTGGTATTTTTGTAAAGCATCTGACTTATGATGATGTAATAAAGATGTCTGCATTTCAGTGTAACAGAAAAAAAAAAAACTAATTCACTTTTAAATTCTAACCAATCTTTAAAAAGATAAGCCACAAGTTTTCTCATTTTTTTTAAAACAGGGATATTTGATGGCAAACACAATCAAAGTGTAAAAACTCTTCACTTTTTCATTTTGTAATGTGTAATATAATTCTGCTATTTTTGGATTAATGTACCTAATATTATTTAAGTGACAAATAAGTAAACAATGCAATTGAAGGATAATATGGAACAGTCATAGATGCTAAATAAAAACCACTTCCTTAAATCATCAGGGGGGCTGCAGAATAGCTGTGACATTAGTCATGGCGTTAAATACTGCTGTTAAAAAGGAAAAAAAAAAAAGAGAGAGAAAAGTTTGCAAATGAGAAAAGCTGTTAGACAGTGACCCTGGAGATTAGTAGGAGATGAAGTGAGAAAGCTAATGGACGCGTGTGAATACTTTGTGTCGAAGTTCTCTCTCTCTCTCTAGTGTACAATCCGCCAGTGACAATAAGCTCTGACCTATAGGGCCCTGAATTGTCATTATGGATCCATAATGGCTGCATAATTCCACATACAGCCAAAGCCATCATAACTGAAGTTCCAACTATTTTTATTTTTAATATGAAAACTTAATAAGACTGTTATTCTTGTTGATTAAAAGCCATTGTTTAATGTAAGAATATTAAAAGAAAGAAAGAAGAGTAAATCTTGAGTGACATGCGAAAGAAAATGTCAAAACAGTTTTGTTTAAGAGGCTGAAACTATGGCAACAGGATGTCTGATGAAGAAGACATTTCTGATAAAACACCTGCTTGCTGATCTTAATGAAAATTTTGTTTTGCTCTCATGATATTGAAAAAAAAAAAGCAAGGTATTTTTGTCTAATTACAAGTCTAAATATTTTTTTAAATTCAAAAATAAAATTTAATGTGTTTAATAAAGATACTAAGCCATTATGACTGCAAAATTTAAGTGTAATAAGATTACTAAAGATCCCTTATTTGTGCAGAAAAGAACTTTTGATTCAGATTCAAAATCTAAACTTTTCAACAGGTGTTTAACTTATTAACTCCAATATCAACTTTACAAAAGTAACATTTTTTAACAACCCTTTATCTTTTGAAGCAACCAAGGAAAGACAACTTCAAAAAAAGGAAATCTCTGTTATACACCTAGAATGAGAAATGTGAATCCCATAACTTGATATTAAAAATTGTAATTTTAATTGGGCTGTGTTTAGCATTTTTTTTTTCTTTAGATACAACTGTAAATAATTCATTTTTTACTAAATTAGAATTTATTATTATTGAGAAAAATAAAGCTTTGTTATCCAGCATCCATTGGACCTAAGATATGCCGGTTAATCGAGAGTTATACTTAACCAGATAATGGCCTGTAAGTATTTAAGTACATTATGAAACAAATCATATATTAAGAACAGTATAGTATACGAAATGTTCACCAACTAAGCATCCTGATGAATTCATAAAGGAAAATGTAAAAAAGGTTTGAATAATACAAAACTGCATGAAATAAAGTACATTTACTGTACAAAACAGACTCCACTATGTAGAATAAAATGTAGGGCAGTACAAGGCATATACTTATGCATTACTGTACAGGTATACATACCTCTTAAAGTGCTCAGCATGCATTTCTGGAAAATGGAAAGTTATATGAAGCAGGTATACCTGTACTTAAAATTACACTTAAATAAAGTGTTAAATTTAGTGTAATGAAGTGGTAGATTCTACTGTTCATCACTTCCTTGATGTCATCTTGAATAAAGGTCCAATATCAGCCTCCTTAGACAGTGCTCTTGCCTTTTTTTCCAAAAAGGTGGTGTGTAAAACATGTAGCTGCACCACTTCTTGTGCTGTAACAATACCGCCTATCAGCAAATATTGTAGATGGTAGAGAAGCCAGCACTGAATTATCTTATTAAATCATTCCTATTTTCACCTTTCAAAAGTCTCTTGCATGTCCATCTTCTAATTTACTATTAGAACTACGCTCTTCTTTTCACCTTCACTTGCTGGTTCATTTGATGCCATGTTGAATGGGTGCATTGATAATCCATGATAAATATGGAACTACTTTTACCATAAAATGAATGCAATGATGGCCAGAGGAATGACAACCACCAGCAGCAGCAGCCTCACTAACTATGCCTGGTAAATATTTGGTCTGTGCCTGATAATGTTGATCTGGATGATTGTTATCAAAATAGTGATCTGTATTGTGATATTTTTAAAAATGTCAGTTGATAAAGCCTTCCATTTAATAAAATGCTGGATAAACAAGCTTCTACTATATATAAAATTGTAAAAAAAAAAAAATTCCAGTAAATAGTTTTGTTGTAATGGATTAAATTACTTTTTTTTTTTACATCAGTAGGAAAAATGAATATCTTTGTGATATCATTAAGTATCAACATACAAACACCACCAGATAAACAACTAGACAAATAGAATTTTGTGATAGTGATAAATGCAAATAGCTAAAATTGCTTTCATTCTGATCATCAGTCTTTGATGGTTTTCACAAATCAATTCTACTTTTTTTTTTGGTTTCCCACCCAAACCATTTTGTTTTTTTGCAAGACATTATTCCTGGTTTATTTAAATGAACCCATACATAAAACACACACACACATACACACTGTAATTTGATGAAAGGGAGGAATACTGGCACACCTGCCTTGGGTGGTAGTTCTCAAGAGGCAGCATTTTCTCTCTATTTTTTTTAGTTTTTTTTTTCTTCTGTAACTTTATTTAAGAAAATTAAGTCAGATCCGAACCACACAAAATATTATTTTAGAATATTTTTGACATCAGGAATTGAATCTATAATAAAATAATTATAATTATCTCCATTATTATAAAAAATACTTTATACTTCCTGCATTTGTATATTTTGATTAAGGAAAATGTGTGTGTGTTTCCACAGAGCAATTAAAAACTGTGATTGAAGTTTGGTCGACAGAAGAGTACTTACCTGTTCTGCTGTGATTTATTTCATGGATTAATAGGATTTAGCCCATTTGATTGAGAAATTGATCTAATTCACATATTTGTGTTAAGTAAAAGTACTGTTGATTATGTTTATTGCCTATAACTTGTGAATGAGTCTGAATCTTATTGTTATAAGTCCTTTCTGAGCCACAGATGCATAACCTAAATTTATAGTTCAGTCTTACTGCTGCTTTATGATCACCAATTAAAATGTTGCTAGAATTCTTGCCATTTCAGACCAATTCTTTCCAATAGTTTATTTTATCCTGCCATTATCAGTAATAAAAGTTTTTCTCTTTCAGATAGGGTAAGAAAATGATGGCATCACAAAAATACAAGAGTTCCTCTTAGTGGCTGAGTACAGGTGTCAAAGGAAAGAAATGGAAGCAGCAAGCAAGCAGGATTTAGGTGATGGACTGGATATGATCACCTTTTGTGATGCAGGCAATTGGCCTCACCCGATATATGATAGACTAAAGATTGAGCTTGTTAAGATTGGCCTGGCAACTCTACAGAATCAGGATGGACCATTCCATCTTGACAATGAGAATTGATCTATGGAAAAAGATTGGTTCTTCAAGCTGAAAAATGGTGAAAAGCTGCTTAGATCCTGGTTGTTATTTTCTTTATTGCAAAGAGCTCTTTACAGCTTTTGTCGCAGGCTCATTAATATTGAAAATAATGCCTTTGGAAAGAAAAAAGAATTCAAAGCTTGGTGTAAGTTAAACCCTCACATTGGAGAACATGAAAATAGCTCTTCTCACATCTGCGCTTTTAATCAATGGAAAGATTTCTTTATCCGACTTGTGAGAGGAGCCACCTAAGGCAAAAAATTTCATCAGCAAATTGATAAAGATGCTGGACAGTGGAAGGAAATTTCTGGACAAATCTATGGGTACATTACATTTCTGGCAAAACAAAACCTTCCATTCAGAAAACATATAGCTGATGATAGCAACTCAAATAATTTCCTTAAATGATGAAAATTTTGAGCAACTAAAACTCAGTAATTTGGAAACACCAAGCAAAAATCAAACTGTCAACAACCAAACTATCTTATACTTGTCCTCACAAATGTAAAATGAATTCATTACTATCCCTACTTGTTGTGTGTGATCCACCATCAACAATGAAATCCATAGAGCCAAATATTTTACCATCATATTTGACAGTACATCAGATGTATTGCATATTCAGCTGATGGCAGTAAAGTAAAAGTGGTAGTCATTTATCAATTTCATTCTAATAACGAATCAGATAATCAATCAGCTTGGAAAAGATGGCCTACACCTACACAATTGTTATAGTCAGGAGTATGATAACACAACTATGATGGCTTTGAGTGTACCATGGAGTGCAGCAGTGAATTCTGAGTGTCAGTTTAAATTTTGTTTTTGTTCCATGCAACAACCATTGTTTGAACCTATCAGGTATACATATTGCAGAAGCAACAGCAGATGCTGCAACATTTTTTGGAACAATGGAAAGAATGACTTTTTGTTGTCTCCTACTCATAAATAAGACATACTTTAAAAAACCCGTAACAGATAATCTCTGATACACAAAGGAGTGCAAAGCATAATGCTTTCCAGTGCTGCCATTGAGTTCAATCTAGAGGGGGTTACTGACAAACTGGAAAAATTCAGGGATGGAGTCAATGGGAATTGTGATGGTGAAACTATTCTTAGCAGCAGTGTCTTACAATTTCATGGCATATCTATCTTTATAGAGGCCTGTGCTAAAGGAAATCAATGATGTTCAGAAAAATCTACAAAAAATGTGGTCTTGAGTTGGATCAGTGTACAGAAACATTTTGGTAACCCAGGCTCAAACCAAAGCTGTCCATTTGTGCTCCACAATGATATTCCAACTGAGTGGAAACTATAAGCAAGCAGAAAATGCCCATTATCTGAAACTGCAAGACAACACCAGAAGAGAGCAGCTTGAGATTACTGACCGATTTAAAAGTGAAATCAATAGACAATCACTTATGAATGGCCTAAACTTCCTTTTTGATTTCTTAACTTGCAATATCTTTTAAACATTGAAAACAATAAATAAATCAGCAAAAAAATTCATTCCCTTGTTATAGTCTACACAAGAGTTTGAATGCAAATGCCACCAGCATTTAGGAAGAGTTCCAGTGATTCAACCACCATATCAGCTGCTTTAATGATGTCCCAGAAATGAGGAGAATTGACAGATGCTGGATTTCCTAAAGTGGATCATGAAGTGGGTCTACACTAAATCCTTGTAAAACCTCACAAATGTACTCATATATAACTGAGTGAAGCTTTTTTTCCAAGCTAAATCTTATCTAAGATCCATCATGAACCTATCTTATCAAAAAGTATCTATTAGACATTTCTCTCATATCCCTTGAAAGTCTAATGTATTTGAATCAGTTGGAAAACTTTTGATATCTTTGATCTTTTTGCCTTCACTATAATTTAATATCACATGCATCAAATGATTGATTATTAGGCTTCATAACAGTGAAAGACACTTAATTTTTTAGTCAAAAAGAAACTGGAATATTCCTTTTCTGTGCTTTTCCATATGATAAAGTTTTATCAACAAAACAGTTTATCCAGATTAACACATAACCAGGAACATCAATCTGGATTTTGTTGGAGGTGGGATCATCACGCACACAAGTATAGATTTTAGTGCAAATTTTATGGTAGGTGATATTTTGTTTGGAAGATGTTAACCCTCCAGATTTCCTTCTCCCAACTCAAGATGCCCATGTACAAACTAAGCGAAGGCCAAAGCATAAAGAGTAATACCGGTTTAGAAATGCAATTCAAATTCAAAATATTTATCAGACTCTTTTTTTTTTTTTTTGGATAAACTTAAGAAAATTTTGTAGTGGAAATTGAAATCCTCAAAAATGTAATATTTTCTAATCATTATTAGTATAACCAAATTAGAATACATATCTAGGTGAATTTAAAAGTGAGAATATTAAAAGCAATGGTATTCTATACATTCAAAATTTGTAATGTTTATGAAACTTCCAAAGGCTGTCAAAAATATAAAAATTTCCTACTTGAGATCAAAAGCTTAGATTTCTATATTAAACTAACACTGATTTAGATAGAGACAGTTCAAATTGAAAACGATTATGAAAGTTCATAAATTAATACAGAAACAAACTTTTCACTGCTTTCTGGATGAGGTGATTGATTTCTTGTGCGCACATGATTGCTGATGCTAAAAAGCTATCAATATCTGTGAAAGATAGAGATGCGCATGTGCCAATTTTTTTCCGTCTTAAGTGGAGAGGATTTCCTTTCCACCACAATAAGAGATCTTTATGCCTGGGTAGTAGGCGCAAGATATTCCTTGATCTCTTTCTCTATAACAGTAATGCGTTTTAGTTCTTAAGAATCCAGTTTGCTTCCCTGTAGTACTGGTAGCTTGCTTTTTTTTTTTTTTTTACTGTTATTCTTTCAGTCATTATTAATTCAGCAGATGAAGTTTGTGGTATGTCTGGATCATCAAGATGTGTATTGAAGCTTTTTGAGTACATGCTTTCTGAGATTTTTCCTGATCTCTTGATCTTCCATTTTTTTTTTTTTTTTCAGTTTTCCTTATCAGCCAATGCCATATTCATGTCTTTACTTTGGAACTTCAATTTGAAGTGAAGGTCAGAGCAAGCGAAAATACAGAGTTTCTCATTTGCCAAATACTTATGTAAACACCTTTGGACAGTTACTTTTAATTCATCCTCAGTTGTCACAATTCCTTCAGAAGTGGTAAGCTTTGTCTGGAAGAGTTCTTTTGCAAAAATTGATTGGACACTGTTGCATTCTTCTGATTAGCAACTTTTGTGATCTTTTCAAAGGGTTTTAAAAGGTAAACAAATTTTTCAGCTGGGATATTGATACAGAGTTAGATTTAGACTATTATAGTCAACTGCGTATGCCATGGTTGTGAGTCTTCATTCAGTATTGTTCTAGCATTTAATATTAACTGTTCTAACAGGGAGATGTATCCTGAAGCTTGTGTTTGGGGATCTTCAATTGTTCCTGATGGTCACTTACATTTGTGAGGCAACAGGAGACTGGTGAAAATGGCCATCTATCTATCAATTAATAAAAAAAATATCCTTTACTGTTTGTAGACTAAACATAGCAACATTAGTGCATATTTATCAAAAAAGTAATAATGCTAATCTGGTTTTTAAGTAGTCCAGCAACTATGTTAGTAGCATTGTTGCTAAATATCAGATGGACTTCACCCAGTAATATTCCAACTTTCTTCGAAATAGCAAAAATTTGATCATTTATGTGGTGGGTGTATGAGATTCTGAAAATGGAATCACATTTAGAATGGCTCAGTCTTTTAAAATCTTGTGTTAACCAATAACTGAATTTACTAAGTGTGTGTCCAAACAGTACTAGCTGGCCAAATGTCTATCTCTAATGATATACCTGTTGTTTCCTCTTGTATCATCCTTTTTAAATAGCATTATATCATCACTGATTAGCACATTTCAGTGTAAAACATCCTGGCATTATAAATATAAATTTGATAGCTACTATCAAACTAATGACATGAAACACGTAAACAGCAAACTTTAGTCAATCATCAAATAGGCTTAAAACATCATTGCTCACTGAATAGGATTATACAGATTATCTGAGATTGGACAATCACTTAATAAGCATAAATCATTGCATAATTACTAGGCTTTGGCAATGTCATGCATTTTTTTGCAATTACGTAATCTATTTGTGTAATCTGCATACTAGACAATTCTACGTTTAGGGCACAACATACACATCTGGCATCACTGTTTGACTGAAAATGTTACAGGGCACAACATATTATATTTAGAAAGCTACTTGATTACTTGTATTCTAAATTTAATGTCTGCTGTAACTGAGTAAGGATGTAAGTCAGAGCAATTTCACTTATTCTTCAACATATAGCTGTGGTGCAATTTCTTATGTCATAACATTTTTTTGTCAAGGAATTCCTTCATAGTCATTTGTTTACTACAGCCTGGTCTAGGTTCTTTGCTGAAGCATTTTTGCAATGTACAGTATTGGGTATGTTTCATCTTTAAAAAGTTTAACATTTTGGTAGTTATAAATGTGCTTGCAGTCTTTCCACCTTGAGAGATTTCTTGATTGAAAAGCTTGCATTCAGCTTTGATAGAATCTTTCTAATTCACAAAATACTTTCATACAAAGCTTTTTTGAAGATACCTCTATCTTTAAAATATTTATGCCTATGGCACCTATTTGGAAACGGACAATGAGTCAGTCTGCTGCAATTCTAACTCTTAATTCCTCAGCTAAACAGCAACTAAAAACTGACGAGCCCAAATATTCAGTTTTTAAAAACACCAACCACAATATAGCTTCTATTTTTTAGTATCACTAACAAAAGTCCCCTCCCCCCCACCATTTCTGTGGTTATCAACCTCAGCTACAGTAAAAACATCATTTAACTTTCCTAGAGAAACGCCATACAGCTCTATTGCAGTACAGTCCAGACAACCCTGCCTTAGACTCCAGGGTTAGGGTTAGGATCAGATGGCGTCTGTAAGAGAAACAGTATCCCAATGGCGGTTCCATCACCTCGCTTGTCAATATTTCAGAGGACAATTACCAATTTCTGATCAGCCAACACAGATTTTATTAACAAAAAATTAACAACTAGGCAAAAAAAAAAAAAAAAAAAAAATGGGGGCTCTCTATATCATAAAAAATCAGACTATCATACTGGATGCTCACATTAAAATATGCAGAAGATAAGCATGTTTCATAATAATCAAAAGAGCTTTTAAGATCTATTTTTGCAAAAAAAAAAAAATTGCTGATACATAAAACTTTTATTTACTGTAGGAGAATATTCTAGTAATAATGCAATGCAGCATAGCCACTCCATGCAATGGCAATCTCTGATTTCAACTTTCTTTTAAACATTTTTTAAAATCTATGTATTTGCTTTTTTTATTTTTTCTTCCATCAAATTGATATATTGGCAAAATTCTGCAATATATCACAAGTTCTCAAAATCTTACATAAAAAGAAATTTTTCAGGGTATTTTTGCTATTTAATTTTCATTAGCAATTACTTTTTTATTGTTAAGATTTTGGATAAATCTTCATGTACACTTGTATCCCAGGGGGAAAAGGGCAAGCCCTTTAGACCAATTTATTTTCCTGTTTGTAATGATGCTCTGCGGACGGAAATAAATTACTGACTTTCTAGTAAGTGCAGATAAAAAATTTTAATGAATTTTATTAATCAGGTGATTATCTTTTCTCTCTCTCTCTTCTAGGGATTGGAGTTGGTGGCCGAAGCCCGGTGTGGAGCAAGCTCCCGTTAAGGCGCCGAAGCACCTCGTGTAACTGGCTGCCAAAGCGACCAGGTTGGGGGTGTGAACGCCTCCCGCTAGACTGACCGCTTCCCCAGCCAAAACCAAACTATATCAAAATGGCAGTGTCAATTATTGCCACATCCCTATTGCAAATTCCATAATTTTGTGAAAAGATGCCAGTGTCAACACCATCCACATAAGTTTGAAAAAAAGAACTGAGCCCTGGGATACCCACTGATGGCACCGAAAGCCTTTGTTATAAGACCATCTAGAACCACTCACTAAACTTTTCTGCATATAAATCATTCATTCATAACAAAGTTATCACATGCCAAAACATTAACATAAAATCCTTTGCTGAACTTAAAACAACATTAATGCTATTCAGGCTTGAAGCTAGGTATTAGTGAGATCCATTATATAAAACATTTTATTGCCCAAAAAAAACCAACAAAACAGCAATATAGCTAACAATAGGTTAGGTCAGGCAATTCAAACTAGGCTAAAATAATTATACTAAACTACGCGAACCAGGTATTTCTAAGTTTTTCCATAGCGCCGATGCTATCAGGAGATCTCGATTCTGTGTACATTTCAAAGTTGTTTAGTTTATAAACCCCACTCTCAAAAGATGGACAGGTGTGTACACACAAGCTGAAGTAATGGTTAAAGGTTGGGAAGCTGCACTAATTAATGGCAGCAGCATGCCTTATCCAGAAATCCCCTAATGGAAAATCATCCCTGTACTTCCTGACAATCCTGACTAAATGTGGCTTGTGATCACAGCTAATGCATGACACAACTGAGAAAATTTCAAATGTGTACTATCAATGGATTGGAATGACAAAAGCCTAAAAATTACAGTATGTAAAAAAAAAAAAATAAGTATATGACAGATCACCTGCTAAATCCCTGGACTCTCAGCTGGAATATTTAAATGCTTCACCTGTCTTGCAGCAATCTGAAGTGAGTAACTTAAATATTGACGTGTTTAGAAACTTTGGAAACTTGCAAAAAAAAACATTTGCTTATTGAGAGACTGTCTTGTCTTGGATCATGAAAATTCTGTTGTCCATCTCACCATATTTTATGTCTTGATTTTATTGTTAAAGCTTTGTAAATGGCTCTCTGAAGAGAGCAGTCTCTAAAGACAGTATGCAAATAGGACTGCTCAAGGACCTTGACATAAATCATGACTCCCTTTTTATCATATGCTGCTCAATCCAAATAATCTGGGAAGTATTTTTCATGCTGGCACAAAACAATGACCTCCCAGAGATTGAATAGGAAAGAGTGCAAACTAAGAAATCTCTGCCAGCCATCATGATTTTCAATTCATTATTACAAATATTTTTTTTGGGAAGCATCCCCACACTCAGATTTGTCATTTTTTTTTTTTGACAATCTTCTGAAGCAGACTATATTGTCTTGAACTTCTAAGGATATACCATATTGTATCCTTTATACACTCAAGCATATTTTTTGAATTCTAAGATATCTGAAGAATGCACTTTGATTAAATGTAGGTTATGTCTATGGCCAACACAGAAAACATGACTTAAAGCTCTATTTTCTCAATTTTAGCTTGCACCTCCTTTCTTTCACCTGCCATGGAACTTCTACTATTATATCCTTTTCCCCATAGATTTGTGACATCAAGTTTTCATCTGTCCAGTGTACCCATTATAACTAAAGCAATATCTGATGCACTGACACATTTGATCTGGACGAACTGTAAAAATACTTCTCAAACTACAGATAGATTCAACAAATTAAATGTAAAGTGGAAAATGCTTAACACTTCATCTGTCATAATTGTAAACCAGCACAAGTAACAAATTTCATTGCACAAATGCTTTAAGATGACATGTCTAATAACATCAGGTAATTCATTTTATGATTGTGTTGAAAGATGTGCTGTTCTTTTTTTTCATGGTTCTTCAAGGTGGGACTTAAGAATGCGATCCTCAGAGGTCAAAAGCTTAAAAAAAGGAAGAAAATTCCCTAGATTTTCTGGAGTAGATAATGATGCATTGAGAGCAATGCATTACTGTCTACCACAGAACAGGATAACTTAAATTAACCTCTTATATATGTCTATTTTCATTTACTCTTCTGACCATTTCAAAACTGAAACAAATCAATGCCATACTAAAGATTTTCAATTAAAGATACAAGATCATCTGCAGTACTACAAGACAAACAATGGTACTCATTTAGGTTCATCCATATGCTCATGATCAGCCCAAGAGATCATGCATGTTCACACATATCTCATAGTGGTTTGCAGGATAAACTTGATCCTGTCTATAATTTCCATGTGATGCCCCAAAAATGCAAGATTAGTTGCCCAGCAAAAATATATCATGCTTATCTCTTTATCAGTATTCAGCATCACTAATTTTACATGCATGGAAAGTTATCTTCTAAACCAGGAATGAGCAAACTTTATTCTGCAGGGATATGAGCTATTACAAAATCACAAAGGTAAAAATGTGAAACATATAGCTGGTATTTCCATTAGGCTTAATGTAATTTAGTATTATGTAGTACAATTTTCAGACATACTATGGCTAATGATCACATGATCTACAGGTAATGGTCATGCCATACATCATGGGTAAAAAAATTAAAAGTGACCAGTTAACTCCATCAAGTTGTCCACTATATCAAAGCCATGGCATATCTCAAACACTGCAGATGAAATTTGCAATTCTTTACATTCTGGTAATTTGTTGGTGTTTCTACAGGAATAATATAAGTAACAAAGTAAGTGTACTTTTCTGCAGCAAACTAGAAATTCTTCCTGTAATATCTTTTGTTAAATCAGTGAGACCTGGTAGTTCACCAATCTCTGATTGACAATACACTAGTAACATATCTGACAACTATAATTCATTGAAGGCTTTCTTGTTTAGTCTGTGTACTGCTTACAAATTCTAGGAAGCAAACCTGTTGAAAAGCAACTAAAAATAATAGAGAAACATTAGTTCTATTGCTTGCGCTAAATTCAGCTTGTGTAATTAAGACAAGAATTAAAACCATATATATAAAGAACTAATATAAGAATTGATCATAACAAGCAAAAGAAAACAGACATGAAAAGACAGTGTAAGCCTTACACAAAAGAGTTGGTCTGATTCACAACATAGCAGCAAAAACAAATATGGCTGTTCAGGTGTGCTGCACACAGTTCTAAAAAAAACTGGTCAGCCAACTTACAAATTCTGTTTTTGGAGTAAGTGGGGTGGAGGGTTGACTGGGCTTTGTTGCTCTGGCATCACCATTATTCAGCCCCATCACAGTTAGTTACATTAACTCATTGAGACTTGTAAATGTAAAGTTGTCAACATTTCAATTCCAAATGAATTGTGTTTCACTTGGTCTCCTGTCTAACTTCAGTTATTCATGTATCCCCCCCACCTTATTGGCTAGTTAACCTAATTTCTGTAAATTTTTCACAGCTTAATGAGTTAATAGTTTTAGCATCCAAGTTCATAATGCATAATGAACTAAACTCTGAATATTAAACTGACAAAGTCAATAATAAGAGGCTTTAATGAGCTTTTACCATTTCAATATGATGGCTGAGCAGAGGCTCTCTGTTGGCAATTTTAAGTAAAATACAGTAGAGTCCACTTAATGGCACATTCTACTTCAGTGCACAAATTTCTGAACAACTAATATTTTTTTTTGTTTTTTTTTTTGCAGTGCATGAGTCCAGATAAAAGCACAGTCTTCTTAAATGAACAGCATATTCCATTCCTGCATACTATCTTTTCTACGTAATTTAGTCTACATAACAGCATACAATGCCTTTGGCTGCAAAATGAATGCCGGACAGACTGTTTGTAATTATTGAGTAAACCAATTTCTGCAAAACAAGTACACACTAGGGTACTCACCAGCCCGTCTACTTGGCAACCATGTCTTCTACCAATTGTCCCAGCATCTCCCACATTCAGAAGAATGCAATTCTGAATGAACTGAAAAGTGGCAAAAGTTGAGGGAAGCCGTCCAAGAAGCATGCTTATAGCTATATTGACAATCCCTTCGAATAAATACCAGAAAAACAGTATTTTCCAGAAAAATCAGCTGAATGAAAACCTGAAATGGCAGGGGACAGAAAAAAGCCCTCCTGAACTAGTTCCATCAAATATGCCCTGATAAATTGGGTGCCAAATTTTGGCCTTTTCCAATGTTTGTCTTAGAAACTGGCCATGCCAGATTTTGAGCCGTCAAGGCTGAACAGAGTTAGTTTATCAAGATTCCAGGCACACAAAAAAGAAGCAAACACTCGCTGATTATCAGGGAGACCAAAGAATGGGTTGAGAATGCCTATCTGGATCAAATGGAGAACTAATCGATGAAGAACGTCTGCATTGCTGATAAAATTGGATATTTTTCAATGTCCTGCCATCCGAAAGTCATCCACCTGGTGGTCAGAAAAAGACACAAAAGCTCATCTCGCCATCCAATTTACAGTCAATGCTGAAGAGACCGACAAACAAGTCTTTGTCGTGGGCCGTATTTCAACAGCTGAGCTGTCTGCAGAACACCAAACCTCCGCTACCATATTGTCACACCACGGCTCGAGCACCTGGACGACTGGTCAGACACGGAATGGACGCCGACAGCGCCACCTGGCCACAGAAACGAGCATCAAACGCTAGTCTTCGTGCCGCCGAACATCACCAGAAGCCCCCTCGCCCCGAAGTCGCACCGCATTACGCGAACCACGCGCGGGAAAGTGCTGGGGAGGAGGAAAGAGGGGCGGCCCTGCCTATCGTATCGTTTGCGTTTACATGCAACAGAACTTTGCTCGATTCAGCGCCATTTGCTTCCGCTCCCAACGACGTGCTGTTGTTAAGCGGACCCTAATGTTCGCATTTTCGACTAGCCCCCCTCCATCTTTTGAATAAATTAGAAATCTTCCCATCAAGAATCCTGTCCTGCAGTTGCAGACATTTTGACAATTTTGTTTAAAAAATTAAACCCAACGCTATTTTCAATTATTCCATTTAGCTACGAAACAATGTCGAATTCAACTTAGTTTGTACGTAGGCCTCGATTTGGATCGGGATTAAGGGAATTAAATAATTTTAGTAAATAAAATTCGGTTCTTGTTTTAGTTTAGTAAATAAAATACAAAAAAAAACAAAAAACAACTAAACTTAATTTATACAATTTAAAAAAAAAAAAATCAACAAAAACAGACGAATAAGCATTACCCATAATTCCAGAGCCCGCTTATTCGCCGTCAGAAGGAATAGCGTTGGCGATTTGTCGAAGACGAAGGGGGGCGGGAGAAAATAATAAGGTAGGTGAACGGTTTTGTCCCCCCCTTTTTTTTTGTTTGTTTTATCGTCGTAAATTTAACTTTGCCCCGGTAAAAATTTGAATGGTAATTACCTCATTAGGAAAAAAAAAAAAAAAATGGCAGAGATAATGGCCGACGACTGGCAGAAAACTTGTTCAGCCGGGGGGGGGAGGACGGGACTTGTGGAGAAGAGGAGAAGAGCAGCTGTGTGTTAAATGCTTACATTTGGAATTCCTATACAGCCCTGTAACCCCTGCAAATATTAATGACCGTAAAGAGGGTTTAACTAAAATGTACTTGCCGGCTTACCAACGTGCGGCACCTTACTGTTGCAATGTCATCAGGTCATGCGATAATAAGTACAATGAAGTAAAAGTCGTGCCCAACATTTGAAGGGAAATAAGCTTTATTTTTTGTATAGTATGGAAAAATTTTTGAGGGGTTATGCGATTATCCACCTCCCCCCCCTTTCCTGGGAAGGAAAAAAAAAAGGGGGGGGCAATTTATTGTGATTCTTAAATTTATTAACACTAGCAGATAAATTCGCTGGTAATTTACTCCACTCATTAACACTTCTGCTGGTAAAAGAGAGAAAAAAAAATATATATATATACTTTTTTTTGTTTTGTTATATAGTCCTGTTTGAATCTGAGCTAATTTGGAATTTTGACCCCTTACTGTAGTAATAACTATCGATAGCTGTAACGCGTTACTCTCCCATCCGCATGCTCAAAAGCTCCTAGTTATTTTGACAAGCTTTATTATGTCTTTTCTTAAGCATCTACGATTCAAACTCCGATAGTTTTAACATTTTTAATTGCCCAGTGTATTCTAAATGCTCAAGAGACCTGGAAACTTTCTGGTAAATCTCTGCTGAGCTCTCCAGTAAATCAATATCTTTTCTCAAATAAAGACCCCACGCCTGCACAGCATATTCAAAATGGTTGGGGTGGGGAGCCGAGCCAGAGATTTATACAATACTATACAAAATCTTTTTAGACGAATCAGTGTAAATACCAAAAGAAAGTATAGGCTATAAGTTTTAGAAAGACTTTCTGAATATGTAAGTCTGTCTATATCAGTGGTTCTCAACGTGGGCAATTCGATTTTTAAGGGGGGCAATTGAGTACTAATGAAGAGGTCTGGGTCCAAATTTTCGATTTTTATTTTTTGGATTTTCCATCAGGTAAAGTTTGTTTCAGATGCCATTTTGAGTAAATATTTTTTTTTTAGTGAAAAAGGTCTTTATTGTATAGTTATTACATAATCACTGTGCCATCGCTCTTCATGCACGTCACACAAAGTGCACGAGGTCATGGAAGAACCTTATTTATTGAATTTGATTTAGAAATGCAATTCAAAGGGCTTTTGCTAAGTTACCATTATAATAACTGTTTCCTCCATTTTCTCTCAAAGGAGAGCATTTCCATTTTCTGAAAATTCAGAGCTCGTAAACAAAGAAGTTGTTTTGGTGTTTTCACGCAAGGTAATTGATACATATTTCTTTGGTTGCTTGTGAATATATTTGATTGTTTAGTATTATGATGATACAAGAAGATACATAAAGTGTCAGAGATGAAAACTTAATAGTCCAAATGCTAATATAATACAACAGTCTTGCCATATTCATTGTATGTGTGTGTGCATATTTTTGTCAGATGATTATCGTCAATACATTCATGTGTGATACAAATTTCTCACACATTCGTAAAAATCTGGTGTACCGCACTGTCTGTCCTTATATGCTGTATAAAACGAATCGGCATTGTTTTATTAATTATGTGTTAACTTCATTTCATTTATGTGTTTACTTGAACATTCTAATTATTTTATTTCATTTTTGTATTAACTTAAACATCTTAAATTCTGAAAGTGCATTTCACTTCTTAAGATTACTCATTTATTTCAGTCACAGCCCCTATGCATAAAATGAGTAGTGCGAGCAAAAAGAAAGTTTGTCAGTATTTAGAGGAATTATTGAAATTTGGTTTCATACCCGCTACTCATGATGAAAGGTCACCTTTCTGTCTCTTATGCCAACAATGCTTGACCAATGAATCAATGAAAGGAGGTCGTCTTGAGGCGCATTTTAAGGCGAAACATAGTGCGTATGTAAATTCAGATTTGAATTACTTCAAATCTTTAAAGAATAAGTTTGAAAAAAGATCAACAATAAAGTCTCTGTTCACTGCACAAACTGTTACTATCAGTCGTACTCTTGAGGCAAGTTATGAAATTTCTTTACTCTTTGCTAAATTTGAAAAAAATCATACTATAGGGGAGGATTTAATTAAACCATCAATATCTGCATTTCTTAAAACGGTTCTGGGAAAAGATGACAAAGATATTAAAGCCATGCCACTCAGTAACGACACTGTTAGGAGAAGAATAGATTAAATGAGTGAAGATATTGAAACACAACTTGTTGAAAAGCTGAAACCAAGAAAATTCTCAGTACAAATGGATGAATCAACTGTGAGAGGCAGTGAGGCCTTATTGCTAACTTATGTAAGATATATTGATAAAGGTGAATTTGTTGAAGAAATGTTATTCTGCAAATCTTTAGATACAACCACTACCGCCGTTGATATATATAATAAACTGAAATACTACTTAGATATCAATAATATACCAATGGAAAACATAACATCTTGTGCAGCTGATGGTGCTCCTGTTATGATGGGCAAGAAAAATGGCTGCTTAAAATTGATGAAAGATGAGAATCCGGAGATGCTTCTTGTGCACTGTGTTATTCATAGAGAGAACTTAATGTCGAAAAATATTTCTCCTGTACTTAATGAGGTACTGAAATCAGTTATAAAATCTATCTATGCTATCAAAACTAATGCCAAATGTGAGCGTCTTTTCGAGAAATTTTGTGAAGATAACAATTCAGACTATGTGAGACTTTTACTTCACACTGAGGTACAGTGGCTTTCGAAAGGGAATTGTTTGAAAAGATTCATGGAACTGTTTGATGAACTTAGTGGCTTTCTAAGTGACAAGCCTGAAAGAAGCACCTGCTAACCGTTGATGGAAAAGCGTTTTTGAGTTATTTAGCAGATATTTTCGAAAAACTGAATGTGTTGAAAAAACAACCTCAAGGAACAAATAAAACACTTGATGATGCAAAGGCGAAGATATTTGGCTTTATTTCATTTATCGAGTTATGCCAAAAAAATATTTCTGACAAAAATTTTGAGCTAAAAAAATGTGAGCCAACTGAGGCTGCTGTGCTTGTCATTGTGGATCATCTGAAAATATTGGCCTCTGATTTTAAAGAAAGATTTTCTGATTTAAAACAGATTAATTTTCCTTCGTGGGTGATGCAGCCAGTGCTTGTGGATTTATCTGATGTTTCAGTGCAGTACCAAGAAGAACTCTCGGAAGAGCGATGGCATGGCTTTGTGATGAGACAGAAACTAAATACCCAAATTCAACTAGCTTTGCAAGGAAACTGTTGTTACCGGTTCCATCTTCATATTTAGCTGAATGTGTGCTTTAGCGTTGTAAATGATTTGCTACTGAAGAACAGAAATTCACTGGATATCAGTAAACGAGGAGATTTGAGACTAAAGCTGACTAAATTAGTGCCTAATATAAAATCTTTTTGCAGCAGGCATGAAGCACAAGGGTCTCACTAACTTTATTCCGCTTTTCTTGAGGTGTGCTCAAATGGCATTTTGCATTTGATAGGAACCTATACTTTATTGTACAGTAATTAAAATGATCAAATAAGCTTCCATTCAAATTAGTTTGTGTTCATAGTACATTTCAGTTTTCTATTACATGTTTTGAATTTTTATTTGCTGTTTTTGTATGAGACAATCCACAAATATTTTCATAAATAAGAAATTTTCTCTCTCTTTATTACCTGTGAATTCTCTCTTATTATCATATGTATAATTATTAAAATCTAATACCACTTAATATGTTTTTCTTACAATTTTTTCAGTAATTTCTTGCTCAAAACTTTAACTGTCTTTTGTTTATTTCATTTTTCATGGATGCCATGTCCTTTTGAAGCTTGTTTAAACCAATGTATTGGTGTTTTAAGCTTCTTCAGCTGAAACGGAGTTAACTTTTTAAATGATAAGAATTATATATCACCACATGGGGGCATCAGGATTTTAGAGGTGATTAGGTGGGGCATGGCCCAAAAAAGGTTGAGAACCACTGGTCTATATTTACTCAGTCACTAGCTTTCCAATCACAATTTTCTCATATTTTTAAAGAAAATACTGAATTGAAAGAAATAAAACTTCACAAATCTAATATATACTTTTTAGAATATTAATCTCTATAAAAGGAAAAATAAGATGAAAACCAAGTATCTGGTTGATTTTATATTATGCAAAAATATAGCATTTTGATGTGAAGTGCATAACACTGCCTCATGTCTCAGCATGGCATTATTTTTTGACTATAGTTTGCATAAGTCTTCAGATTATCAATTGACTTTGTGAAATGACAGCATTACATTTTTGCTAGATTAACCATTGAACTTGGCTGCTTTATTTTATATGAAAGTCTTGGCAATGTTAGAAAGTACTAGAGCTGAAACACTCAAAGTTTTTGATTGGTGCATGCAAGAAAGTAATCAAGAATAACACAAAATGGTAGAAATATTGTAAAATTAAAAAGATTGTCAAATTTGTTATTCAGTACACATACTCTATGGTAGGTTCCTTCAAAGTTAACAGTATTTCCAACTAAATACTAAAACATGCAACCTCAATCACTTTGTGAAATATTTCTCTGGTGGTATTTTATTTATGACCACAGGTTTTAAAATCATTTGTCCAGTTTGGAAAATTCTTTTGATCATATGTGTAAATTTTACTACAGTTCAACTTATTCCTGACATAATTGTGAAGTCTGTTGTGATTTTTTAATTATAGAGTATATTGCCATACTTTCTGCTAGTTCTCGAGGTCATTTCTTGTTCACAAATAAGCAGCTAGCAAGAATGTAACTGATGGATTTCAAAAGAGGAGCAAAGTTTCTTTTACAGAAGTTTTGCCAAGGATTTTAAATCTCTGTAAATTTTAATAACAATGGATTTTGTCTGTGTCATCTTCCTACATTGTCTGAACCACCTCAAAATTTTTCACACTTTTTGGAAATTCAAATAAAAAATGAAAAAAATAATTGGTACAACTGCATTCTACAAGTGCCAAATGAAACTGGCAAATACTAGTAGTGGTAATTTAGAGCATAAAATATAATTTAGCAGAAAATCTTAGTTGCAAATGTTGTCAGTAGTGTGCGTAATACATTTTAACAGATATGGAATGTAAATATTGTGATCATTTTGGGGTATCATAAAAGTAACCATGAAAATCTACATTGTAACAATCATCAGCTGTATTGACAGGAAAGATTTCCCAATGCTTAATCTAAATTTCCTAAGTATTTTACCAGTGTACAGATTAGACTGTTAGGGAAGTATGTAAAGTACATTCTGGAAAGTAAAAAAAAGTAAGCATTGCTCAATGGGAATCGATAGTAAATGATACCCAGTATGAAAATCAAGTGTGTAATATTAAATATTATCATTCAGGTAGAGATTGTAATGTAAATTTAAAAAAAAAAAATCTTCGCCATTTGAGAGATGCTTAATTTAGTTTAGTGGCTACATTGAGTCAGGAAGCAATTATGGCTTACAAAAAGGGCTTTCACTAGCAATAGATGATGGATGCCAAAACAGCAGTAAGGAGAATACCTTATGAAAAAAAATAAATAAACACTGCAACTTACTGTCAATTTAGTTCAGATGTGAAACTTGAAATACATGATCAATTAAAAAATAAATTAATTAATTAAAAGGTTTTCAGTTGTAGCTCGAATAGTTAGCCTGAATAACCAACTGAATAAGATCAAATAACGAATTACAGCAATACCATGAGTGCCAGAGCCAATGCAACAAATGCTAAAGTGTCGTCACTACTGCTGCACAAAATATCCGACTGTGTGTTGACAGGATAACATGGCAGTAGTTATATACATCAGCATGGCTTATTCAGTTGATAAATCTGGTTCAAACAGCTAATATGTGGACAGTTTTTGAAAAATGAGACTGATCTTGGAACGAGTAAAAAAAAAAAAAAAAAAAAAAAAAAAGTTTTGGTGAATTCCTGTTGATGACACCAGACAAACTCATCTAGGAAACAGGCTGTGTATAGCTACTAAAAATAATATTTTTTGTAAATAAAAGATTATTATACTTTGATATATGTTTAGTTGCTGATGCATTGGCAGTTTTATCAAGATATTTTTTTTAAAAAAAATCGTTATGATTAGTTTTCATTGGTTTCCTTTTAAAAATTGAGGCTACTTAGAAGCACTTGACCTTAGCTAATGCCTTTGCTTATTTATAGATGATTTTCTCCAAGTTTGGACTGAAATGGTGTCATCTTTTTGAAATACTCAGTCAATGCAAAAAAAAAAAAAATATTTAGAATTTTGTCTTAGGCTAAATTTTAAAATTCCACCTTAACCAGGTCTCATTTGAGCAACTTTATTCGGACTTTTTCTATATGATCTATACTATTGGTAGTTTCTTTGAAAGCAGAGAGGACATACCTAAACTGTGATTCTATATGAAGCCATTCTAACTCTGCAAAGTAGACCATTCTCAAGGATTTTGCTAACTTTTAACTATGATGTTCCTGCCATTCTCATTTTAAATCCAGTACTATAGTTATTTGCAAAAGCAAAGAAAGTAGTTTAAATTAATTTTTAAAGAAGCCATTTTTTTGAGCCAGCTTTACAAAGTTACAACACTGAAACTGTTCCATACATTCACTGCTCAAGAAAAAACTTGTGGATGGCCAACCTGCTATAATGTTTTAGAGCTTTTAGTTATTGACACTCATGTAGTCTCTGAGCTTGAGACAAAAAAAAAAAAAACGGAGATTGTCGTTGATTTGCATGCTTTACCTTTTAAAAATTTAAATACCTCACCTAAATTCTTTTATAATATTTGGTCTGCCAGAGGAAAAAAGCTTAATTTTCTCTAAACTTTGGATGACTAAAATTTTAAATTCTCCAAATTATTTTTGTAATTGATTATCTTTACATTCTTTCCAATCTAAGATGACATCTGAATCTTCTCTCTGCACTATCACCCTATTTCAGAGCTTGTGGTTTGTTCTTGTGATCAAAACTTATACATTAACTACATCTGCATCAATCAATATTTCAAATTTTAATAAATAAACCACATTTTTTGGTTTTCTCAGATTGTATCCACATGTCTTTATAAATAAACTGCATTTGTTGACAGCATTATGTTGCTGCTCTTTTGCTCTATTGAAGTAAGGATTTCTAATTACTAGCTTCTCTCTAGGACTGGAGTATAGATCAGATGATATTCTGTTTATTCTTGAATTAAAGATATCTTTAAATTTTGTCAGTGCATGTACAGTACATTCTGACAGAGCCCATTAAAAAAAAATATTTTGCATTTTTTAGAAAAAAATACAAAAGCACGCAAATCTGAAAGGTTGCTGTTCTTCCAATAATAAAGTGAGCTTATCTGTTTATATCTATATCTCTCTCTGGCATTTAAATCTCTGTTGTTTGACAAAATTTAAAAAAAAAGCTGCTGCTGCTGCTTTGTAGTTGAGTATAAAATTTTTGATTAAATCTATATATGTGGAGGTTGATGTATGCATGAAGTGACAGGTTGAGCCTAGAAATCTCACTAGAAAGAATGTCCTTGTGATGGAATTGACATAGCAACTTCTTTGTCTTGACATTTTGAGTCTGTTTATAAATGTTATTTTTTGGTCTTGTCAAAAGAAATATTTTCTTTTTTCTTTTGATTAAAGTAAAAAAATTTAAAAAAATTAAAAGCATTTTCTTAAAAAATGTCACTAAACTTATAAAGATAGTTTTGTTAAATTGCATATAAAAATAAATATTTTTAAAATAATTTACAATGTATTATGGATGAAAAAATTTTAAAAAGTCATTTTACAATTTTATTTTTTTTTAAAAAAAGAACCTGGAGGAATCTTACAATTCTAGTGTTATTTTACTTTGTATTTTTACAGTTATAGGTGAAAAACTATGCCAACAAGATATTCTAAAAATCTTTTTTGTCTACATTTTTAATCCATTATTTTTTAGACAAAATATGAACTTAAGGTATTTTTTGGCTGTTTGTGTAATCCCTGAAATGTCAACATTTATAGAAGAAAATATTTATAACCTATATTCAGTGTATTTAGGGGAAGTGGCAAGCCATATTGGTATTTGTTTAATTAAACAACAATCTCAAATTAAGTAAAAAGAAACATACTTCTAATTCAATTAGCAGCATTTCTAATTCAAATTCAGGTATTTTATTAAATTTTCTAATTTGTCATTGTAAGTCTGAAATATTTTATTTTGATTTCAAACAGAGGCTAGTAGCATTCAGTATAATTTCAAAACAAAGAAAGCACTGTTATGAACTTATCTGGTTTGATCAAACAATTTAGTGCATACTTTCTTTTTTGACTATTGAAATACATTCTTGTCACAGTCTTGATGTGGAGAACATTTCTGTTGACTCCCTATAAGCAGAAGTTGCTGAATTTTTTTTGGCTATTTTTAAGATGTTTTCTTTTAAAAGTTATCTAGACTTCCAGGGATCTCAGGGATTCAAGGTCTTGGGTCTCATGATGCAGTAAATTGGATTTGGATGCATTAGTGTACATTGCTGTGAGTCCTGTGGACTCCTGCTAATTTTTTACAATTTTAATGTCTAAAACGTTTTTATATCAATTTCCATGCTTTAATTTTAATCCTACTAAGCCTCGAGTAAATACTAACTATAATAATCACAATAGGTGTGAAGAGTTGCTGATCACTTGATTAAACAAATGATTAATCAAGCATTTCACTGATAACATGATTTGTTCATTTATTGTTTACCCGTTGACCATCAGGAAGTAATGATCAACAGTTAAATTAACTGTAAAAACAATTTATAAAATGCATCTGATCATTGAGTAAGATTTATTTCCTTAAACAAAAATTTGTATAAAGATGTACAATCTTTTCATAAACCCTTCATTAACATACAACAATGTCTCATTGTAAACTTGATATTATTTTTGAAGGATATAAGCAATTGGCTGATGAAACATCGACATATGCAATATCTCATCCACGTTTGGACAAAAAAATGAAAAAAAATGTGAGCTTTCATTTGATCAGTGTTAAGAATATTCCAAAATTATAAGTATTCCACAATGACTGGTTAAGATTGTTTTCCTAAGCTTCCTTACCCCTTAGTGTCTTAAGGACATACAGAGAGAAAACTCTGTTCTAGAGGGTTCAGCCTGGATAAACCTACCTCTCCTTAGATTACGAAGGAGTTGGGTAGCCCGCTGCTGCTCTCGCTAGGATGAGGTACACTAATACTAAAAAATAATACAGGTCGAAATAAGGCCTCAATTATAAACAGCTGAGGCAGCGGGGTCGTGGAACTGACCCAGCTCCCACCACACACTTGCAACTTCACACACATGCCCCACCAATTGCACCACCCCCCCCAAAAGATTGTTTTCATGGCTGGAATAAACATGAATTTGACAATCAGATTCATATCAAATGTATATGGTGCTGTGATGCAAGGAATTGCAACGGATGGGAGTATGAACATTCAGTACAGTGCATTTACACGACATGAAACAAATTCTGAACATTTAATTGCTGCAGATATAATATGTGCTTAAGAAAGGAAACAAACCATAATAGCTGCTATTGAAAAAAAATCATTGATCAGAAGAATTTTGGTTTGTGTATGCTTAACATTTTAAAATAAATTTCTGTTTTGTAGAATGACACGTCTATGGACCTTTTGCCTTGGTTATGGATTCAGAACCCTGACTTCAAAAGATAAACACTTGTCTGTTTGGTTAGTTATGATTTTTTAAAAGATGAATTGATTATTTAAATTTGCAATAAGGAAAATCTGCCATGGGGTCTTTCTCAACCAAGTAATGTTTATAGTTTAGTTGAGGCAAATTATCAAATTGCTACTTTTAATCTTCTAATCAAAATGTTTTCATGAGAAAAAGTACAATAAAAATCATACTACTGCCATGTAATATGTTTTTCTAGATATAGTGTCAGATTCTGTGTATTGTTGTGATAACATTAACTTTTTATGTTTAAAAAAATTGACTTGCTCGTATGAAGAATCTCTCTCAATTTGTTATTAAAACCTTTTAAAAACATTCTGTTTACTTTCATCACTTGCCTACAAAGGCTAATACTGGTGACAAGTGATGCTGATATAGAATGATCTTTTTTATCCATATATTTTAAAACAGAAAAGACAAGTTTGCTAGCTGTTGACAAAATAAGACTAAAAATGAAACAGCTTAAACTTGTATATACTTTTAGTACACAAAAAAGAAAAATACCAAAACACCGATATAAGAAAATTACATAAACAGTAATTAAATCATCAACTAATTAAAAATAAGTTGGTACAAAACAGAAATTACTTAAAAAAAAAAAAAAAAGGAGTGTGTGTGTGTGTGTGTGGGGGGGACATTATGAGAAATCAAAATACAAACTTAGGGGAACAAAATAATGTTTTATTGTCATTTAAAAAAAAGAATCACATGTTTGGTGAATAACGATTCTTGGATTTGCAGTTAGAAATCCAAAGATGATTTGGCCAGTATTGTGACATCAGTCAAATCAAATTTGTGATTTAAATTAAGAAAAATGTGATTTAAAAGGACTGAATTAAATCTGCCTGGCAAATATGGTGCAAACTTCTCATGGACACAATGGTTTTGCCCATATGGGCAGTTTGACATCAAACTAAATACACAGTGTATGATCTTTCCTGGTGAATAATATAGTCCTTAAACTGGAAGATTGAACAAATTTTAAGTGTTGAAAAGTGAAAGTCTGAACTAATGAGTACCTTAAGTGAAGAAAATAACCAAAATAGGGTATTGTCAAATGAATGACTACCTCAAACTTAACTGCTGATATGCAAGGAAAAAGACTAATGTGATCAATTACTAGAACTGCTAGAACATAAGGATCCAATATACTTTGTCTAATAAGCTTCCAAAAGGAAAACATTGTAATTAATTAGCACCTCTCAACTCTCATCTATTCACCTGGTTTATGTTCTGCTGCTCGGTTATCCCAGTGGAGAAGGTTTTAGTCATGTGACAATTTTGCTTTATGTAGTGTATGTGGCTCTCTCTGGAGAGGGTGTACCTGAAAAAGTTATATCACTCAGATAATTCAAAATTTGCTTAAATGGTCAAATTAGGTATTAAATTTGGATATTGAGAGTATGGTACTTGGATGATGATGACTTAGTGATGAGCAGTAATACATAACTATAATTAGGCTACAGCCTGGAAAGAGAGTTAGATGTGGCTGCTGAGCTTGGTGTAACAGTTGTTCTGACTTTGATAAAAATACAAAGACACCAGTTCACAAAAGACCTGGAAAGAGGCACCATAGCAGTATTGACCAAATAGCCATTATATCATCTATCTTGGTATGTTCCATCCAAAATGGAGTATGGCAGGTCTCTGGGACTTGCATATTTGACAAGACTACAAAATTTTCCACATTCTGCTAATCTACTTGCTAGACATCCAATATTTCAATTATTCTTAACATCAGCATACTAAGGACAAGACTGGATTGGACTAGAACTCATTTGCATTGGATGTTGATAGATTGGAACCAACAGATTCTCTTCTCTAATAAGAGTAAATTCAACTTTTACTTTGCTGATGGTCATTTACATGTTTGGCAGGAATCAAATAAACAGTAATCACTTTAATATGCTAGGGAGAACTAATTCTATATGGTGGTGGTGGTGGTGGTATTCAAGTTTGAGGTGCTGTTTTGTGTTACTAAAAAAGTTCAATCAAAGAGAATCATTTCACTAACTGGTCAGTACTATTTAGATGAGATCATAAGACCTGCTATTGCCTTTTGTACAGATTAACAAGTAATCATCAATTTACATTCATGAATGATAATGCCCAAGATCATATAAGAATAGCTATAAACAACCTTCAAGAAGAAAATATCCAGTTTTCCATGGCCTTTTTGTTTTTCCAACCTAGACCCCAAGGAACGTGTTTGCAATGAGCTTTAGTTGCATTGAGTAGTGCCCACATGCTCTTGGTGCTATTCTGGAACTGCTTCCGTCTTTAACAGGTGCATTGTTATTGCTCAATGTAGAGGTAGCCATAAACTTTATCAATAAATTCATATAATTTATATTACAATATCCCTATATTATTTTGATCAGTGTATATTGAAAATTACAGAATGTATCCCACCTACCAAAACTTTTTTTGTGTGTATCATTAAGCAAAAAAAAAAATCTTTAAATATATGTCTCTTGTTGAAAAAGACAGTTTCTAGGTTTTGAAAAACAAACAAATATCAAAGCCTTAATGGATTCTCTTTGCAAATTTTGTTTCTATTTCAGTAATTGATTTGATGAATTCATGTTTTTTACATGAAAGTTATTTTAAAAATCTGTTGTGTGCCTATATTATAAATTGTCTTACGTGAGAATCATTCAATTTTAAAAAAAAAAACTAAATTAAACTTACACAGTTTAGTTGCTTATAGTAGTATCTAGCATTTTTGTCCAATTGTATTGAATACATTTCTTGTGACTGATTTGTATTTTTTTGAAATATGTATTTAAAAAAGATGAGAAATATTTTGCTTGTTTACTATTTTTGTTCTCATGTTAGAAACAGTTTTGTCTAGTTAAATTTAACTAAATCTAATGTCTGAAAATGATCAGGTGTTTAGTTAAGTTAAATGTGACTTCTATAAACTGATTAATGTTTGGCACAAGAATTTAATTTGAGGAAAATTATATACCTGTCACAAGCTTCGCCATATTATGATGATGTGGAAATTACTTTTATTGAGGCATGACCTGCTTAAAGATATTTTTCAGTGAAAATTTTCCCCAACTTTTTAGTCATAAAGCAATACATTGAAGCTAAATGTCCAAAATCTCACCCTGGGGATTCAATTATTTTGAAAAGGAAATTAGAAATATTTAAATTTGCCTGTCTCTTCTCTGGGGTTTATCTGAGAGTTTTCCTCTTTCTCACTATTGCAATCAAGCTTCCATTATGATGAACTTAAATTGCTCTCATTTTTTGTCTAATATCATCATAAATCACTATTATAATGCTCTTGAGCAGTTGAATTTTTGTTGATAACTCATCATAATATTTTTAAAGGTCTGTTACATTTCGTAGTGGAACAGAAAATCATAGAGATTTGTGTGGCTGCTGATTTTGCCAACTATGCAGAATGATTTAGAGAATCATGGCAGTTTGAAAATGATAGATTTATGTAAATTAAGTTTTATTTAATAAAAGTTTGGTACAGGGAATTTTCTTTAGAAAATATTTATTAGCGAAGAAGAAACAGTTAACAGGTTAGCTCCCTTTACACATTTGTTTTAAAGGAATGCTGAGTAAATTGATTTTATTTAATATTTTTCAGACATTTATGAACAAAATCATTACTATCTTTTTGAGAAAAACAAAGAAGCTTGTGTTACATGGTGTTCATATACATGTAGGTTCTGATGTCACTACTATTCACTTCAGAAAAGCTCAATGCAAAATGGCAGTTAAAATTGGAATTAATTCTCTGCATGTGAAAAATGTTGGTAATTTTAGCATCAAAACCAAATTATAATTATTGTTTTTTTTTCTTGAAAAAGAACTAAAGAAATTCTGTTGTTTTTATAATTCTTTCTTGCCTTTCTTTCTCTTTCTCTCAATCTCTCTCACTCACCATCTTTTTTTCAAATGTTTATATAGAAAATAAAAACTAACAAAGAAAATTTTATTTTGGAACATGAATCTATGCTATTCATAAAAGAGATTTTTTTATTTTTGTAGTTCTCTAAAATTTAATGATTTTTAAATCAAAATATTTAGTTATTAGTAAATATTGTGGAAGGAGAAAACAAGTAAAAATTTGAAATATTAAGTAATTATAGTCAAATTTTGATTGCAAATACCCTATCATTGAAGTTTACAATAAAAAGGTACCCTAGCTTACAACTGTGTAGTTTTTCATCTAAAATGTTTAGAGTACACAATTAGTCTTCTTACTAATCTAAAAACAAAAAAGTAAACTATTACTGCAAATTAAAAATAAAAAATTGTAGCCATAACATTTTATGTAACTCCTAATTAACGCACAGATTTGACTTCCACTTTTAGTAAAATCTGTATGTTACAAAAATTCTGTAGTACATTTTTTCAGAAGACGAAAACACAAAAGTGTGCAAAGATTTAAGAGTTGTTGATGAACCTTTGCTTAGTTTATAACAAAGGTGGTTTTGAGAAAACTTGAAAAATTCACCAAAACTATAATTTCTACTAGTGTTTCTGATTACAAGGATTATGTAATGTTTTTATATTTGTGTTACTGGTGCTTTATTTGGTTTTTTAGAAAGACAAATTTTACATCACACTAAGGTATATAATACATAATACATATCCCTGTATGTGTACTATCAAAACCATGCCTGAAGCATAAAGTCATTTGAGAATGCCTTGCCAACAAAATAAAAGTCAAAAAGAAATGGCATCTGCTGATGTTATGATTGTATTTGTTGTCATGCAACTGTATCTTCTAATTTGTGTGAAATCTATCCTTTATCATCTAAAATTGTATTGTATTTTTTTACTTAAAAGTCTATACTTTTATTTTTTCCCCACTGTAAGTTTGGGTTTTGACTTATATATCTATGGATAAAGTAATTTTTATTTTTTTGTTTTCATTAAAACAATTTCAAAGTGTGTTGTTTTTAAAATATAAACTGTAAAATTGTTTATTTGAAACAGACTACAGAAAAAATTTCCAGGAATGTTTGCCGATTAGGTGAGCAATTCACCATTAATGTGCTCACTGAAGCATATGAAATTATCCAATCAAATAACAAGCATGTGATCACCAGTTATGATCTGTCTTTTCTTTTCAACTAATTGTATGCATAATAACCCCAATAAATCCTCTGCCTCATTTTGCAATGCCTCCAGTAAAGTCATACAAGTTGTAGATAGGAGTTTTTAAGCTGGAATTGTTAAGTTCACTGAAGTAAATGGTGGTAATATGGCCATTTAAAGGAAATGCACTGTCAGTGAGAAATGTATCAGCAAATTGCAACTGAAAAGCTAGGTGGACTAATACTGAGGATAAGTTGGAGTAATATATGCAGTGTAACATGCTGCTTGTTGTGAACTTAGTACTGTACAGCCAAAACTAAAGACCAAATAAATCACAATTGATGATTACTGTCTTTACATTTCTTTTTCTCTTTCCATGGTGTACAGTATTTATCAAGGTAGTTTCCAGTGGTGTATACCATATACAATCAGAGCAGCTGAGGGGGTTGACCTCCATGGCCTACTTGTGTATCTCATATGTTGGATAACTTGAAACTGAATTGAATATTGACTTGTGCTACTAAAAATGAAATTGTGAGTTGAATTTCTGAATTAGAGCATGCTGTAATATCTCAAAATCAAAAGCATCAAAGATAAATAAAACTGGCATATTATTTGATCTTTGAAATAGGCAATTCAATACAGTGTAAATGACACTGGATTATCTGAATGATCACTGATGTCCTACACTGATTAAAAAATAGACACCAGTTTTTTGATACCAGAACTGATGATAATATTTGCAGGTTGTTTCAGATATCTTTCTATGATTACAAACATGTTGAAAAACTATTTCAGCACCTCATTTATCTGGAGACTGTTCCACAAAATAGTTCAATGATATGTACAGAAAGCTGATTAATATTTATGAGACTGGAAGTACAATAAGCACCTATGTGATGTGACAGTGCTATGAAGTTGACATTGTTTTGACTGGTTGGAAGTCTAGCTAACTACTGTAATTCATCTAGTCTTGTCCTATACTCAAAAATGAATTATCTATAAATGAAGGAAAGAAAAATAGGAAAATTAGCCAATGCAACTTAAACTCTACATCAACTTATATGCAGTAAATACTTTTCTTTCTTTATTTCTAATGAGGCATTTAACATGAGCCAAATTGCATCTTGTTTTCCTTTTAAAACCACTTTTAACACAGAAAACATCTATCAGTGCATCAACACAGCTTCTGTGTGTTATATATAGTTGAAATAGAGATAAGTCACCATATTGTATTTATCATGATTTAAATAGAATTTTTATTTTAAACAAATTTCAGAAAAGGCGTATGCTGCATATTTAGAAATGAACATTTGAAAATTTTGTATATTGGGGTTGGTAGTAATGCACCCTATAGAAGCTTAATAATGTTTCTTCTTTTTATGGTTGATGATTTTCCTTTAACTAATTTTTTTTGTAACTGAATGCATTGGTAATAGTTATGTTTTCATGCTTATTGATTGTTTTCAGCATTGTCATGGAAATTTAGGTTCACTAGTGTTGATATCATTTAAAAAGAACTTTTTCTTCTTTGTCTCTCACCTGTGGTTAATGATTTGTTAATGAAAAAAAGCCACTAGAACCAAAAGCGTGCAAATTAACCTGTGCCGTGCTGATGTATTACTAGTCTGGAAGTTATTTTTGCAGTTTTGTGAACTGAATAACCAGGATAAGTTGCTTTAGTATATGCAGCATTCTGGATTTTCACAGATGAGTTACATGATTTTACTTTTACTTTGAATATTAAACAAGATCTCTTGAAATTTTGAAAATTTTAACAAATAAAAATTGCATTTTAGCTAAATTTCATTTGTGTAGTTGTAATTGTGTGTTGTGGCAAATTTTTTGTTTCTACTTGATAGTTTTCAATACACTGATAAGGAGATGGTGAAATGTGTTTGATGTTACCTGATGCTTTAATAGATTGAAAAATGTCCACGTGTCATCAGCATCTGTACATAGAGCAGTGGTTCCCAACCAGTGGGCATGACCAGGGGGTTGCAGAACCATGGAAGTTTTGATTTTTGTCATATGACTGAGTCAAGAAACTGTTCATGAGTATGTATTTGTTTTGTTTATATGTACCATATTTGCCGGCTTATAAGATGCACTTTTTTCCAGAAAAAAAGTATACAAAAACTACCCTGCGTCCAATACGCCGGTATCACCGATGGGAGGCCGAGTGCCAAAGGTGTAAGGCTTGTCTCCCATGGCAGGCACTCCCGGTTGCATCACAGGCCTCTGCGGTAACACACTTGCATCACTGCCCCCCCCTCTGCTTCCTGTCGCTTTGCCACCCTCATAGAAACACGGACACACACTGGCGACAAGGGCTGGAACTTGAACTCTTACCACAGTAGGACTGATGCAATTGAGCCATGCCCCCATTGGCTAACGCCATTGGGGCCTGCAGCTAAAGAACTCGGACCACGACGCCTGTGGCAGAGCATGCTAAAAGGATTGGACTGTGACTTCGGCCGGACACACTAGCCAGCTCAATTTTAGGCAAACTTGGGCACCAACACGATACACCACACAGCTGTTCTGATCAGAGGTAGAGTTCACTGATACCAGTAGATTTCTGTTTAGCTGTTGTGAATTTACTATATGTGCAGATGTTGTTCCCCCAAATAATCACTAAAATAATTTTCAATAAATGTATGACAGGATGTACTAAAATTCTTTTTTCTGATATAATATATTGTTTCTGTTGCTTTTTAGTTCAGGGAACATTTACATTGATTTTTCTCTCAAAACTGTCAATATATTCCAATAAAACTCTTATTTATGTGATTTTTTTTTGCTAAATTTATTCTTTGATTTTTTTTTTTTTCAATTATGGAAGTATAGCAGGGGGTTGCAGGTCTTTTGAATATTATAAAAAGGTCTACGAGTCCAAAAAGGTTGGAAACCACTGACATAGACAATGCATACTTTTAATGTTATCAACTTTTGCTGTTTATAATTTTATTGAAATTACCAAGCTGGATCTTTTTTAGTGATAGTCAGTAGTTCCTACTCAGAGGACTGATGATATACTTATTTACAATATGGTTCTGTTGTGAAGTCTTGAAGACCATCTCAGAAACACTAAGGATTTTTGCTATCAACAGCTGGTGGTGAACTATAATAAGAGGGATGATGATGACCACTATGGACAGTTTTCCTGCTGATTATCAAAATTAATAGTTACTCATTACTCCAAGAAATTGTTTAGAGTAAATTTACTGGTTTCTAAAAGTGAAGTAACAAGCAAAAAAACTTCCAAAATGATTTTAGTTTTATTTATCAAATGATCAACAAACTTCTTTTCATATAACAATTTTTTTATGAAAGGAATAAGTAAATTCCAAATTATTTTTAGGGGTGTAAAGGGAAACAAGGAATTCTAAAAAATAATGTAAAAGAAAAAAATGAATTAGAGAAGTCTGTAGCCCACTTGATGGCAATCATAGTGAACCCTTTCCATGATATTTGTTAGTTGGTTGCATGTTCCATGTTTCCTCCAGTAAGTATGCACCATGAGTCACATTGAGGGCTAAATCTTAACTCATCAGCAAAGAAAACATGGTTCCTTCCACTCACTTAGTTTCCAAGTTGCATGTTCTCATCACCAGTTCAACTGCAGCTGTTTGTCAGTTCAAGGCGGTATACCATGGATTGTTTTGCATGGAGTCCTTTTTCATGTATTTTTCTTGTGTATGTTGAGGTTGATACCAGTCTCTCTGCATCGGCGGGGAGATCAGATTGTTGAAGAAGTTCTTCACCAAGCCAAAAGTTACATACACAAACAGTTTGCTGGTGTTGTGACCCATAGTTGAGAACCCCCACTAGTGTTCACATTTAGCCATTCCATGACCTGACTCTGCAACTGTCAGGCCTCTATCCTACTAATGGCTCTCTACCTTAAAGAATCATCCAAATGACTATGACTGCCCACTCATAATGTTGCCTTTCAAACAAATATCCTACACAGTTGATATGAACACAAACCATTTTTTAAAAAATGTCTTTATACCAAAGCTAATTTATGTTTTTTATTGGAACTCATTTACATATTTTTTTTTTATAAATGTTGTTTCATAAAGAGAAGTTAGGGTGAATAAAATTTTAACCATTTTTGAAAAAAATTTTAGTTTTTTTTAGCCATGCATTCATTTAATCTATAAATAAATTCATCCTTATGCTGTTTCAAGGCAAAACTATGTAGTAATAAAAATAAAATGATTAAAATAATGTCAATTAATACAGTGATAATGTATGGTTGTATATAATAAAATTGAACATAATCTAAAAAAAATCAGGTAATTTCAATCATGGGACATAATCAAACTGCTGATATGTCAGTTTTTGCTCTTGAAAATCTGTGGTAATTCTGATGAATGCTAGAAATAGTTATTATGTGCTGAATAGTTTTTTTTTTTTTTTGCTTTTTCTCAACAAAATATGATACTTTAACTATAATTTGATACTTAATTTCATTTAGATATCTTTGATGATCTTTGAACCAAGTAAGAATGCACAACTGGCTGTGGATGTTACTGCATGGTTTTTAAAAGGTTGAATTGTGTGTCACATTAATTTTACATCTATTCTCTCTATTAAAGAAAGCAAGCAGTTTTTCATACACAGTTACCTTATAGAATAATTCCTTGCCATGATGGTGTATGTAAAAAAAAAAAAAAAAAGTATGAGAATGAAAATAAGGTACATTTAATGTCTGCATTTTATAGGCAAACTGATGCAATATATATAATTTAAAAAATACAGTATTTTTTTGTTGATAATTTGTCTGTTAGGATTCAAATTATTCTTGGATATATAAAGAAAAATTAAAATTTTATTAAATGATTGGAGTGTTATTGTATAATACTCAAAATTTGCTAACTGACTACTACAGATTAATATGCCAGAGTGTGGAGAAGGCCAGAGGGGAGGTTTTAAGATCCCAACATTGCTGAACATGACTATTATGGAGATGGCTCATTGATGATGTAAGGAGGGATTAGCTGGGATGGAAAGACTCATTGCCATGTTTTCCAGAACAACACTATGATGGGTTTAATGTACAGGAATAAGATTTTTGTTGTTTACATGAGGTCCTGTGTTAGTTTGATTAATGGTAGCTTCTTTCTCATAGATGATAATTCCCACCTACATCATTCCTAGACAGTCTACCAGTACCTGGAGCAAGAGACAAATTATCTGTATGGAGTGGCCAGTTCAGACTTTAATCCAATTGAACATGTTTGGAACATGCTTCAGGCTGCTATTGCAAGATGTCCTGTGCTACCATTAACCTTGAAGAAACTTGATAATACCATCATAGAGAAAAGGGACAATGTGGCCCAGCTCAAGATTCAAAGGTTCATCAGGAGCATGAGATACAGATGCAAAGCTGTCATTTGTACTGAATGAATTTCTGAACAGGAATTTATCACTAGAACAAAATGTCAGATTTTGTACTCAATCTTGATAACTAAAAATCTGTATTTGAGGGGTGCCTCTATTGTCTCAGTTTAATAGTCATTTTTAAAAATATCTTTGGCATTTTCCAACAAAAGTTTTTTTAAAATTACATTTATTACAACTTTGCTTTCCTTATGCTACCTAACAACATTATGAAATAAATGCTGTATCTCTTGATTGTAAGCAATTTCTAGTAGTATAGTAGCAGGTATATCTGTGATGGTTGGTAGATAAGTGAATTCTCAATGCATACCATAACTTTTAAAATTAATATTATTATGGTATGTACTGAGTTCAAATTTTTTCATAAAAAGAGAGATTCTTTTAACAGATAATTGGCTTTAATTTGATTTCATGGTATGGATAAATAATTAATACTGTTGCATTTTAACTCTAGCGTTATTGAATTAGCTGCATGGTTGAGAGAGCAGTTGTATGTATTACAATCTAGGTCAAACACGGCCTGCCAAAGTCATTTGTCTAGCCCATGGAGAGGCTGATGGTGACTGCCCCTTCTAACTTTTTATTTGCATCCCCTCTGTCTAGACAATAGCACACACATCATAGTAGACACATTTCTAGTACCCACCTCATTGAACTATTAAAACAAAAATTGGATCTCATCCTTTATAGCACCCACAAATGTCAACAATAGATCTGGCATATGGAAGACCGATCATGTCAAAACAATTGTGTGGTGAGACCAATGGGTTCTCTCTCTCACACACACACTCACTCACACACACATTCACTCACTCACATTCACTCACACACACACACACATTCACATTCACTCAAACACACACACATTCACTCACACACACACACACATTCACTCACACACACACACTTCACATTCACTCACACACACACACACATTCACATTCACTCACACACACACACACATTTACTCACTCATTCACACACACACACACATTTACTCACTCATTCACATTCACACACACACACATTCACTCACACACACACACATTCACATTCACTCACACACACACATTCACATTCACTCACACTCACATTCACTCACACTCACACTCACACACACATTCACTCACACACATTCACATTCACTCACACACATTCACTCACACACACACATACATTCACTCTCACACACACACACACACACACATTCACTCACACCACACACACACACATTTACTCACTCACACACACACACATTTACTCACTCACACACATTCACACACACACACACATTCACATTCACTCACACACACACATTCACATTCACTCACACACACCACACATTCACATTCACTCACACACACACACATTCACATTCACTCACACACACATTCACTCACACACACACATTCACTCTCACACACACACACACACATTCACATTCACACACACACACATTCACATTCACTCACACACACATTCACATTCACTCACACACAAAACTATAACCAAATAAAGAGAATGAGGGACTGATGTTTCAAGAAGTACAATTGTTATAAATTAAAAGCACAATAAGATATACTCACCAAACAATAGAACAAAAAATAAGAAACGAGTTGAGTTATATAAAATACAAAAAAGTAAATCCCAGTATAATAAAATTTAGTCATTGTATAGAAAACTAAATTGACTCACATTATATCAAATCAAACTTTCGTAAGTGGAGATTGGTTTCGCACTCAGTGTTCGAAACCAAGTAACACATTTTTTGATTGGTGACCCACACTACATTTTAATGAAAATAAGGTCTGTAGGCTGAGCAAGTGTTGACTGGATTCAATTTTCAAACTTCGATGAGTATAAAATACCAAGAGAAATTTGACTCTGTAGTCTCAAGTTCCTAGTTGACAACACAAGTGACTCAGGTACCAACTACCAATAGCAAGTGAGCCAAGAAAGTGTCAAAGAAGAATCATGTTCATTGACCACTACACCTGAAAAGAGGATAATATCAGTCGGCCACTTCTGTGTGTTTGGAATATACATCAAGTCATGTTAGATATTTTTAATCAAAGGATATTTTTTAACTTAATAAAAAGGACCCATAATTATGTTATCAAAGAAAAATGGACAAAGAATGTCGTGTGATTCAAGAAAAGTGGAGAAATTTATATTTTGTGGAAAGTGAATGGAATGTGCCAACTTGCTTCATCTGTACACAACACTGCTGTTGCCAAAGCATGCATCTTTCAGAGGCAATATAATAATAATCATGCTGTGAAGTGATAACTATACTGGGAAGTTACGTGAAGACAAAGTTGCTGAATTAGAAAAGTCGTTGAAAAAGCAGCAGTCAGTATTTAAACATGGTCATACAGTAAATGATGCTGCATTAAAACAAGCTATATGATTGCTCATTAAATAGCTGTGTCATTGAAGCCCTTTTCGGAAGGAAACATTTTTAAAAAATGCATGTTGATTACTGCAGAAGTAATATATCTGGATAAATTCCAAGCTTTTGCAAGCACAAGCCTCTCAAGAAACACATTTGCAGGGAGAATTACTGATTTATCAGAGAACCTCAACAGTCAACTGAAGGACAAAGTCAAGTACTTTGTTGCATTTTCAGTTGCAGTTGATGGAAGTACAGATATAAATGATGTGGCACAGCTTGCAATTTTAATTCAAGGTGTTGATACAAGTATGCATATAACGGAAGAGTTTGTGGTATTATATGTAGAGATAATGCTTACATTGCTAAGCATATTCCCTGCACTTGATGTCGTCTTTTCAGTTTGCCACCCCTGAAATTTTTCCTGTGGACCTTCCCCTGGACGCCCATCTGTACTGCTCGCATGAAGTACATCTATTTCAAATGTGGCCCACCATTGCAAATGAGTTTGACACCCCTGGTCTAGGGAAAAATCATTTCAGCCTCATTGACACTTTTTTGGACTGCTTTGCATTAACTGTGGTGAATGCTGCAGAGTAGATTTTCCTTTGTTTAAATTTGGAATATCTATTAAATCACTGCAAAACAACTAAAAAGATCAACTGCAAATCTAAAAAAAAAAACAGTAGTCTGTAGTTGAAAACATTTTATCAGTAGCTAATTTTTATATGTGCACGATTTGTGTCTTTTGTAGATTGAGTATCGGTCCTTCAAAACAAAACAAAACAACAACAAGAAAAGCCTTGTGAATTTGGGAAGGAAATCTCAAATGAGTGGACACGTACCCTGGAGGCTCTGAAAGCTCAGAAAAAATAATTTACATGTTCAGTGCAGTCATATCCACCCATTAAAAAAATTATCATTTATTGATACTATATTGATATAAAAGAAAGAAGAAAATTTCCTTATTTAAACTTTTAAAACTCAAATTTAGCATTATTTTGTAACTTGTTTTGTAGTAAATAAAGTGATGACAACAACTCGTGACAATTATGTTCCTTTTATTGTGACCACTGGAAATAACCAGACAGATTTTTGTTTAATGATATTTTTAACAAAACTATTTTAAAGAAACCTTGAAACTTGTCAATAATTTTGCCTTAATTTATTCACAGTGGGGATTTTTCATTTTTCTATATTGTCAATTTCAGTAAATTTAAACTATTTGACACTTTTCAAATGTACAGAAGATGCCGTAGCTATTCTGACAAGACTACAAACTACTTTTTTTACACCATAGTTTGGCATACTTATGTCATTCAGATCTTTGTGATGGTTGTGCAAGTTGGTATCTTATATGGTGTTTAAATGAATTGGTTCTTACCTTACTACTTTTTGTATTTCAAACTTCAAAAAACATCGTTTGTTGTTTATTAGTCTGATGTGATTTAGTTATTTATTCTTTGAATTTAATAATTAGTCAGTACTTCTAGTATGAAAATCAAATTCTAAATATAATACTGGTGAACTGGGATTTTCATACACATATTTTAAAGAAACACTCATATTTTTAAAATAATTATTTGTAATTGCTGATCTTTTAGAAAATTTCAGCAAATAATATTTATTTTGAAAATAAAAGTAAAGTGCAGTGCTGATGATTTTAGTGAAACAGAAAAACTCCTAACTCTTGCCATCTGTTTATGCTTTTTTGTTGTTATTTTTTAGTACTTAATGTTTTGAATAGTTGCTTTTCTTTCTTATTATAGTAAATATAACCAATGGGGAATTTGTAACCAGGCAATTGTCAACTTTTTAATATGGGGTAGAATAAGCAAAAAGTTAAAAAAAAAAAAAAACGAGAGAAAAGCTGAATATTGGTAAAAAATCAATTATCCCGTCAATGTCGTAAATTAATTATTTATTTGGCATGTGCTGTTTTTTCTCAAGGTCACATCATAACTGTAACTATTTCCCACCTAAATTTTACAAACTTTTTTATTGTTCATATTGTAGATGAATATAATATGACCAATTATACAATAGCATACTTGTACATAGTGCCATCTTTATAAGAAAACATTGTGGGCTCACCAACATATCTGTCTGAATAAGATATATTGAATTCTCTTCAGAAAATTTTTACAAACTTGCATATCTGATGTCATACTTATTTAACAAATTTTCATATTGAATAAATTTTGTCCATTTATACAGGAAAAGAATCTGATCCACAATCACGTAGCTTGCAAGTTAATAACTGAATTTGTTTGCTTGAATCTAAAATTACATTTTCTGGAGAAAATTTTAACTCCACCTCCCTACATAATTGATATTTGACTATTTACATAAAATGTTTCCAGAACCTCAAGTGGCTATGTTTGTGCTTTTTATTTAATCTATTTGTAGTTGGAGGACTAGATCTGTACATTGGTGATGAATCAATTTATGGACCAACAGTGGGAGATTGGTTTCTTTTGGTTCTAGGTGTTTTACTTGCATAATCTAGTGCTTATGACAAATTTCTGTTTTAAAGACATTGTAAATGATTGCATGTGAACACTGAATGAATATGAAGTGTCTTACATTTGCATTGCTATATAAATTGATCGTTCTTATTGAATAGAACATAGCAGTGTGCTGTAGTGTGGCCTACACTGCATTATATGATGATCTAAAATAGCTAATGGTTATTACTGTGTATTTTGTGACTCTGGTTTAAACTATTCAGTGTCAGTGGGAAGCTGCATTTTGAGACCAAAAAAGTTATCAGGTGGATATGTAAATTGCTTTCTCAGCATTCCACTGTGGTGCTTTGCCATGCTATGATACTGGGGAAACCCCTGCTATAGACTTATGCTGCCATCTATGAATAAATAAGCAAAATAAAAGCAATTGTTTCTAGTGTAAACGGCAGATGGCAGTGTTCCTTCATTCTTCTACATTCTAGACTACTATAAAAAATGTGCAGTGTCTATATAAAAGCAAGAGACCAGCTAAATGTAGTGTTCATGCAGTCATGAAATCCTGGAAAAATCATTAGCTCATAGTCATGAAAATATTAACATTTTGATTAAAAAAAACATTTGCCAGATCAAGTTCAGTTTATGAAAATTTTTTTTAAATTAGAAATCCCTTTTTGTGTATCATGAAATGTCATGGAATTTGGCTATCTGAAAAGTGTTTAAACCCTGTAAATGTTTTAGTTTTCCACAGGGTATTATGTGTGCATTATAATTCTGCAATCCTATGCCATTTTTACTTGGTTGGTTAGTGAGTAAAGTGTATATTTTCATGATGATAAAATGAAATCAATTAAAACATGGCTGATTAGTAATAAAAAGGAGGCTACTACATTTGCAATACCAAGTACTTCATCATATGCTGGTTATAGTACTGAGCCTTTTTTTTCATTGTCTGCAACAAGAACTAAATGCCTGATACTGTTCAGAATTTCTGAGATATCTTATCATCTATAAGATTTTCCCTGCGTATAAAAAACAAGGCTATTCTTCCTGTTCATCATGCTTCAGTTATTTTGAAGTTAGTGACAGTGTACTTTGTTTATATTGTTATAATGTTCAGATAAATAATTTAACTAAGTACACAGAGAAAGTTTTCATGTAGTATAGATTCTTTAATTGGAAGAAAGGCTTAACAAATTTGTAAAGCAGTGGACTTTGTCACCATGAAGCTGTTGATATTCTTCAAATAGGCAACAAATGAGGAAATTCCAAGTACTTTAAGAAGAAGGAAAATAGGAATATCCTGTATATTATCCTACTTCAAATGTGGTATGCTAAGATGTTGTTAAAGTATTGTCTTAAAAGATACCTTTGAAACTATCTATGAAATTACAAAATTAATTTTTAAAAAAGTGAGATAAGATGCTATATTTCAGGATGTAAGTATTAAGACATTTGCATTCATGGACTGTCTGTGCAGGAGCAGCATCTTCAGTATATGTTAACTGCCTTGCACTGTGTGCATTTTGGTAGATTGCAATGAAAGATATTAAAGTGAGGATCAACAGAAGACCAGTCTCTTATAAAAATGACACTTAATGTATTTTAGTTTATTTGATCAAATGAAAACTATAACTTATTTTGAAAAAATAATTGATCATGAATGTTTAAAGTTGGAGATAATGGGATTATTTGAGGTTCTGAGAAAGTTAAATGTTTCCATGAAAATACATCCAAAATCAGTTATCTAAATTCAGCAAAGATACTTTGTGTCTACTTTTGAAGTAAATGATTTTGCATTGTACAGTATTCAATCAAGATTTCAGCATAAAGGTTATAAAGTTCTTGAGAATTTTGTAAAAACTCAGCTACTCGAATGTATCAGAAATCCTTGTTAAAGATGTGCTTTTGGTATATTATTCCATTTTCACCCATGAGTGATTACTTAGCTTCATTTTTTGCAAGTGAACTATCAGCTTGGAGAATGGGTGTTGAAAGCAGATTAAGAATATTTCAGTTTGCCCAGCCAAACTAAATGTCTTTGGTTTTTCAAAGTGGTAAAATTTATTAAAAAATGATTTTTGTGATATCAGCAACCAGTGCAGTACAGGTGCATAACTTCAATGCTTGTGTTGTGTTAGAACATGGCTTTAGTCCACAATAGGTCTATCATATACTTATGTACACAAAACTAACTTACAGATGTATCAAAAGAATTTAGGACAAAGATCATTGTTTAGAGCATTTTCCAATGCGTAACTTAAACTTCTAATTTAAAAATAATGTATAATTTATTTGCTAAATTTGTTTAATTTTATTAAAGTTTGATGAGAAGATTCTCTGATAAATGATTTCTTAATTAGTTTCATTTGCAAAATTTTCTCTTCATTTTAGTGTGTAACTGGACTCAGTGATAATTGACCACCCTTTTCTGTAATGGTATATCTATTATTACTAAAGTATCTTTTATTGTTTTAGGCATGTATTTTATTAAATAAAATGTAAATGTGGTCTGCATATGCGTATATGCCCACATAATGATGCTTTGATAATATGAAGAATGGAAAAAACATGTAAAGCATCTTTGAAAAGAAACCCATAAACTAGTGTTAAAAGGTTTATACAAAATTTAAGACAATCAGTATCCACTGTAAAAGTGAGAGAAAACATTAAAAAGTAAACAATTGCATTTTTATTTAAGACTCTCTTTATAAAAGTGATTTATATTGGAAAACTGTCTAATAATTCTTATTTTAATATTATTAACAGTGTTACAGCTAGGTTTTCAAACGGGCATGGTAAATATTATAAAACAGGGCACATCGCGTGCAGTCACGGTGCGGAAGCATGGTATTGTGGGCACATTTATTTGCATTAATGACAAGACAAATTTGATAAATAACAGTTTAATACTAGTATGATGTAGGTGTTAAGTGAAGTATTACTAACTTATGCAATCATACAAACCTACAAGTTCACATTTATTTGCAACAAAGTCAATGCATGTATATATACATTTACAAGTTCTCATAATATAATGAAATGCAATAGCTTTAATTGACGACCTTGAATTAGGCTAGATTGTATGTTAAAACGTTGAAGAAAAATACTCTTAAGACTGCCGCTCTTTTGTTAGGTCTTTTGTGTACTCGTGCTATGCTTCGAAGCGTAAACTAAATGGCGTATAATGTGCACGCGCACAAGTTACAACTCCGCAGAGCGGCTGGAAAATTCCCGCCAGGGGACGCTCAAAAAGTTCTGCATGCGGCGGTTGTATACCTGTACAAAAAGGAAAATCGGGCTTTGTGTTTTGCACCATTTGGGGCATGGCATTGTAAATTTAGGGCATGTCATTGTACAAAGAGGCATGGCGCTGTAGACCAGAGGCATGGCGTGGCGCCATGCTAAAAAGGGCTAGCTGGAACTCTGATTAAACAGAACTTCCAATACTATTTAACTGTTATCCGCTTTTTCACATGCCTGTTTTTTTCTGTGTAGTTGTTGGCCTATGTAATGCATACTATTCTCATTCAACCATTTCATTAAAGATAAAACAAAAATTTTAATGTTTACATTAGTAGTCTGCATGGCTTGCTACAGAATGACAGGAAAAAATTATATGATTTTAATTGGGCAATTAATGTTGCTTCAGACACTAAAAAAGAAAAAAAAAATGTACACAGATGAGGATGGAGAGTTTCCGGAATCTGATCAGGTTCTGTATCTCTGATAATACAAATACTAATGCATGTCCATACATATAGTTCAGCAGAGCAGAAAGTTGAACACCAGAATGATGGCTTGATTGACCACTTAATGGCTCTGCAAATCCATTGTTTGTGTGGTGTTGACAGTATCCAGTCTATCTCGGAGTGTGCATCGTTACCTCCACCGAACAATATCTTTTAAGTCAGTGAGAACAGTCTTAATGATTTCCTTGTCAGCTCTTCCAGGCTTGTTCTTTCTTTTATGGAGAAAAAGGGTCCTGGACTTAATTAATCTTCCCATCAGAACTCCATTAACAATTTGGCTATAAACAGCCAGGCCATTATTCATGAGAATGTTGACGATAATATCTAGGCTGCATAATTACGTCAATAAGAAATTACACTGTCATGTTGTCTTCACAGCTCTGGTATTGCTTTTTAAAATCTGAAGACCCCCACTAGTTTGTATTATTTTTATTTTTGTTAAATTATGGAAGTCAGATCTGGTTAGCCATGACACCAAACAATATTCATTCATGGGCACTTTCCCCATGCCCTTGCTCACCAAAAGAATAACAGTGGCAGCTCTTCTTTTCACTTCTCTTCACCAAGAATTTCTTCTTACAATAAAAGAAGCTAGCCATGAATTATGACAGCTCAATTTTGGTTCAAACAATTAGCCACATTCAAACAGAAAATTGAAAGCAATAAAATCCGAGTGAACAGCAGAAAACATTACTGGAATTAATTTTGTTTTTAAATTTTGAAATGTTTATTCATGTGCAATAACAAATTATTATTATTGGCTTGAATGGGAAGTAGTCTATAATGAACTGTGGTATTATTTTTTAGCTTTCTGCAAATTGTAATGTTGGCAGAAATTATTTTATTGATATTGCCCTTTTGTTGTTTGGTCACATTGGAATTGACTGTTGTTCAGAAAAGTTGAAATAACACACCCAAAAAGAAAAACAAAACAATTTAAAGGAGAGACATTGTTTTCTATACTTCAGCAAAATTTGTTTCCATTAGTAGTATTGTGTTTTTAGATGCTTGGAGATCTTTTTTTGAATATGACAGCATTTTTTTGGTCTCATTTCTGAAATAAAGGAACTTCTGTTATTTTAATTTTAGAAATGAAGTTAAGGTGTTCTGTATTATTATTTTTTAAAAATCTGATATCCTGATATCACAAAGTTCAAGCTTGGAAATGTGATTCTGAAACAACTAAATTATTAGTTTAAATCTTTCTGAATTGAGCAGTTCAGAAAAGGGTGGAATAGTAATGTGGCATTTTTTTAATAATGAAGTGACGGGGGGATAAAAAGCTGTTCAAGATCTATAACCCTCAATCTTATTTAACCTTTTATTTATTGTATTTTAAAGCCTTGATTGTATTTTGCTAAATGGCTCCAATAGGCAGACTTTTCCACGAATTTCCAGCTAAACACAATTTTTATAAAGTTTTTAGGTATGGTATCTTATGAGAGCACAAAATAAGAAAAAAAAAACTGACTTGTGTAACTGTTCTGTGCATTTTACAGATTTGTCTAAATAAATCCCCCCTTTTCAGGGAAAAATCCTTTATATATTGTTTTAAAATATATATGTGAAACATTAAATTTTTTTATTTTGTGATCTTTAATGGATTTTCTTTAAAAAAAAAAAACAAAACAATTTTGCTGCATTAAAATTTTTTATTTTGTATTGAAAATCTTTGGTAAGGTTTTTAAAGTTGAAAATTTTACATAAAAAATATAATTAAACAGCTCTGTAAAGAAACATGCTTAAGATAGTGGTTTGTTAATTAACATTTTTTCTAAGTAGTGTCAACCATACAACTGCTGATCACAAAATAATTGAAGAAAATATTTGCTATAAATTTGTTTGTTTGTTTTATTTATTTATTTATTTTTTGAAAAAAACTAGACTTTTACATAGTTCTTTTGCCCTTTACTGTGGAAGAGGACTTGATTTATACTTTTCCTGATTTCACATTATAATTAGTGTGTGCATGTTTTTGAAAAAAGGAATTTTAAAAAACTTTTCAATTTCATGTAACATATCTCTACTCTAAAAAATAATAACATTTTTAAAATCATTTTTCATTTGAGACTAATCTGTATTTAGAAAAAAAAGTCAGTCTAATGAAAAATATAATTTAAAAAAAAAGCACTATTTTTGAGCATTGAAGCATGCTTCCCCAGCATGATTTTAGAGGCTATAATTCAGTCTCCCTTTCCTAACCGTATGGGACAACTCAAGCTCCTTGCACATTTGGAAATCACCCTTACCTTTGTTCATTGTGGTACTTGAAAGTAGTAGTAAATTTTTTTGACAGATCCCATTAGTCAATCAATCCTTAACTAAAGACATATTTCAGTGTTACTATCTTTAACATTTGATTGAGTATTTATTTTCTCTAATGAGAAAAAGGTAATATTAGCACAGATATTGAAAACATTCTCTTGGAAATATTTTTATTTTTTTTATTATTTAATCTGGTTTGTCTAAACTCTGCATTATAAAAAAAAGAATTTTAAAAACTTTTAAATTCTTGTATTCTATCTGAGTAAACGTTTACTTATCATTATGCTGTTATATGACAAGCATTTGATACTGTCTGATCTAGTGGGTGTTAATAGTACCATTTTAAGACGTATATATACAATTTGCTTACTTTAATAAACCAACTATTTATTACTTACTCAAAGAATTTGGCATCAAGCAAGATTGTGGTAAAATAATTTCAAATTTTGTTTGTATGAAATAACCCGCAAGTGAATATCAAGAAGTACGTGTAATGGACATTTGAAATAAGACAGAAGACAACAGATTTCTCAACCAACCAAGCAACCAGAGGGACCATATCCAGAGCAACTTTGACTGTCAGCAACTTCAGATAAGTTTTTGTATTGGCTACCCTATTTATTGCATAGCAGTGTTGGATGGAGTTTAGTTACCTGTGAGTAACATATATCTGGATCTAACTGTATTAACTGTCCGTGATAGGATTGTAATAATATCACTGCTGGGTATAATATATTTTTTTGGAAGTTGAAAAAAAAAAAAAAAAGTTCAGTTATTTTGTTTTTCAGGTAGGTTAATATACTTTTTACATAAATTTTATTTGCTTCATTTTATTTTATTAGGAGGTTAATTTCTGCAGCTCTAAATCAAGGAAGAGAAAAAGGTAGTGGAAATCTATATTTCTTTTCAAGTTTAAATTTCAGTATAGTATAAGCTATTAATAATAATAATAGTAATAAATTTTGTATTATTTCTTCTATGCTGATGTTGCCAATTTAGATAGAACTAAATAAATATCAAAACTAAAAAATCCAAAAAGATTTTTAAAAAACCAACATACTACTATTTTTAAAGACTCTTTTGCGTAGTGACATTTTAAAAACATCTAGTGATAATGATATTCACAGAGCACTGTTTTATCTCAAAGGGCAAGTTCTAGGCTGTTTAGTTAAAATTGCTTGACAGAGAGTTCAGCTGTGGAACTGGATTATTGTAAGCTCATTTATACAGTGATAAATGAATTTAATGGAGATGAACAGAACTGTAGATAGTGAGTCACTTGTGACACATAACCTTCAGATTACTGGCAGTAACAAAACACCTTTTTTTCTAAATGAAGGCTACATGAAATAATAATCTTATTTTTTTGGTTTATTGAATTTTGTTTATTGTTGTAAGCACCACATTTGATTATCAGATCATGAGAAATTCTGAAAGCTGAAATTGATCTGAATCAAAATAAAAAAGGGAAATAATTTAGTTTTCACCATTGCTCTGTTGCATTTGTTAATTGTAATGGTTTCCTGAATTAGAATTTTCTATAAAAACTTAGTTCATTAGACTGGCATGTTTTGAAATGTAAAATATGGTAATCTGTATGATTCCCCTTTCTGCCCATGTCTGTCTGGCAGGCAGACACACAAAAAAAACAAAAAAAACAAAAACAAAAACAAAACTGCAACATTTGGCAGGCATTAATTTGATGGATTCTTGAATAATATATTAAGTTACAGGAAGTCGATATTTGGTTTCAGTGCTGGTTCAAGTTTGTATGGATTAAACATTTTTAAAAATTATTTTAAATAGCAAATTTTATGTTTTTAGTAGCAACCGTAAAAGTGGTACAGTGTTTACCTAAATGATGGCTAATTGGATATTAGGTTATACTGTTCATTATGGATTGTATTCCTAAATCTCTTAACAGTTGTACAAGTATACATCATTGATAAAGAAACAAACATGTATTACAGCAAAGTCTCTGTAACTTTAGAACACTTTTTGACTTTTCAAAATGAACTGCTGACATAAAATACAAATTAATGCAGACACTTATATTGTGATGGTGAAAACACTTTCAATTTCTGATAAACCATCACTAAATATGATTATAGTATTAGTCACTTAGTTCTATTCATTACATTCATTATTTAGAAAACTCTTATATACTCTTATACACAAGAAATTAAAGTTCACTTTCATAGATAGGTTTTATTTTTATAAATTTGTTTCTAAAACTCATAACTATTGACATGGTATAATTTTATGTAATCTTTAGGTTATTTCAAGGACTGTTTATTGTTTGTTAGCTTCTTTGTTTTTATTGTGAGCTGCCTTTTATGTGAAAGCACTACTACCAGCCAAATACGGATGGACATCTATTGATTTTATCTTCCTCTTAACTAAAATGTTGAATAATACATTTGTGACATTATTGAAGGATTACTGCTTTTATACAACTTGGGCAGGTATAAACTTAGATAATCTTATTTGGTGGAAGTCTTCTTTTTTTGTTTACTAAAATAACAAAAAAAATTATTTTCTAAATTAACAAACCAGAAAAATTAAATTGATTTTATGATTTGGTTAATAATTTATTGAACTTGGTTAGAATTAAATTTATTCAATATCAGAGTATAGTGCAAACAAACATACCAACAAATCAAATCAAATTAAATTGATATTTCTTCAGCAGATAGCAAATGTTATTTATCTTCAATAATTAGAAAAAATCATATACAGAAATTAACTTTATGTAGAACTCTCTGTGCAAGTGCAGATATTCTTTGTCATTAATTACAGTGATGGGTGCTGTAGTCATGAGTTCAAACTATGAAGAATGTGATTTTTACAATTTTTTTTTTTCAGTTATGAATTTTTTATCCACCTACCAGGCATTTTTACATAATCATTTTTTTTTCTTCTTGGATTCACATGTGAGAACTTGCCATCCTGACAGAAATTCACATTGCAGACAGTTTTTTCCTTGTTTCTGAGGAGATCAGATAGTATGTCACTAGTGTATTTTATCTCTGTTACCTTTCTCACAATGTATCTGGACAATTTTTACAATCATCTATCTTGTAGATGAAGGTACCAGTGTGAGGAATCGTACCTTTTTTTCCCCGGATGAACTTTTTACTCATTTTAAATTTACTCATGAGTGCATTTAACTTCTCAACTTTCACATGGATTCCACTTGTGACATTAACTGGGTAACTCTTCTGGTGGCACTTATAGCACATTAGTCAGCAAGTCATTATTTAAAAAAAATCTTGTACATTCCATAGTCTTTGGCTATCACTCTGCACAGTTTGGTAGGAAAATCATCTATGCAAGTGATGATTTGACCAGTTTCTGCTCCAAGAAGCTTTGCAAAGTTCTCTCTTATTGGTTTCATACCGCCTGAAACATAAAATTGAAAATCTTAAGTATTTACCACAAGAAATTGAGTTAGCAAGAAAACAAAAACAATATTCTCTGGGACTACTCTTTGTTTTACAAGTTACAAGCATCAGCAATTGTCACACTCTCAATACACACATTCCTATGGCCAAAACTACACATTTACACTTGCAAAATACTTTGAAAATTATACAATCATTTATTCTGATAAATTAACTGATCTTTTTCTCTTTGAAATTTATGGTAACATTTCTGATTTAAAATAAAATTCTAATTTTTTGTCTTTTTTTTTTTTTTACACACTTTTTTTTTGTTGTGAATTTCAAATGAATTGCTTATGTTCTCTGTAGATCTTCAGACTTCAACCGAAAAACTTCATGGCAGACCATTGGTGATCCAAACTATGTATTAGGAATACTATCATTGCACAATTCCAGATCAAGTTAGGTAGCATTGGTAAATTTGGGTAGATCCAATGCTTTTGCCACCTTCACCCACTAGCAACCAATGGCTAGTACTTGAAGTATAAAAGCTGATTCAATCAGAATTACATCATGGCTAAAGTCCAGTAATGATGTAATCAACCATTTCATGATTCAGTATGCCATGTGAGGAGAAAATTTCTATATAGGCATATGTACATGTAACTTACAAATGTCATCATTACTAGTTGCATGACTAACTTTTGTCTATCTACATTTCTGGTCCAGAGTTGTATTCTGTAGTGAGGTTCTCATTTTCTTTTTAAATACATATGGTAACTTGTTAAATATCCTAGATGAATAATTTTTATGCCATCTTTTTTAAGATTCCACAGGAAATGTTCACATAGAAGCCATATCTAAAGTGCATAACTTAATTACTTTATGGGTTATATATAAAAATACTGTTTTTAAAAATGAGCACGACATGTTTTTGAGGAACATTGCTCTTATACAATTTAGCTCTCTTATTATTGAAACTTTACAATATATTTTAAGGTTTTTTATTTGATACATATAGCAACTATGTATAAACATTGAGATGCTTGGTTTGGACGATATTTGAATTGACATTGAATAATTCTCTCTTTTTTTTTTTTTTTGTTCAAGCAAAAGATGTTACAGGCATTTTTATTCATTTTTTTACATTATTTTTTCTATCAAGTTATTTGAATGATAGAAGACATTATTGGTGGGAATTGATTGTGATTAAAAACTTGATTGGTTTATTCAAACTAGTCATTGGTTGATTAAAAGTGATTTATTCATCTGGACATTGGAATTTTTACAGCTCCTCCTGTTTCTGGTTTTATTCTGATTTTATTTTTAACATTTTTGGTTATAAAAAAAAAAGAATAAAATACTAAGACTACATAGGTTATCAAGAAACCATAGTTTAGTGTTAAAAAATCTGCCAATTATTCTGATTAATTACATTACTAGTATTATTAACTGGAGGTTCATTATTAGTAAAAGGATAAATAATTTTTCAGCCTAGCTTGGTTATTGTTCACCATAAATGTTGATGTGTGTGTGTGTGTGTGTGTACTAGGTCTGTCGAAAAGGTATCCGACCTTAGGCTGGGAAAAAAAAATTTACGTACTTGGTGGGGTTCAATTGCTAATACCCTTCAAAGTAGGCCCCTTGTGCCTCCACACACTTAGCCCAGCGATCCTGCCACTGTTAGAAGCACGTCTGGAATGCTTCTTCAGGAATAGCCCTCAGCTCCGCCATCACATTCCGCATGATGTCCTCTCGGCTCTCAAAGTAGGATCCTTTCAGTGACATCTTCAGTTTTGGGAACAACTAGAAGTCAGAAGGAGCCGTGTCTGGAGAGTAGGGAGCCTGGTGAATGAGCAAAGTGCCTTTCTTTTCCAAGAAAGCTTGGATCAGTGCGACGAATGAGCTGGGGCGTTGTCATGATGCAGCTGCCAGTTTTGTGAGGCCAACAGATCCGGTCTCTTGTGCTGAACTGCATCACGAAGACATTGGAGGACTTCTTGATAGTACTCCTTTGTAACTGTTTGTTCTTCTGGTGCGTATTCATGATGCACAACGCCTCGGTAGTCAAAGAAAACAGTCAGCATCACTTTGATTTTTCTCCGGACCTTGGCAACTTTGGGTGCTTCCACTGTGATGAATGAGCTTTGGTTTCCGAGATGTACCCGTACACCCATGCCTCATCTCCAGTTATCACGGTATTCTGGAACTCAGGATCCCTGTTGGCAGTATCCAACAGGTCCTGTGCACCCTCAAGACGAAATTGTTGTTGTTCCTGAGAAAGAAGCTTGGGCACAAATTTCGCTGCCACTCTGCACAAGCCCAAATCCTTTACAATTGCAAGTACAGAATCTTTACTGATCCCAACCTTGTCACCAATTTCCCGCACCGTCAAACAACCATCCTCCATTATCGAGGTCCACACATTCTTGATAACTGCATTGTGGCTTGTTGACGGCCTCCCAGAATGTTGGTCACACTCCACCGATGTGCGGCCATCTTTGAACCTGTTGTACCATTCTTTTATTTGGGTAACACCCATGGCATTATCACCAAAAGCCTGTTGAATTTTTCGAATTGTTTCTGCTTCGGTATCTCCAAGCTTTTGGCAAAACTTGATGCAAGATCATTGCTCCACACGTTCCGTCATCACGGGTGAAATGAAAATGCGACGAGTAAGTAGTACAGCACCTCACACGCTGGCTGCCTGACAGCGACTGACGCATCCAGCAAGCCCGCCAAAAACCACGCATGCGCATGAAGGCATGCGGCTCCACTATGCACACTTTTGTTTTCCTAATGTCATTACTTCCCACGGGAAAAAATCAAAATCAAAGTGGTGCTGTTTTCTTTGACTACTGAGGCGTTGTGCATCACAAATACGCACCAGAAGGACAAACAGTTACAAAGGAGTACTATCAGTAAGTCCTCCGACGTCTTCGTGATGCAGTTCAGCGCAGTCCGGATATGTTGGCCTCGCAAAACTGGCAGGTACATCATGACAATGCCCCGGCTCATTCGTCACAGCTGATCCAAGCTTTCTTGGAAAAGAAAGGCATTTCTCTAATTCGCCAGGCTCCCTACTCTCCAGACATGGCTCCTTCTGACTTCTGGTCGTTCCCAAAAATGAAGATGCCACTGAAAGGCTCCCGCTTTGAGAGCCGAGAGGACATCATGCGGAATGTGACGGCGGAGCTGAGAACCATTCTTCTGGAAGAAGCATTCCAGACTTGCTTTGAACAGTGGAAGGATTGCTGGCTAAGTGTGTGGAGGCACAAGGGGCCTACTTTGAAGGGGATTAGCAATTGAACCCCACCAAGTACGTAATTTTTTTTTCCCAGCCCAAAGTCGGATACTTTTTCGACAGACCTCGTATATAGATTTGTCTGCTATAAGTTTTGGGAATGTTTAAATGCTGTGCTTCCGTGAATGATGACATTTGTTACAAACATATTTTGTTTCAAGAGCATCTGATATAATTGATGTGATAGATGGTAAGGAATAATCTAAAAGAAAAGAAATTTGTACTTTGAATTAAAGTTTCTTTTTTAAAAAGTAATTCTTGACACTGCAATAACTAAAAGTGATCAATTATGGGTGTATCTCATTAGAAAAGAGTGTCCGTAAAGGCAAATTGATTAAGAACAGCAGAAATAATTACTCTGCCTTATTAACTTCTGTAACAATACCTTTTTAACTCAGCAGTGAGTTGATTGTATGGTGATAAAATTTAAAGAGCTTTTAGTCTTTCTATTTTTGATGTTGAATAACATGGTGCTAAATTGTGAATAATTTCAGGTTGGGGGAAATACATGAAATTTTTGGGAGATTTTTTATTATAAATTAAAGTAGAAATGTCTTTGTTTTATTGTACTGAAAGATTTTATAGACTATTTGATTTATAAGGTAGCAATGTTGGGTTTGTTTCCCATAAGGGTACAGATTACTGATTCATTCCATGTAAGATCATTGGGCCCATAAACCACGACTGATTTCAATGTTGAAAAAATTTTATAATAATTTATATAATTTGTTTTTAAACGAGTTACTAACCATTTTACTATCTTAATTAGAAGGAAGATTATAAGCTGAGGTCACTTGGATTGCTGAAGAGATAAAATTTTCATGACATTGCAAACTTGGAACTGGGAAGCCAATGATAAAACTTGTTAGGTGGGAGAAGCTTGTCAGACAGCATGAACTGACATGACATGTCGTGTTTTATTAAAACTGAACCCAGTGACAGCAGAAAATATTTTATTATTATCATTAATTTAAAAAAAAAAAATTTGTGCATGCTGATTTCATTTAAATTGAGTCTTGACCAGAATCCAAATTTGATAGTTTTGCTTTAAATGTTTTCCAGACAATTTACATAAATCTTCTGTACTTGCTTACAAAACTAATCTTCATTGGCTCTGATAATTTTCCAAATGTCATGCACGGAATGAATCACACACAATGCTTATTCAAAAAGGTTGAACTGTTTCCCAGCTGCTTAGTTCTAATGATTCAGTAGGTCCCTGATTTTGAGTGTGAACTTTCAAAATTCTGGTGCTGGTTATTTTCTTATTAGTTGATTAGTTAATGAATACCCATTTTTAATACCTTGTCAAAAACAAACAAACAAAACCAAACCACTTCCAATTTAGCTACCTATGACATATGGTGACTTGGACTAGAGAAAATTTTCCTGCTCAGAATATACATGCATGGACTATTATAATAGCTTTTTTTTTTTTAGTATTGTATATTAAAGTAATTTAATTTTGTTTAATAATTTATAGTTAGAGAAATTTGATTGTTCATTGTTTTGAAGGCATTGGTTATATTTATTCTTTGCTACTTTTGCATACTTTGTTCTGTTAAGTAGGTAATGTTTGTATTTTAAATATTAATATAAAGCATAAGGATAATTATGGTCAGTTATCCCATTATTTCCAGTTTTATGTAAGCCAGATTAAATAACATTAGAATTATTTTAAAACAATAATATCCCAAGTGCTTGTTTTCTGAATGGTTTTGAATTTTTCATTGTTCTAAAAATTCTTTTTTGATTAATTTATTGTTATTTCTGTTGCAGAAAGGTACAATCTAAATTATTCATGGGCCATAGCTCCCCCACCGAATAATTTCTGTTTACTCTATAGATATTTGAGTAAATATCTTCATACTCAAACAGGTCCATTGACATCAGTGGGGAGTCTTCTGAGTTTTCATAGGTTGGAACTGGAGCATCTGGATGAAAGAGAGAGAATCCACATGCCATTGGCTAGATGCCCAACAGCATAGATCAGTGAAGAAACTAAAGATGTCACAATAAAAATGTGGTAGGAAACCATGAATAAAGCAAAAACACAGATGCTACAAAATATGTAAATTAAGCTATATTATTTATATTTATTTCTGAATAGTAAAAAAATTGAATTGTTTTATTGTACTGAAGTAGTAAGTTGTTTTTTCATTGATTGACTTTCCTTCCTTATATTTGTATATAACCTATATATAGAACTATTTTATCGGTCATCAGTGTCCTTTTGCTGGTCCAAATTGTTAAGTAGATTTTCAGTGTAGTTAAGCATGATACTATTACTGCTGCGATGCTCAGGAATCAACTCTTGCTCTGCTCTCACTTTTGCTTGACTTAGTTGTTGTTATTTTAGCTTGCTTCACAATCTCAAAATTATTTAGTTACTAACTCAAAGTCCCCTATTCTCAGCAATTACTCTGTATTCATTCCTCAATATTTTTATAGTCGATATTTTCATAATTTGACTGCTGCAAAATTTCTGTTAAGGTGGCTGCATAAATCTCTTCCTCATCAAATTGTTCAAAGTCTGTCTAAAATAATTTTTCTCCGTGATCATATAATCATATATGCTTCATTAAATTCCACACTCTTGTCACTTTGTAAATTGAATTCAAAAGTGTATATCTTCTAAAATGGTTTTAGAATCATTTTCCTTTGTTTACATGATTTTGTAATAATCACACTTGGTAATGTCTCTCTTCTTTTTTTGCATGGCATAGTTGGTCAGCAACCTAGATACTTAACCCACAGATAAACAAGAGTAGACATATATATAGACAATGTGTGTACATAGAAGTTTTAAATATTATTTTAGTTGTCGGTATTTACTGTTTCTATTTGTACTGGAAAATGAGTGTCAAATATTGTCAGATAATTAATAAAATTTGAAATGAAAAGAAAATATTGAGTAGTAATCTCAGAAATTTATAGCTGTGTTAGAAAAATAAACAATCTGCTGTTCTTTTAAAAAATTTATTTTTTATTTATTTATTTATGCTTTCTAATCTCCATCTAGTGAGTTAATTTACTTACTTAATGCCAGTAATATTAATAATGCATCAGTTGCTTTCCAATTTTAGCTTTAATTGTAAACGTCATTGGATTTCTCTAAAACAAATAAATACAAATGCAAATAGTTTGCTTTAAAATATGCTATTTAAAATTAGATTCATTATCTTTTATCTGTTGTATCTTGCCCTTGTTGAATATGCACAAGTTTTATTTTGAGAAATAGACTAGAGCAAGGTCATTGCACAATTCTGATGATCTTATTAGAAATGACAAGAGTTCACAGAAAGGATGGGTCTACAATGATTCTTGGAGGAAGCACAGCTTAAATGAAGAATCTTTGGTTTATGATGGCAAAAAAAAAAATGATTAAAGTAAAACAAAATGCAATAATGAAAACAATTGGCTGCTATATTTGAAGTAAAGTATTTAAGTGGATTAATAAACAACAAAAAAAAAATCCCAAGAAGCCATGCTGTTAAATAAGTGAAGTTGGAAAATGAGAACAAAGTGCATGAAAATTATTAAAACAAAATAATTAAAAAAAAATGGGTGGTTATGAATTGTAATTGCTGAGAAGGGACAAAATTTGAAATCTGAACAATATGTGGTGGTCTTTATCTTGCTGTTAAAATTAAATTTATAGTTAGAATTAAGAACAATAGTTTAATAAAGTTGTTCTCCTTTTTGGACTAATGAGTAGTCACCTATCAATGGATGTAATTGATAAACTTACCCATGTAGGTGGCTCAACACGGCCCATTTTTAATCAACACTACCAGGAATGGAAATTTAATTCTTAAATAAAAAGCATCAACCAATATTTTTAGAAATGGATAATGAAATAAGGCAAAACAAGCTCAAGTAATTGCTTTTTTTTTTTTTTATTTTTGGCATACTAAGCTTAAATTCTTGAGGAAAATACTGTTTTCGAAATTACTTTATCCACAATATGTTCTATTAACTATTTTGGAAATCTATGCTATATATACAATAAAATAAAAACCAAATTTGATTTATGTAAAAATGAAGGAAATCTGTCCCACTTTTTGGTTAGCTGTGAGTTTAGAATAGAAGTATTAAATTTTGTGCATGCATGTACTTATATACACTTTATCTGAAGCTATAATAATCACAGACTGGTTTTGGAGTCAGTATAATGTATATGGGAAAGAGACATTGCAGTGTTTGAAAGAGGCATGGTAGTGGGCATGTCTAGCAGGTGCCATAGTGGCCAAGATATTTTTATTGGTAGGCTGTTCAATGACATTGGCTTTAGCTTATCAGCAATGACAAAAGGGGGGATGTCTGCTGCAAGGTGAAATTGAGGCTGCAAATATGTAGTAAATGAAAGAGGAGGAAGATGGTTAGTTATGATAAAGTCCAACTGCCATCAAACAATGGATCAACTAACAGAAACATTCACTACAGGGCAATCCACACCTATATTGCAATGAATGGAATATGACAGTATAAGTAGGAAACCATTTCATAAAACTTGTTAACAACATGAAAAGACACTTTGTGTGGTTCATTCAGCACAGAAATTGGTCTAAAGAGGATTGATGAAAAGATGTTGTTTGAGGAGCCATGCTTTGCCCTTTTTTGTGCAGATAAGAGAAGATAGACTTTAAGAAAACCACATGAATCAGTTTAACTTTCTTGTATGATTCCAATTGTCCAGGCCTTTGGTGGTGGAATATGGTTTTGGGCACATTTTTTGGCATACCCTTGGCTCCTTTCCCCTTTAGATTGCAGAATGAATGTTAAAGCTTGCCTCAGTATCATTTTGATCAAGTGCATCTAAGGATGCTTCATGTGTACCCTGATAGGGACGGATGCTTTTAAGACTACAATGCTTCTATCTACCACACTCACATTCTGCAGTCATGGTTTGAGGAACATGACAAAGATTTCAAGCATTTCTCATGGCCAGCAGAATCCCTGGATCTTAATCACTGTGAGCATCTATGGGATAAACTTGAAAGATACATTTGCAATCATAATCCTTTGCCTACCTTGCTCCATAAATTAAGTACAATACTAATGAATGAATTGGGGGGAAATATCTCTCAGGATACCTTTCAGCAACTTGTGGATTCTATATCACATTGCATCATGGCTGTTATTTGGGCAGAAGGTGGCCAAACCTGTCATGAGGTGTAGGTTATGAAGTGGAACAAATCTATGACTGATAGAAAATTTATATAATAAAAACATACAAGACTTAATTATCACTGTTTGTAAGTTGCACCACAATTTCATACTGCTATGTAATATTTTAATTAAAAGATTTGACAGTAAATAGTCCAACTACCCTGAACTTGAAATAGGCCAATCAAAATGTCTGTCTGCGGAGAGCAAAAAAAAAAAAAAGAAAAAAAAATTTATGGCATTATTGAAGAGAATGTTGTGTCTGTCACAGTTGTTAAATGTTTGTGGAGGAGGGGGGGGGTGAAACTTCCACTTAATCATTAGATCTTCGTTGACCATGGATTGAATGAAAACTTAGCATCTCTCTGCCAGTGACTATAGACAGCTTATCTTTTGTAATGCTGGGTACGAAAGTTTCAAAAAAAAGTTAGATGCAAATCCCTGTCCATAATGGTACAGAGCATAATTTTAAAACAGTTTCTATCTAGGATTTAAGACAGATGATTTAAATAACTGGCTGCCATACATATGGATCAACAATGAAACAATACATCATGATGATGAAAGTTTGAAAATAATTGTTTGTTACATGTGGATTTTCTAATAGTCATACTTGTTACTATATGCACTAATGAATGTATTTGTGTGTGAAAATGGAATGTTTCATTGGTAAGTCTACAACTGTCCTCCAGTGAATATAAACATTTTCAATTAATAGTGTGTACAATACAGTAAGAAGCTAATATCTATTATGCCCTACCACTTGTTGTTTTTTTTTCTTTTTTTTTGTTAAGCTGTCATCTAACTTTTTAAAATAATACTTTTCTTTAAAATTGTGAAATCGTGTAGACTTGTGCAGATGGTTCAGTGGGCTAAAGCTTGCTTTAAAAAACAGAAATAATTCATTAAAAATTAGCAGTCAACAGGTTGTGGGTTTAAGATTAATTTAGACCACCTATACAGTCAAAAATATAAACATGACTACAGCAAGATATTTTACTAATTAACATAACATAACTAGGTGATGGAGAAATTTCAAAACTATCCCTCTGTACTAAATAATAAAAATAATTTTAAAGTTTGTCGTGTCAGAGACCTACAAGAAAAACTGGCCAGGTGCACTAGTGGTTACTGGGATTGAGCATCTTTGCCATATATTGCTGATGAATTAAACTGTTAGTCAACATATGATCTTGATTGTGTATGGTAACTAACATCCGCAGCAATGCAAAAAAAGAAAAATTGTGATTCTTTTAGCTATAATTAGTGCAAAACGATTAAAAAGTTGCTAATAACCCATTTACTGTAAAATTCAGTGTATTATATGCAGGTTTTTAAAGAAAATTTACCCTTTAAAAATTGGGTGTGTATTATACAAGATATCAGACATGCAGACTTTTTTCCAGACCATGTGGCCATTGCCAGTGACAGATGAGTGATAATACATATGTATACATTAGAAAACCCTATGTGGAAATTTGACTGAATATCAATAAAAGATTGTTGTTTGATGTCTTGATTTGTGTTTTATGGGATATCAGTATTGAATGTCACTGGGTTGAGTATCATTGATATGGTCAATGAAATGGGTAGAAACAGAACAAGAAATACATACTGAAACTCTGTTAGAATTTAACCACAAAAACAAAAATGCGAGTAATATTTTTTTTTTCACAATTTTATTGAAATTCATTGAAATTGATGGATATAATACAGGATAAGTGACATGCATTGATATGATGTACATCTAGACTAAAACCCATCAAACTCATCCCTGATGTCTTCTTCCCTCCACTGCAGGAACTGTTTATCAGTCATGGTAGCAGTTGTGTTGTAGTAGATATCATTGTTATCTTCCTCTGATGCTTCTCTTGCCTTGTCATCCCTCAGCTCAGACCACAAGATGTCATCTTTGGTTCCCTCATGGCATTGGACAGGCAGCACCTGAGTTTACTTCTGTCAGCCATATACCCCAGTATGACTGTGAAGTGGGTCTTGTGATGAGTTGTCTTCATGATGATGGTTTATGACCTGATGGGGGCCACTGTGCTGTTGTAGGGATTGTTGAATGTCATGGGCATCTAGTTGGCATTCTCTATGTGATTCAGGGGGTAGTCATGTTGTTTTCTTAATTTGATGATGAACTGCTGGTACCTCAATAGCTGATCTTTGTAATCATTAGGTAGTTTTTGGGCATTGGTGGTCCACCGGCGTGTGCTCAATTGGTTGCGGGCCATGAAGTGTACATACCATTTTTGAGATGCCTTAAAGTCAGGTATAGATTGAGTTTTGTAGACAGAAAGTGCATGCATGCATATTTCTGTGGTGGAAACCCACATACCCTGCATGAACCTTTCAGTGATGAAGGATAGTACCACCACCTCAAGCTTGGGATAGGCTGCACCCTAGCCCGAAGCTGCACATTTTGAACACGGCATGGCTTCAATCTTCTGAGAATGTTGCCAAGACCTCATGTTGGCCTCGTTCACTCCAAGCCTTTGGGCTGCAGCTCTGTTGCCATGTTCAACTGCATAGCCGATCATTTGGAGTTTATCTGTGGCAGTGTAGCTCATATGTCGTGCTGGTGGTGTGGTTGTGTGTAACTGTGTAGAAATGGAATGAATAAAGATTATCCCTGTGTGGAGTTTATATGTGTTACCATAATGCCTCGGTTACTACACCATGGTGTAGTACGCAGATGGCGTAATAAACGAGGGTGGCATAGTAATTGAAATGGAATTTTTTCATGAAGACCTTTGAACACCATGGCATAATATGAGAGGTATTCATGAAAACCTGATTTGTGTATTTCAATGACTGACTATAGCTGAGTGGATTTTTCAGATTTTTGTGAAACTGTTAGGTATGTCCCATAAAATATCTCCACATTTAGTTTATTCTGGGCAGTCCCACTAAAGGAAAGACTATGTAATTCCTCAGTTGATTTTAAGATGAAAATGGCCATTTGTTTGTTGTATAATACCTGTTTCTCCTTCAGGTTGGCCCAAGTTGACTGTGCCTAAAATACAAGCTAAATATTCCTGCATATTATAATGGGAATTATACGTTTTGAGGGGTTTCTACAGATCAAAATTTGTGTGTATTATATACGATAGCATATAATACACTGCATTTTATGGTAATTTACTCTTTCCAGAGATTTGTTAGTGGTATATTGCATTTTCTTTATATTCCACATTACCTTACAGTCGTTTTTAATCTTTGTTTAGAAAGGTTTTTCTTTTCTTTAGGTCACAAAATGATTGTTAATTGTTTGAAGAAAGGAGATTAAGGGCTGGCTAGAAACCGAATATGGAGTAGGCATGCACAATCTCTGAAATCGAAGATGATAGGGTCTTAACCAAAACAACTTGCCAATTCTGCATTTGTCACTGATGTCTGTTGAAAAGACACTGCATCTATTCTATGGTGCATCTGATGACCAGCTGGATAAAGCTCTACATTTGGTTTGTCAAAATGTGGAGTAAAGGCATGCCAGTGTGAATGCTTAAAGTGTATAGTGAATGGCTAAAATGTTTTCACATATGCCATAACAGCTAGCCAGCAATGTACCTGCTACCTAGACTTTTATTTTAAAAATCTCCAGGAGCTGATAGAAACTGATGAGTCAGTTATGGAGCATATTTACAATACAGTTAAGATAGGCCTTTGAGCAAGATAGAACAAGGTGTTAACTGCTAGCTACAAGAAGTTAAAATGTCCTTCAGATGCTTGAATGTTGTGAGAACACTCATTTCTCTTCATATTTTTAGTGAAAAACCAAAGTATCCTTGATGTTTTCAAAATGTGAGCATGGAGTCTTTGGCATGCTACATCAAAATCACAATTGTGCATGGATAAATTAAGACTTTCAGCACCTAGTTTTGTCAGTTTCTTTCTAGTTGTGTTTACACATTTGTGTAGCCACAATCTATCAATTTAGGTGATTATCTTGTTGAATTAAACATTTCATCTTGATCTAAAAGATATTAGTTGTGTGTAGATTTTTGTCAAATACAATATCTCACAGATGGGTGCCAAAAAAAATCAAATGAATCTACAGAAAAAGTCTATTTCTGACCTGACCATTGTACAAGATGAAAAACATGTTCTTCAATAAAAGATGTCATCTATATGATTTCTCAGGCCTGAAAAGCAATGTATCTATCTACCCTGCAGGAATGCTGGCAAAATATTAGCATGTGGAGAGAAGAGACCCATGGATAAAGAGGATGACAACATCACTGTTAAGGTTGGCCATCTCTCACAGCTGGGAATGCATTGTGAAATTTGTGGGAATGGCTGAAACTTGACATTGGTGTCTTCTAGATTCTTAGACAAAGGAATTGGATAGTTATCGCTAACAGGCAATAAGTATGAAAATGGTAAGCTAAAAATTTGCTGCCAAATTGTTACTTCACAATTGGAAGAATCTAACATGACTGGAATGGTAAACCAATGCTACACTTGATGTGGATAAGATGTGTTTAAGACATGAACCAAAGAAAAGCAAGTTTAATTGATGGCAGATAACTGATTTTTTACAGTAGTAGACCAAGAAATGTAACAAAAAAAAAAAAAGTAGCAGATCTCTTCGGACCCAAGGGACCCTTTTGTAGGCTGTCTACCTGGGTAATGCTGAATGTCTACTTATATTGATGAAGGAAAAAAAAACAAGTATTAATTTTTTTTATTTTAATTTTGGTTGTTACTTATTGAGTTACTTTTGAATAGAGTTTTTTTTACTGTATTATTTATTATTTAAAGCATGCAGTGACAATTTCTTGTGTGATCATGTATCTAGATTGTTTCAGTCCTGACATCTCTGGAAAATTGACATTGAATTATATTGATATGAAAAATGATACTTGCATTTGGTTATCTTGTTCTATCAGAATAATAAAAAAATATGTATATTTTTTAACTTGAACTTAAAAAAAAATTGTTTTGTCCAGAGACTATAGATAATATTTCATTAACTTTACACCTTTTTAGTCCATCTTTTACATTCTTGAAGCTGCATCATCTGATAAAAAGAAAACTTCCCTAATTTTATTTGCAATAAGATTGAATGTTTGAAAATTTTAATTTAAAGCTACCTAGTTTGGGATATGATAAGATGATTTTTGTATGGTTAAAAGAAAAAAAAAAAAAAGGTTAGCAATGTAGCACACTTACTTGCTATTTAATTGTATCCTTATTCAGAGTCACATTTTTTCTTTTCTTGTGACTTCTCTGCATGAATTGTACCCAGAATACTCTGGTTTCCTTTCACATACTTGGAATAGTTGTACATGGCTATAGGAAACCTGTAAATAGAATACTTGTGCTTTTCAATACATTTACAAAGAATTCATCTGTAATTTATTAACAGAGCTATTCTTCCATAATTGTATAAGTATTTATTCAATATTTTAATTTTAATTTCTAATTTTTTATCTAGAAAAACAATACAAAACTTATACTTAAGAAAATTCATTATTTCATTATATTAAAAAATAAATTTAAAAAATACTTTTACAATTTGTCTAACAGTAGCAAGGGAAAAGAAAAAAAAATTATAAACAAGCTGGTTGATACTAAGTCAATTTAACAACCACAAGCCTGTGTAATTATTGTTGGAACCAATGGAAAGCAGAATTTGCTTTCTGGCTTTCATTATAATCTTCTTTGTTGTCCTTTATTCTATTGATTTCTATTTACATCGCTGGCTTCTGGTCTTGCTTTTCATTTGTGATTCTGCTTTGATTTGACAACTACCTTGCATTTGCATTTGATTCACTTACGTGTTTATGACTTACTAGTCAGGAAGTTATCTGATCTGAATTATTGGTAATGATCCAGGAACTTTTTTAAAAAATGAAATATGCTTTGCCCAGCAGAAAGACTAATATTTATGAAATGCTATTTATCTATGACAATGTAGATTCTGGGTACTAGATTTTAAGTTTCCAAAATTTTATTGAGTTTTGTTGGTGTAGAAATGTTCATCATTTTGAATTTACTATTTAAAGTGTTTTCTAATTCTACTAAACTTCATATTTTGTATTATTTTAAATATCATGGAGTACTGATATGAAATGTTCATGTGTGTTCATATTTTTGTTGAAGAGGAGATGCATGTTGATGGCACCCTCCTAATGATGACAGAATAGGTCTTTTAGCCAACTTAAAAAGCTAGTCTGCTTTATCAGGCTGTCCTCACCAAGTTTAACATGCCAGGTAATGACACAATTAGGGACTTTAGCCTGTCCATTGTTGATATCTAGGCAGAATATAGACTTGTCATTGAAAAGAATAATTCAACTTCCAATTGTAATGTTGTTTCCCATTGCATGCATAGTGTTGATGGTGCTGTGTTTGAGGGATATGAAGCATTGATATTCTGAACTGCATACCACTAGCATGAAGTCGGTTGCAAACTATTTGTATTAAAATTCTCTGGTTGGTTGCTCTTTGGATGCCATTTTGGAAAGATCATGCTGATAAAACCCTCCCCCCCCTTTTTTTTTTGCAAAGGTGGCAAAATAATGATATTAAGGAGGATATAGCCCTTTAGCAACCTGAACAATCTTAACATGAGCTGGCCAATCTAATTCTGATGGTAGTTTGTTAGTGCCATAGAAATGACACTATGATGAACATTGAACTTGGAAACAACAACAGTCTGTTTTATCCCTTCATGTGGCTTGAGAAACCTAATATTGTGTTAGATTGTGCCTATGGGTTTCTGCCTAAACTGACTTAAGCTGTATGTGTTCAGTTTTTAAAAGAAATGATAATGGGTCATGTGCAAAGATGTGTGCAGATTTGGGAGAAGTGATTTGCATGCAAGTTTTCAAAGTCTTCACTTTTGGAAAATATTACTTCAACATTACTTATATGTGCAGTGTCTTGTTTGGGTTTTTTTCCTTTAATATCAAGGTCTTCCTTAGCCAGAATATGAACATACCATACAAGCACTATAGGTTTGGAAATGCTTGTTGCTTTTTTTTTTTTTTTTTTTGTGAGGAGTATATAAAAAAAAAATGAAAAATTTTGGAACTTACTAATTGACCTCAGAATAAATGTAGTGTTAATAGGGAGGAACCCAGAAGTTCAGTTGGTTAAATTATTATTTTTTTTGGTGTTTAAAATCAGAATTCATGGAACCCAGAAGTTCAGTTGGTTAAATTATTACCTTTTTTGGTGTTTAAAATCAGAATTCATAAACAGAAAACACACACACACGTTATTAAATGACACTTAAATTTTCTGTTGAATCTAAAGGTAGTTTGTAAAATGTATTATCCCATTTCGTTTGAGTTCTGGTCTGCTTTCCATTAGTATCACTTTGATAATTTTTGGCTCAGTCAGATAGGAATTTCACATAAGAAAGTAAAATTTTATAATTTAAAATATATAGGGTAATCGTGTCCCAATTATTCTTTGTAGAGTTTCAAGTATTAAGCTTAGTATTATTTATTAAATAGTTAATGTTTTATAAGGAGGAGGTTTGAATAAAAGAATTAATGGAACATTTTCCCAACTTTTATGATTTATTAGACATTTAAATATTCTTGATGTTTTCAGAAGTCATATGTAACTAAACAGGGTTTATAAAAAAAAAAATGTCACAAACTGAGAAAATAATTCTTGCTACATAATTTTAAAAAAAAATTAACATTTTTTGTAAATATTTACTGCATGTGTTGTACATTATAGTCAATTTTGGACATATAGTGTCACTTTGGTTTTTAAAGTATATACTATAAAACATTTTTTACTACTAGAATATCACTGCTTCTTCTTGACAAACCCTGTCCTGACTTCTGAGGTCTAAGGACATCTCACAGAAGTGAGCTAGAAGTTTGAAGGTGTGGGGTATTATATCCTTGATAAGCAAGTTGCCTAGATATTGTTTGGCATCCCTGAGTACTAGACAAGGTACAAACCAGTAAAGAAATATCCACAGAACCTCCAACACGTGTATTTTAGATGTAGGAGTAAATCCACCAAACCAGCTGGTGAAGAGTGAGAAGAAACCATACCAAGGAGGTATGCCAAACTGAGCTGGTCTGAACAACATTTAAACTCAGACCATTAACCATGAAAATCTAGTTGTAGCCTCGCTACTGGTCCCTCTGCTGTTTCTTGCTCCTGCTACTCTTATCCCTTTCTTAGCCAAAAATCTTAAATGCTCTGTGAGACACAATCTGATAAAACAAACTTCTAATTACCATATATTGATATTGGTTTCTGTAGAAATGGATTGTGATAATGTTTATCTGTAGTCCTCGGAAATCAGGCAGTGATTATCAGAAATACTGCTGCCACAAAAACGTGGACCTCATGCAGAGTGAGAACAGAATCTGTTAAGTATGTTTTATGGAGAACATTGTTCTGTAATGGTGTTGACCACTTTTGAAGCAAGCCAGCATCACAAAAGGCATAATCTTCACACTACTTAGTGGCTATAGAGTCTACTCGATAGATAACAACTAATGGCAATACCATGTGTTGATTTTTCCATTAAAGCAAATAAAGATAGTTCTGCACTTATTCAGGACTTTAATTTGGAAAATTATGACTTGGGAGATCAACCATATCAGTTTTTCTGAAACACCTTGTCTTGGTGGCTTTAATAGTTTACATCATTAAACCGGCTTTATTGGCACTTGTAGAACTGTTTTCCCATTAAACTGGAAAAAACAAGACGAAGAAACTAGTCTGTTTTATTGGCACCAAACATTAGTTTTGTTGTTTATCTTTCACATGTTGCCTATGTTCGTGATTTCCAATCTATAACAATTCCCTGATGAAAACTAACTTTTCCTATGGACAGTGCTATAAACTTTATCATCTTTTCTGAAAAGGTTGTGGTGAGCATTAAAGGACATTAATGCTTTTTTCTGATTTAGGCACACTGTACGACTGCTTTCTTATGCAATAATTTTTCAATTTGGAATGTAGCACAGGAACTATTTTTATATGCAGGTTACCGAATCTACACATTTAAACCAATTTATAGAGTAACTACATTATTCAGAAAGAGTAGCCATTAGGGACCAAACTATGTGTGAAATAAACAATTTTACAGTTGGGGTGTAACACACATCTGTGTTCAGAGTAAAATCATATGAGAAATATCACGTTAGCTGGAAGTTAGAATACTGTTATCACTATTATCCACAGTGAAATCATAAATATCATTTTTCATTACTACATTATTTATTAGGTGACATAAAATATTTATTGGCTGTTTTTCAGACAACAAAATTATGTAATTTTTTAAACTAATTATAGCTTTTTAATCTTTTAATATAACAAATTGCAGTTGTGTTTTCCAATATTGTCTTGAGTAATAATTTATAAGGATTGTTTTTTAGACATTAAACTAAAGGTGAAAAATTTTTACATAATAAAGACAGACAAAAACATACCTTTTATAACAAAATTTTTTGAAGTGATATTGATCATCAACATGAATAATCAAAAAAAAAAGAGAGTTAAGGATGGTACACACTATATATTGTGTTGAATATGCAAATTTATAAGACGACAATTAGAGAATATAAAAAAATAGTAACAAATGTATAGAAACCTGCAGAAAAGTGCACAAATCCAGAATACTTAATGAACTTGTAAGCATACACTTGAAATCAAAACAATAAAATATGCCTTTGTAATGCCAAAAATTATGACATCACTCATTTTAAATTTGTTTAATTACTTCCAGGTGATTAAGGCAGGCAGAATTTTCATGCTCAGGTAGGTAAGAGGTGAACCTCTCATGTACTGTTTTGTTTTTTTCTCTCTGATAATGTATACTAGCCTAAAAATAATTATATTACGTATGTTTAATATGTAAAATTCATTCTGAGAAAAGTCTCAGAAACTTTTTAAAATTCTTATCATAAAGTCAAAAGCAAATTTTAATTTTTTTTCAAAATGCATTGTAAGGAAATTATTTTATAATGAAGAGTTGCTGGTGTGCAACACTTTTGTTTTTCTTTATGAAATTTTAAATACCAATGAGTTCTGTTACATACATAAATGTGCACCTTTGCTCTTTAATACATTTTATGTGAAAAAAAAACAACAAAGAACCCTAGAAAAACTAGAATTTAGTCTTGCATGGAAAGCTGCTTTCTTGCTATTGCAGTTAATTACATTCACAAAGTTGAAAACCATTTTAAAATAAAATAATTGTAAAAAGTTACTTAGCAAAAATTATAAAAGTATTTGCACACATTCATTTATTTTCTTTTGTCCATTTTTAAAGCAACAGGCTAAAGATTAGAGATGATTCTTCATGCATAGGGAATTGAAATGAACTTAACAAAAGGAATTAACCAAATACATATATTTAACAACCAGTAATTAATTTTTTGGTTTGTGGGGGGGGTAGTTATGTTCTTTTTTTTTTCTGATGAAAAAGATTAACACTAAACTTGTGAAAACTTGCTAATTTAGCGCTGAGTCAGGCTAAGTTACTGCAAAAAAAGGGGACAAAAATAGAAACATTCCTTGAAGATTACTGTAATAAAATAATTAGCAATACAGTATTTTTGGCTTCTCTTATTTAACTAAAAATAAATAAACATTTGATTTAAAGAAAATGAAAAATTACTAAAGTAATAAATATAGGGTGATATCAGATTTAATGCAGAGGTTGTTGTTTGTAGTTTTATCTGAAAGATGGTTCATTGGAGAGATTTTATTAATTAGAAATTCTTTCATACAGGACAGACTGGGCGGTTCAATTTCTGGGTGGAGTGATGTTGATGTGTGATGCCTCTTGATTAAAAAAATGAGGTTTTTTTTGCAATCAGTTAGTACTTTGTCACTGAGATACACTCTGGAATGTACTCTAAGGGAAAGTAGTTTTAAAATTAATCCAATTTTATTGTTAAATCAGACTGAATGATTTATGAGAAACCTGTGGTTTTTTTTTTTTTTGATAACTAGAGATTTTTACAAAACATTTTTAATTTACTGAGTTGGAAATTGATTTTGCTTTGATTTTGAATGAGAAATGGGGCCAGGCTTCAAATCAAATGCAGTTAAATACTTCTAACAACCCCCCCTAGTATTTATAAAAAGAAAAAAAAAACAGATAGCATCATAGTGGATCTCAAGTAGTAAGTACACTATACCACTAGTGAACTATATAATCAAACTGGTCTGACAACATGGACATGCAGAATTTGTTAACCCAGAATGAGAAAAGAAAAATAATTAAAGGATTGCTAAATAAGTTTTTGTTTTAGGATTAAATCAGTTTATTTTCAAAATAAAAAAAAAAAGAAAAATGAAGATTACTTTTTTAAAAAAAAATCTTTGCATTTGATCATTTTTCATTTCTGGCTGTATTCAGTCAAGGGAGACAAATACTGATGGTCAAGATGTCAGGTGGCCTGAAGGCAAACCATAAAGCTATTGGTTCCAGCCTATCTAATCCTCATTGATTCCTCATGTAATTCTGCTAATATAACATTATTCTTCTCCAGGCCATTTCACACAATATTAGCAAAAATATAAAAATAGCTAATAGAGGATTTGTGATACTTTAAATGTGATGGCTTGAGGAGATTACAAATTATCTCTAGCTTAAGATTTTATTGTTGCATGGTAGTAGGTATATTTGGCTTGGGTCACCACTGAGATGTCTCATGTTTGTGAGGATATCATGTAAAACTTTTTCCCAGCTTGTTTTTACCATTATAATACAACACGAAAAAAGAAATGTGGGTAGATATTGTACAAAGCAGTGTTAGATTTTAATGTTTCATGACAAACCAACATAGTTGCAGATAGGAAACTGTCACAGAAAGGTACCCGTAAAACAAATTTAAACAAAACAACTTATAACTATTTGAAATTTTCAAAAGCACAATTTACATATAAAATTACCTAGTTTGGCATCTTACCCTTTTCTTAATTGTTTTCTTTTTTTTTTTTACTGAATTGATAGAAACACAAGCTTTGGCAGAGAAGAAACAGAGTAATACCATTGAACTTACTTTTTTTTTTCACATTATTTATGCTACACTGGGTGACAAATCTTTATGAACAAACATTGATTAAATGTTTGACAGTTTTTTTTTTTTTTTATTAGCCAGTACCAGAAAAAAAATACTGAGTTAGAAGTTTAAATAATGTACAGAAAAAGTTTGCTGTTTACTTTTTGGTGTAGGAGGTTCTGTAAGAAGAGTGTATTCTGAGGAAAGAAAGCCAAAGTAGATTAAATAAGTATTTAACAGTAAATCATGAACTGTGTACTTCACAGTTACTATTGAAGCTAATAGAATGCTAGAAAAGTAGATTTACCCTAAACTGTAATATAAAAGAGGAATTTTGGGGCTCTTTTTTTTATGATCTTGGTTTGACCAAATTTGGTTTGGGTGTAAAGTTTCTTTTTAAATTAAAAAAAAAGTTATTAATATTAAAAAATAATTCAGTATTGACTTTCTATAAGTTTATCGAGACTTTGGTTATTATATCATCTGTAATAAGTTAAAAGGATGCCTGAGACATTTGATACAGATGTTTAACCTTATCAAGGGATTTGTGAAAGTAGTCACAGATTGATTTTTTTGCTAGTAAGGTTGAAACTATACTAAGCTGAACTGTCTGCATGTTTTTATATTTACTGATTATCAGAACACATGAGAAAATGTTCTAGTATCATAGTAGTTGTAAAGTGCTGACAAGTTACTAAAGGAAAAAAGCTTCAAATAATGTGGTGTTTAGCTCTGTTCACATCTTAAAAGAACAATAACTATTTTAAGTACATTTCTCAAGAGGTTGGCTGCTTTGTAACTGTCCTAAGCAAATGTAGTAAAAGGTTTTTGAAATCTATGATCCACTATACAGATGTGAATAAAAATGAACCAGATGAAGTTGATGAAAAATAACATGGCAAAGTACAATAACCAGTCTTACATTCTTCTCTAATAATAACATAAGTGATTTGTAAATATTCTGTAAAAAGAACATTTAACATCTTTTAGTTGCCAATAATCAAAATATACTTTACTGCACAATGTTGTTGGTTTTCTTTGACTACTAAGTTTTGTGTTTCAAATTTCATTGCATGCAATTTTTATTCCATTCTATTAAATGTGCATAGCAGAAAACTGGTTTATCTTCATTTTGATTGCCTTTTGACTCTCGGATTAAAAATTTTTAAAATTTAATTTAATTTAATTGATGTCTACAGTCTTTTTTAGTTGGATACTAATCCTATTATTTGCTTTTGCTATTACAAAATGAAGTTTAGAGTGAAATTAAAGTAAATAATTTGTGAAATAATGAGACACTGCATTGTGTCATGGACCCATCATGCACATAGTCCTAGGTGTTCTTGAGGAAGTGTCACACTATCCTGTTTTTGCTCTTTTATAGTCTTAGACTAAAAGAACAAAAGTAAATCTTTAAAATGCCATAACAGGAATGGGTTTGATAAATCATAGAAAATGACAGTATATTAAAAAATGCACTGAATAGATGGTTTGAAGGGACAGGAATTTATGTAAGTTGAAAGACTTCTTCCTGACTACTTTTAAATAACTATAGGTATACATTTGATAAAGTTTAATTATTCTTCAGCTTCTGTGATTTAATAGTATATTTATTTTTAATGGATATTTTTAAGAAAAACAGACAGATATCCACTAAAAATATTTGCTCATATTGTAATCCTCCACCCACCAAATAAAAATGTTAACAATAGCTAAGGTCTGGATTAGTTTTGCTATTGTAGATATGGTCATTAAGGTTGTTCATTGAAAATAAAATTTCTAGGAATCTCTTGAAAAATAATTTGTTTTGAAGAGAGAATCCTTTCACAGTGACTGTAAGAATGAAAATGAAACAGTGGATTGGGGATGTTTGAAAGTAGCCAGACTTCTTCAAAGCGCACAACACTGATCAGATTCAGCATTTATCTGATGTTATTAACCCTGGCATCTCAGGATCTTATAGTCATGTATAACTTTTAAGGCATCTGTGTATATTCTCTTCTTGATTGTGCTGTTTTGAAGACTTGTATCCTTTTTTTTAGTTCTTTCTGTGACAGTAGTTTTCCAAGTTAAACATTAAAACAATTCCTGAATTGATTTTCATAATCATTGACTCTGGGAAATGGATAAATGTTTATCTTCTAAATTGGTAATTTCAAGAAAATGTCTGCATGCATCTTTACTTTGTGCCCAAAACCCAAGTAAATGATAAAAAAATGTTGTTTACATTGAATGATCTATACAATCAGAAAGTGATGCTTTACTTTAATTACAATATAAAGGGGGAATGAACGTTGCAATCTCTGTTAGGGAATGCCTTTCTAAAGCCAACTATTTCTGTAAGAGTATAAATTAATACTACCAAGTGAAAGCATTACAATATATATAAAAAAATGAGATTGTTTTCAGTTGTTCATCCCTAATTTTTGATATTAACACTAATCTTGGCTTTTCTATTATTGATTGTACCACAATATTTTTGTTTACTACTCTGTTTGGTAGATATGAAAATTTCACCATACTTTTTGGAATGTTCTCTTAGTGCTGACCATTTTTATTTTGGTAGGAACTTCTACCAGGCACTTAAGCCCCTGACAAATGAAAAATAATTCAGCTAAAATATCTATTACTTTGTCATGTGGCATCCAGATGAAGATGTGAATACTCACAAAACCAAAAAAAAATCTTTTAAATGATTTAAAAAAAAATGTGCAAAGGATATTATATTAAGAGAAGATATTTAATTTGTTATTGAAACTTTTCACTTATTGCTTTATTCAGTTTTTTTTTTTTTAATTGAAGTAGAATGACAAATCTGCTTAGCACTGTTTGAAGGAAGAAGTATTTTGTTTTAAAATTTTTTATGTTTTAAAATGGAATGATCTAAATTTGATATTTATGTAGCCATAGTCTAAAGAAACAACAACAACAACAACAAATAAACAAACAACTTTCCAGCTACCCATTTAGTAGATCAAAGTCTTGGATTGGTTTTCTCAGGTTAGAAAAATATGCAAACAATAATTTTCATGATCATCTATAATTCTTTTTATTCATATAAGTCATTTAAAATCTTGTTGGATTTTTTTTTACACTGGATAATGCAGATAGTACACTCTATTTAGAGTAGTTGCTAAAATATCTTAATTTGTTTAAAGATGGATATCAGCTGTTGTTTGTTAAAATAAATTCGTGATAAAGATTAGTGTTGTTTGGGGGCTAGCATAATGTTTACTGATAGTAAGTGTATATTCTGTGTAATTGTTTGTTCCTGCTGCCAAAAAATATTATTAAAACTATTTATTGTATTGTATAATTTATCAAAATATTTATATACTAGAAAATGCAAGTATTGAAAACTATTATTTTACATTGAGCTATTTTGAGTTATCATTACGAACAAATATGATGGCCAAAGAAATTGGGAATGGCTACCTATTAAAAAACAAAAACATTAACAGGTGTCATTTACAAACAGCTCCTAGTGGCATCTGAGTTTACTTTGCTGAACTGTCTACATAACCTTAGTTAGTTATCCATTTTACTAAAAAGCTATAACTCATTCCTTGCTGATTTATGTCTTTTATTGTTTTTAATGATAACATTTTCTATTAAGTTCTGTAAAACATTTTAATATTTATCTACCTTTTTAAAATAAAGCTATTTGATGGAGGCCAGATAAATTAGAGATAAGTTCTGAGAGGTGAAATGTTGCTTTGTTGCCACATCTTCAGCTGCTAAATCTGAGTTGTAAATCATGACATGTTCTAACACTGGATAAATATTAAAATTAGTTTTTTTTTTATTAAATAACAACAACAAAAAATATTACACAGAATTCTTCAAAATGCTCATTTATACTTTGTTGTCATCATAAGTTGGTGTTTCTTTTGGCAAGTTGCCTGTCTGTAAGATTTGTTAAAATGAGATTGTAGAGAATTGGAAATTTTTAAAATACAAATTGATGGTTAAGAAAAAATCTGCACATGTAGAACTTCGCTAAAAGCTGACCAACCAGGCTGCCAAAGTTGCTGTAGCAGAGCCTGAACACTATAGCTGCAAAAAAAAAAAAAAAATGCAGTAAAAAGGAGCAGGAAACTTCAGCAGAACTATATTGTGGGACTTGTTTCTTAGATCATTGCAGAGAGTTGCTAGATTAAATCTCAATTCATCTCTTGTTCTTTTGACTATAGTTGAAGCTATGATTTGACTGGTTTCATCTACTAGTGTATGGTAATATTTGTCATCAGTGGTTATATCCAAATTATTCTACAGCATCAGAGCTTTAATTTTTAGGGCTAATTTTTATTTTTAAAACTTTTATATGCTTCTTGCGAAGTTTTGGAAACCAAAGTCAATAAAGAAAAAAAAAAAAAAGATTGCTTTCTTTTTAAGGATACTCTAGAGACAAGAAAGATTCTTATAATTAACAGTTCTTCTGTGCTTTAAGAAAACCTGAAAATTAGTCTTGTCCCTTCAGTGGCTGCTTTTGTCTTCATCTGATAGATTAAATTTGAAACTTATGCTAGACCTACCTCCTGTGTTCCCTCATAATGGATTCTAGTTTTCTAGTTATAGTAAACCAACTTTCCTGCTGTTTCTAGTAATAGGGATCTGCAGCAAGCAGGATTTTAATTTCATGGTGAACTATCCAACTAATTCATACTTTTTCTTTGACAAATCTTACATCAAAATGCCTATCATTTTTTCTTTAATAATCGTACTGGAGTCATTTCTATTACTTCTAATTTCATCAGTTTTTTTAGAAGATATTGACAGATATAGGTAGAAAATTCTGTAGATGCCTAAATTGATGGTTAACTTTAATATTTGAAAAATTAATTTACTTTTACTAGAAAAAAAGGTGTTTTGTTTTTAAAAAAAAACAATTCTATCAGATATACTTACTAGGAATATTATGAAATAAAAAAAGAACAAATTGGAAGTATAATTTCAGTCATAAATTAAAAATAATTTTGTTTCTAAAATCATTTGAACTGAATACTATTAAGAAGAGAGTAGTCTGTCTTTTTGATTTGTTTGAAACTTCAGACATTCAGATTCTTTCGTGATTGAAGAGTTCAGCTTGTAAGCTTTTTAGTTAGAAGATGAATGTTGTGATTACTCAATGGTAGTTAAAATTAACACTTCTTTTGTGCTTTCAATCATTTGTTAGAATTGTCTGACAGAAACCATTACCATATTTTTACTAAGTACATTTCAGCTTCTAGAACTTTGCACCAGCAAAACAAATTAAAAGTATCTACTATTAGTTTCCAAGTACTGCATTAGTCATATTGTAATTGACTGAATAAAATAGGAAAAGTATGCCCTAGGTACTGATAATCTAAATGTCAATTAAAAAAGCAAGCAAACAACATTTTCCTAGACTTGAAAGTTTAGGTGGATCTTTAATGTGCTTCTATTAATTTCTATACAAAGTGTAAATTACATACATAAACAAAGAAGCTCTAGCAACTTTTATAAATGCATTTTATTGCAAGAATTAGGGTAGGACTATTAGCTGATGGCCAGTTATCAGCAGACTGCCATTATGGGTCTACATCATCTGAATAGTTGGAGATTATTTTCTCCATCTTTAGCTACCTGTGGTAAGGTGTCAGTCAACCATACTTATCCAGGAGCATTGTATTATTTACATATTTTAGGTTCTGTACTCTAATCACATTTTGCACCTGTTGATTTTTTAAAAGATATGGAGTGTATTAGTACATTTGGATGGCATCTTGATCCAGTGGTTAAAATAATGAACTCTTAAGGTTAAGGACTCTAGTTTGAATTCTGGTTGTAATTGCCTCAGTTTGGTTTACCTCCCTGGCATGGCTTTTTTCTTGCTCTTTTTTACCAGCCTAGCCAGGGTTTCCTCCAGGCCTTCTCTCATATCTAAAAATGAAGGGTTATAGTTGTGGTTTTTGATGATGTTTGTTGGGTGGCATAGAAGGATTATGAGAGCCCATCATGTGAATAATTTTCTATCTCAAAACTTCTGAATCCAAGATGGCATTATAATGAGTACATTTAAAGATGACTGAACTGTAATACTGCAGTAATTTACTTCAGGGTTCAGTATATATTGTGTTTTTTTTTTTTTTTTTAATTTTAAATTTACAAGATATATTCCAACTTTTGGAGTTGATATAATTTTTGTTTCAAGTTTTTAGGGAGCAACTTGTGAGAAAAATTCTCACAAAGCTACAACCTGGAGGATGGATGACTTAAAAAAAAATACAATTTGTTTGCATGATAATATAGAGTTGGGGGAATGGTATTACTCTCTGAAAATAACTGTTTTTTAATGAATAGGAAAAAAGGGGACATTAAAGTTTTTTCAGAATTCTACTGCTATAACTATACGCATAAATGATGATAATTTGTCTTTTTAAATTTACAATATGCATGTATTTTTTTAAAAGCGTACATTTTAATTTCAATGAACTAAGTAGGATATCAGCTGAGTTAATAATCTCATGAAGTTTGTTTGAATATTATTAATATTTCTGCATTCAGATTGTGTTATCATCATATTTTCTGGACCATAGTCAGTATGTTATTTGAAACTAAGAAGATACCATTACTTTGTTTTATGATACATGGAATAAATCAGTAATCAAAATAAAAAGAAGTATTTTTTTTTTTTTACAGATCACTTTTTCTTTCTTGAGTTTTTACTTTGTCAAACATTTACTGATAAATTTTCTTGTTTTTATGAGGTTAAAAAAGAAATATATTTGGAAAAAGATTTAAGAGTAATGAATCTATCTGTTTTCCTAGAGTTTGAGAAGCAGCAGTGTAAAATGCATGTAAGGGTGTGTATTTGATATGATGATTTGTATTTACTATAAATTATCAAGTAATTAATGTTTTGGTTAATAATCTTTAAACATGATTATGATGAAGATATTATTAATACTATCAAATAAACAACAGAATTTTTTTTTCTTTTTTGTACTACTAGTTTTTCTATAACTTTTCAATTTAAAGATGTTGGATATGTGAAGAATGCCAGTGCAAATTTTGTTTATTTTATTCTTCATTTTTTGTGTGCACTGGCATTTATTCTTGAAAATAGTTATTGATTTTTGCATATGAAAATAGTGAATGATTTGCCTATAAGATGATTGTTGCTTCAAAGTTTTCAGTGCCATGACCAGAACAAATAGACATCTAGTTTAAGGTGGCCACTGTAAGTCTGCTTTGTATCTCATTATAAATTTACAGACAATATTAAATCACTACAATAGCAAGGCATTATGCAAATGCATGGTGCACTTGTACATTCAGTAATCCCTATTATAGTCAACCTAGGAATGGACAGCAGAGCGTAAGGAAGCTGTGCAGTAGAACCTCAACATGAACAGTTTGCATACTCTTGCCAGAAAGCGTGACGAGTTTTGTGGCAGCAGTGGTCATAGAATGGTCTGCTGTGAAAACTAATTTTTGCAGTTGACTAGTGTGTTCAACCATAATTTGATTTCCCAACTCATGGGCAATAACATTCTGCTTTCTGGTTCTCTTCTATCTTCTAGTGACCTAGACTGCATCTGAAATTCCAGCAGTATTATATTTGCTCCTTTATAGCAAGTCTGACACAATTATATTTGTATTGGTATTGACAAGTGACAGGAGATTAATGAATGCTAACTGAATGTACTAACCCTCTCCCTCCAGCAACCATGCTTGAGTTGCTAAGGCCTATTGCAGCATGTGTTGTTTTGGAGGAAAGGTGTCACAAGGAAATGTCCTATTAGAACTTTGATTAGGTAGGAAACCACATGACCAGTTAGTCAAAAAGAATTCTTAGGGCACAGCAGTGTCAATGTGATGCTCATCTGGCCAGCTAGGTCTGTTCTTCCCCTACTACTAAGCATGTTTGGCACATTGGTTTTATGTAGCATTGTATCATTCAAAAGCAGATATAAAAATGATAAGCTGTCACCATAGATGCTAAGTTCAACAATGTTCACACTCCATTTCTACAAATTTTCACCTGCATATCAATAGTGCTTATACCATGGCAAAAATTGCTTATTAAAAGATTTAAGAATATTTTCTTTAGTAAGCTATTATTATATTCACTGGGTCTTTGAAAGGTTGGCTGAATTATTTTGATTTGCATTCACAGTTTTGATTTAATACAGTAATAACAATTAACAAATTGATTATTCAACTAAGTATAATTTTTCCAGTTGACAAACTAAATAATTCATTTGACGTATTTCTAAAGAAGAAAATTTCTGATGCATTCATACAAAGTCAGTTTCTGCAAAAACAGAATTTGTAAAAAGAATACTCGTGAAGATACAACAGCAAAATTGCACCACCACATTACTAGAATTGTTTTAACAGCTGTGAGCACTTGGATAGAATGCATTATTTAGTTCAAGATTTTGATAATAAATCTAAATTAAAAAAAAATGTGGTTGTGAGAAAAGCAAAGGACAAATTTATGATTGAACTTTGTACAGTTATTAATATACTGCTTTTCATTTTCTTTTGATAGTAATTATCATAATTTAATGATGTGTAAATAAACCATGATGCATTGCAACAATTATAATTATTTAATAATTCATGGTAATACTTCACTTATGTTGATTATTCCATTTGTTACTTCTAAAAAAAGGAAAAAAAAAACACAAAAGAACAACCATTCTGTTTTATGCTGTTAGCTTGTGATGAAAGCTGTATCAATAGAGACTAAATTGTAGTGTAGTATCCTAAAAGTATCTGAATTTTATGGCAGAATTTATGGATTGAAATTGTTAAAATTCTGTAGGACTTAGTGTAATGTACCATACAGTTTAATGAAATTTATAAAGTTTTAACTTTATAAAATCCATGTTTAAATTTATTTGCTCATATTTCTGAAAATAATTTATTATTTTGAACTGTTACTTGTATAGGAAGAATACTTAATGCTTTATTTTTAAAAAAAAAAATGCTGGTTTTAACCAAATATAAACTTTATTAAATAAAATATTTTAGTGAAGGATATATATCTTGCTGTGTGTTTTTTTTATTAAATAATCTCCTTCCTCCCTTTCCAAGAATTTTGTTCTTTAACCTTCTTTATATTATCTGGATGCTTTTACCTTACAAATCCATATTGCTCCAACCCCATGTTTTGCATTATGAATGTGCTGATTAAATACACAGCCAGTTCAACACAAATACTAGTGCTTCCAGGCTGGGGTACAAATACACCCAGGTGGTATAAGTAAGGTAAAAATTAATGTGGTATACGGAGGGCTAAGAATGGCAAGTACTATTTATTACTTTTCTTTATCTTGGTGAGGAAATATAAAATAGCTCTTTTTTCACTAAAAAATCTTTAAGTTAGTCTTTAACCAGTCCCATTTGGATATTTCATATGGCAAAGTTATGTTTTGAATTTCATTTCACTCTCTTGTGATCTTTCCTCGTTTTTATTTCTCCTAAGTTGTCTTATTAATGCTTTTTTTCTTTTGTGGATTTGCTGGAAATGCTTGAGAACCTCTTGTGACAAGACGGGTGGGTATGAGATGATGTATTTTCATAAGCACATGTTTTAATGCTGTTGGAACTCTTATTTATAGTATATAAATATTATCATAAAGCATGTGTATACATCTAATAAAAATGTGGTAGCATCAGAATAATAAGCAGCTCATTAATATATGTAGCAACGATAATCTCATTTGTAGGTAATTAAAACATTTTGTATGGGTTTTTCCAGCATTAATTTTCAGTCTTTGGAACGGTGCATGACTTTTGACCTGATCTTTTTTGTTTTTTTTCTTCTTCTTTTTGTTTGCAAGGTGCCATTCAACAACTAAAAGTATAACTAAATTGAGAAGAAAGACAGCTAAATTTGGACAGTTTCAATTGACTTATTCTCATCACTTATAGTCTCTGGTTACTTGTTTTGCATGTAACTTGTCAATCTTTGAATTTTGAGCATTTTAATGTGTTGTACCAACTGATGAGGCATCTTATTTAGTTTTAACAGCGCACTGGTTATCACACTTTTTATGATTCAGTGCCTGAAGTTCAACCGCAATCATGCATTTCTGAGCAACTTCATTAACACGGGACCAGCGAGTGAGCTGTGGATCCAATAAAGATTCTTTCATTTTATTTTAATAATAGTTCTATTTAAAAAAAAAATGATTCTTACATTTTTTTAATTAAATTTTTTGAATGGGTCAAGAAAAAGTATATTTAAACTATTTATTTAATTTAAATGTGCATTGTAACATTAAATAATCTTTTTTCCCCTAACAATTTGTAACATGGTTTTAGAATGAAGAAAAGAAAATTCAACAAACAAAAAAAAAAAAAAAGAGAATAGGAGTAGAAAAAAGGAAAATGCTAGAAAATAGGTTGGGGGGGGGAGGGAACCTCAATGAAAATGGCACTTTGTCTTTGAAAGAAAAAAAGAAACCAGTTATTGTTAGGGAGAAGGAGAATACAAAAGATGATGACTTGAGTGAGCACTTGGCTGCAAATAGACAGTAATTATAATTGGTGATGTTTTATTTCATGATGATAACTTCTTTGACTAAAGAAACTGCATTTTCCCTGCGGCTTCCAACAACTTAGCAGATAACAGACACAAATCATGTGGGATAATCTATTCAAAGCTGTCTTTAACATTTCTCAAATAATGCACTCAAATATAACTAAAGGATATTAACATTTGCCTAATCAAGTTCATTTGTCAAATTGATGCACGATTTTAATAGAATTAAATTCGTGCAATTTTACCTCAGATTGCTATGTTTATTGTGTTTATGCAGTGGTTTTTTTTCTTTTTTTTAAATTTAAGAATGTAAAAATTAATGAAACTTTTATAACTTGTAAAGGATCTGTTTGATCCCCACAAAAGTTACAAATTTTTTTTAGCAATTAAGATATAAGTTAATTTAGAGGAATTTGAAAATTACTAAAGAAAATTTAAAAAAATGTGTTGGGTGTAATTTTGTTATTTCAAAAGGCTTCTACTTTGAAAAGTTCTCATGGCAACAAAATTTATTCATATTATTGGTGGGGAGAAGAAATGGCTCTCTACATTATTTGTAAGTACTTACATCACTCTTTATATTTATTTACAGTCTGTGTCAACCAAAGCAGAGTAAGGGGTAGAATGTTGGAACAAAACCTCATAATTATCACAGATTGATGGGGGACAGATAGATTTGGTGATACTATTTTGTTTTTACCTGTGTGAAAATAATTCATGCACTGGCAAACAAATAGCATAAGACTTTCTTAAAGTTATACTGCTATGTGAATTTAATCACATAAAACATAGCATTACTCCCAAGTTGGACAGATAATTTGCTTTCACACTGTGTACATACTTTGAGCTGGAATACAATAAAACTGGTATTGCAAAGGTTAGTAAACTTATGGTGTTTGCATGATATTAACATACAAAAATAATTATCTCCTTATTTGATAGAGAGATCTGAAGAATTGTTCATGAAGAATGAAAAAAAAACTTAATTTTCTTTTGGAAATTATTATTTCACCAGGTTTAGTATGGTATCATTTAAACTTAGAAGAAAAGTTATCCAAGCATGCCAGTGATACAGATAATTTTTTCCCTTCTAAGCCCTTTTTAGTTCATTTTAGACTTGTCACATAGGATTATGTTATGTGGAAATGTGTGGAAGAATGTTAATGTGTGAATCTAATATTTTGCTATCTTAGAATGAAGAATATGTTGCCTATTATTATTATTATTATTATTATTATTATTATTATATTATTATTATTATTATTACTATTACTATTATTCTAATCAGGATTCTCAAACTTTGGTTAAAATTCAGAACCTGATTGAATGTATGGGGTGTTGATTGATAGCATACATCTAAAAAAAAAGTAATACCAGCAATATTTAGAAAAAATAAAATGATACAGTCTTTGGAAATTAAAAATAATTACCATAATATTTTTATATTAGACATTGAAGATATAAAATGTTATGTGCACAGAATGATTAGATAAGATTGGTATTCTGTTTATTCATTTAGATTGTTTGGTAATACTGTATGTTAAGCAAACCCACAATTTAGGGTTTTTATGTTATTTAAAAACGTCTTTCACAAAATATCACATCAATGCATTTTTCAAACAGTCTACTTTTTACCTGTTCTGCATACATGTTGTTAAGATGCTACTTTTCCACTGTGAAAATCATGTTCCCAACATGGATAAACCGACACTGCGTTCACACACTGTCACTTTGCAGCACAAGCAGTTATTCAAAATTGACATTTTAAATTATCTTTTCAAAGTCAACAGCTAACCTAGTATTTGATATGATCAGATGAGAATAAAAAATCTTTGATTTTCAAATGCAATCAAAGTGCTTCAAATGGACCTTTTAGTTGAATACCATTTTTTGCTGGATTTAGTTGAGGGGGGTGGGTGACCAGTCTCTCCACTGCCCAATGGCTTAGCTAGGCACTCGCTACTTCATGTATAAACTTCTAAGCCAAAGCCACTTTGATGTCATTTTAGCATTCTTAGTCAGGCATTTTGATGCTGCTTTGCATTGTATAGATGAGAAACCAGTAGTTTTATGGTGCCTGTTTCTACTGGTAAAAAAAAAAAAAAGCACTTTTCATCCTTTAACCTCAATTAGCACATGCTTTTATTACTATTTACCTTTAAGGCTGTATATATATATCTAGACTATTACAGATTACTACATAAACCCTGAATAACTTAAAACAAGTTTTTTTTTTCTTCTTTAAAAAAGACATGGAAAGATATCTACATCACTACACTATTATTTCTAAAATTTCAAGTTTACATTTTTAAAATTAAAAATTAGTCAAAATAATAAATCAGATTATATTATCCTGTGTGAATGATGCCCTCTTTTTTTTTCCTTTCAGGTGTATACCTTTTTTAATTAAAAAAAATATCTGCAGTATAAAGGAAAAAAAAAGCTTTGTGGAACATCTATAATGCTGTTCGTTCATAATATTCACATCCTAATTTTGTTGCAAGGCATTCTTTTTAATTTCACATTAATTAGTTTGCTAGCTACTCTGCTTTCACCTGTGGGCTAGAGAAGAAGACTATGGAAATGACAGCAAGTTAAACATTAGGAAATTGAGAATATCTTTGGCTCAGTTTTGCTTTAAATGTATCTCATTTGTTTTTGTGAAATATTAGAAAGTGAAATAATATGGATTCTAGGCAATAATGCATCTCTTAAAGGTGGGGTGGAAACTAATAAACAAGGCATTTAAATTAACTAAACTTTATGATTTAAGGAATTAGAATTACAAATGAATATTACTTAAATGTGTTTACATTATAGTGGTTTAACCAGTAATCTTAGATCTGACATTGTAGTGTAAGTGAAAGAAAGAAGAAAACATTAATTTCAGTTTACTATTATTATACTTTTCCAAGTAGATATACATACTACTTAGTAGCATCAGCTGTTGGTGATTGCTTGAGGAGTTTCCTGTTGTATCCTCCTGTTCTTCCACACAAAAAAACCTAACAAAATCCTTCTCTTCTCTTTTTAATTAAAAAATAACAAACCCAAAAAATCTTCATTAAGAATTTTTTGCTTGCAAGATATTGGCCTACTTTCTCTTAAATAACAACAAAATGTTGTTGCTGGTTTTCTGTTTGTTAAAAATATTTACCTTAGTTTTCTCCTTAGTTAAAGCAGTGAATTATGGGTGGTTGTTCATTCCCTTTCTATCATATGTCCATCAAAGACTGTCTACCTGCTAGTGTGCACTCATCAATTTAATTTTATAAGATTTATTGATATTTCAGTCTCCCTTTTTCTTAGTTTGACAAATGCTTTACTTTTATTATTTCTCAAAAAGTCTTTCTCTTTTAGTAAGAAATTAGAAATTAAAAAAAATTCTACTTATTACTGAGTTAAAGTAAAACCATTATAAAATTTTATTTGTTTTCATCAACTAAGTTTTTTTAAAATTTTTTAAAAGATGGTATATTGGCTTCTAAAAGTGAAGCAAAAACCAAGTTATTTCCAAAATGGATTTTGTTTTATTCACCAAATGATCAACACAAACTCCTCCTCATATATCACAACATTCTATTAAAGAAACAAGTAAATTACAAGAACTTCTAGGGTTGTAAGGGGAAACAGGCTGAACCAAACCAGGAAACAAGGAGTTCTTAAAAAAGAATGTAAACAAAATAGATTAGAGGTAGTTTGTGGCCTACTCGATGGCAATATATGACTCTCATTGGAATTGCATGCTGCTTATAATCTTATCAACAAGAACAACATACAGTAAAGTTCATTGTTTTATCAAAGAAGTTTGGAAGGAGGCGATGCATCATCTCAGAGCATCCAAAATATTCTCAATAAGATTTAACTCAGTAGAATATGCAGGCTCTATCATATGGGTAATAGCTTGTTCTCAGAGATATTGGTTCTCTGTGGATGCCTGTTATCATCCATTATGATAAAATTATCTCCAATTGCACCTGCATATGGTCTGATTTAGGGATTCAGAATCTTGTTGTTATATCTTACTGCAGTTAGGGTAGTACCTAGCAGGTCTGTATGCCTACCTAATGAAATTCCTGCTCAGACCATGATGTTTGTTTGTTGGTTTCAGTTTCCTCCAGATGAGCATGTACCAGGAGTCACATTGAAGTCTAAATTTTGGCTCATCAATAAAGAAAACATGGTTCCAGTCATTTGGTTTTCAAGCAATAGTTTACATCACTAGTTCATTTGCTCTTTATGATAGCAGATCAAAGAGATGTTGCCTCTCATAGAATCCTCTTTTATGCAGCCTTCTGTATATGTTGATGCTGATATCAACCTTCCAATGGCTGCAGAAAGATTAGAAGCAAGTTGGGCCATTGATGAAGTTCTACTTTACTAAGCCAAAAATGACACACACACACACACAGTCTGCTGGTGGTGTTGTGACTTGTGATTGACCTTGAACTGGTCTTTGGACAATATCTCCATGTAGTTGAAATTATCTTCATAGCTGAGAAACCAGACTATTGTTTACATTTAGCTGTTCCACCACCCATACTGTATCATTGTCTTTTAAAACAAATATTCTTTTTTCTTTTTTTTGTGGAAGTGTTGCAAAGTACTCCTATTAAGCATTAAATTAGTTCTTAGTGTGATGTGCAACTTAGATTTTGTGTGATATAGCAAGATCAGTTCAACATTCTATTATTAGGTGTTTATAAGTGAGGATTTTCTTACTCCTGTGAAAATTTTAATGTACTATGAAATAGCCAGAGCCACTCATCTTTTCTTTCAGCCAGGAGAGGTGTGATTTTATCCAAGTGCTTGCTTCAGAAACAGTTTTTTCTCTCTGTATATTTTGTATCTGCTGTAAAATTAAAAGATCCAGTTGGATAGACACTAGTAGTCATTGTACAGTATTTTCCTTCTGGTCTGGTCCAGTATCTATTTTGAAATGATATAAAAAAGAAAGGAGTTGTTGTATTGGTTGCTCGAAGCAGACATGTAAGTCTGTACTCAAATGTGCTGAACTGGTTTATTGCTGGAATCAATGTAGCCTAATATGTTACTGATTAACTGGTTGTCTGAAAAGTTTTCTTGGTCACTGCCACTTGAGTTCTAAAGTGCTTAGTAGTTTTGCAACTTTTTACACAAATTTTGCTTAAAGATGAATTTAATTGTAGTGGATTTCTCATCCTTTAAAGTTTTAAGCTATGAATTACCTGCCAAGCTGAAAAGATCAAGAAATTTAGGAGGCAACTTAATTTGTTTCATGCCAAAAAGCCAAAGATGCACCTGAATAGACTAGATGTGGCTGAATAACTCGTAGTGTACTGAGCCAAGTGAGGTATGGCTGTCAACAAGGCTTTGAATTAAGGTATCCTTGCCACACAATTTCATATCAAGAGTTTAATTTTTTCTCTTCAATTTATAAATGATAAATATCTCACTGTGAAATCTGAAATTTTTTTAGTGTGGTTTTTAAATTTAAGTGAATTCCCAGTAAGAGTTAATTTACTCTTTCTCCTTGCTTTTGTAATGTCCTTATAAAATTTATTTAGGATATTACTAAACTTTTGATGGGCAGCCTTCTGGATTCTGTTTCTTATGTTTATCCTTCCTAGGTCCCAGGGGAGGGTGGACTGTATTTTTATTTACCACATGTTTCTGTCTTTTCCAGCATCCTTCGTATTTTAACTATTCTACTACAGGGTAATATTTTGTCTTATCCATTGGGAAATTCTGTAAGGCACAAAGTTATTTATAGTCAAAATGGGGTGAGGGAATGGATGGTATCTAATCTAGATGTTAGTCTCCATCTCACCTACATCTGTTGATGAAATTTACAAGAGTTAATCAGCCTTGATAGACCTTATCTTACAAGGTTTTTCTGAAACTTTGGTATGTGGGACATTCTCCAGTGGGACTTTTCCTAAGGGGCTTTTGTCTCTCTACTATTAGTTTAGGCCCTGTCTACCTTTTTAGCAGCAGGTGTTTCTTTATTCTTCTAAGGTTGGAGTATCTGATTAGGATGCTTTTGTTATCATCTTCTTAGATCTTCCTCTCCCCCCCCCATTTTTTTTTTTGGCCTTTGCTATCTGATAACCTGCCAGATATCATCAGAGGAGTTAGATTCTGGCTTTCCTCCTTCAACACTTAGAGGCCTCAGTTTGGAAGGTTTGGCTCTGGTTGGTGTTTTTACTGTCCTGGTTTCTTCCCCTTTTCTTTCCCACTGTCGAACAGGGTCCAGTGGTGTGTTCTTACACTTCTGACAGAAAGGAATTATTTCTGGTTGGCTGTAAAATATGTCATTCACCATACTTTAAAAATATCTCTGGAATGGCTCGGCGATGGCCATTTTTCCATAGCATTGTCAGAAAGAAAAAGGGAAAATTTGGTAACTTATCATATGAAAGTTATTGTGATCCCTTGATAATTTTTCAGTAGTACATCAGTGACCTGCATGGGAGGTTTGAGCAGCAGACCTTGTACCTTTATCCGGGCAACCGAGTTTGGGCCATGAAGATTTTAGTTTGGTCTGTTTATTTCTAGGGGAATCCTAGCTAGCATGTTGGCAGTTGAGTTGTTCTTGTAGATGATCTTAACTACTACCCATGGTTTTTGTTGACTTGTCTAATATCGCTCTGCATGTACCATTGCTAATCCAGATTCCCAAATATTGCTTGGTTTCCTGACTGATGTTGGTTTGAATTAATCATTACATCTTCAGTAGAGGAGCCTGATATGACAAGACTCTGGATAAAACTGACTAAAAAGCCACGGAAACCCATTTCACAAACTGCTTTGTCTAACATCGATGTAGCCATGAATATTGCCACTTCTTGTGACTGCATCATAATACTGAACTTTCTGCCATTGGGCTGGAGAGAACTACATTCATTGCTTCTTTGGGAACTGAAGCTCTTTCTCTATTGCAACTGCTGGGGTCTTTCCCATTGGGGTGGGAGTATTTTGTTCCGCAAACTCAATTGGGTGCTTGTGTCTTTTAGTAGAGGGCCCTCTGTACAGATTCTTTCATTAGACCTATAAAATTAGTATCTTTCAGTGTTTGGGCAGACATGACTGCTTCACATTCCATGGGCACTAAATCTGATATAATATTTATGACATATGTTGAGTCTGAGGACTTATTTGAACTGCTTTTATTGTCCAGGATAGATCCCATCAAGACCTAGTCAGTGATTGTGAGTTCCCCATTTAGACAAGTGTTAGTCTGCTCTTTTGCCCATAAAGGCATTCAATAGAAGTGTACTGACTGCTAGAGGCCACTACATCTATAGAGTCTTGAAGCTGGTCTAATGGTTTGGTTTACTTGCTACCAGTAGTACTTTGATGTACCATTACTCTCCAAGCTTGGGTATGATTCAGCAACCTTAACTATTAAAAATAAATTTATTTGGTGCTTAATGCAACAATCTAAACAATCCTTTTGGGATTTGAGTTAATTAGTGACTCCCTTCACATTCACATCTATGAATGAAATTAAATGCGACCAAAAGGCCAAGAAGATCAGTCAGGCAACTCTAGAACAACTATCCTAACAGAGCCAAAATTGATATGAACACAAACCAGTTTTTAAAATATCTTTATACCTAGCTGATTTGCATGCTTGGACTCATTTGCATATTTGTTTGATGAAAGTTACATGAAGAGTTTGTGTTTAATATTTGGTGAATAATACATTAATCATTTAGGTTATATTTTTGTTTTTTTTTTTTGTTTGTTGATTCACTTTTGGGAATCAGTTAACTTTATGCAATGCTTCAAGAGTAGTTATTGTGGCTTTTAGAAATGCAGAATTGTGAAAAGCTCTAGCCCTGATGTTGCTGTGGATAAATAGTGAAGAAAAAAGATAGATAATAAAAACAAATATTATTTCCCAAATGGGTGCTCTCTCTCAGACTAGTGCAATATTAGTTCGGGTACACAGATTCATAAGCAGAATATTTGATTATTTTCTGGTTTTATTTTATTTTAGGATCTGTGCTTTTTTTTTTTTTTTTTTTTTTTCAAATGGCTGGACAGGGACCAACCATAGTTGGACAAAAAGAAAAAGAAAATGTTTGATTAACACATGGTATACAGATGCTTGCAACTGACTACTGTAGATGATGTGAATATCTCTGAATGTTAATGAGCATTTTTTCTCATTATGAAAGGCACATAGCCACTCAATTGCTACATAAAAACTTCAAGTGGTATGTCTGAAACTTTGTTTGCAAGCATCTCTGCAGGCAAACTGATACATTTGTCAGCTCTGTAAATGTATATACAGAGGTAAAATTTGTCAGATTCGATGTCACAAACATAAGTGTCAACTCCTCTCTTTCTAGTGTCAAAATCTGCAAACTCTGAAAATTCATTTCCATGATCACATGTATGCATATTTTTGTGAATTATCATGTATTATGGTTTGGGAATTACAAAGAACCAAGTGCAGGAAATGACTTTATGATTACCTTGTATGCAATTATTTCATGCAAAGAAATCTCTTCTTAAACTATACTTGACTAGGAAATGTTAACTCAACCTGATTTTTGTAAGATCTCATTTAAAACGATTATTGGTTTATAAAGGGTTATTTTGTTTTAAATGTCAGAAATGGTAATTATAATTTGTCTGTTAGGGCCTTATTATTTTATTGTTTGAAGAAGCAATTCTAAGACAGATACTTCAAAACCACCTGCTGTTTGGGAGTAATCTTATACAATTGGTTTTTCAACTCTTTGTACTGTCTTTTATATACTTATCATTTCATTTTGCTAAAATGTTTGAATTATCAAGGTTTCTGTTTATTGCATGATGTATAATCTACAAATATTCCATAACTAATTTATTTCACATCATGCTTGTTAATTAAGATGATTATGCTTGTAATGAGATCTGCAAGAAAATTAAATATTCATAGGTTTTTGTATTCTCATATTGAGGGGATATATATATATAAGACACACACAAAATTGAAAAAGTTCTTTTATTTTCTTTCATTTGTTTTTATATAAAGTTGTCTTGCAGCTGTAGTTAAAATAAATTTTCTATGAAGTAAAATATTGCTGGGAGCCCCTTGTTTTGAAAATTTTTTTCTTATGGCATGTATTTCACAGCTGCATTGCAAAACAATCTAAGAATTGAAGCTCTCTTAAACCTAATAATATATCAAAATTCTTGGAAGTGTGAAAACTAGTAATGAAAATTCTTTGTGGTTCATCTTGCATCTGAGATTAAATGAAATAGAATTGGGTGTCTATAATCTGAAGCAAATTATTTATTGGCTGATAACACTGGACAACAAAATGAAACTTTTTGTCTGCCACTGAGCAAAATGTGTGATCTTAGCTAAATTTTGGGTGCTGACTTCAAATCTGAAGTCAGAATTTGGCTAGGACATCAGGTTTTTGAAATAAGCATGAGGAGGAATTTCACCACTAATGCTATATTATTACTTATGCTATATGAACTATATAAAGCTTGAACAACAATATTTGGTATTCAAATGTTTAATGTGAAGCATATTTGCCATCATCAGACAACAGATGCGTGAGAAAGACTGATAAAAACAGTATGAAAGATATGGAACACATTTAACTTATATAGTAGGTACATTCCAAGTGTTCAAAAATGTTTCAGACACTTGTTCTTGCGCTTATGTGAGGTATCAGTCTCCCTTTGGAGGAACAACAGTAATCACCCATCATGTTGGGATTGAATTTCCCCTGATATCTACTCTGCATCACCTTTATGTCTTGGTGGAACCTTTCACCATGTTCATCATTGACAACCCCTAGATTGGTTGGAAAAAATCAAGATGCGGATGCAGAAAATGCATCTTTAGAGACATCCTGGCCCTCGTTCACTGATATACCATTAGCATGTTTTCCACATACTCAGCATAATGCTCAGCTCTATATTTGCCAAGAAAGTTCTGTACAACTAAAATAAATGCTTCCCATGCTGCAGACTCCAGTGGATTCAGCTTATTTTTTGAACCTGTCATCACGCATAAGTTCTCGAATTTCGGGCCCCACAAAAATTCCTTCTTTGAGTTTAGATTCACTTTTGTCAGCACCAAACTTCTCTTTTAGGTACTTGAAGCCATCACCGTCTTTATCCATGGCTTTGACAACATTTTACATAAGGCCAATTGATATGAAGTGATGGAAGGTAGACATTCTGAGGGTCTACCAATGGCATATGTTGTACATTGTACCTGCCAACTATAGGTTCCTGTTGCATAGGCCAGTCTTTTCGAGTGTAATGGTTGGCATCATCATGGCTGTTCAAAAGACACAAGAAACACATGTTTTGTATACCCTAGCTGCAATCCAAGGAGGAGAGAAATAACTTTGAGATCACCACAAATTTTCCATTTATGATCCGAATAACTTGTTACTTTCAAAAGGAGTTCCATCAACTCGTATGTCTCTTTCTAGCCAACTGCATGAGCTATAGGAACTGAAGGTTTTTGGGCTACCATGATGTAACAGCACAGCTTTAAGGCTTAGTTTGCTGCAGTCTATGAATAACCTCCATCCATCAGTCACATGCCATAACTAAAAAAACGTGACATCCTAGAGCAAAACGTTTTTCAGATTTGAAATCAGTGTGCGAAATACTGCAAAATAAGCATGATAGTGTTCCGGTGGCAGAATCATTGTTGTCCAGTGTAATTAAAGAAATATTCCCAGAATGCAGTGCTATGGCAGGTGCCATAGAGCATAGTTGTTAGGTAAAACTTGGTTACAATTTGACTACTGAAATATAACAGATTCCATACATAGGGAACCCTTTCCTAACCAAAATAACTGATGTGTACCCCTTGATGCAAAATACCAATGGATATTTTTGGTTAATAGAAACTAAAATCTCATTAGAAAGTTAGGTACATTTCCTTTAAGTTTTTGGAATATATGTAAGGGTTCAACATATGGATAAATAATAAATAAATCAGTTAAATAATTTCAAATTTGGCGTTATCAAAAATAAAACATTAAAATATTAAATATAGTGTCTTAATAAATTAAAAGAAAAATATATCCATTTCACTACTACATTAAATATTAGTGGTATACCCTACATCTAACTTCTACATGCACACTCAATAACTCAACATCAAATAACTCAAATACGAGGTCTGTCGAAAAAGTATCCAACTTTAGGATGGGGTAAAAAAAAATTATGTACTTGGTGGAGTTCAATTGCTAATCCCCTTCTTAGTAGGCCCCTTGTGCCTCCACACACACAGCCAAGCGATCCTTCCACTGTTCGAAGCACATCTGGAATGCTTCTTCTGGAATGGCTCTCAACTCTGCCGTCGCATTCCGCATGATGTCCTCTCGGCTCTCAAAGCAGGAGCCTTTCAGTGGCATCTTCATTTTTGGGAACAACCAGAAGTCATAAGGAGCCATGTCTGGAGAGTAGGGAGCCTGGTGAATGAACGAAATGCCTTTCTTTGCCAAGAAACTTTGGATCAGCTGCAACGAATGAGCTGGGGTGTTGTAATGATGCAGCTGTCAGTTTTGCAAGGTCCACAGATCCAGTCTCTTGCGCCGAACTGCATCACGAAGACGTTGGAGGACTTCCTGATAGTACTCCTTTGTAACTGTTTGTCCTTCTGGTGTGTATTCGTGATGCACAACACCTCGGTAATCAAAGAAAACGGTCAGCATCATCTTGATTTTGCTATGGACCCGACGTGCTTTTTTGGACCTTGCTCGACATTTGGTGCTTTCACTGTGATGACTGAGCTTTGGATTCTGGGTTGTACCCGTACAGCCACGTCTCATCTCCAGTTATCACGGTATTCTGGAACTCAGGATCCCTGTTTGCAGTATCCAGCAGGTCCTGCGCAACCTCAAGACGAAGTTGTTGTTGTTCCTGAGAAAGCAGCTTGGGCACAAATTTCGCTGCCACTCTACGCAAGCCCAAATCCTCCTTTAAAATTACATGTGTGGAATCTTTACTGATCCCAAACTCATCACCAATTTCATGCACCATCAAACAACGATCCTCAATTATTAAGGTCTGCACTTTCTCGATTACCGCATTGCGGCTTGTTGACGGCCTCTCGTAATACTGGTCAGTCTCCACCGATGTGCGGCCATCTTTGAACCTGTTGTACCATTCTTTTATTTGGGTAACACCCATGGCATTGTCACCAAAAGCCTGTTGAATTTTTCGAATTGTTTCTGCTTTGGTATCTCCAAGCTTTTGGCCAAACTTGATGCAAGATCGTTGCTCCACACATTCCGTCATCACGGGTAAAATGAAAATGTGACGAGTAAGTAGTACAGCAGCTCACGCTGGCTGCCTGACAGCGACTGACGCATCCAGTAAGCCCGCCAAAAACCATGCATGTGCATGAAGGCATGTGGCTCCACTATGTACACGTTTGCCTCCCTAATGTCATTATTTCCCACGGGAAAAAATAAAGTTGGATATTTTTTTGACAGACCTCATATACTGTTTAACTTGAAATGACATGCAAGTTGCGAAACATATTTATTTTTCCCATTATAAAAAATATACTAACTTGAAATTGCTCTGTCAGATTTAAAATGTTGATAAGACCAAAGGTTGTGTTCCAAAACAAGATGAAATCCTGATGATGGCAGCAAGAAAAAATTCCTGAAATGGGAATTAGTTAGTTAATACTATAAGGTGATGGGAAAAGTCCTGAACTAACCTTATTTAAATAATGCATTACCAACACAGTGGTTGATTCATTTTGCTGTGTAACGAAGTTTTTATGTTGAATTTGTGTGAAACAAATTGTTTATTTGGTTTTTTTAAGAGCTTATACTACTGATTGATACTATTTATTCTGTTTTTTAAAATTTAAATAATGCATTACCAACACACTGTAAAGAAGAAATTTTTATGTTGAATTTGTGTGAAACAAATTGTTTATTTAGATTTTTGAAGAGCTTACACAACTGATTGATACTATTTATTGTAAATAGTGTTGAACATCTTCATGAACAGTGATGAAAATTAATGAAATATAGCCAAACATTTACATTGAACATTTTTATAACCGGATTAATTTAGTTTTTTAAATGTTATGTTTTAATCTGGAATGTTTAAGTATTATAAGTAATTTATGAAAGTAGATTTTTGTGTTTCTGAATATGAGACATTAAAGAAACTAAAAAAATATATTATTTTAAAATTATGTTTTGATTGCCATAATTTTTAAAATTTATTTAAAATATATAAAATTTCTAAAATACGTGGTTTAATGTTGCTAAATGATAGCTGTAAAATGTAAACTGACTTGTTGGAGAGTTTTCCCCCTGACAGTTGAAGTCTCTCTTTTAAGGCATTTAAGAGGAACTCTTATGTTTACTCTAGATAAAGATTACCAAAAAAAAGAAAAAGAAAAAAGGACACCTCTCAGTTAGAGACATCTGGGAATGTTTTTCAACTGCTATAATCCTGAGTTCTAAGTTTCTTATTTCTATCTCCTCCTCCTCCTGCTGGAGTACCTCTTGGGCCTGGTAGCAACATAATAGTGTCAAACACAGCTGAGATAATCAAGTTGTAAGAGGATTTACCTGGCACCACCTGGTTGCCTTACAGTTTAACAGCCAGCCAAAGCGCATTAGTGTTTCTTTCTTTCTTTCCTTTTTTTTTTTTTTGTTGCTAATCACAGGTAGTATCACCTGAAAGCCTTGTTTATTGTATGATATTAGATCACTTATCTGCACATTGATTTCCAACTAAATCTGAATGAATGACTGGGCAAATCCAATCATATCAGCCTAAAACAAAGTTTATTATTTATTTCACTTTTACATGTATTTCACGTGATTCCTTGTACAGTTTCCAAGTCATTGTTAAACTTGTAATTTTATTTGCAGAAATCATTTTTACTTTGTGTAGAGTTTATTTGGACAGTAATGAAAGAACATAGCTCTTTAACCCTTTCCTATCTAGGTGACCAAGGGAAATTAATTTGTTGAGCAAGGTTGTGCTGCTGATTTAAAAAAAAAGAAAAGAAGAAAGAATAAATGCAAAGTTTAGGATATTTTTACACACAATGAAAGATGAATACATTTTTTCAGAACTTTAATGCCAAAGTGTTTTTTATTTTTTGGTCTGATTATAAAAAGTTTCCAAAAAAACAGCAAATTTCCAGTAAACTTGGAAGATTATTCTTAGCAAAGACCTTTGCTGCATAAGTGACTCTTTTTAAAAATATTTAATATCATCTGAAACTGTTTTAGGACTAATTAAGCAAGATTTAAATTGTGATTATGTTGAATAATTAAGGTGAAATAGAAGAAAAACTAGAAAATGTTTCTCTAGAGAAAATACAAATATAAATAGTTTGGACTGTGTGGTCCAATGTTATATTTACAGTATTAGAAATAATTATAGAAACACACAGGATATGTACAAATAATGAGTAATTGCTACTGAAAGACACAATATAAACACAATGCATTATTATAGGGAATATACAAAAACAAAATGAATAAGTTGTATAGTACCATTAGTATTTGGTATGTGGGTAATTGGTAATTTTCTTTATATAGAGTATGACATCTTGTTTTCATGCTCACATATGGGTTATCAATGTATGACTGTGGAATATTGTTCTAAATAACTTGCAGCACATTCTGCAATTCATTCAAGGTGTTTGGTTGCCAATTGAGTTTCTCAATAGCCATGTAACTTCATATAGACTTAAAGATATTCACATCAGGACACTGTGCAGACAAAGGTATCTTTGTGAGTATTCTTTCAACCTCTTTATATTCCAGATAGCTTTTTACTACATTGGCAATATGCTTGGATTATTGTCATGTTGGAAAATGAATCTCCACCAATGAAACATCATCCTAAGGGACTAACATGATGGATGAGAACCTTCCTATATCTGTTGGCAGTCACCAGTCTCTGACACCCTTGGCTGATATGTACCCCATACCTTCACTTGCATTGATTCACACACATGCTTCTTCACTGTAGCTGTAGTACACTGACTGCTCTACCACTCTTCAGTCAACCTTTGAACAAACTGTCATTGATTGCTGCTAAACATTTCGAATTTGGACTCATCTGTAAAGACCACCCATGTTTGGTTGTCATACTGTCTCATTTCTGGTGCTCATTTTAGTTTTACCATTTGGTTGTCTCTTTTTAGCAAAGAGTTTTTAAGGCAGCTACATATCTATTGAGACCACTTCATGTTGATGTGTATCTTACTGTTCTTGAAGAAACATTAGCACTAGCACTTGCAACTAGGTCATTTGCAAGAACTTTATTGGCTTATTGTTTATCATGTAAAAAACATAACTCTTAGGTACCGAACATCACTTTTGGAGAATTTGGGCTCTTTCTTGACTGTCTATTGCCATCAATACCAGTTTTATGTATCCTTCTCAGAATCTTACATATAGTTTGTCATGTGATATTTCCTTTCCAGAGACCATAGCATTGACCACACATTAACCACACTATAATGATATCACTGCCTATATTTTTATAGTCCTTCTGAACCAGTCTATGTACTATATCATCACATTATTTTACTGCGGATCTTTTTTTTTTTTTACACATGAGATGTGATTCTATCACACATTATTTGTATTTTATACCAGGTTTTTCCAGTTTCCATAATTATTTTAGTACAGTTACTTACTTAAAAGCTTTAGCTTTTTAAATATAAAAAGGCTTTTCATTTAACTCTAGAACATTTCCAGATATTCTTGGCTGGCTTAGAAAGATCTGTAAATGAACTGATCTCTTCAATTTCAGGATACTTTTAGAAATATTTAGTTTTCAATCATATTTAGAAATTCAGGTTATAATTTCAGAACTTCATGCTTATTTATATAATATTTTTATTATTTTTTTTTACAAGGAGTATACAAAGACAAAGCATTCCAGGATATATCTTTGTTTTATCAAAAAAAAATTGTACTGGTGTGAATGGTTCACAGCTAGTTTACCCTTCAAGATAGTCTCCTGTGGAGTGTCACACATTTTCGGTCAGTGGTGTAAGAGCTTATGCAATCTGTGTAGAAATCCTTTAGAGTGTGTTGAAGGCAATGCAGGAGACATTGCTGCATCTACTTTTTCTGAGATGATTTTTAACTAAACTTCATTGGGTAAAAATCACTAAGGGCACGATCAAGGCTACAAGGCTAAATGTAGTAACATTTTTTTTCATGTCAGCAGTAACTGGTGTTTTATGGACTGTATATGAAGATGTACCTTGTCTTGCTGGACAGTTTTATTTTTGGACCCTTTCTCACTCGTGTTGCTTCTATCAAAATTCAACTGCTTTGGAACTCACCCATCTGAGATTTCACAAAACAGGTGGTGCCTGTGAATGATGATTATCACTGAATTATTACTGATGCCCAAAAAAGCAGTGATTTTATGTTTTGTGACATCTGCTGATGAGTATGTTCCCACTGACAACTGTGTGGCTACTACATCTGGGGCAATCTTCAATAGATTCTTGCCAATCTCAAAATCTTACATATCATTTAAACTCTAAAACAAGCTAAATACCAATCACATTTAGAGTCTTTGATGAGTTTTAGCAATGATTTCACCTTTTTCCATATTGCCTTACAGGTGTAACAGTGAACCATGGAAGTTCATTTGTCCAGAAAGTAGTGATATTTGAGTTTGTTTGCTGACAAATTAATTTTTTTTCATTATGTAACCAAATCAAAGTTAAAAATAGTAAAAACCTCCAAAAACAAATTTTAGAAAGCTATTAAAGTTGGCTTTTATCAACTAAGGGAGATCTTTTGGGATTTAGTACTAACATTGGTACGTATATTTTATAAATTTTTCAATATTAAGTCTTCAGATTTTTTTCAAGAATTAATTTCAGGAAATCAATAATAAATAATGATTTGGTTGTTTTTAATGGTGAAAGTCATTTGAGTTATGTTTATTTAGAGAAAAGAAAGGGTTACTCAGAATAAGTTCATAAACTTTTACATTTCTAGCAATTAGGTTTACAGGTCCAGTGAAATTTTTTTTTAAAAAAGCAATAAAATTCTACTTTGATTGAAACAAATATTAAAAAATTTTAATATTTGAAAAAATTCTTATGCAGTTCAAAGCTACTAATATATTATTTTCGATTGAGTATAATACATAATGAGTTATTTACTAAAATGAGATTTTATCTCCAATGTGCATGCATATGAATGTTTTTTTAATTTGGAAATATTTTGTTCTAATGTCTGGTTTTTAACAAAGTTAGCTAATGAAAAGTAATATTGCAGTGTATTGTTTGCTGATAATCTTTGATTCATTTGCTGATTATTTGAATTTATTAACATCTACAAAATTATAGACTTGACAACTGTTTTAATTTTTTGTTTGTTTTTTAATGTATTAAATTTTAGAATAAATATTTGCTTGTTTAATTTTAAAATTTTATATATTTGTAACATTTTTAAAAAAGTCAGCCATATTTTAGTTTAACCCTGGGTAGTCTTGGTTGGTGAGAGGTTAAGTTTCAATATATATGAAGCTGTCCTTTGGTTGACTTAAGATAACAGTGTATGAAACAATTCAGGTTGGCAGGAGACATCACAAGTTGTCCTTTCTATGTAAATAGGCTTTTATAGTAAAACATTCCTCTCTCCCCTTGGGGGGATGGATCATAACTAGGGATAAGTCCAAGTGTCAAAACTACATTTGCTCAATCCTGCTTGCATTTGAGATTTGATACAGAAGAACTGTTTTGACCTCTCTTGGGTTAGTCATGTAAGTAGTAATTTAAATCAATATTTGTTGGCTGCACTTAATTAAAAGCTAATGTTTAAGCCAAGCACAACCTTTTTTCTTAGTCATTTTTTCTTTATTTACTCAAATATTTTTTTCTTTTATATTTTAACAAAATTTGTGTAATTTTTTCTAACTTAAAATGCCAGAGAGGTGAAAAACTGCTGGAAGTGTTAATTATATATATATATATATATTTTTTTTTTTTCAAATTTGTAGTTGTCTGTTGTTCTTCTTGGTCAACATTTAAAACAGTGCTTATGATTTTAACGTTTGATGATGATCTATTTTAGAGTTCTCTTTGAAAACTATAGCATAGAAATTTCAAAATGAGAGTAGAACATCATTTTAAAAAGAAGTGAATATGATGCTAGAAGAATCTACAATTTTATAAACATCCACTGTCTTATAATATAAACTGTCAGTAGAATCATTAATTTTTAATTGTAAGGAGGAAATACTCTGCTGTTTTAAAAAAAAACAAAAAAAAAACAGCAATTTTAAAATCATGTACTTTTGATTGCTGTAGGTTGGGTTTTGCAAAAATTCTGAATGTAGGCTTAAGTCATAACAAAACTAGACTATACAAACCGGTGTAATAATTGTTGATAATTCACTTCACTTCACTTGTCCTATAACCCATAGGTCCTTGGGGGCACCGTGAGAGGTATGTTTAGGGCATTTTACAACCTGGCAGAGCCTATCCATCTCCAGGTTGATGGTCAAGGTGAATGTCAGTGTCCAGAGGAGGACTGTACAGCTGTTTAGGACTTTTGGCCCTTATCAACAGGAAATGCCTCCAACTCCACTGGGGATCAAACCTGCTACATAAGGATTGATGAGTGAACTTGCCACCCACTGCGTCATGACGCCTTTTGATTATTACCGTAATGTATAATCATACTTAGGAGTCATTAATATATCACATTTTAAAAATAGCAAATTTTAAACTCACCCTGTATGTCACATGATCAAGCGTAATTAGGTCCATGACCATTGCCAGTGGATTGTGTGATCATTAGCCATAGAAGGTCTGAAAACTATGCCTAATGGAAATATCAGCTGCATATTTTACATTTTTACAATTGCATGATTATGTAATGGCTCATGTTGTGCTCATAGGATTAAAAGTTTGCCCACCACTGGTTTAGAAAATTGTGCAACAGGTAAAATCAGTGATGTGGAACACTGACAGAAGGATACATATAAATTTTTTGCTGAGCAAATAAACCTGCATTTGGATCAATTGAAAGTTTTGGACATGATCACTTGATTGTCTTGTAAACCACTATGGGATGTACGTGAACGTGTGATCTTTCAGGTTACCATTGTGTTTGTCAGGCTGATCATTAGATATATGGATGACCCCTTAAAGATTTTCAGGAATTATACTGACTTGGAACTATTTACTAACTTCCATTTCTTGGGCTTCCACTTCTATACACCACACGATTCTTGCAGAATAAAAGTAGACAGAAATGTAATTAATGTTATGTTTTAATTATCAAATATATTATTATTGGGATCTGATGCCAGTTACCATAAGGAAATGTCATGCACATGACTTAACACCCTTTACATCCATGACTGTAGAAAATGTATACAAATCCTCCATACCAGTTTAGTTTTTTTTCTTTTTTTTTTCAATAATTTTCTAAATCTTAAAGTTTTGGAAAAAATCCAGAGAACTCATGCAGTATCCTGTTTTGTTTTATTTTTTAAAAATAAAAACTTGATTGCACATTCAAGATCCACTGAGCTTAGATATATCTTAAAACAAAATGCTAAAGATATATAATTTTTCTTTAAGTAAGTTACTGGCGTTGTTGTTGTGTTGCTGCTGCTGCAGAGCTCCTATCCAAATCTTTTGCAGTTGTGCTTCTGCTTGGCTGCTGGCTGAACAGGATCTGACTCATGTTATGTATTATTGAAATAAACCCATGGTAAAACCCCAGGCTAGTCCTTTGGACATTTTTGAGGCTGCTAATGTTAAATGATGCCATGGCTGTAGCCAAAGCAAAATGTGCATCTTGTGATGTCCCCAAGCCTGATTAAATATGCAGTGGCTCTGGAGGGATCTTGCTGGTTAGGTTGGCACCTATAGTCCTGCAGTGTTTCAGATTATTTTGAAACAATATCTGACAACTTTTATTTAAGATGGTCTGAGCTGATGTTGTTTTGTACATCAATCTTTACAAAGGAGATAACCCTGGTGAGGGGAGTGTAGTGTTGCAGTTATTTGCTAGAATGTATTGCCTATCCTGTGGCACGAGAGGCACAACACCTTTGACTTTGGTAAGGAAATCCCCACTTACTATTCAATTTTAGATGTGGAAGGAAACTCTCACAGCCAACTGGTGAAGAAGAGTGAGGTATACCAAACTGAGCCAATCTTGACCAAGAACTGAAAATATGAATGAAAACAACTAAAATCTAAGTCTAATAACTATGTAACTATATTTAAAATGAAAAATTAATATAGTTTTAGAAGAAATGTTAGACTTTGAACAAACAAAAATATCTACATTTTCCTTATAGCATGTTTAAAAAAATTAAAAAAAAAAAGAAACTTCTTGACTAAGGAGCAGCAACTGAAAAGGATTATGCATATGTTTCTTGAGATACCATGGCCATGTTGCTGCAACAGCTGGAATATCATGTTTGTATGTTTTGTTAATTTACCATGAACTCCTTCTGAAGCAGGATTGTTATCCCATTTAGTTTAGTTTTTAGGCATTTTGGAGAAACCAATGTAACTGCACTTCTAAATGTTTAGGTAGATATTGCAAATAAATTTTAAACTGTTTAAAAATCTCTCGTTATTTTGCCTACCCCTGTTTATGTTCTTTAAGTATTGTCAAGGTTATTTAAATGTTATATTCAATTCAAGCAAAAATATTCTTGTTTGCTTTTATTCTTTTTTTTTAAAATTTTCTATAAACTTTTTTCTTAATGATTTTTGTTTACGAAATTAGCCAAACAAAAAAGAAAAAAAAATAAAGAATTCATTTAAAAAAGAGCTTTGATTGGTTTGTTAACTTTTTATGATTATTTAAAAAATAATTTTGTCATTTAAAATTTTAGTATTTAAAAATTTTTTTATCAATGTAAAGTTACTTAGTTTTCCCATACTTTTCACTTTCTGTGTTTATTGTGGTATTTTTGGTTCCATGTTATCAGGCACAATAAAGAATTCTCCCACTAGTTTCTGTTGGTCTTACAACTAAAAGTTTACTTATTTCTGAAGTTGTTCATTGAGAACAAAAGTGAACAATAAATATTTTTTTTATCATCCGGTGTGCCAAAATATCCTTTTTAAAAAATAAAAAAATAATTTTATTAGAAAATCAGAGTAACCATAAAATATCGTTTAGCTTTAAATAAATAAAAATAGGACTTAATGACAGGTTATTTTCTTTTCATTGTATTAAACAAGTATCTTTAACACTGGTTTTGTTTGCAGTTTTAATTATTTTTTAAAAATTTTTAGGGAAAATTGAAAAACATTGTCAATAATTAAGATTCATGACCTAAGGGGAAATTCTTTTGCTATTTAACAATTTTTTTTTTTTTTTTTTTACATATTTTCAGGCTAGGGAAGACTTTTTTCAAATAACCTTCAAACTATAATTGCCAGAGCACATGTGTTTGGCCCTGATTTAGACAAGCTAATGAAGTAAGCTGCAAGTGCTTTCTCGTCATTATTCTTTCATCTACTCTGGCAACACCATTATAGTTTGGTAATGATGTTCATTAACATTAGATAAACCAGTCATGTGTCTGATGTGGATAGCTTTTTAGAAAATATACAAAACTTGTATGGGCTGAAGTAATTAAAAAAAAGAAAGATACACTTGGCATATTATCATAGTATTTAAAAGGATATTCTAAGCATAAAAGAAGAAAATTTGAATTATTTATAGATGAAATTTCTATGGAATATGACATGAGGAACAACAAAACTTGAGTTGAATGTTATGACAAAATTTGGGATCATGTTGGGAAGTGTAAAAAAAAAGGTGTTTTAATAAGATCTTGTCTGTCTTCTGTGCTGCCATCATGCCATGGATTAATGAGCAAAATCTCTAATTTAAAATCCAGCAAAATTCTAATGATATGTAGTTTTATCCATGTAAAATTTATACTTGAAAAACTGATGACTCATGATACCACTGTCATTGAAAAAAATAAACTAGTATTTATTGTTGATTATTCTTGTGTTTAAATCAGGAATATTCCAAGGATAGATAAAAAAAATTTAACCTCTCCCCTTAAAAAAAAATCTTTTTGAGCTTTATGTAGCTCATGGGACTTGTTAGGAGGCTAGTTTCTGTGACATCAAGGGTTTTGATGTGATCAGTACCATGCTTGCCTTTTTGATCTGTGCTAGCTAATACATGAGTTACTTATTCACAGCTGAGTCAACTGTAGCCCTGGCATCTGGTTGCAGATGGAATCTGACACTGAATAGCTATGTTTTCTTTTCCCCTTTTCCTCAGAGACAAAAATGCAATATTGGTTAAACTTGACAAAGTTCAAATTTGTTGGCATATCTGCACTTTGTTAAATTCTTAATGATACATTAGATAACCATGAAAGTGGAGCTCTATAGTGGTATTTGATGTGTAGTTCTGTTTTCTTGTATTTTTTAGAAAATGAATATCATATATGCAGATTAAATTCTGTATTGTTACTTACTTAAGACAATAATTAGAAAGTGTTCTTTTTAATTTTTAAGAACCTATAGATAAATAGCTTATGATTTAGTCAGAAAAAAATGTTGTGTAAATTTACATTAATTTTTATAAGAAAAAGTAGTTCAAAATATTAATAATAATAATTTTATTTTATTATTATTATTAAATAATTTTTTTAAAACCAAAGCTGGCTGTATGCTTGTACTTTTATTTATATTTTTATTATGGATTTTCTTATTGAGAAATAACTAAGATATTATCTCTATAAAAGCATCTATGTTGGGAAGATGGGCAACAAGCAAACAAAGAAAACTGAATTGTTTAGGTATTTTCATTTCTGACCTCTTTATAAAACTGTTCACCAATATGAACTTTCCTTTTTTTTAAAATTCAATCTTTATTTATAAACTCAATTTTAACAATAAAGAAATAATGAATGATAACTTGTGCGTCTATTTCTTGTGGTACCTAAATAGTGTACTGGCATGTTTTACAAAATGAACCAGTCTCTTATTTGAAGGACTGCTTGAAAATGTTAGTGACAATGACTTATGCATTGAATATTTGGATACAGAACATCTTTCAAAGTTCATTTTCTCTTTACTTTCCTCATCTCTTGGTCCAGAAATCTAAATATGATTGTAATACAGATGGTGGATGTTTTCTGTAAGGAAATATGAAATATGTAGGGATAATGCATGGTAAAATTATTATTTATTTATTTAAGAATTTTTCACTTTGAGAATGCATAATTATAGATAGTGTCATGTGACCATTTTCATGCAAGCAAATGTTAAAACAATTTAAAATTTCTATTTTGAAAAACCTTGGTAGATGACTCTCAAAATGTGAGTTTTGATTTCAGTAGCACTGATATGAAATACAGTTGAACACTTCTTTTTAGTTATTATGCCTTAGTTTTGTTGGTATTAGCATGATTGAAACAGCCATCTGTTTTGTTATTGATGCTGGTCAATGAATCCTAAATTGATTTTGAATTATGTGCATTGCATAATTTTGAAATCTTTGCATTTCCCGACATCTACATAACAAGGAAAACAAAATGTTTTATAAACCCACTTTAGGATAATTTAAATTTAAAAATATATTTAGGATTCTCTGTTACATGGAGAAGAATTTTAAATTAAAAAAACTTTATAATTTTATTTTGTTTTTAATACAGCATAACTTTATAAATCATGGATCCATTAGAGATTACCTTTGTAATGGCACCTGACTGATTAACATTGCCATACATGTGGCAGAAATTTGTCCTGACCTTCATTATGTTTTTTTATGGGATTGGGCTTGTCTGGTTAATAGCCAAATTTTATTGGATTTTGTTCTATGAAAACATTAAGGTTGTGCCATGAAGCTTAATTATAGTAGGAGGCACCCAAACATTTCTGTTGGGAGACTTCATTAGACCTTACTGAATAAAGCTATTTAAGCTAAGATTCATTAGTATACAAAGTGTATATATTTCTGGTCTGAATACTACTGCACAGGTTAACAAGGTGGCGGCCCTTTTATGCACCAAATTGATTGGACAGTTCTGAGGATTGTTGCCTTCAAGAGATCCCTCTGAACCCATGTAACAAATTTTCAAATTCCTGAGTCATAACACCTACCGAAGAATCAAGAAATAACTGTGAGCGATTGATAAACATGTCTTTGTACAACTGAATAGTCTTAAAATAAACTTTATTGGCTTTCATTATCAATCATAGTCTTTTGATCATTACACAATACCTGAATTAGTTAGATTGAGCTTAGTTCAAAGGGTTGGAGGTACAATATCTGGAAGGGATGAAGGCTCTAATGTGCACTTAAATGAAAGAGAAAACATTCTTTTAGCAGTAGTGTAATTCTAATAATTTTTCTGCTAATTACCCATTGAAGTGAAGTTTAATGGATTAGTTGAGAAACAAATGAAAAACTTTTTTTTTGTGCCTTTTAGAGTAGTTAACCAAATAATAAAATCTTTTGCAAAGTTCTGCTTTAATCCTTGGCTCTGTAATGGTTGGAAGCAATTGTGATGAAACTTAAGCACACAATTTTTCCACATAGGCTGTGTGATATCTTTTACAGAAACTCTTACAAATTTTTTGCTTGTTCATTATAATAATATTTGTTCAGAAAACCACCACCTGCATTTTGCTTGTTTAGAGTTGATGTACCAGCAGGGTGTTATTCAGACAAAGAGAAGATAGGGCTGACAAAGAAAATTAAAAACTAATTATTAAAAAAAATTTTTTTTTCATGACTTGTGCAGATGCAAGTGTCTCATGAAGAAAGAAAATCGGCGCAATATTGTAGTCTACTAGGGACGGACGATCATATGAAACCCAGGTGGATATGATTACAATGATTCCATTTCAGCTGGTTTTAATTTGAAAGACTCTAGTATATATTAAAACAAATTAATAAAAAAATATTTTTCTACTGGCATGAAAAAGGTATTACACTATTTTGTTTTTGTTTATACTACTGTGAAAAACATTGAAATTACCTGTAGCTAAAAAAAAAATCAATAAAAGAAAAAATAGTTTAACTTTGTGGATGAATACCACAAAACATACTCTTTAGTGAAGTAAATGGAATAATACCAAAAAATGTTTTCTGTCTTACTCTCTGACTCCATTATAAGTACGGTATGTAATTTAGTGTCCATTTATTTACAGTAAAGTATTGATTTGCAACAGTGTTATTGCCAGTAGTGAAAAATTATATGGAACCAATGATTTTTAGCCACTTTTATTTTTAAATCTTTAGTGGCAGAGTATTATAAAGGTTATGTTAAAAGAGATGAAATAAAAGAATAATTTATTCCAAGTAGATAAGTGGGACTGCTTAATCTTGTGTACTTTTTTGATCTTGTATATAATTATAATCAGTGTGAAGAAGTCAGCCATAACATTTGTATAACAGGATTACTCAACATTCTTATTCCATCGCATCATGCCTCATTAGATTCCTCCTATATAATGTGATGTAGCTGATGATGAACTTTGTGATATAAGATGATATACTTGTAATATCACATGATTTGTTTGTTCTAATCTTGCAGGAATGGTGTGCATTGTGTGGAAATGTTTTTCACTACTCATAATAGACAATCAGCGATCACTTTCTGCTGTTCAAAATCCATGTTACTTGGAATGGCTTAACCAGTTGCAGGTTATCTGACCTCAGAACTGTCTATTTCATAGTCAGATTATTGTGAAAAAAATTTACCACCGTTAGTCTTTTTTTCTAATTCCCATGCACTTGGTTGCATAGCTAATTGTCAGTAGTGTCTCCTATGGGTGACTTGCTTTTATTGCATTGTTTGTCATGGCTTTTTCTTTGCTGACTACAAATGCCAAAATATTCATGGCTAAAGGTAACTCTTTACCAGTCCGCTACTAATATATAAATACACTTTTTTTTTCTTTTTCCTTCTAACTTCCACCCTTTTTGATTAGTTAGTAAATGTGAACTTTATGTAGCATGCTTAAATTTCTGAAGTGATGCTTATAGTTAACATAAAAATTTTTTTGTACTGATTTAGAATTCATTTTTGCATAATGCATTAACTTTTATTATTTAATTAATTCTACCTTTTAATGTTTGATAGGATATCAACTTTACATTTAGTGTACCTTATTATTATTATCTAATTTTATATTTTATATTCATTTTTTTTTTGCTTTACTGTTGATGCCTGCATTAATAAACTATACCACAACTCTGTATCTTTATTGCTTTATTTGAAAGTGTTTTAAAAAGTTGCTGTATTGCGATACCATTAGTTTCTATTTCACATTCCATGACAGCTTTGCAGTTTGATTTCTTAGCAAATATTGCTCTTAATGTAATTGACGACACATTTTCACCTCCCTTTAATATATTTCCACATGGACAATACATTTTTCTCTTTTACTTATTCTGAAACTTCCACTCATTTATTATTTTTTTTTTTTGGATTAGATGAACCAGTAGCATCCACATTTACAGTTTATTATGGAAACTGGGTTGATGGCTGTTTGTTTCTGGACATCTTATGTATCTGTCAGGAAAATGTTACAGTTCACCATAATCTTACCTTTATTGATTTGTTGAAAAAACAGTTTTTATTCTTTTTTGTATGTTATTTTTGCACATCATGTTTATAAGATTTAAAAAAAAAAAATTATTTGAAATATTCAGAATAGAAAGTTAGTATCTTCAAAAATGTATTGAAAATGCACTGTTTTGAACACAATTTGTTTAGTTTATTTAGAGTTACTGCTTCCAAAAATGTTATCTGCCTTGTGTTCAGTTTCAAAAAACAACTTGTCAAATTAAAACCTAGGTTATTCCCTCAAATATTCAAGGATTTATTTGTTAAATTGGATCATTAATTTCCTTTTAATGACAGAATCCCCCCTCAGGCAAGTCTCTTAGTTTACTACATTTAATGTCAGGACTGTAGTTCTGAGTGCAGTGCCAAGACTATCCTATGTATCCATGAAAGGTTTGCCTCTCATTTGTCTGGCTGTGAGGATTTTGATACCAGAATTTTGTCCAGGTCTTTTAAAGATCTGAAGTTAAAAATCATGGTAACCTTCACCTGATACCTCAATTTTCTGTTGAATTACTAGTTGTTTTCTGTTACTTTGCTATCAGATAATTAAAAAAAAAAAATTATTTGAAATATTCAGAATAGAAAGTTAGTATCTTCAAAAATGTATTGAAAATGCACTGTTTTGAACACAATTTGTTTAGTTTATTTAGAGTTACTGCTTCCAAAAATGTTATCTGCCTTGTGTTCAGTTTCAAAAAACAACTTGTCAAATTAAAACCTAGGTTATTCCCTCAAATATTCAAGGATTTATTTGTTAAATTGGATCATTAATTTCCTTTTAATGACAGAATCCCCCCTCAGGCAAGTCTCTTAGTTTACTACATTTAATGTCAGGACTGTAGTTCTGAGTGCAGTGCCAAGACTATCCTATGTATCCATGAAAGGTTTGCCTCTCATTTGTCTGGCTGTGAGGATTTTGATACCAGAATTTTGTCCAGGTCTTTTAAAGATCTGAAGTTAAAAATCATGGTAACCTTCACCTGATACCTCAATTTTCTGTTGAATTACTAGTTGTTTTCTGTTACTTTGCTATCAGATAATTAAGAAAAAAAAAAAACGATTGCCATTAATCAGTGCACTTAACATTTTTACACTGTGTTGTGTACCCTGTTACTTAGATTACACATTTTCTTGTTTTTTAGTGAGTTTTTTTTTGTTGTTGTTGTTGTTGATAGTGGATGAAGTTACACCTGAAACTTTGTTGTCTTTAAGGTATGCTTTATTCTTACCACCTTCCCTGTATTTTTTATTTTTACTTTTAGTTCCTTCTTGTCATATTTTATTTACTTTCCTTCCTTCCTTATTTTAAAACCTTGTTTCTGCCAATAAAAAAAACAAAAACAAAAAGCAAAATATTTATAATCACTTGTTGGCTTGGTCAGCTCAAATTTTAGGATCTGATTTAATTTTAGTCAATAAACACTACATTATTATTATTAATTATTTTTTGTGTTGTATTTCAATAATTAGTTGCTTTTCATTTCAAGTTTTATTATATTTAAATTGATTTTGTTTTGCCATTATCTGAATTTCTTTTTAGTCTGTTTTATTGCCATTTAATTTGATTCCTTTTTTGTTTTTTAGGCTTTTCAACCAGTTGGTTTTTCATCTCTAATAACAGTTTTTTACCAACACACCCAGTGCTTTATTCTGATAAATAAGAGTTTAAATTTGGCAATAAAACAACATTGATTCAGTGATTTTCCTGTAATTCTCATAGAAACAAATTTAATGATTTTTCTTTGATAAAGTATAGTTGCTTTATTTAAAATCCAAATTTTTAATTTGAAACTTATGAGTTGGAATTAAGTTGTTTGTTTGAAATTTCACTAAAGTGTGTAAATCTGTCCATTAGAATTTAAGTTTTTACCTTTATAAATGACTCCTGAGGTGCTTTTTCCGTAAAGAGCAGATTCATTACTACTTTTGTAACATCATATTTGGTGACAATTCTGAATGCTTGAAAGGGAAGACTTATTTGCCATCACTTTGTTTCTACATTGCAAGCATTTTGTTAGCAGATAGGGTTGGTGACAACCCCCCCCCCCTCACCCTGACTTACTTAAAGCATTTATTTCTCTTACTCTTATTCTAGCTACTGTTATATAGGGAGCCTCAGTATCAGGTCCCCTGTCAAATTTCCTTCCCATGGGCACTCATGGAACCTCTAATTGAAGCCCATGTCTAGGTTGACATCCTCAGGTAACCCCATTTACACTGGAAGGTCTTACAAAAACCTTTGATAACTGGAAACATTTGCAGACTTAAACACTTTTTTTGTGCTTTTTTTTTTCTTTTACATTTATAAATTAGATTTAGAGGTCTTTTGTTGTGAAAAGTCGACAACTTCTTTTTTGATTGCCACTGGCTAGGTTTGATCAGTGACAACTCTGAAGGTGTTATCATCATCATCATTATCGACTGCAAACTCAGAACATTGAGGACACTTCTGTTTTAGTCAGACTATAGATAAGAAAGTAAAACTTTATTGGATTATTATTGGCATTTTATATGCATAAACAAAGAAAATGTATATTATATAGTAAGAAAACAAAAAAGCAAGGCTTAGGAAAACTGGTTTTAAAATAAGGATTAATGAAAATCAATAATCTTCAGAAGAAAAATCCAAAAAACACCTTGAAACTAATATTTTTAAGGTGTGTTGTGATCATTGTACATTAGTTTATTTTAAATTTAATCCAGTAACAGAATTTAATAATTAGTCTCTATGAAATATAAAAGAATTTACTTAATTTATTTGTTGTTATTGCAGCATAGTGAGTCAAAATTGGTAGGTAGGTGATCTTTCTTTCTTTCTCTCTGTCTGTCTATGTTTCCCCCTCTCTATTTCACTACCAGTCTGTCTGTCTCTCTCTTGCTTTGTGCAAGTGTGTTCTACTGTTTTATATCTTATAATGACTTTAATGAAGTATTTTATCTATACATACACATGACAGCTAATTCCAGATATTTTCTAGATTAATTTTTAAAAAACATTTTTAGATGAAATTTTCTTTATCCACATATATAAAGGCAGTAACAACATTTTTGAGATATACATATTTGAAGAAAGCAATGTCAAAAAATAAAACAGTATCAATATTATCAATGTTATTTACTATGTTTCATGTTAATGGATTTACTTCACTGAGCCAAGATGTTTTTGGTAGCCATTCCTTTTTTGTTCTTTAGGACAAATTTTCTCTATGAAGTACATGTATGTGCATTGGTTAGTTGTGGAAGCAACTGGACTAACAAGAATGTTGGAGACTGTCATTGTAATACTTTTTAAAAATCATTTAAAAAACTTAGTCTTTTGAAGTGAATATCTAATCATTACTCTATTCTAGTGCCAGATTTTGAAAACTAAAAATTAGCTTAACAAATTTGAACATTATTATTGCATGATTTTCACTTTTCTTAGAAGAAATTTTATTGACTAATGATATAAAACATTTTGGAGGAATAGACTTTGAGAAACTTCTTGAAGAAAGTGTGATAGATTATTTCTTTAAATTAGTAAGTAATATCCACGCAAATGGAGATAAAATGAGAATTTTAACAATGAAAACAAACAAAAAATTGCCTGAACACGAGTGAGTGTTTCTTTGATCATTTAATCTGCATCCATAGAATACTTGTCCACAAAGCAGGTTGGTTTTAACCTGGATGTATTGGTCACATCGACTTAGTTGTAAATAAATATCAGTGTAAAAGAAACAACAACAAAAAAGATTTGGGCATGATAGTTAGATCACATCTCTGTATATGTACTAGCAGCATCAGCCCCATGAGCTGCCTATGACTTAGAAAGGGCTGCCTCTTCGAGGTCAACTTTGTTAAAGTGTTAGATTGTCTGTATTTAGTATTTGGATGGATACAAAAGAGTTTGACCTCTAGACAACAGATTGCTTTTATTAATTATAGAAAACTTGAGAAAAATAGATTAAAATTAGTCTTGAGTGTAAAAGAAAAAAAGTGGGTAAGAGAAGCAGTGTTTTCTTTTCTCTTTAGTTACATTTTTTTGGTAGATTTTCTGTGTATTTTAGTAAGTGGCACTTGTTATCTTGTATTGTTGTGTTTTCATTAACCTGTTTTATTTTTTATCTTTTTTGGGGGGGGTGTGGTGCAATTTTTGGGGCTTGTGTGTGAAGTTGCAAGTGTGTGTTGGGAGCTGGGTCAGGGTTCCATGACCAGCAGCCTCAGCTGTTTATAAGTGAGGTCTTATTTTGACCTGTATTATTTTTTAGTATTAGTGTACCTCATCCTAGTGAGAGCAGCAGCGGGCTACCAAACTCCTTCCTAATCTAATAGGCTCAGGAGAGGTAGGTTTATCCAGGCTGAACCCTCTAGAACAGAGTTTTCTCTCTGTTTGTCCTTAAGACACTATAAGGGGTAAGGAAGCTTAGGCCATTTTTTATTTTTATTAAATCCAACCAGAGTGGGAGGACAGGGGGGGGGGGGAGTTCTGTTTTTATTTTAATTTGACCTTAGTGATTTATTATTTTTGCTACAGGATTAGTGGATGTTTACTCCCATCTTTTTTAGTTTTATTTATATTTGTGTGAATGATTGTAACAGGGCAAAAAAAGAGTTTTTAAGTTGATTTAACTGTGTTTGTTTATAATGGGGAGAGCTTCTTGTGATCAAAATCTAAAAGGGAATAAAATGTTGGAAGAAGCAACCTAATATGCATGTTACTCTTTAATGTACACTATGCTGGTAGTGAGAAGGTATGTCTAAAATTTTAATTTTAATTAATTTTTTGAAAAATGTATATGAGGAGGTGACATCACACCAAAAATAGTGAAGGTTGGAGTTCACTCTGTACTTTGACTTCCGATCACATTTAAAAGATTTGTTATTTTGAAACAGCTTTTGTTAAAAAAACATTTTCATAAAGATTATTGTTGCAAGCTAGAGAGCAGATTGTTATTTGTCTGGTTTATCTTTTTAACTTTTAGTATTCTTTGATGAAAAGTTGAGATCTGTAGGATAAACATTTTATAGACACTTGAATTAAAAGAAAAAAAAAACTACATATTTATTAAAATTTTAAAAAAAAAAATATTATCACTGATAACTGATATCATCATAAATCTATTTCCAGAAATAAGAAAATAAAATAAAACTATGAACAAACACAAGGGTAAAGAATGCAGCATATAACTATGATACTGTTTTTTAGTCATTTTAAATAGAAATGAAATAATAATGGTGGTAATAGTAATAAAATTTACAAATTTAAAATAAATATTCACAAAATATTTATTTTAACACTTTCATACTAATACAGAATAATTTTAATTAAAAAATTAAGACACTTTAACATTTACCTTCAATTGCAACATGTATAGTTGTTAAAATTTCATGGAAAGAGAAGAGTTTCTAATCTCCAAAAATAAATATTTTATTGATAAGTTAGCTACATGGAACAAATTGCAGTGGCATTTTAATTTATTTTACAATTATCATGTTTTTGTAGGAAGAGCACTATCGAGGTGCCTACTAATACTTTATTGATCAACAAAAAATGCATGTATTAAATTTTTAAAAAGTGAAAGATTTCTCTACTTATTAATGTTGCTAAGCTCAGTGCAGTGTAGAGACTTTCTGTCTATCATGTTACATGCCCAAGCTTGCCTTCACTAATAACAATATTTTTTGTTGTTTTGCTTAGTTTCTGTATAAAGCAGATGGCGAAATGTTTATCGATTGTCAAGCTTTCTTGTGTATAAATGTCAACATTACTAACAGCTTTATTGGTTCTACTTGACCATATAAACCTTTGTCTTAAGTGCATTTTGAGCTTCTTGAACCAGTTTGGAACATCATAGTTAAGCTGCCCACACAAGTGTGGCAAGAGTTATATTCCTGTTTTCAGTTGAAGGGGATCTTACCAAGATTTAATATCATTCATAAGTATGCTCTAAAAATATATTTAATAAAAAGTGATTTTCACTTGCTAAGTTTATTTACATAATACTTATTAATTGAATAATTTATCTCTGGAATGTCTGGAGGTTGGACTATGTAACAGATCATGATTGCAGATCAGCAGCATTTCAGTTTTATTATGGATGTAAACATTTTTGTTCTAGTTTCACGTGATCTTACAAGGACTAAGTTAAATATGATGTCCATCATTGTATGTGAAGTCATCTACCTAGATGTAACATGAAAATGGTTTTTAGATTGGTTAATCTTAAAACACTTTTTTCTGAAAGTTTAATAAATACATTTAGATATGTAGTCAACCAGTGTTCCTTGTAATATTTTAGGTTGATTCTTTTGAGCTACATTGGAATTTTTATATAAACACCACAAAGAAAGTTATTGATGTGTTCCCCGCTTGCTATCGAATCCTGGGTTGCTTGTGTCCCAAATCGCCTTGAAATTAAAACACCGTTGCGTAAAACAACGTGTATTGCAAGAAAAATCAAAATCCCGTGCTACCAGAAATGAGCCTATTTATATAGCAATCAAAGGAACCAAACTCACATTCTGATTGGTCGAGACTGTCAGCCAATGAGGTTGTTCCGTTCCGCTGTTCTGTAACCTTCCAGCATATTCTGGAATGTTCTTGTTCTATTTCGTTATTTAACGCGTTTTGATAAAAATACTTAAACTTTTGGGGGTAAATCGGTCCCCCTAATAGTTATCTTTAGAAGAATTATATATAGACATTTTAGAAATAAATGCCTCAACATGTTAATCAGTCCTCCATCATCTACTGGCTCTATAGGTGAGTTTGTGCTCTGTGTAAAGTAAAAATCAGAGCCATTATCTATTAATGATGACACTTTCATAATTTAAGGATGAATATAGGAATAAGTTCTGCTAGCAAATCATAGGGTGTCACTTCACATCTGATAAGTCACTTCAGAAGTCGTTTTGCTGCTGTTAAAATTTTATTTCAGAATATATTTAAGAAGGCAATTTGAAAAAAAAAATCATTAGCACTTTGGATGATAATAAGAGAGAAGTAAAGAACCTAAAATGGCTACAGAAAATGTAAAGCTAATACACATAACATAAACAATCAAAAGTAACATTTAAAAGCAAATAACAAATTTTTTATCTTTATCATTTTTCTCCCCCCCCCCCATTAAAAAGAAGCACCTGTGGCCTTAAACTTATAAAATAATTTTTAATTTTGTTAATATTGATTGATTTTTTTCACTTTTCTGGTCCACAGTGGATTTAAAGGAACAGTTGAGAAAGTAGTCTCTCTCCTGAAAGATTTTCCCTGATTACATCTCTTTTTAAAAATTTTTTAAAACTTTTTTGGGTGTACTACTATTTCTCGTTTAGGAATGAATAATGTGTTCATTTTTGTAGCTCAACTATTTAGTAAAAATAAATTTTAATAAATAGTGTTAGCTGAACTTAGTTTTTATTTCTATGTAATAATACTAATGCAGCTCTGACTTAGTAGTGAAAGTTGTGGCTGACAAAAGACTGATTGACAGCTTGCTTATTGTGATGCTCTGTATGTGCGTATTGGAGTAAATATTGTGCCAATGTCAATGATCTTTTGCTCTCTATTTACTGTTTCTGATGTTCTAACTCACTGTTTAAAGGCTTCTGGTCTCTCTCTATTTCAGAGAGTTAATAAGCAAGCTTGCTGTTATACCAACATAACAAATAAAGCTATTGATTATCCTTGAACTATCTCTCTCTCATTGAGTTTGAAGTTTAGTGCTGTGAAATTTTCCATATGTTCTTATGCAGACATTGTCACTATTTTTCATTAGCACAAAAAATTATTAAATGCTTTAATTGAATTTTCACATAGCCTTTGATATGCAAAAATAGTCAGTTTTTTTCTAATAATCTGGATAACCAATAGCTTTTCACTTTCCAAATCATTCCAGTGTCTTCCATAAATTTTCTTAAGCTGTTAGTATCTTTAAATGATACAAAGCAAGGACCTCACAGTTCAGGTAAGATCTAACTAATGGTTTTAATAAGGTTTCATTCAGATAGTTATGTTTAATAAGTCTAAAATTCTATTTGGCATGTTTACAACTCTGTTATATTTTAAATTATTTTGAACAGTTATGCCAAGTTTATTTTCTTTATTGGAGAATTGCTTATAAATCTCTTATCCAGTAATTGTAGTCCTTTTGTTCTTCATTGTATGGAATCTGATAACTTGTATGTCTCAGAGTATCCTTCCCCAAGCACTCCTAATGGTTTCAGTGGATCAGAATGAAGAAGTTGGCATCTGGCTGACACCAAAACCAGTTACATATTTTATTAAATACCTTGCCTCACCACCCTGTGATCAATGCAGTCAATGACTCATGCAGGAGAAGATAGAGGATAATAGGTTTGCGTTGGAGCCCTGAAGATTTTAACCATCTCTGTTTATCTATAATGAAGTCTGCATGAAATCTAGTATAACAGAGTTACACCATTAAAGAGCAGCAACAAAGACCTACACTTAAATATTTTAGATGTGAAATTATGCAAAGTAAAGCTAAAAAGATTAAGATATAGAATTGTGTGCTGCTGCTTGTTGCCCTGTTAGGGTGATTTAAGAACAACAACAACAACAAAAAACAAACAGAGCCAGGTAAATTTGCATACCATTTTTAATCTATATTTTTGTAACAGAAATTTGTTTAGCATAGCTATAGAAATGCAGTGGACAACAAAGATAACATTTTTTTAAAAAAAGAGAAAAAATTATATGAATAATTGAAATTAAAAAAATAAAAACTTCATTCTCAACACATTAAATCTTGAACATAAGAACAATTTTTAAAATAATCTGAAAATTGTAAACAAAAGAATGTGAATATATAGTTGAAAATAAAGCATGCATATACTTACCATTATTAGTGAATATGCTTTGATGTAAATGGAAATCGGTATGGAACTTGCTTCTTGCCTATCATGGTGGCTGCCACGGTTTAGTTTTTGACGGATTTTGGGTGGGTTTACTGGTGGTATAGTTTCTTTCAGTACCAGCTCATTCCATGTGGGTTTCCATTATGTATTCTGATCTGGCTTAATCATGTGCATGTACTGGATACCACACACACACACACACACACCTCTCACATTAACAAAAAGAAATCCCCATCTTCAGTTCTGTTAGTGGTAATAAATGAATGAATAAAGTGAGTCGTCGTCATTCTTACTGGCCTTCCATCTATAGACTGTATTTACACAAATGAAGCTTGGCAGAAAAGACTACTATAAACTTTTAAATGTTGAGACATTTGTGTAGTTTTGTGTTTTGAATACTTCTTTCTGAAACTGAAATAATAAAAAAAAGAAAAGACATCTTCCCAGTTAGTATGATGAACAATTCTGACCTCTGTGTGTGGGTAAGTAAATAAGACCATTGAAGAACTTTGTGTCTTCATTAATAGAACCATAAAAGATTTAGTTTTCCCATTCATTGTGAACACAAATTATAGCCTTTACATGATATTTTCTATAAACTGTTTTTTTTTTTCTTCTTGAAAATTAAAGCTCTTCAGGAAATTTATTTTCTTTTTGGCATGTGGAAAGTTATTAATATGATACTATATACTACTGATAGTTTCATATCTAAGGTAATTTAACTAGTTATTTGTTCCATAATGTCTTGCTTTTCTTCTAATTTTGCTAAATAAAGGTCATCAGCATACTTAATTTGGATAGTTAAACGCAAGTAACTCTCTGTTATGGTATAATTAGCTTTGTTCAATATAGGAAAGCTTTATGGACTCCTAGAAGCTACATCCTTTTAACATACAGGACACTATAATGAAACATCCACAATATCTGCTGATGTGTTGGTTTTCTATGAATATTTAGTCCTCATTACTGAACCTACTCAAAAAGAATATTGGGAAAAAAGAGGGAACTCATTTTCTGTTTCTTGCTTGAAACTAATTAAAGCAACAATGTCATTAATAAAATTGTGAATAAGCTTGTAAGATGAAAATACTAAAGAAAGATTGAATGTGTTGTGTTTCTGTTCATTTAAGTATATAGTTGTAAATGCACAGTTGGCTGTATTTACATTTTTACCAAAATGCTTTAAACAGTAGCCTGCAAATGTGCTTTTTGTTACCTGCAGCCACCCATGCTCTCCATCTCAAGTGTATGTAACTTTTCCTCTTTCAGTAGTGTTTAGTATGATGTGGTTATTCTGTGCAATGTTATTAAATTGACTAAAATTCAATGAAAAATAGCCAAGATGAAAAGCATGGATGGAAGCAGAGAAGCCAGAACAGTTTAGTCGCAGAATTTTATTTCAGTGTAATTTTAACTTTAGGATGAATACTTTTGTACAAACTATGGTGATTATATAACATGGTGGCAGCATCATAGACTTACGACTGCAAATTACTACTTGATGACATGCTGCTGAAACTTTAAAAAATAAAAATTAGCTACAAATGTGTGCAATGTGATTACATATAACAGTGAACTGTTTTTAATACTGTATGTGTGTATATTTTTTCTTGATTAGCAATGTTATTGAAAAAAAGTTATGTATACAATTTACAAGGTATGTTTTTATGTGTAGAAATTTGTAAGTATTCTTTACATGTAGCAAATATCAAAATGTACAGTTTTACCTAAACAATGGCAGAACGTGTTTGCTCATCATAACATCTTGCATGTACCATGATTTATGTAAAAAATTTTCAGAAAATTGTGTGAAATGTCATTCAAGCCCATGCATTTGTGACATATAGCTGTATTTAAAATGTAATAGAAATCCTGTCTGTTTGGACTTCATCTGTTATCATTTGGTCTTAGATGGTTTCATTAATAAGTAACGTAGCATCCATTAGCCTTATAATTGGATGTTTACACAATGACAAAAGGAGTGATGCAAAGGAAAGACATCAAATACTTTAAAATGTCCCTGCCAACTTTCTGTAACATTAACTGGTTTATCTTCTAGATGTCAGGAATTTACTACAACCAAGTGGAGTTGGTCATAGTTCTTCAATCTTAATTGAGATTTTAAATTATTTAACTGATCCTTTATAAAAACGGATATTGCACATTAGCTTCTTGGAAGGTCAAGAGAGTCCAGTGGAGACTGTAGAATCAGTATTATTGAGAGTGGCAAAATAACTGCATCAATCTCAGCCATGCTAGTCTGCTCCTTTATATTCTTTTATTTACTCTACCCTGCTTTTCAGGGGCCATTTGTGCTGGTAGTACATCCATTAATTGGTTGTAAGTGTTTTGTTCTCTTGTTGGCTCCCTTTCATTGGCTTTCCTCCTCTAACTATGCCTTGGCTTAATGACACACTGGATGCAATTCCAAAATAAATGCATCCAATTGAACTGATGCAATTTTTTCTCTCTTGATGTTAGACCTTAAACAATCCTAGCATGAATCCAGATATGTGTGTTTAGATCAAGCTATTGCAACTACTGTTAATGCAGTCAGTTTGTCCGCTGCAAAATTAACAGCAGAGAAATAAACATTACAATTTGTGAGTTGAGAAAATTCACATTTGGGGTCTGTGAAGCAGCAATAATTTGTGAACCACACACAAGCATGCATCTCAAGGGGAATACATTGCAGTGCAATGGAGAAAATTTAATGTTACAAGCATCAAAGCCATCAATCATTTAATCAGATAATACAATTTGTAATGAATACTTTGCTGATTTGTATCATATTGTAGAATTAAACTCTACTACAGAAGAAAGTAGTTTAAACTCTGATTCATAAAAAAATGTTGATATAGTATAATGGGTTTCAACAAACTATGAATGATAAAATTCTGTGATATTCAATAAATACTGTAACGATGACATAACAGTAGATGTGGAAAAATTCCTCAAAAGAAAAAAAATAATAATAGAAGCATAATGGTGGATCATTGAAGGGAAGATTAGACTAAATTGGAAAACATTTGAATTCATGCAAAGTGAGGCAAGTGTATCAGCGAGTAAACATCTGCTGTTTGTTAATGTGGCTTGGTGGTTTGGGTTAGCATATGCAACTAGAGCAAAGTTTATATCAGTTGGCTGCATGCACTCCAGGCAGTTAGTTTTTAAAAGTTATTTAGTGAAATAATAACTATATTGTTTTGCTGTCAGATTTGATGTAATTAGAAATGAAGGCTATTTTTATTTTTCTTCTTAGTTATTAGAACGGAAATTCTTTAGTGATTAAATGTAAATTATTTGTGCTGCTTCCTAAAAAAAAAGTGGTTATATCACCTTTATCCTGCTTTAAGTAACAAGTATTAATTTTTGACAAAATAAAATTTAAAATAGTAACCTATAAAGTAGTTTCAGATGATAATTCCACAATATAAATTTTTTTCATCATGGGATAAGAATAGTAGAATGTAAAATTTTTATTTAAAAAAAAACAGCAAAAACTTCCATTTATTAATTTTTTCCCCTTTATTTCAAGTAATTACACTTTAAGATTTTTTTTGCCAGATCAGTCTCAACATAAAAGTATGATTTGGCAGCAGAAATAAAAATTTCAACCAACCATTCTGTATATATGCATGATTGTACTTTGCTGGAATTCTAGAGGGTATAATTGGTGTATGCATTAATTTTGATACATAGCATTTTGTTAAGTTTGTATACACGAGAGTTTGTGAATCTGTAGGACCAAAAGGTCTTTTTAATAATTTTCGGTTGTGTTGCATAGAATATACAAAGACACAACTAAGGATCTTGTTTTAGTCAAAAGGTTTTTGCTGAAAAATGAACGGGGTAGTTATTTCAATAATGAAAAAGATTAATCCAGGCATAAACAAGGTTAGTTCAAAAAACAAAAACACAAATTACTGATAATTTGGTCACCTTTCACAGATGACTTGGCAAGCAGTGGCCATAACCTCAATGAATGTTGGCTGTGGAGTTTACTGAATGTAATCACTTTCCTTAATTTTTGAAATTATCATTATTTACATTGAGTGTGAGAGACTTCAGTTACTGCAATATTATTAGAAAACCACCTCCTTAATTTTTGAAATTATCATTATTTACATTGAGTGTGATAGACTTCAGTTACTGCAATATTATTAGAAAACCTCATGATTATTTACTCTTATTTCTTGGTTATCACTGTGCTTTCATTTGTGTGTTTAGTGATTTACAGAAAACTCTATTGGATATCATGGCAGGTTACTATGGAAATGATATAAAGTAATTCTAAAAATAACATTTGAGAGCAAGAAGTGAACATGAAAAAGATTTTATTCCACTTTATATGTTCACACACACACACACCACACAGATTTAAGGGTGTCAGGTTTTGTTGTTTTTTCTAATCATTTTATTCACATTTTAAAACATGCAGGATTTCTAATTGTTTCGGTTAATTCTATTTTTTTTATTTCTCTCAATTATTTTTAGATGCTAACAAAGTTTAATTAAAATATAAGTTATTGCAGCGGCTCTAAATAGCTTTTTTTGCAGCCTGAAGAAGGCTTTAAGGAAATAATCCAATAATGCACTGCTTGCTCTTAAAACTGACTATCCAAATTTGAAAAAAAAACAAAAACAAACATGGACATAATTCTCTCTTTCTATTTTTAAAGTTGTAAATATCATTTCGTTTGTATTGTCTCTGGTCTTGTCAAAATGTATGCTTTACTTTTTGAATAAGTTTGTGCTTGTTAGTTGTAACTTTTGCTCTATGAATAGTTATCATACAAAGTCTCGGCAAACGAGCATCTGCCATACTGTCAGCCTTTTAATTGTTTCAAATGACCTTTCTGCTGTGCTGCTTGTTATTGGTGATGTTAGAGCAAAACATAATACCATCATTACACTATCATCACCAACTTTCCAGGGTCGGGTGGCATTTGTCCCTACCCCCTTGTGGATGTCCATGACTACTACTACTACTCTAACAGATAAATAGACTAAAACTCTGGGTGCATCCGGAATAAACCTGCCTGGAACCAGCTGGTACAGAGGAGAAACCTTAATATTATCTAGAAATCAAAAAAGCCTGGTCCGAGGAACTAACAAAAGCTGGCCACCCTGATCAGTGGGCACTCTACTACATAGTACACTAATTTGCTGCCGATCAAATAAATCATCAATTTGGTAGGCTGAATTAGAATATTCAGATAAAAGTAGGTGTTTTAATGCTGATAAGTTTGTGTTCTTAGAAAACCATTAACTAGGAAAAGTGCTACACCTTTGAGACAAGAAATCCTTTTTAGTTGGAAATTGAAGACGTCTGTGTAGCAACCATTATATAGTTTGAGGATGATGAATGGGAATATAAATAGTCCCATCCAATGTGGTGCTTGTAGGGTGCTGATTGATGCAAATATACCAAAGAATAATAAACTTAGAGATGTTAGTGAGTTAGATGGGTATCAGAGTGATGGCATTTTTTTTTTAAAAAAAAAGAAAACAAAGAAAATTATAGGGGTTAATATATTTTTCTTCTCAAACGTTGTTGTTTACAACTATAGACATTTTGGTTACCATTTCCTGTACTCTGTGTGGCTTTCCATTTATGTCCCTACTAAAACCCTGTTTAGCTGTGGGAGGAAGCCCATGCTGATGGACTTGTATATAGAAAAGCAAGGAAAAAACCATGCTATAGGAAGTTTTCAAATCTGTTTCTAATGGGTAATGGATTCAGGACTTTTTAATGGCAGGCTGGTATGGTGCACACTTAGTCATCTGCCTGCCATCTATACAATTTTCAAAAGCATTAATATGGGCTGAAAAGCTATTGTTTTATTTTCAAGTTTGTCTGCTTGTAAAATTTTAGGCTATAAGAGAGAAACAGTAGAACACAGAATCAGCACAAAAGTAAGTAAGTAAGTAAATAGTTTCTATGCAAAGTTATATATTATTTTATATAACTTACACATGTTAGATAGTAGCATTGTGTGTTTGTGTGGTATTATTATTTGTGGATTATTCATTTCAAGCATTTCTGAGTTGGCTCATAGAAATTTAAGAACTACATTTACAGAATTTTATTTAACATTTTGCATCTGGACATTTAAGTAGAAAAGAAAAAAGAAATAAAATGAATAAAAATAAATTTTTGAAACTATTAATATCTGAAAAACAATACTTAGAAGTAAAGAACCTATGGTAGGAAATGACAACTTACTAAATTTGCAGTAGAATTTAAAGAAAAACATGCTTAATTATTTTTGTTTTTTCCTTGAAATTTAAATTTGAGTTAATGAAATATTGAGAGGAAAATAGTAGAGAAGCGAAATGAAGAAAACTGGAAAAGGAAGGAAAGTGTAGCCATTTAAATTAGCAAAGTTGTTACGTATGCAAAAGAACTAATAAATCTGAGACTTCTAGATTAACTAATGAATCTATCTTCCCATGGAGTGGAAAGAAGAGGAAAAAAAAGCAATAAAATCCAGTTACGTTGCAAAAGAATAATTATTTTTCTGAGGAGGAGGAGAGGAAAAAGAAATAAAAAATCCCAGAAGAAATTGCAGGGTAATTGTTTAGAATTTAAAAATTTCTAAATAGAAAACAGTCATTTAAAATTATTTTTGAGCTGCCTAAAAAGTTGAGACTTTGTTAAGTAATTTAATTTAACCATTTTAAAAGTTTACCTTTTTCTCCAGCATAGATATTACTACTTACTGCTTTTGAGCTCTACTAATTAGGAAATTTAAAAAAAAAAAAAAAAAAAAAAAGTATTATTTTTCCCTTTATATTGCTACGTCGAACATAAATGTAGTTAGTTTTCATTTGGCTGATTTCCTGAGGCTCTGAAAATGAAACAATTAAGTTAACTACCGCTGAAGTACTTTTTTTTGGTACTAATGCTAAATTAGTGGAAAAGGTAACATCAAAATACACTGCTACTTGAAAGAGGCCAGACGTTTGCTGTGTCCACAGTTAATTGCATACCATTTAACTGTATACTGGATCCATTGGTTGATGATGACTTTAAAAAAAGAGAATTGATCACTTCTTTCCTTTTTTTTGACAGGTCCGCCGCTCCAAACTCAAATGTGCCTGGAGAAAGAAGTAGTAAAAAAAAAAAAAAACTTTTTAAGTTTTCTTTTCTTTCTTTCTCTGTTGAAATAATTTAAATGTGAGTCTGTGATTTCTCTCAAGTTTGTGTAAGTTGAAAGTTTTGAAACTTTAACAAAGTTTGATTAAGGGAAAAAAAAATTTTTTTTAAATGAATATTCATTTGCCAAAGAGAGGAATGAAAATCACACACACAGACACACTAAACAATGAGAGTTTATCAATGAAATATTCTATATTTAATAAATAAATTAGTTCGTTAGTATGTTTAGTTAAATGTATATAAGCATGGAGGTATTAAAGTTGTTTTACAAGTCTTCATTGAAATACCCTCCTCTATACTTGATAAGTTATTTTATTGGAAAGTCCACAGTTATGTCCACCAGTTTCTGTAATAGATACAAAGCAGTTTATTTTACCTTCAAAAAGGCTTAACATTTTTAAAAATACAGGTTATGGTTTTAAAAGAAATTAATTGAATTTTGTAGAGTTGTACATTTGTATAAATTGTTTCATAGTTTTATATTTAATCAGCGTTATGAATGATAACATTTCCCTTTCTTGGATTGTTGTTTGTTTTGTGGTTGCTATAGTATGCACGTAGACAACAGTGGAACAGAGTCACTTAAAACAGACCAGTGATGCAATCACAACTTGGAATGTACAGTAATTGGAGATTACACGAATTTTCTTTTTATTGCTAAGTGTTTTCAAGGGTGGGTGGGTTTTTGTTTGTTGTTTATATATATAATTTACTGTACTTTCCAGGTGTTGTTGAAGCTTGAATTCAACTTCTAACTGGAAATATTTCATGAACAGTCAAATCATATTAGCTGTAACACTACCAAACAAAACTAAATACTAACAAGTAACAAGCTTCCAAAACTTCCTACCAACTCATCTGTTCTGGCTCTTTGTTTGGGTTTGTTTTGTTTTTTCATGCCATAGTTTCTTTAAAATCCTGTTTTTACATTTGTCTTTTAAAAATTATTCACTCTTTACCTCATATCCATACAAAGGGAAAGAAAACGTAAGCTATTACTTACAGTAATAAATCTACAAAAGATGTTATTTTATTGATAAACGCATAATAGAATTTCTGAAGATTTATGGCTAAATATTAAATCTGTTTCATTGTTTGTTATCTAGGGAAAAAATAAATAAAAATACAACAATTTAGGAACATACCTGTGTCAGTCACAAAACACAAATTTTCTTTATTTCTTTAAAAAAATAATAATAAAAGCACAACAGTTAGGGAACACACTGTATTTATCAGTGTTCTGGTATTAATTTAAAAATAAGACTATTTTAGAAAATAACAACAATAATAAACCATTATTTAAATTGTTGAGATTAAAGAGTGTCAGTTTTGTATTGTGAATGATGTATATTTTATATTCTTATCAGAATTTGTTTATTTGGTGCCCACAGATTAGATGGACTTTGGAAGAACTGCTCATTATCGTTATTATTGCTAGTTTACCATATTATTTTTATTATTAAAGTTACCCATTTAAAAAAAAATTAACTTTGTTTTCATTAAAGTATATTTAAAATAATAAAAACAATAATATTTAAAATTCAGCTTTTAAAACTAACTTTTATTATTTGTTATTATCAATGTACTTGTGCAGAATTTGAGTCATGGTTACAGTGTTATTATACCATTCTTATTTGTAAAGTTTTAACTAGCACACACACACACTCACACACACACACAAAACAAATTTTGTTGTGAAATAAAATTAACAGAAAATTATTAATTTATCAAAATCAGTACATTTTTGCCAATAACATTACTTTTTAAACTTTCTTAAACATAGAAAAGAAGTAAGACGTGAAATTTATCTGGCTGTTCCCCCAGGTGGAAATTGAGACGGCACAATCAGTGAAGACTTCATGAGATGTTTCAGTTGGTGCTTGTAGACAGATGGACAAACCTGACAGCATTTTTCCTTCCCTTAGAAAAACAACAAAAATAAAACAGTGGGTTTTGATTCTTAAGAACTTCTTAAATGTATTTCTTACTAAGAATTCAAAAATTCATTAGACTGACTGGCAGATTAAAATTTTGCTGCTGTATTTTTTTTCTTTTAAATTTGAAAATTTTCAAGAGAATTAGTCTTTTATTGTTGTAGGAAAAAAACAAAAACAAAATGTTTTGGTGGCTCTAAAACACATTAAATCTACTGTTGTTGTTTGAATGTTTAATATCTGTCTGCTAATCTAGCTAAAGATAAATCTGAATACTGGAGTAATAAAATGCTTCATCCTTGTTTTCTTTTCTGAATTTTTATTAAGTAAAGAGTTGTAAAGCGACAAATTCTTTCAATTTTAACTTGCTATTGTGTGTAACACTTGTAGTAGGCTAAGAAATGTGAATATTTGAGGAGGTTTTGGTTAGCCTTCAAAACATTTTCATGGTGACACAACTGAAGTTTTTAAAATTCTTTTTTGGGAAGGAATACATAACGTTTATTTTTTTATATTAGTGATGTAACATAAATATAAGATGCATAGGAACATTCTCAAATTTAGACATTGGGAAATGCTTTTGCTGCTGCTTTTTTTCCCTTTCTTTGTGTAACGTTTTCTGAAATGATTTTTATTTTCAGACCATGTGGTGGAAGCAGAAATTATAAATATTTTCAAACTAGATTAGGCAAAGTTTATTTTTATTATTTATTTATTTAATTGTCAAAAAGCATAAGTTTAAACAAAAATGTTTTTCTTCTTTGACTTTCTTTATTTGTATTACAGACACAGGGTTACATAGTAGGTACATTTAACTCTCTCTCTCTGTCTGTCTGTCTGTGTGTGTTTTTTTTCTTTTTCCAGGACATTGCCCTTTTTTAGCTACCAAATTTGGTAATGATTAAGGCTCTAAGCTCTTGTGCCCTTTGTTTCCTACTATCTTGTTGTTTATCCCCACCTATATGCACCTAACCTATTTTGTTTTTAATTTTTAGTGAACTGATTGTTCTTTGATTGTGTTATATTATTCTGGTGAACTACTGGTCATACCAAATTTATATATTACATTAATATATTGTTTTTCCAGATTTCAATAGTAAAAAATCTGCATTGGAAACATCAGACATAGTCATTTATTATTTTTTTTATATTTTAAAGAAAAATATACACATTTTCGAGTTAAATATGTGAGTTACTGTAGTTAGATAAGTTAGCTATATGTACAAATGCTGTTGGTTTTTTTAAAATGATAACATAAAAAGACGGTAAGGATTAGTTAGGGTTTGTTTGCTTGGATAAACAAATGAGGCAGCTTTAGTTATGTGAGTATTAAAAACTGTAGGTGAAGAGATACAGATATAAAGTAAGCATCATCAGTATGAAAATAAATTTACTTAGAAAAGGGAGAATTAATGATGATAATTTTGAATTACCTCTCTGTTGAGTAAATACATATCTGTGTGATTTTAAAACCTGCTTATCTGTTCAAATACAGCCTGCCATATCTCCAATGATGATGTTGATAAAATTTTTACTTATGCAAACAACAAAAATAAATCATGTTCGGACAAAATTTAAATATGAGGAAACAAATTTATTGGCAGAATGTGATAGAAAGTTGTTTATCCAAAATAATGTACACACAGATAATTTATGACTGGGAAATTGTAATCAAAGCAAAGTGATAATAGATAAATAGATCTTTGTGGGAAAAGTAAGAAATATTAATTTTTTTTTCTAATTCATTGGGTTATTGTAAAAAATATTCAGAAAACAGGTATGGTGTCAGTTGACAGACTGTGGTTTGAGAGATAAACCAGCAAATCTATGGAAAAAAAAAAAAAAAAAAGAGAGGAAGAAAGTTCAGTGAATTTTATTATTAAGAAAAAAAATAAAAGATTTTAAATGTTTTTTCTTTCAGTCAAAATATGTAGAGATGATGTGTCTTAATTTCAGAAATGAGAGTTGCTTTCACATTATAAAATAACTAATTAAAGAAAATAAATAAATCAACATTGATAACGTACTACATAGGTAGTTTTTATAATCATTAAATGAAAATATGCATTTTAAAAAATTTATTAGTGTTGTACATTACTGGTGTAAAAGCCACACAGTGGAGAAAAAACTCCTTCCTTATCTGTCCAACTGCAAACATGTAATGGTAATTAAGCAGTTAATCAAATATTTTGAATATATATTTTTGTCTTGGGGGGGGGGTTGTCTTCAATTTTTCTGATCTGGCATTGTGTTGATGATGTTATTTTTGGTTCAGAGTTAGAATTTCAAAATCTTACTCAGCTTCCTGTCGCTACTTTTATCTGTTTTCTATCTAATTTGGAAATTGAACCTTATAGGTGTTGTGATTGTCCAGTGGTATACTACTAGACTGTTAAGGATGAGGGATTCGAGTTCAAATCCTGATCTTGGGACTGGCTTGGTTTGCTGTACTCACTTAGCTTGGTTTCTTCTCTTCTGTACCAGATGACTATGGGTTTAATCTGCATTCTCAGGTTTCCCCTCACCTCTAGAAAAAAAAAATGAAGAGTCCTAGTAGAGATTTTCATTAGGTCAGCCAAAGTCCTGGAGTTTACTGGGCATTTTTGTATGATTTTTCAATGTCGTGCTTCCTGCTACCCACTAGTGTTCCATGTAGGTGTCATGACAATCAATCAACCATCTGAATCTTATGCTAAAAGTAAAGCTAGCCAGAAGGCATCCTTTTGAGGGTTTAGTTTATAACTTTAAATTTCAAATATTAAACAGACCTGACCTGAATGCAGATTAAAACTTTTCAATTTAGTTTAAAAATAACTATTATTATTATTATTGTTGTTGTTATTATTATTATAAATGAAGTGTCTGGCCTGTTTTGGGAGTTTGGCAAAAAAAGTGAAGTGACAAAAATGATCAATGCCTAAATTGCAACCTAGTGGTTTCTACTTTTAGCAGATCTGATACTCAATATTGAATAAGGGCTAGTCACGTGCTGGAGGCATTTTATGGCACTCAAACGTGAAAAATAAAATTATAGGTCTTACTAACATTCAGATGGTGTCAGTTGTATATATCTTTATTGAGTTTCAGACATCAAAGAGAGACTGACTTGACTATTTATTTACCTAAAAATCAACAAAAAATTTGTAAACATTACAAATCTGTATAGAGTTGTGTCCCTTTTATTGATATTTCACTAATGAATACTCTTGTGATTATTTTGTTACAGCTAAAGAAATGTGTAAAGCTGTTTTCATTTTAAGATATATTGCTGTAGAATATTTAAAAATTTAAAAAATTTTTGATCAGAGAGGTTTTGATTTTGAAGTTGTATTCAGTAAATTTTTTCATTTCAAAAAATTTTTAATTATAATTATCATTATCATGATTGCTGCATTGTGTTTAACAATGGCAACTATTTCTTGCATTATAGTAGTAGCACCTTCTCTGGTTATTTAAATGAAACTGGTTCAAGATGAATTGCTTACCCATACACCTGTAGCCCTCTGCATGCATTTCCCTGTGTGGGCTTGAATGTTCAAGACTGGCAAATGTAGAAAGATGCAAGATCCTACTATTATGCCTTTGTTTAGCTGTCGGAAGAAACCAGAGCACATGGATGAAAACCATACAGATGGATTGGCACAGAAGAGCAAGAAGAAACCTTGCAGTAAGAGGTCACCAAACTGAACTGGATCCAAAAAAGATATGCACCTGTGCCTTAGCTACAGAAGGCTGTGTGTTCCACTGCCCTTTATCATTATAAGTGGTACTAATGTGATATTTTGTGAAAATCATTACAACTTAATTAAATTAAGTTATTTTGAAAAGCATCGTGATAAATCCATGTAGTAGAAGCAGCTGAAAATACAACTATCTATTAAATAAAATAAATACTAACTTTTGGAAGTGACAGAAGAATAGAGAATTTTGAGACTGTTTTGTGTGAGGATAGGATATCAAACATCAACTTTGAAGACTGCTAGTACTATTGATCATAAACAGTAGTAATAATAATCTGATTTTGGTATTTTGTTTCTTTGCTCTGATATTATTAGTCATTCCAAAGTGATTGCTTGGCTTGGCTTATCTGAGAGGCTCTTAATAAGGATTATGACCTAAAACATAACCCCCTCCTGCTACCTTGTGCATAGTTCGAGTGGAAACAGGTGTGATTTGTTCACCATTTCTATGATCTGGTTTAATGCAACCTGCATCTTTGCTTGTCATAGAGTGTTGCATACATCTGACCATATCTTTAATCTCTGGCAACCCACTTATGGTCAGAATTCTGAGCAGTATTTTCCTAGAAACATTACCATTCAGAAATACCCAAAAGACCATCTCTGATCTGAGCTGATTTTCTATGATTCCTGCTAAACAGTTGTATACAACATTTACAGTGTCCAGAAAATCATTTAGATCATACATAATAATAATAACTAAAAAATGTACCTATGAATTTGTTTCCTTTTCCCCTACATTTTAAAATTTGTCCAGTAAATGTCAACTACACTGAAACATTGTTAGCAGTAAATTTATCTCATGATCATTTTCAGTGAAGGTGCTGCTAGCTAATTAACGGAAAAACGAATGAAAGAATTACAGTTATTTAAACCTCTTCATTGCAGCAACAGCATCTGAAATATACATTGGTGTGCTTAATTTAGCTCTCACTCATTTGTTAGTAACTCTATGTTCACGTAAGCTACTTATGAATGTTTTTCATTATAAAATCAGCATGTATTTTATTTTATTTTTTTTTGCCATGATAAAGCAAATTATTTTGCATGTAGCTATAACCAACAGGATGGATAAAATTATTAGGTGGAATTTAGATTGTGACATTTTGAAAAAATGGATGGTTTATTATTTATGGTTTAAAACTAGACAAACTTTTTTTTTAAAGGATCAAAGACAAAAATTAATTTATTATTATAAATCATAAATATTTCATTTAGCTGAGTGTATTGATTATAAAAAAAAAATGAAAGTAGATGTTGCAATTTACTTTTACTTAGAATTACTTAATACACTTTTTTGTATAAATGTAGATATTCAATAATTATTAAGTTTAATTTTCTTTTAATGTGGTAACAGAACGAATGCTTGCTTGATAATTTTATTTTTTAACACAAATTTTTTATGTTGAAAACTGCAGCAAAAATTTATATATGTGAATGTAGTTTCTACCAACCCAATAACTGCAGCTATTTAGTCATCTAAACATTAGGAAAAACATGGAATCAACTGAATCTGTATTTAATTCATAAAATTTATTTTTTATTTATAATACCGTTAATTGTTGTTTCATTGTCAAACAGATGGGCTAAATTTTTAACATTTAAAAAATTTTAATGTAAATTATTTTTTTTTTCTCAGTTTTTTTAAAATTATTATTATTAAATAGAATTTAACAGGTTTTTAAATTTCATTCTGGCATCTCTCAGTTTCTTTCCCATAACTTTGTGTTGTCTCCAGTAGTGAAAAATTTTTATATTTTGCCCTTTACTCTGTAGGTAACTGTGAAGAGCTAAATGTACACGGATTTCATCTGTATGTTTTTACTATAAGTATTTGAAATTAAGGTAGGAAATTTCTTCCCTCTTTTTTAATTTAAAAGTTCAGGTTATGATTTTAATTAATCGTAAGATTTAAGTTAATGCACTATTTACTTTAATTGTTTTGCTGCTGCAGGCCCAACTGTAAACTGTAGCCTGCTGAACTCCTTGTAAAACAGCCACTCTAATATTAATAGCAATTTTTTAAATATAACTTGACCTGTACCAAAAGTACTGCTTTTATATGCTATACATCGAGAAAACTTAGCAGTAAAACAGTTTTAAAAAAAGTAATAATTTTGTGAATTTTTTCCAATTATATTTTAAAATTTAGTTAAAATGTAGTTAGAAAATAACAGATTTTGTAATTTCTTATTCCATTAAAATTTTCAAGTAGGCACTATATTTTGTGATTTTTTAAATTAGATTTTTAAATTTAGGTAAGTATATTTATTCTTATTTATTTAAACATATTCATTTATGACTTAAGATCCAGAGTTGATTTATTCAAAATTTAATGATATGATAAAAACTGTTTCTCTTAATTACATAGAACACAGCTACGTTACCTGTTATTCAGCTTCTGCTTATTATCTTTGTATTATTTGTAAATTTGAGTGAATAGTTTTCTGAATGCATGGCTTAGATAAAGAATTAATTGCTTTTATTAGTAGTTAATTTATGAAATATTAAAATTAGGAAAAATAAAATTATGGGAAAGAAACTCACATGGAGGGCAGGTGACAAGAATTGATAACAGAAATGCTTGTTATTGTTGTGGATGGGGGCTGGGGCTTTTACCTGACCCAGCTTTGACTATACCCAAATAAAATCTGCACCTAGGGAGTTGGAGGTGGTCAGGTGTGAACCTTTTGTGTACTGTGGTCTGAACCAATATAACTCAGTTAATCAGTCAGGTGTAATGCTGCTAGTCTCTCCTTTCATTTTTGATGTTTGTCCAAGTGTAGGTATTTTAATAAACCATTGAAGTACATTTTTTTTCCATTTGTACAGTTTTGTACTGTAAGTGCTTTACACAGAGAAGTTCAGAACATAGTGGCATTAACTGTAGGGTAACTTTAGTGCTGATATGAAAATCTGTATGAGTTTTGTAAGGATATTTTAAAAAAATGTAAGGACTATTTTCATCACAAGTTTGTGAGAGGATAAGAAATAACTTGAGATCAACGTCTGTCTGTGCTGATTTTATTTTCTAATTTTTTTTTTTTTTACTAATTTGCATATAGATTCATTGGTGAAAATGAGGATAGATGCTGCTTATTCAGAAAGCTGAACATCGCTAAAATTCTAGTTAATAAGGAGTGTACATTCTTTTTTTTTTTAGAGAGAAAAAATGAGGTATTATACTTTTGTGTTTAAAAATGTTTCTTTATACAATTAATCTCTGTGTCTTTAGATATATCTAAATCTAATACATATTTTCAAGTGTTTGTTAGTTTTCATGGCTGAACCGTAGCACCTAGAGGCCCCAAATTTTGGGTGTACGTACTTCAGAATCTGAGCAGGGTTTTAAGCTACTGCACATTGGCCTAAAGCCATTTATTTATTCCCATGCAGCACTGGGTACCCCAGCTAGCATGAAATATACTAGTCGCAGTCACATAGAATTAAAAACAAAATTATATGCCTGATAAATGTGTGTATAAATTTCTTTATTAGGCAGATGTAGAGACTGAAAGATTTGAGCAACTGTGCATACATACTGAGGTTTAAATGTACAAATTATTTAACTGCATGATAACAGAATGTGATACCTGTCTATATCTAGAGAGTCAATAGTGGAGTAATCATTTGATATTCTATTTAGAACCTGCTTTGAACAATGGTTTGGTTCAACTTTTACATAATCTAAAAATGACCCAAAAGGGAAAGAAAGATTTGTAGTTCAAATTGAATGATGTCAGAATGCAATGTGCCCAAAAGTATTTAGCTTACTGTATTTGGCCACACAGTAATTTTCATTATTTATTTTTAAGTTATATGATATTGTCATAACAAATGGAATTTATGTTGATACTTGAAACCATTAAAAAAAATTGTTTTGTGGACATTATCAGCTGATTAATTAAGTTTGTATTAACTAATCCCTGCAAAAAAAAAGTCATTTACAAAAAAACGAACACATTTCTTATTCTAATATTCTCATACATTTGAGTTATTTGTGTAATCCTTGTAATCTATACTCACATATTTTAACTTGTAGATTGCTGAATCTTGTTTAGTGAACATTTGCAAATCTTGGTCACTGAACAGATAATTTGCATATATTGTTCAGGGGAAGGAAAAAAAATCTTGTAAACGCTTCAGAGGCGAAACCAGCCAGATATCATCTTTCTGTCTACTATGTCATTATCAAGATTTTTGCTTAGTTTAAAATGTTTGGTATTTTTTTGTAATTGCTTTTTAAAAAATATATTTGAAACTATTCTACTACAATAAGTTTGAACTAAAAATGCTTCCTACAAGTGAATGCTAAAAACCATGAACTTTTTGCATATGGTTAGGATGGCTGTATTATTTTGGATTGCTCTGTTATTGCTCTTTTTTTTTTATTTGGATTATCTTTGCAATTTTTTTTTTATACATTGAAATTTTATGCAAAATGATCCTGTTAGTTGAACTATTACAAAAAGGAAGTGGTTTCTGTTCCTAATGGAATGACATTACATCACTGAATTCTGTCCTTTATGAAATAGATAAATACTATTGTGGGTTAAACATGGATATTTGTCTGATTTCCCTTCCTAAATTCTAAAAATGGATTTATTTTTGTCACTTTCATTGTTAACAGTAACATTTTTGTTGGATTTTAATGGTTCAGTTTTAACATGGATATCTAATAGCTGGATGGAGTTAGCAGCATTCTCTGAGAAGTTTTTATGTACAAGTTTTGGTTAATTTGCTTTTTGCTTACTGTCAAACAATGATATTAAAAAGGTACAATAACTTTATTCTTTATGTATGTCTTCACATTTAAAATGCTCTGTTGATCTTATTGTTTAGTCTAATTTATTAACAAGGCAAGAAAACATAAGGCTTCCAAGGTAAAAAATAATGGATGTGGGATTTTTTGATCTGCTGACACTGATACTCTTAACAGCCATTGCTGGTTATTTATTTCACTATCCCATTTCTGTTACTTTAAAAATATTTTATAATACTCTCCCTTACAGTCAATTTATCTTAATTTATAATTATGTTCTCTAGTATTTATTTATTTATATTTTTGGTAAAACAGAAAAATAATTATAACTACTTTATTAGCTCGTGTGAGTTTGAACTATGCATAGCAAAACCAAACTTTCTAATTGTTTGGAATAATCTAATTGTTTAAGGACCAATAACTGTGTGTTGTTTTTATATAAAGGGCTCTATAGTTGCATGGCATAGTCAAGATGTGATTGGTAAACAAACTTTGGCCAAGTTTCTGTTGGAGAAATCAGCTTAAAAACAGCTGTGTTGAACCTAGTGGTACTTTGTGCTATTGCCTCGTATATTAAAAAACAAATAAGACTAGAAAGCCAAAGTCATTGTTAATGTAGGTGATGTGAAAAGAAGAGAAAAAATAAATACTTTGTATGTTTAAGATATTAGAAAGAAAAAAAAACTTCATTCTCCAACTAGATAAATTTTCAATTTTAAAACAAGCAAATGGCTTTTGAATCTGAAGGGTTTAAGATTGTACATATGATGAGTAAAGAGATGGAATTCAAAGAAGAAGAAAATAAAGCTATTTGTAAGATACATTTAATGAGTAAAGATTCACTGTGTAGTTGGAAATTGGTGGAGAATCTGGTTTAGTATTTTTGTGGCATCCAAAGAAAATAGCAAAATTTATATATTCACTGCCTGACAAATGTATCAGTGTAGTGTTCCTTTATACATCTGTCAGATTTTTTTTTTTTAATGTACACAAACACGTAGGACTACAAAATACACCATATGACTGGTCAGAGATGGAAATTCGCTCTTAATGGAAAATAGACTGATCCAGTTGTATTCTGACTAGCAAAAAATGTTTTTAAACTAATATCAATTGCCAGTTTGGATTTTTAATGAAATTTAAAACTTTCTGCCAAATTTTCTTTTACTAAATTAAAAAGGAAATAAATAATCTGTGAAATATATATTTTACAAATTTAATTTTGAAAAATTATTCTAAGTCAAACTGCCATGAGAAGTTTTATTAAACAGTGTCGCCTAAATGTGAGATAAATAGACAGAAATTTTCTCCAGATATAAATGTTGCCTTCTCTGCTCTGCAGCTGGTTTGACTTCATGCAAACCAGATGTTTCTCCTCTCTGAAGCTATCCTATGCACATAATTATTTTTTTTTAAATTTGATTTTCAAACTGTTAGAATCTAATTCTTTAATTCAACAATAGATAGTAGTAACCCCGTGCTTCTGAGACCCAATTTTCTAAACCTAGAATGCTGATACCATAACACAGGTAAAAGTTAAAGAAAAATTAAATTACATAAGCTATTTTTTTGGTTGCATCTTAGATAGGGAAGCATAGAAAATTTTTTTTTCAAGTATGTAAAACTTGGATATTTTTTTAATTAAACCTCGATAAAGGGGGGAAAAGTGAAAATAGTTATAAACCTTTTCATTATATATATGAATGCCTTGGTCCGTGTTGGATAAGCTATTATTCTTGCATCATCAAAACAGCCTGGCTTGTTTATTTTAAAATTTTCCATGAGGTCAAAAATTGCATGTATTGTGCATACAGAATTCTCAGACAAAACAGATCAAAGATGTAATGAAAATGTTGCACATGTATATCATCAACTTGTCAACAAACCAGATGGATTTTTTTACTTAATTGGTTATAATATTTCCATTAAATATGAATAAACAAATACAAGTATTATTATAGACAGCAAAAAAAAAAAAAATTTTTTTTTTCCTTCAATTTTAATGGTTTTTTTTGCCTTTTTTAAAGGAGAAACTTTGTATTAAAGGGATTCATAGTTTGTCATTTTCATCATTATTAAGTAAATGTGTACTTTTAGACTATAAAGTTAGATTAAAACAGGTTTTACCTATTCCTTACATATGCATGTAAGTACAGATGAAAGAAACAGAAAAAAAACCTTGGTTACCAATTTAAGAAGAAAAAAAATCTTGTGCTAGAATTAAAAAGTTCATTTAAATTAGTTTTTATTTGTAAATAACATCTTCGGTTTTTAATTCTATATTTAAATCTGGATGTTTGATATTCCAATCAATTTTTTTTTTAAATTTGTAACAACTTTTTCAATAATATAAATTTTGATAATTTATTACCATTTGCTAATGTTTATGAAAAAATGCTAACATTAAAAAAAAATAGTTAGATCAATGTGATTTTTTTAAAAAAAATTCATGTTGTACTTAGGATTGTCTACTTGTTTTATTTTAACTTATTTAAATTAAAGTGGAAAATGACACAGAGACAGAGAGAGAGAGAGAGAGAGTCCCTCCCTCCCTCTCAGGGAATGATATGTAAAATTATATTTTTAATAAATGTCAGTTCAGACTTCACTTTAAGTTGGCTCTAATACAGAATTTTTTAAAACTCATAATTCCATTTCTTGTTATATAGGGAGGTAAAAGTACACTGAATTTAAATATATATATACTTTTAAATGGTACTATTAATAATAATGTTGTTTAATGTTGAGGCTTTTGGAACACACTATCTTAGTGTTTCAGGATGAGAAAAAAGGGTAATGATCACAATGTCTGTTCATATTTGTGCTGCTACTATTTCATGAAGAGAGGAATCTGTTATTTTAAAAAAATCATAAAATGACAAATTTTTTTACTGTAGTGTTGTTTATTGTTCAGAGAGTGATAAGAATGGCCTCCTGACATTCAAAGATTACTTTTTTGGTTTTCACAAGAAAGAAATGAAATTTCTTTTTGCTGGCTTTATTTTGATCATTTTTGTTTTGTTTTTTTTAAATAAAACAGATTGTATTTCGTAGAATTTACATCTAGCATTTTTCTGCATAGAAACTGTAATATAATGATGATGATAAAAAGTAAATTCATTTAAAGTGATGTTTAAAATGTTCGTTCATTCCCTTTTAAAAAACACCATTCACTGTTTTTATCCCTATTTCTAATTTTAAAAATAATCAGTTTTTTTAAAGTTAATATTAACTGTTTGCTTTTTTCTTCTTTATTTAAAAAAAAAAAAAAAATCAGACATACATGTAGACTGGCATCTCCTCCTAACTGCTTGACTGTGGACCTCTACAGCTTTTTTGAATGAGTTGCTTTTAATTTTTCAATCAGAAAATTAAATTTGTATCTGCAGGAGTTGGATAAAAAGTAACTAATAATATTAAATATTATTAATAGTTTCCAGTTCTTTACTTAGTGGAAAGTTCATGCTTTTTATTTGAGAATGTGGAATGTTTGGTTCATTGTAAAAGCAAGTAGCTGAGTTCCACACTTCCATCTGCGTTGTGAATGCTGACTTGCTGAGAAGCTTAGATTAGTTATAGGAAAGCTTAAAACTGTGATACTTACACAGATGTTTAAAATCACAGGTTTATTGAATTATCCCCAGTTTTTCAAAAATGGAAGAGATTTTCCTCAACTGAAAAAAAAATCTCTGCAGCTTTGTGCATGTGAGACTGTTTACAGATATGTCACACACACACATATCCCAAATTTTGTGTATTATTGCACTATAGTTACAGTATGTGCAGCAAAACAAGAGGGAGAAAATCTAAATACAAAAAATTAGAATGAAAGACATTTATTTATTTTTAAAATTATTTAAATTTGTAAAATCTAGCAGTTACAAAGATAACTAAGCTTTAATATGTTGGTCATAGTGTTTTACTTGCTCCTTCAGGCAAGGTAGCATTAGTATTTTTATTGGTTGAGATGCTAATTGTTATGCAGATGTTTTTAAGTTTAAATTCCATACATTTATAATGATGACTATAATGATAAATACCCTTATTATTTATAACAGTGAAACACTTTTATTTTATGTCAAGTTTGAAGTTTTATTCAATAAATATGTTTTTTGGTATTTAGATAGGATAAAATCTGCTGCAGTCAGGTTCTTTTGAATGACAACTGTTCTTTTAACCTTTTCTAAATTAGTGTTAATTTTATCAATTTTTCATTGTTGTACATTGTTCTGAATTTCATTGATTATTATCTTATATATAAAATGTAAATAAATAATATTATAAGCATTTATTAATTTTTTATTTGTTTCATATTAATACTAGTTACTGTGAATATATTGATGAGGAGGGGGGATAATAATAAATAGGTATTTTATTAATTTAACAAGATGGTGTTATTTTTGTTCATTTTGTTTATTATTATTTAGTTATTTTTTTTAAGGTAACTTACATTTCAAACTCCTTTTTACCAGACTCGTTCATGCAGTTGTTTGTGTTGTCTATATTTATTTTTGTCTTATTTACTGGACGGTAATATAAAATAGGCTAACACTGGCTAAATTAAATTTTTTTTTAGATCTTAATATTTTGTTGATATAATACACTGGATATTAAAACTTAATAAACAAACGGAAATGTTCTTTTTTTAGATGTGGTTGAAAACAAAATGAGTGGACTTTCGCCACTTCAAACAAAGAGCAATGAATAATCTAGTTAATTTGTTTTGGACTAATTGAGTGGTGATGGAGAGAGAGAGAGAGAGAGTGGCAGTGGAGAAATGCTTGGAAAAGAATGAATAGGAGGATAGGTGTGTTGTGTGGGGATGGAGAATTAATCTGGTAATTGAACAGGGCTTGGGGAGGGGAGGGGATGAAAACACTCAAAAAGTTCTGAAGGCCATCCACCCTGATTACTGTTGACATTTGTGTTATGCAGAGTCTTGTTTCTGGACCATCAAATAACAAATGGCATTGGAAAAAAATATTTGTTTTTTGTCTGCTGTTTGTGCTTAAAACTTTTTGTGAATTACAATTAAATTTTCTCGTTACTTTTATAAATACAACTTTCCTCTATAAATAATGTGCGTTGTAAACAAAACTACTCAAAATGTTATACAACTTCATTTAAAGTTTATCGTTTGAAATGAACTTGCTATTTTTGGTTCATTTTACTTATTATATTTATTTTAAAAAGTAGAGCATTAGGACAACATTTTAACTAAAAACCTTTTTTTTAATCTCAGTATTTGTTACTCATTCTTTGAAGAGTGCTTTAAATTTCAGGTGTTGAGAGAGAGAGAGAGAATGTGCTGTGTTTTGTATTTTTACAACTCCTTCAAACTCTCATTCTCTAGGTTGATATACGCACATATCCATAAATTATTTATTTATTTATTTTTTCTTTTGATTTATGGAGATTCTGTTAGCTGTATGCCAAAACATCAGGCTCAGATATTTCTGCAAAAGCCATGAACTTATGTCTTGTCTACCTGAATCACATAACTGCTGCCACATCTAACCTGTGATGATGGTCAGGTGCCGAGATATTCGGTGTTGTTTGTTTTAGTGCCATCTCTCAATGCATGATACCTTTCTCTCCCCCCACCAAATTTTTTTTTTCTTTGTGCCTTTTGCACTGCCTTTCCACATCAATCAGCTATTAGCCATACAGCACCAGCACGGAGACACGTGTCCACCGTTCACTCACAACCAGGGGGAGAAAACCAAGGCCAAATCTGATGTCAATATGTATGAACCAAACAGGAGAAGTATGAGGGGCAATTAAGAGGCGCACTCTGATTGGCCAATCATCTGTGACATATATGCATGTCAATTATCTGCCAGCAAGCTATTATTAACCTCGCAGCACATGTTGAAGGCAGCAGGCTGGGTCAGTCATTGTTATTGCTGATCTCGCCAATGTTCTTCTATGCTCACCTGGCCGCTTTCCATGGATTTATTGCTACTCCTAGCTCTGCTACTAGCAGCGTTCCTGGGAGGTAACACCTATCGCCCTGATGGCTTTATGTGGGACTATATTTCGTGTGAGTACACCTTTTTGTTGTTTTTTTTTGTGTACCCCCTGTCTCTGTCTGTCTATCCTTTCAGTACCTTCACATCACATAGGCATTTCATGCACAAATGGGGAGGATGCATTAAAAATAATCTTTAAAATTTGTAAACACAGAACCAAGAAAAAGCGAAAACATTTTCTTTAGAAAAAATTAATTATATATTTTTTTAAAATTACGATTTGCATTTTTTTTTTTGATTTTATTTTTGGATAATATTTCTCCTGTTTCTTTAAAAAAATTTTTTTTAAAAGTCTGTTCGAGCAACTGACAACATAAAAATCTGATGTTTATTCTGAAAATATATACTTTGTGGGATAGTAGGGATAAAAGAGAACTTATCTGCAAAATGTCTAATTTGTACATTAAAGTGTGTATCTTGATGGAAATTCTGTTTCAAAAATGTTCTTTTTCATTATATATATATTGTTAAGTTTGGATTTTTTGTCTTATTTTATTCATACTTTTTGGAAGATGTAAGTCTAGTATTTTTGGGAAACCTGTTGACACTTGGCCCTCCCTCCCTCCTCTTCATCTCTCTCTTCATCCTCTGATAATCACCACTGCATTCATTTTACTATCTGACAGTAAATTAGTTGTGAGCTATAGCTCTCCTACCCTCCGAAGGGATAAAGAGCATTTGTTTTGTTGAATTTTTTTTTTTTTTTTTGTAAGTGCAGATCAACACACTACTCACTACCTATAACCAAATATGTTTGTAGTGTTTTCTCTAGGTGTGGATGCTGCTGCTGCTGCTGCCTTGTAAACAATGACTCAGAATATTCTTTTAAAATATGCACTTTTTGTTTTTTTTTTTTGGTATGGCAAATACAAGAGTCTAATGCTAGTAAGCAGATAGTTCAATCAGGGGATAATTTGTGTGCATTAGTCTGTTGTAAAAAACCAAAACCAAACTCACTATTGTCATAGCGTGTGTGTGTGCGTGCGTGTGTGTGTGTGTGTGTGTGATACTGTGTTGAGGACAAGAATTTCATGACCAGCCCAATATGTTTGTTGGCTATGGATAGATCTCCAGAGACTTGGTGAGAACAGATTCTTCATTATTGTCTTGTGCACTTCTCCACACTTTTGTTATGCTAATGCTCAAACAGAAGAAATGAAGTGTCTAATAATCATCAGCACAAGATACTTGCTTCAGTAGCATGCAGACAGACAGACAGCTATTAGCATTTTGATGCTGCAAGCCACAAGTCAGGTGACAGATAAAATCTAGTAATTGCTAGAAGTTGCAAGGAAACACACAATTAACATGGTCCTTGTTGATGGTTCACCTGTCTGAACGGTGTTAAAAGCTAATTAAGCTACCCATTAGAAAAGGAAAGAAAAAGAAAAACAATGTAGCAAGAAACAACATTGACATAGGTAGTTGGAATTCAGTTTGATGGTTTGAAGATCACTCAGGAACTGGAAGAGCAATTAACTCTGCAGTCTGTTTTCTCACAACTGCTGTATGGCAAGAAAGAGAAAGCTATACCGCATCACTATGACAAACTTTGAACTACTTTTGTTTAATTCTTCAAAAGAAAACTGGGTGTAAATTGTATTCTTAGTATGACCATATCAGCTAGGCCATTGAGTTTTTTGGTAAAAGTAAAATATTTAAATAGAAATAAAAATTTTGTGTGTGTATTTGTGTTGCATTGCATGAAGTTATTACTTTTAATAGTGATTTGGTATATATTTTTTTAAAATAAATTCTTTTATCTAACAAATTATAACAATAATATGATAATGATGGTAAATATGCATATCTGCCATTGATGCTGAATTAAAGATTGCAAGTCTAGTCAGAGTTAAGTGACTTTGTGTTTTTTCCCCTTTTAAATGATAGTTTTTCTCAATTTTAGAAACTTCTAAACAAACCTCAGTCTACTATCCTAAGAGTGATGCTTTGGGGTTTTCTGCAATAAATTTTAATTAGTTAAGAGTGCATATATTTTTTTATATAGGAATAAGTTCTTTCAAAATAATATTCAACATTTTCTGTTTATTTTGCAGAAAATTTCCTTTTCAGTATGATTTAAATATAATTATGAATTTTCAAAATTAGAAAAAAATTACTCATCTAATATCATTATACAAAAATATTGCTTAACTATTACTATTAATAATACAGTATTTTATGTTATTCTGAATTTTAAAAAAATAAACAAGCAACAAATGGCATAAAGATCTATTATTATGATTATTATTAGTTTAGTTTTTTCTGGTTTTCTTAATTGTGTTATGAAAAATTCTAGTATATTTTGGCAGGAGAGAATACAACTAATTTTTTCCCTTGTATCATTTATAGCAATAATTGTGTAGACATATAGCACAGGAAGTTTTGTACAGAAACAATTGAAGCTCTTAAAGTTTTTATGAAGTTATGCACAGGTATTTTTTTTTAGTGTGGATGAATTTTCTTTTGATTTGTACATTGAATATAAGATGGGGAGGATGAGCTCAAAAAAGATGAACAGGTTAGGAGAAGCTGGTATGTTAAAAAGAATACAGCTGCCTGTGCATTGATAAATATGCAATGTATTAAAACCCTCTTTTTTGGTGAAAAATTAAAAATCATCAGTTTGAAATAAATTATAATTTCTCTTTGTGGATAATCATTTTTTTTTATAGAAAAAAAAAACTTTGTTAGGGAAGTGAAGTTTATTGAATGTCTTTTATTAATTAATTAATTTTTTCCCCTAAATAACCAAACAAACTTAGTTGTGGTAAATAAATAAGTATGATTTTATATTTGCTCACGAAAGATCAGTGCTCTTTGTCGTTTACCATGTAGAGCCTAAAAATAATGATGAATGGGTTCATGTTTGAGAGAAGAATGCAAAGCTTTCTCACATTGAATTTATTTAGCATTTAAAAAAAAATTTGCTAAAGAAAAGCACCTTTTGTGGTTAATAGTTATATTTGTTTGGAATGGGATATAGCTTTTTTAAAATTTTTTTTTGGTTTGTGTGCAAACAACAAATTATTCTAATGTAAAACTTTATTCAAGCCAACAAACATCACCTAAGTGTTTAATGAATGATATATGCAAAAAGGGAAAAAAAAATTAGTAATATAGTAATTAATAGAAGTAACCTAATGCAATAAAAACAAGAAATAAGATGCATTTTACATATAGTATTTGAATTTTGTATTGCAAGTGAAGCTACTTGAAGATAAAGTCACTAAATTTAAAGTTCTTAACTAAACATAGTTCTCTAATGATTTATTTTTTCTTTAAGAGAAACTATTTTTATTTATTTATTTTTTCGAGTTGAGTTTTAAATTTTCTTTATTTTTTCTGTAAAACCAAATCCAATCCCTGAACAACACAAGCTATGAAGCAAATGTATATTACGTTGTTTACTCAGGGGTTGATACGTAAACATCAAGGAAGCAAGACAAAATTTACATTTGAATGTGATTGCAGAAATTCAAACTCCTTAATTTTAACTTATAAAATAACATTTACTGCAGAGTTTTGCTGCCCCCAATTGAGAATGGTGACTACAGGGAAAAGGTGGCAGTCATAACAGGTTTTGGGTTTTGTTTCTGCTAGATGAGACAGTGGATAGATAGACTCTGATCTTTGCTGCCTGTTGCAGTACATTCCTGGAAAGCTGATGTGAGTGATGGTGTTAGCAGTTTCTTGGGTTCAGGCCTGGTGGTGGAGAATGTTTAATTGAATATTATCAAAAATTGGTTTAGGGTTTTGTCAGAATAGTGACATAAGTAATGTAAACATGTAGTGTCTGACAACAACATTTATGATATGGATTGGTTTAAATGAAATGATATAAATCGTTCTTTATACTAAAATAATTTGCATAAACGATATTTACTTAAATTTCTTAAAACCATTAATGGTCTTGATCTAATGTTGCTTAAATATAAGAGGAAGATCTGTTTTTAAGCAACAGTTTATACTTTACTAACAAAAAAAAATTCTAACTTATTTTTAGATAAATCAGTCTCTCTCATTGAGACAATTTTAAGTTGTCTGATTCTGTCTGGCAGAACAAAGATACATCCACACAATTTTCTGATTAACTTTTACATTTTTTCTAGAGTTTAATTCTTCCTATTAATCTTTTACCTTACATTCTCTTATTTGAAAATAATTTCTTCAAGTTATTTTATGTATTATTATTATTATATTATTATTATTATTATTATTATTATCTTTGAAATTTATCAGCCTCTTATATGGATTTTCCTGATATCTAAGATAGCTACGTATTCACAATATGATTATTTTCTTTTTTACTAATGAGCTTGTTTATAAATGAGATTTAATTATTTTTGTGTTAATTTTTATTTTTTAATGTAAAATTTTTGGTATATGTATTAATTTTGAGATTGCCATCCTTCTCTACAATTTTTGATTTACTCCCCTTTGGGTATCAGTTTTTTTTTTTTGTTTTTTTTTAAAAACTGAAACATTAATATGATGCACAGATAAATAACAAAATTAGAATTCTCATTATTTAAAAACAGAAATTGAATCTGAAAACTGATTTATTGCTTTGAATGATTGTTTTAGTTAATGTTTTCACTGTGGGTGGGTGTAGAAATTTTTACTTACCATCTGTCTATGATACCTTAAGTAGTTAATTTACTTATGAAAAATAATAAATAAGAGTGCCTCCTTTTTTGAAGTTCTTTTGCCTATCCCACCAGGAAATTAAAATGATGCGACGTAAAGTATACTGAAAAAATCGGAGAATAAAATGTATATTACATGATCAGTTTCAAGCAATGAAATTACTATATTAGAGAGTTGTGTTCCATCATTAAATTGCTGTGTAATTAGCAAGACATCTTCATATGGAAATCAAAGGCATTTGTCACATTTTGTCTACTCAAAAAAAAAAAGATGTATGGCTGTTATGTATCATGGCTGGAACAATTTGTAAGTAGAGAATCTGGTTTACAAAGAAATTTTTTTTAATGCCAGAGGCCACAGTTAAGAGGTGTAGAGGGGACTGTTGTACATGTGCAAAGATGATGGATAAATAACTTTCTTTTACCATTTTATCAGAACAATGATTACAATAATAATAATAATAATTGCCTAGCTTCTGTTTAAAGTTATATGTATGTAGCTTGTTCTAACGTGGCTTTTCCTTTCATTTTACACGCACAGGCCAAACGTTAATCAGTAGATATACAAAAACTTCAAGTTAGTATAGTTTCTAATGCTTAGTTTACTTTTACATTGAAATTTTAGAATTTTAAGTTAAATTTTAAGAAAATGAATATATTAATAAAATGTAGATCAGTTTAGATCTTTATCAATTTTTTTTTTTGCTTCTCAAACTGCAAAACTTTTTTAAAAAATTTATTTTGAAACAAAAAACTTAAAAATTAAAATTTTACGATCATTTTATAGTCACTCAAATGTTTTTACATGTAGCAAGCAGCCTGACCTGCTAGGGTGCTGTAAGTTTCAGTTGATGTTGCTTATACATCATGATGGCTAAAGCCAGGAAATCAACTATTGTAGAGTTTCCTCATCTTACTCTCATGCTTTCAGTCAACAAAAGGTTTGACGAGATAGTGGTGCTACTGTTATTAGCATATCCATGGTCAGACAAAACATGGAAGCAATAGACTGCTAAGGTTGAGGATCAGAGTTCAAACTGGTTGGCATTGGCTGGGTTTGACATACCTCTCTACATGGTAGTTTTTTTGCTCTCTTTTTTACTGGACAGCAGGCACTCCAGTTTCTTCCACATCTGAAAAATGATAAGTTCTTCTTCTATCATGTTTGCTGAATTTGGTGTACACTGAGCACTTTCATATTGACTATGGTTTCTGGTGTCACATCCCCTCTCCATCCCCATCTGGCTATGTTTCTGGATAGAGGGCACAACAACCAACCAAAAAAATAATGAAATGGAAACAAATGCAATGAAAAGCTTTGTCTATTACACTATTCATATATGAAATAATAATATTTTATTATTATTGTTATCCTTATTTTAGAAATTGATATATGGATTACATTGTTATTCATGGTTTGCTTTATACATCCATTTATGATGCATCAATGGACTGACCTTTTTTGGCATTAAATGTTAAAGAAATTAGTGAGTCTATTGAATTCTAAATGTTGGGCAAGAGCATCAAATATTTACTTTGAATGAAAATATGAATAGTTTATTTAGGATTTCATTTGTATCCAAAGCTTCTGTTTAAATGGTTTTTTTTTTTTTTTTTTAAAGAGTTAGTTTGAAATATGGAATTAATTTTGTAATTATAAAATGGGATTCATTGGAAAAGAAAAGAAAATTTAAAGTTTAACCAAACAAATGAAGACAGGCATTATAAAAAATTTTAATTCTAAAGTTAATATTTTATTTTGCTATATAGAGATGTCTTTTTAGTAATAAAAAAATATCAGATTTTCTCATGATAAAACTTTCATTATTAGCATTAATGTTATGGGTTTAAAGAATCCTCTTATCAGTATATTCCTGTAGTCTTGTGTTAATTAAATTATGTAAAACTAAAAAAAATGTAGATTGCTGGAGAAGATTTTAAGGTAAATGTAATTTAGATTGAATGCTGCAAGAAATTAGGAATTTATATAGAGCTTAATTTTAAAAAAAGAAAATTAAGATATATTACAAGTAAACATTTTTGATTCAAGAATGAAGAAAAAAACATGGTACAACTTTTAAATTAAGAACTCAATGATACTATAGAGAAATTAAAAACTAACAAAATCAGTTAACTCGGCTGCTTAGATGAGTTTAATGGGAACATTTTTAAAAGGATACATTTACATAAAATAAAATAATAAAAGATTGGTTTAAAAAGAACTTAAAATGAACAGTTATGAAGGGCCATTCTTTCCTGCACAACATCATGTGTACTGCAGTGGGCTGCAGGTACAAGCTGCTAAGGGCAGAGGCTCAAGACAGTAACTGTTGCTTTACTAGTAACCATTAAAGACCAAACAATAAATACTTAGGGGTTTGAAAAGAAGGAAAAAGAATAGATATATTAATGAGATACAAAAAGATGTTAATTGATCAGAACATCAGGTTTTAAAAAACCTCTTCAATATTAATTTATTACTTTCGGTTATTTAAAATTTGTTTCAAGATATGCAAAGATTTATTCTCTTATTTAAAAAAAAGAAGATGCAAACAAGTAAGTTTTTAATTTAAAAAAAAAAACAAATTGTGTTGCTTTGTGAGAAACCAGTTTGATTTTTATTAGAATTTGTTTTGTGTTAATTATCAATTGTTTATAAAGAGTTTAAACTTTATAAAAATCTACAACAGAATCAGTTTTTAATAAAATTTTCTTTATTTTTTTCTTTAAAATCATTCAGCAGATAGAGAAGTAGTAGAAATTTTCTCTATCTGACTTATAAGCTAAGCCTTTCAGAAAATAAATAAATCTTATGAGAATTATGGTTTGGTGGGATTCTCTCAGAAAAAGAGCATGAGACTGCAGTTAAAGGTAAATAGCTGTACTTCTGAATGGGTTGCCACCTGGATAAAGAGATAACAGCCCCATCATTGAGTTGTTTTGGATACCTCGGAAATATTTTTGTTTCCATGTTAATGTCTGCATATAATGAGCAAACATTTTAACCAGTTTTGTAGACTTTTTCCATTGTTTAAAATATAACTTTGAATTTTGTCTTCCTTTAAAAATATAATAAAATAATTAAAACAACAACAACAACAAAAACCTGAAAAATTAAGTTTAACAGATGTAATTCATGGAAAAACACCATCACCAGTACAAACAGCCATACTATGTGTGGAAAACTGTTTCTACAGATTCTATTATTTGCTTTGATAAAGAAACCATAATGGCAAACCAATTGTTGTGGTATTTATGCTTAAACAGTTTTGAAGACAAATTAATGCTTTCTGTTGTCAGCTGAAAGCTTTTGTGTATTTCTAGTGAAAAGCTAATACAATGGTAATGGAAACAATGAAAGAAACTCCTACTAAGGGTAACTACCACATTGCTTTAATTTGGATGTCTCCGATGAGCAGCAGTTAATTATTAAATTATTGAAACTCTTGAAAAGAAGAACTTCAAGAAGTTCCTGACTTTGAAATTGTAGAAGATTTAAATAATAAAAGAACAATGAAACTATTATACTGGGAGGTGGGAGATATTGTAAAATAGGGAAATACTCGTTTGAGGTAGTTATTTGAACTGTCTAGAGTTAAATAGAAAGCAGGGAAAAAAAAAATGGATTTCTCTCACTCTCTCTCTCAGAAATTTTTCTTTTTAATTTGAAAGGATTATTTTTTATCTTAGGGTGATCTTATTTAAACAAATCTGGAAACTCTCACTTGCTTTATGTTTGGGTTAGGAAATTTTGCTACCTCTGGATGTGGATCTTCATCCTGTAGTCAGTCAGTCACCAGGATCAGTTGGTTATCATGTTACACTAATGTCACAGCTAAATGAAACTCACTCAGGTAGACCAACCCTTCACATCTAGACAGATTAGTAAAAAATTAGAATGCTAAGTTGACTTATCTTATGGACACACTACAGGCTATATTTGGTTATCTATGCATTGAAATCTAAAGCTAAAAACGAGAGGTTACATGTTCCTTATTCCTACCAAAACGATGAGTAGGTTTGTTTTAGCTAATCTTGTTTCTGCAATGCTGACTTCCACTACCTGCATTCTGCTTTTTACAACTTGGCTACTGTTAGTTTTCTTTCAGCAAGGGCAGGAATGAGAAGTATGGCACCTGACTAGTACTGATCCTGCTGATGTGTTCAGATTTATGGAGTCATTTAAATAGTAGTTTTTTTCTTAAAGGATACATTCATTTTCAAGAATTAAGTTTTAAAAAAAAACACAACCCCTCCACCTCCCGTTTAGTTTTCGTTATTTGAAGACTGATAATTTCTATAAAAAAAACCTTTTTTTTTAAAAATAGTATTAAATAATATTCTTTATTGGATATACTATAAAGCTTCTATTTGTAAATCAGTTCTAAAAAAAAAAAAAAAAATTACAATAAAATATCCACTCTACCAACCACAAAGCTTCATTATCTCCAATCATAATACTGCATGACTTATGGCATTCATGGATGATTGCTTTTGTGAGCAAAACTTCATCTCTCATCACTGGCGGGCTCCGTTGTGCATTTTTAATGAAACATCATGCATTAGTGGTCGGGAATAAAGTTGGAAACAAGATGTGAAAATTTGTTCTCATATGTATATATATAATTTACTGGGAGAGTTGAATGTAGGCAGATTGGTTTTGTCATCATTATTGGATGTTGGGAAAATGATTGATATTAAAAATTTAAGCATTGGCAACATTTCTGCTTTTCTTATTTCGTGATGCATTAAGATTAAAATTTAAACCTGATTAAAAGTTAGTTGTCTTGGGCTTTTGATACTGCCATTATGAGTTTATACCAGGTATACAAAGAAATACCAATACCCCTCCCCTCTTTAAAAAAATTTATTAATCTACCTGATCAAATTGAACTAAAATGTAATTTTATTTGTGCATTCTGAAGCCTAGAGCAAAATAGGTATTGTATTTAATGAAAACTAGTGCTTAGAAAAAATATTAGTAGTGACTGATGGGCAAAATATATCTGAGATACATTTAGTTTATTTTAATACTGGGAATTGATTTATAGACTGAAGAAGGAAGAAAATGAAAATATAAATTAATTGGTGCTCTAAAATTTAGTTTGTGTAGCAGTTTTACTGGATAATTAAATCTTAATATATATTTTTTTAAATAAGAATTGAGCTCTGTTCATTTAAACTTCTAATTTAGATGTTATGAGTTATGAGGCATAGCCTAGTATGTATTGAAAACATGGGAGAGAAAATAAAATTTAATACAAATTTTTTTTTTAGAAAAGGTCATTAATTATAAGGTGAAACAAATGGCATTTTGTATGGATCCTTGATTCCTCACTTTGAATTGTCACATGTGGAAATAACTTTCTTGTACATGTGAATGGAAAACATTTATTTCTGAGAAGTTAAATTGTTGAAATACATCTGTATAAATGAGGATTAAAAATAACTGAGACAAATTTGTACCTGAGTCAAGCCAGGCACTGTGTGGCTATGCAATATTTTAAGGTGCACCTACTAATTATGCAGGGTTAAGTATTCTAGTGAGATATTTTCTCCATTTTGATGAGTTGGAGAATTTTTCTGTTCTTTTTAAAACTCCAATGCTTGGAAGTCATTGGATTGAGAAAGAGATAGGGGAATATGTACAGACTGCATTGTCAGGGCTTTTCCATACACGTTTTTTAAAAAAATTGGTTGGGGCGGGGAGAGAGAAAAAAGAGCATGCCTAGATTGTATGGTAATTCATTCATGCAGTCATTAAATAATGACTGTAGATTACTTATTAATTGCCTGAAATACCTTTTAGAAGCATTTGACTTTTGCTCAATATTAGATTAGTGTATGTCAGTACTGTGAGCTGTCCACCAAAATACTGGACCAGTGATGGTGACTTAGCAGAGATAGCAGGAAAGAACTATTACATTATATATACCTTCATCAATTATCATCTGTCAGAGTGAACATTTATCAGATTTTCCTATTGCTTTCAATCTTTCTTTTTTTTTTTTTTTGTCCTGAGGGAAACATTAACAAAAAATGTTCAAGTTTCATGCTTAAAAAATCTGTTTCTATTTATTGCTATATATTTTTTTCTTTTCTAAAACCCCAATGCCTATAATATTCTTGTCATATTAGATGAATGAAATAAACTACAGTAACGTGACAATTTTTTTTTTTATGCCTAACTTGTGGTAATTGCTCAGATTCTTTGTGGTTTTGAACTCATGCAAGTTTGTCACATGAATAAATTACTTTCATTTATTTTGTGTTAAAGAAAATTCTTTAGCAGATGGAGATTACTGAATGGTTATAATTATATTGATAGAAGTTGATTAATCTTACTTCATTTGACCATGATAGTGACTTAGTTAATGATAACCCCATTTTTTTGTTTGTTTGTTTCTGAACGCATTTCATTAACGTGATTAATGTTTAAAATTATTTGTTGTTTTTTGTGAGTTTGAGAAGAAAATTGTCTGGAAATGCAGTTTACTATAAATTCCATTTACTAGGGATTTTCAAGTGAAACCTTGCTGAAATAGCATTGTTGTAAATGTACTGGACCGGGTTTCATTGTAACATCCCTTGTACCTAACTGGTTTGCAGACATAGCTAAAAAATTAGTGTTTGAGATGGTTGTATGTTTTGAGAAGATTTCCATCAAGGCAAAATATAGTAAATGCTTGAACTTAAGTATGATTGATTTTTCTAAAACAAAGAAATAATGCCAGGTATGAAAATTTTATGTTTTGTTTTCTTGACAAGCATTGGTTGGCAGGTGAGATGTACCCCGTAGGTGTGTAGAGTTTTGTCACGAATTTAGTTTGTGAATTTCAGGATGAACAGACAATACATTATATGGATACACAACATTAGAAGCTGCTCTGCTTGTAGTTTTTTTTATCTGCTGGAAGTCTGAGATGTAGATACGTTTCGGTTTTATGACTGTTAGACAAAAAACAGATGACATATACAGGTGGTATTTTTGGAATAGAAATAGAACATGAACAAGTTTTTTTGAGATGTGCTGCAGCAGATACTTAGACAATCAAATGCTGTATCTTATTAGTCTTCGGTTTTCCAAAAGATTGTAATTATGATTATTTGTCATACAATCTAAAATTAACCAAATCAAATAGAGAAGCATGTCTACATGAAAATGCATGTTAAAAAAAGCAATAGCTAAAAAACTTACCATATGTGACTGTCCCATCCTTCCTTTGTAGAAATAACTAAGGCTAATCAGAATGTAAGTATCTCCCTGCTTGATTGTTAAAACAATATATAGAATATATTAACAATTGCATTCTTAATTTAAACTTTTCTAAGAATTTATTTCTTCCATATTACAGTTTCTTTAAATATAAACAATCTTGCTGCTTTGAGACATAGGCAGCCCAAGGTTATTGCTATTATTATTTTTGTTTAGCTTGCCAAAGCTCAATATATTATGAATGGAATCTTGGAAATTCCAAGAGTATAGTTTTTCCTGTTCTAAATCGATTTGTAATATAGTTTGGTTCTGACATGCATGCATGAATCTGGTGGCGGTTCTCGTTTTGCTTTATATGAAAAAGTTTATAATTTAAATAACAAAATAATCTCATTTTTATATCTTTTCTTTCTTAATGCTGACTATACAGCTGATGTTTGCATCTTCACAATTTCATTCATGTGAGATAAAAGTGAAGGGAATTCAAAATGTTCTGTTGCAGTTTGGTTTATCTGGAGAAGTGGAGTCTAATTTGGTTTGTCATGAAGTGATGGAAAAACAGGCAGTAGAATAAGTTGGATTTAACTGAAAAATTAAATTGGCATTAGATGTTTGTAAAACATGCAAATTTGATTAAATTTTTGTGAAAGCTTGATTAAAAGCTGATCACATTATTAGGTTTGTTGCAGGTTTAATTATTGTTAAAATCCAAATTACGTGCTATACTGGTACTAATAAGTTTCAACTTGTTTCTGTTATCTTTTCTGTACTTAGTCTGTTGGCTTGGGTCAGGAGAGACTGTAATAAACAGTAAATCTGTTCTGTGTAAGCTACCTATAGTAAACAAAATAATTTGTAGAGATTTCTACTTTAATTCTAGTGGATATCACAAATCATTTTTTGGTAGCTTAATTAAAAAATTAAATCCCACTGGTATCATCCGTAAAATTAAATGAAGAATATTTTAGATATTTAGTCAGATTAAAGGGATTCTTGTGACTTCTGAATAATTATACAGTGAGCTGAATATTTGAGATTTTTAAGTGTGCAAAGTTATTATTACTAATTGTTTTTAAATTATTTCTTAACTCTTACTATGCCAGCTGTGAAACTGATCCTGTTGCCATGTTTTTTGAGAAATGATCTGGCGCTTGATTGTTTTTTTCCCAAATAGTTTCGATTGAAGAGAATGGCAGTACAAACCAGCCATTCTGGATTGTTGGACAGTAATAAAGGTTGACAAAGGTCATGAGGGTGTTTCAGGTCAGCAGTTTGCCTAAATGGTTACAGAAGAGGTAGATAATCTCAATATTTGGGAGAATTTCTATTGAGGGGGACTGCTTTGATACCAAATAAAACATTTATAAAAAAAAAGAAAAGAAAAAAATTTCAGATGATTTCAACAGAATTGTTGGTTAGAAATATATTTATTTTTAAATGCTTGCAAGATGCAGTACAGTAAAATGTAGGCATAAAGACAGAATTAAAGAAACATTTAAAAATACTATTATTATTCCACGATACAGCAATTTAGTGAAAACCAACTCTAGGAAAGTTACTTCATCTGAAACTGCATAAATATTTTATATAGTGAATTCTATCTTAACTGAGGTAATTGATGTGTACCTTTTCAGTCAATAGATATTTTTTTGGTTAATAAAAATTCAAATTTATTTAGGAGATTAAGTACATTTCTTTAAGGTTTTCTTTTTGGAATTTAAGGAAAAAGTTCATTGTATGACTGAATAATAAATTAATCATAAATAATTTCAAATTTAAGATGAATGAAAAAAAAAAACAGTAGTAAAAATATTAAACATGATATAATGTCCTATATTAATCAGCCAATAGTGTAGCAACATCTCTCTACCTGTGGTTGTATCATTTTTATATCACGTGAGACATGTAAACACATTCCAAATCATGTAAAACTGTTCTGTTAGGTGACATTTTTGGGAAATCAAATCAGCTGACCAGAATTTTTGGTAAACTATTCTATTACCCAAATATTTCTTGCTTTAGTTTTTATTTTAGTCTCTGGAATATTCTGATTGCCAGAATTTTGGTTAAGAGGGTTTACTTTGCTAAATATATTATGAACACACATGTACACAAAAAGATTATATTGTTGATGATATAATTAAATTTATTGATTGAATTCTCAGCATACTATTGTACAGATGTACTTTTAAAATGCATTAGAATTTTAGCATTTTTTAATCCTACATAAATAGTTAAGTACTTACATCCTCCTATAGTATTGAATTGTATGTTAATAGCTAACTTATTCACAAGTTATGATTTTCATTTTCTTCAGAAACACAGGTCCCCATCATGAACTTCGTGATGATACCGAGTCAGTAAATCATCTTTTTGCGTTACCATTGTCATCTAAATGTAAAATACATTTTCAATAGTTCTCTATATGCTGGCTGCCTTGCAGATATTGTTAAAGTACAGTTAAAAGATTGAAAAGGCATGGTCCTTTATTTAATTAAAAATGCTGATAGCTTCTGTTAAATTATCATCTTTTAGTCTTTAGGTGGTGAACTGTGTGTGCTAACTTTTTTGTTTTCTTTATTGGTGGGTTTTCATTCTTGAGATGGGAAGAATACTGCTTTGTGCATTGGCAATATGAAAGTAGCTAGCAGCAGCCCAGACAAGACAGTTTTAACTAGTGATGCTGAAGTACATGAGCAAATACTGGCTTCAATGTTGTTTTAGGGGAGGGCTTGCCAGATGAGCCGCCCAGTGTTGTTGACAGCTAGTGGCAGACATGGTCCAGAGGTGTGAATCACAACATTGTTTTTGCTTTGGAATTTGAAAGTGAAATAACATGGAGAATAATTCACTGTTCACATAAGGCTCTGCCAGACAACAGTCAAACATGCATGCAACAGTTATGTATAAAAATGAACAATGTTATTGCTGACAGCCACAGAATTAACTTCAGGATACAAAAAAAGAAAAGGGAGGCAAAAATAAATTGAACGACTGTACCAAATATGAATACTATAAGTTGGAAAATAAATGACCTCAGGGATGTTATGCCGTACAGAATGAAAATGTCAGTCCTGAATGGGAACAGTGAATGTCAAATGAGAACATTTAGTTATCAATTTAAACAAATTTTAAAAAAAAAATAGTGTTTTAAAAAAAATGTTTTTTTTTTTTAAATTTTCTTTTTTTAAGACCAGTTCTGATTTTCATGATCTCAAATGATTGGAAGTTCACATGTGGCTAGATTAAAAACTGGAAACTTGCATTCAGTTCAGAGATTGTCAATTTAAAAAGAAAAAAAAAAATATTTTTTTTTAAGGGAGTTTTAAAGAAATTTTAAAATTGATTTCTGTTGTAATTACGTTCTTCAAACTGAAAGGAGAACTGTTGCATTTTATTTTATTTTATTTAGGGGGGTAATTCACTATCAGAAAATATATGCAGTAAACTGAATTATTCAAATATTTGAGTTTGCACAGTCATTTTGTAATGAATTGTGATAGTATCATACTACAAAGTGAGCTCCCTGACTGCATTATACATTTTCATGCTGTCACGAAATCAGTATCATTCATAAAAAAAATTCATAAAAAAAAAAGAAATAGAAGAGAAAAGACAGCATTTGTAAAAGTGTTTTAAATTTAGGGAGGTAATCATATTTACATCATGCACACAGTTATCACATTTGCTAAAATATGAATTTTAAAAACAAAAACTTACTATTAAATATGTTTAGCATTGGTAATTATTTGCTATTATGTAGTTTTTGCTTGCTAAAATTTAACTTTGGAAATTTGTCTGAAAATTAATGTATTTTTAAATTTAAAAAAAAATTGAGATGCCTGGAGATTATTTTTTTTCCAGGATTAATGTTAACCTTCCAAAGTTTGTGCGCTAACATTTTGTTTTGAATGTCTATCTAAAGCATCTTTACTGCTTTTTTTGTTGAAGTTGAGGAATTTTTTTCTGAATTTATTATCACCCAGCCGGGCAGCAAGAGTTTAAAAAAATGTAACAAGTAAATAATGCTAAGAATGAAATAATAATCTATGTGATTGGATTCATTCTTAGGCAAACACTGAACAACCAGAGTAACTTTACTTTTATTGTGATCTCTGACCCAGAAGTGCATAGCAGTGGGTGATTTCACAACATATTTTAAATAAAGATTACTTTGCAGGGAAAAAAAACTAAAACTAAATAGTTTATACAGTATTAAAATATTCAAGGAAGAATTGAAAATATAAAAAAAAAACTTCAAATATGTCACTAGTTGAAACCTGTCTTCTGTTGTAGCAAATTGTGGCATACTTTCTGCTAAAAGGTAGCAATGCATGTGACACAGTAGCATATGTTGAAATGTCATGGCCATGTCACCGATTGCTTAGTCATCAGAACTTTGTGATTATCATGATGTTTTCATAACAAGGAGGCAGATGTAGTGATTTCAGACATTTTGACTGACTGTTGATGCCAAATAAAAACATTGTATTATTGATAAAAAGAACGAACAACTTGAAAACATCAAGATGATTTGATTTTCTCCTAAAAGTATCACATGTGAATAACAATTTAGATTTTAAAAATATGGGATCAAAATAAATTTCTTTAAAAAGTAAAAAAAAAAAAGTAGTGTTTGGCAGGCAATCAGTCTTTTAATTGTTTACTTATGGCAGAGTAATTCCATTTAAAATATTAAAATGGTATTAACAAATTTTTAGGATCAAGATCCTGTTGATTTGTTTCATCACTCAGTCTCTTTGTATAAGCAAGAGTACACAGTTCATGTCCTTGTGCTACCTATAAGAAATGAATGCTGATTACTTCACTCTTGTTTTAAGAAAATGAAATTCCACACATTCTACTAAAAATAAATGTAATAATTACAAATTTAATTAATTTTTTTCTTTGTAAAATTTAGCAATCACAAAATAACCAGATATCTGTGCAGTCTATAAATAATGACTGAAATAATTGATTCTTCTATGAAACATATTGGTCCCTTGCAGTAAATTAAGTGGTAGGAGTAAGTGAATTGGGAGCACCAACATTGTTCAGATAGTTAGCCATGAATAGAATGAAAGGGTAGGTAAGTCATTGGTGTCCATTCCTTAATATGTGTTGGCAGACAAAGTTCATGTTGGAATTGATAATTTACCTGAAACAGCAGCTGTGACAATTTATTCTAGACTTAACACAGCACATGGGTTTCTTTAGTAGTACTTTTAATTGTCATCTTTGTACTCTTGTCCAGCTTTGAAAAATGAGTGGTAATTTTGGCATAAAGGGACCCTTTTTGACTAAAGGAGAGCTTCTCCTCAAATCTGATTAGGGTGTGAACATCTATGAACTTAACTTAAGTCAAACTGTAGCCAGGCATTTAGAGATACTGCTACTGTTTTATGCAGTCAGGCCATTCATTGGTGGTGTTCACAACTTTCTCAAAATTGCTTATAATGCAGCATAAAACAGGATTAGCAATTTTTACAAAAGCATTTATTGTAGCAAGTATGTTTTACTCTTGGTATTTAGCAAACCATCTTTTATTGTTGTCTTTGGTGAGTCAGACTCATTCTGATGTATGCATGATGACCAGGTCAGATGGTTCACTTTGGCTAATCCAAGGATTGGAGGATACAAGATGGTGGCAAGAATGTTAATCTTTTCAGGAGCCTGGGTGAGGTTACATTTTCACTAAAATGATTACCACTCTACAGTTAGATGGATTCAGGTTAACAAGATAAAAGTTGGCATTTTTCTTTTAATACTCAGAATTAAAATCAAAAGATTACTAAAAATGTGTAAAGCATAATATTTAAAAAAAAAAACAAACTAAACGACAAAAAACACTTAATATGTTACTGTCCTTTATTTTCTGTGATAAAATGTCCAAGCATCTTTGATATTCCTTTTTTTTTTTTTTTCAAAATTTTGTCAAGATAGATGAAGTGATTATATTCTTGAGGGAAAAAAATCAAATTAAGAAGAAAATTTCCATTTCTACATAGTAACTGTAAAAGTAATTGTCTTTTAGAGTATACATTGTTTGTTTTAGAAATCAAATGTTATGTTTCATGTACAGATCTGATATTTGAATGGCAACATAGAAACTGTTTTAAAAAAATTAATCAATAAAAATTACTTTTTTAAAAATATCTTTCATCTCCACAGAAATAATTTTTTTTAAAAATGGGGGAAATAAGTGAATGGTGTGAAGGTGTAGCTAGGGAATTCAGATAGATTTCACCATCTCTCTAGGGAGAATTGAGCTTTGCACATTCAGTAAGAATTAGGACAATTACACTGTCTAAATCTAATGAACAAAGGGCTGCTAAAATCATTAGTAGGCTTGGGAATGAGACATAGAATAAATTCTTAATAAGTTTGCTATGCTATGAAAGAAAAGTATAGTTGCCATTACAGATAGCTTCTAGATTAGATAAAATACTCAGTTGGTATTCTTGATAGAACTCACTGACAGGTTGTGGTGGTGGTGGTGGCGTCTCTGACCCCATAGCTGCCTACAGTTCAGGGACTACTGGCACCAATGTTAGAATATCTCTTTGTAGTAAGACGGTTATTCTATGGCCTCAGTGGGCCCAAAGGCTTTTATTTCCTCTGTAGACTTTGCCAGACAATATAAAGTTGAATAGATGTTTATATTTAATCATCTAGTACAGACGTAGAATTATCTTTAACCTGCTCGCTCAATGTTTATGTTTCACAAGATAGACCAGGCCCTTTTACTTTAGAATAAGAGTTCTTGCAAAATTTTGTATCTAGGTATTATGAGACAGATTGTATAATAATAATAATAATAATAATAGTTGTATTTTTGCATTTTCTTTAATGGATTTTTAATACATTCATGTTTGGGGAGGGAACCTTTCGCAATTAAAATGAAAAACTGAAAGTTGGGTAAAAACCAGAATCTATTAACTTGGTTTTCCATGATTATTTACTGGAACTCAGTCATAGTTCCAATATGGATTTATGGAACATGGCAATCAGTTGGATTCATTTTATTCTACTAGCATTATAAATACAGCCATTAGTTGTACGCCATATTGAAATAAGAGATGAGGCAACAATTACCATTCATGAAGTTTCTTTCAAGCCATTAAATATGAAAAAAAAAACAACAAAAAAAAACAAACTAATAAACAGAAAATGCTTGGACATTTAAAATGTCCAGTGAAGAAGAATCTTGCTAACACTATCAACTCGCTCACATGCAATACCCAGGGGTACTGCATAGAAAGGTGTACAACAAACATGACTTAATTGTTGTCAACTGTTTAAATCAGAAGATGCCCAAAGATAAGTAATCCTACATCAAGGATCATTCATATACAGAGGGGCATGTTGACATGGGAAGAGATAATGGAATTCTACCTTGGCAGTGATAAAGGTTTGTAAGTGTTGCTTGACATGCCAGCATAGAACTCTGAGAATACTGCTGTGCTTAACAAACTGATTGTTTCCCTTGTGGGTTCTAGACTTGCCTAGTATGGTCACGTTACAAGAAGATAATATGCACTACCTCCAAAGATTAGTTGAACATCAAAAGGACATAAAACCATAAACATCTAAAGTAAATGAGAGACCTGAAGTTTCTTTACGAAAGTTTAATGAACTTCATGTAGTGTTTTATTACCATAAATGTATGGTTTAATATTGTGGATGTGGATAACATTTTTGTTGTAAATGCTATTATTTTTTTTTTTTCAGAGTTAATTCACTGTTCATGTAGATTGGTTAAAAATTTTATGCTTTACTGAAGACATTTCATGACTGAAGTCTGCTAATAAAACATGCTTTCCACACACACACACACACACACACACACACAATATGATATTTGCTGCAGGCAAACATGCAGTGGTTAAGTGAAGTGACAAGAAGTCTATCTACTGTGCATTACATCAAACTGTGGTGACTTCCCCTCTTTAAAGCATGCTTTTGACTTTTTAGAGCTTGAAGTAAAACTAACTTGTGATTGGTTTTAAAGTTTTTATGTTGAATATTTGTTTTGACTACCACAATATTAAAATTCTGGCAGAAAGTTTAACCTTAGAAAAGTTAACACATGATATTAATACATGCCGCCTAGTTGCAAAAGAATTAATATGACTCAAATTATGTCTGTGTTGCATAGCTGAAAATTTGAAAGGGGGGTTTACAATATAAATGGGTTAATTTCCAGTGTTATAAATTAACTTTAATCATGCATATTTTTCTAATAAACCTTTTTTTAAGTGAGAGGGTAATGAAAAATACCCAAGTCATGGATTTCTCCAAAGGCATACATCCAAATATGAGATACTGTTGTTAAAGTAAACTTTAAAGGTCTGCAGATGTTTTAGCATTTTTAAATGTGGGAATCTAAATCAGTGGATTTCTTAACAGGATTAGCTTGAAAAGGAATGCTGCTGAAGGAATAAGATCTTCATCTTCAGGGTAATCTGTGCAGAAATCCATTTGCTCCTCTGGGTCTGTTTTGCCTTGTTATTGATAGTAAAATGATCACCCTTTGGGTAGGCAAAGTTATCTTCCTTTATCAAATAAGGTTTTTTTTTTTTATTTTTCTCTAAATTAAAAAAAAAATTAAAATAAAATAATAATCAAAATTTATCATGACACAAAACTCAGTTTTTGATTCTTTGTGTATCATTTTTTGATTGATATATGTAAGAGGGAAGGATTTAGATTAGTCTTCCTGTGGATTAATTTATCTGCAACTCCCTCTGTCATTCTTTGTTTGAGGTTCTGATAAGATAATGAAGATTTAGGATTATTTGTGGATTTTTATATGGTAATATAATTAGGTCTGCCTATTTTCTTTTCCTCACAAATAGCAGGAAATACTTTTACAAATTCTCTAGACATTAGCGAATAGATTAAAATAAAGAACAGCATTTATTTATTTAGAGAGCAGGGTTCAGCTTTCAGCATGTGACCCTTAGATCTATACTATCTACAGCATTTTCTTCTGAAACCTTTTGTAAATAGAAGTTTTGGAAAATTTTTAATGTTTAAAAATTATCTTTAGCTTGGGGGTATGCTTTATTTATCACAAACAAAGAAAAACTTTCTAAATCCATGAAAAAAGAGAAAGAAATGAAATTGACATTTAGTCAGATTTAGCTTTCTTATAAGATAGATAGTATACAACCTGTTGCATACTTGCCTTCATTTAAAAAATAATAAAATAGTTTATACATGTATACTCAAAACTATGTAGATTATACTTCATATTTTGTTTTATTTATTTTTCCTAATATGAATAATGAGACCTGGCTTAATCTTCTTAAGAAAAGAAAAGAAAAGGAGTGCTTTGCCTTTTGTTTAAATTATTTTAGCTTAAAAATTATGAAATTGGTTTTAAAAAATTGTTTAAAGGATTATTAAAACAAAAAATATTTAACCAATAAGGCTTGACATATGTGACTTCCATAAGCAAGATGAGGTAAAATTTGTAAATGTAAGTAAGACCTGTTACCCTCTTTCTTCCATCTTGTGAATAGGAATTTTCTCTAAAACAGGTAATGTTATGAAGAATTTTGAGCTTATCAGTAGTTCTTTTTAGAAAGTAAACAATGAAAAATAAACTATTCAAAATTTAAATTTTGTTCTAACTTTTCTTTAGGTAGTGCAATAGTCAGGTCAGATAGGCAGATGTGAAATGGCGTTAATTTTAGCTGGAAAAAATCATCTTCACATGAAAACAAAAACCCTCCCAAGAAACCAGTAATTGTTTGGCACTGTTTCTAGTTTAGTGGTAGGTCTACTGAATGTCAGTTTATTTGTTAGCATTTATAGCTGGAAATTAAGGTATGGAAGACCTGGAGGGGGGGTCCTGAAGTGGTGCAGGGTAGTAGCTCAAATGTATAACAACATTTTATTTTCCCCCATTGTAAAATTTTTTTAACAACCACCCCTATAGCAATCAAGGCCATTATTGTTTAAACAGTTAAATTATGTACATGTTTGTAATGGCATTTGAGGTTTAAAAATGTTATGAAACTGTTATTCTACTTAAATTATTAGTGAACAGTAATGACATATTTGAGAGAAGAATAAGAACTTTTTTGTAAACCAAGAAATTAGGAAACTAATGCTAAACAAACAAAACAAATCAAGCCTTGATAAGATATTTCTAAATGGAAGTTTTCAGTTATATGTTGTAACTCTTTGAAGGTGCTTAGATTGGCTTCATGTTTATTTTCTTGGTGATTATAGAGAACAGGGTATATTGAAGATGGCTGACAAGATGGAGATAAAAATAAACAATCACTTGTGCTCAGAATCAAAGGTGGATAAGATGTAGCATTGTGTTGCATTAATATATTTATATTTCTCAATTTGTTCAATGACTTATTGTTATAGTAGTGTTGTCTATTTGTTCATTCTTTTTTTTTTCAATGACTTTCTCCTAGTTTTAATCTTAAGAATATCTGGTAGGAACTTTGCTACAAGATAAACTGTTATGAAAGTCAGATCTGTTTATGTGCAGAAGGAGCTATTTTCAAGTAGTAAAACTATCTAGATTGATTTGTTATATTCATTTAGAAGTACTATGTTGAGGAAAGAGAGATTGGTGAGAGAAGATTGAAGAGTTAGATGGTTTACTGCATGTTTTGAGTTTTTGCTTTTCTTCAGTTGCATTTTCATTAGTTTCTCATTGTGCCCACAATCAGACCTGGGTGTTCTTGTGTTATCCAAGGACAATTATGAGGTTATTGTGCCACTACTTTTTGTTTGACTGAGGGCTGTTATAGTCAGCTCCAAGGAAATTTACCATTATTGTTTTTCTCTCCATCTCCTACATTAAAACCTATTAAATGGCTACATATTTCCTGGAGTGATGATCGTGGTATGTGAGTTGCTGACAAGTCTGGCTATCTGTTGTTTTGTTTTTTAGCTAGCTGATCAGACTAACAATTCACAGAAAAAGTTTTCTTGTGATGCCAAGAAATTTTTCAGTTGTTCAAATGATAAACAAATCCTGAAGGAAACCCTAGTATGGTCAGCCATTTCACAACATGCCAAACTTATTATTAAGACCAGTTATAGAAAAAAATACTTGAAATTATCAGATGATTGCTGGTGCAAATTAGGATTTCTATTCCTGCCAAAATTACATTGTTATGAACATGGTTTTATTGTCACCTGTGTTGAATGAAACAGTTTTGTTCTCAAGGGAAAATGAATTTTTTTATTAATTTCATAGACTAGCAGCAATAGTAGTATTTAAGAAGTGACATACAAAAAAGCTAATGAAATTGTTTTTTCATGATTAGATGTATGACCACTTTGAAAGACCTAACTAATTGTTTTCATCTCCAGTACTGTACCCTTTTAATTGTTATAGCAAAATTATCATCGCAGTTGAATTGGATTGAGATTATTGTGATGTTCCCATGGTTAGATGGTATCTATGGTAGTTTAATATTATAATGATTGAAATAGATTAACATTATCGAATTGGTGACAGTAGATCTAAGATGTGACATTTCAGTGGCTTAAGATTAATCATGGTGACTATACAATGGTGGACAGATTTGAATGAGTTTGTTTGGCTTCATACATTGGTTTAAAAAGAAAAAGATAGACCCCAGAGTTGGTTGAAGCAAAATGTTTATCTGTGTCAATAACTTGGTGGTGGGGGGAGAGGGACACTTGTGATATGTTTGTTGGAAGTGAGAAGAATGCAATTTGCAGAGATGAGGCTTCTGTGTAATTCAGTAAGCTAGGTACTTTAAAACGCTTTTCAACTTTATCTATACAGAACAATGCCAGGCTGAAGTGTTCACATTTGTGTTCTCTTAAGATGACTGCAATGACAAATATTTTTTTTTCTTTTATCAGCAAAAGATTTTATCTGGATTTTCTGTCTCTGTTTACTGGCAGTAGTGAATAAAGTGCATACGTAGCTTAAGAAAACTGTACAAAATATTGGAGTTGGCATGAAATAAGAGTTTGTAATGTGACCGTGAAAAAAAACCAAATCTTCCCTCAAGAAAAAAAGACCTGGAAATTTTGACTTATACGCTTTAATGTACAGGGCGGTGCAAACTATAGGGGATTTCATGGTCTTGGCAGCAATGTGAAAAGATTGGTTAATTGATCCTTACTACTTTGATGCCAGTGTAACTGGTGAAACATCTGCAAATGCTACAGACATTTTTAATACTCATTCCAGACAACATTCAATGACACATTGGGAAAATCTGTGGTTTCAACAGACTGCATCACCACAATTTGTAATCATTGTTCATGACTTAAATATGCCATTCCTGGACAAGTGGATTGGATGGTGAAATCTTGTCGGATGGCTTTTGTTTCTATGGGGGAATATCACAAGTCAGTTGTCTACATTGACCATCTCAGAAACACAAAGTAATGGAAGAAGAAATTCAGATCTGCATGTGCACAAATAAACGTCAAGGTGTTAAGAAATATTCAAACATCACGTGTACAATCAAATTGAAACTGTTTGAAAGTTGATGGCCAATAATTTGAACATTTACCCTGATTGACCTTACGGTGTATGGCTTTTGTACCAGCATATATTTAACTTAATTGTTCTTTTCCCTGAAGTATAGCATACTATACTGTGTATTCCATTTGTACAATTTAAGAAGGGAAATTTTCTTCTCGGGCTTGTTTGGAAAAATAACAACAAAAAGTAACTTTTGAAGCCTATTTAAGTTGTAAGATGAATTAAAAAAATATAAATGGCACTATACATCAGTGTTTTATGTACTTATGATATCCAAGGCTTCTCATACTCTTTCTTGAACTGGAACAAAGGATATAAGATGGCAATGAGAATGATTTATTTAAGCATTAAGAAGTGTAATATGGATTGAAAATCCTCCAAATTTCAAGCAAGAATGCCATATGACTATTGAGTCTTTAGATTGGCATTAACTTGAGCTCCAAATAAATACTTATTTGTTTAGCTAATTATACCTTACCATGTGCTGCACAATTTTCAGAAATTATGTATTAGCTAACTCTTCTTGATTGCAGAATTCAACTTTACCCACACTAGTCACTAGACTTTCCTTTTTATCATCTAAAATGACCACATTGTTTTTCTGAAACTGTCATTGGTTTTGAACAAGTGACACAATTATCTGATTTCTGGCCTGGAATCAGTGTTGATCACTGAAAATTGAATGACCATGACTTGGTAAAGTTTGTGTGCTAATCATTTCATTTGTAGCAAGCTCTGCACTTAATTACACTGATAGATTTATCTCAGAAAAACAAGGAAAATTCTGAAGAAAAAAAAAACCCCATATATACTTGAAGACTTTATTTGTTGCTAGGGACTCCGGATAATGTTGGCTTTTCCAATTCTTAATCAGGACTGGAAAAAGACACTTTCCTGATCAGGATTAGATCTTGTAAAACCAGGCAGTGGCAATGATGTTATGCTGGATGTGACTCAACTTTACTGGATGTTAAGTAGAGTATGTAACTGGACAAACTAGCCTGACCATTTATAAATTAGTGATACGAGGTCAGAGGATCATACCTATTGGATGCACTTTGCCAAATTACTGAAAGGTATGACTGTGTAGGAAGAAAGCATTTACCTTTTTGTTGCAAAATTAGTGTGTGACGAAGATTTTCAATGGTGATATATAATATACACTAATATTTATGTAATGTAAAACAGTGGTATGTATTTGTTCTGTGTATTAATAAGTGTTTTAACCATTTACAGATTGATATAAAATGGATCTGTTTATCTTTGGTGATAGGCATTTAGTCAGTACTTATTGATTTGTTTTTAGTCAAATTTAAAACTGTAACATTTTCATTTTCCTTCCTATTAAATATACTCTTGCCATCCTTTTGGAAGTTATATTCAGAAAAGGCATTGTTGACAAAATGGCAATGGTTATAGGTTAATTACTTTCCATGCATATTTATCTAACAGAAACATTTGTTAGTGTTTCTCGAGTTGGCTGAATAAACCTGTTTACCAATTGAAGATATTACAGGATCAAGGCTGAGTGCCACAGTTGTGGTAGGCTCTGTTTGGCATACCTTCCTGGCATGTTTTTTTAAATCCCCATTAGCTGCTTATGTAAGTTTCCACATTGCTCTGGTTTCTTTCCACATCAAAAACTGAAAATTCATTTGCCAAAGTCAGAGGAGCTGGGATGTCTTGTGGTACAGGATGAGCAGTGCTCTCTAGTTGAAACCTGCAATGCTGTGTTAGGAAATGGTCTCCAATATAGAGTGGCTATCTCTGTTGTGTTGTCACCTGTCTCAGAGTGGCATTTGAGCCTTCTTTCTCTAGTTAGCCATTCGTTTCTTTCTGGCTGGTGGTTAGATTTTGATTCCCTGTTAGATTTTAAAAAAAATATAATGAAAACAGCAGCTAAGTTTGTTCTGTAGTTGTTTTTGCTGTAATGATAGCCCTATTTTGTGTTAGCTTTGACTTTTTCAGGCTAAATTTTTTGTATTTAAACAATTGTGTACACGTAGTATTTGTGCATTACTTATAATTTTTTGATAGAGACTAATTTTTCTATCATTGAATGGATTTATTTATTATTTGTTTGTTTTTTTTAACTTTGATTTTCCCTCTTTTAAAAACAAAAACAAACTTAAATTATATTTTGTTGTTGCTTTTAGATCGCTAGAATAATTTAGGAAATCCTTTGTGGATTTCAATATAGATAAATGTTGTAGTTTTAAAACAAAACAAAATATACAGGTATATTTTTTCTCTTTTGTGTAAATCTTTGCACAATGTCTGAAAACTATTTCTGAAACATTTCTAAATTAATATTTTTTGCTATTTAAATTTTAAAATTGAATATTTTTAATCATCATCATTCATATATCACAGCATTTTATTCATGTTTACATTATATTTTTGAGCTATGCAATTATCAGCATGAAATTTCTAATCTCCTAGTTTCTTTGTGTATTGCTAACTATCAATTTTTATAAACACCATCCTTAACAGCAGCCAAGCATTCAATGAAGGTCTTGCTGATTTCGAGCATTACTTGATATCTTTAGCCATGGTGTGTTCTGTCATCCGAGTTATTATATTTGGGAACTCCCCAACTTTTTCCTGGGTTGTACTATATTTCTTGAATTTCTTTTTCTGTGAAGATTTCATTGCACTTTTAATACACAGTTTTCTCTTAAAGATTTAAAAGATATATATATTTCCTGAATCTTTCACATATCCTACTCTAACATTTGATTTGCTGCGCATATCTCTCTTATCTTGCTAATGCTTTGTTATCTATGGAAATGTATTGTTATCATAGCTACCAGCTGGTGAAAATATACCAGGATGTTTTATGGAAATAAAGCATCATCTGGAGTTAGCATTGTATATTCCTTTCTTATACAGATTACAATATCTATTTATTTTATTTCTTATCCATAAACCAATTTGTATGTTGAAAATTTGACAAAATATTTGGTTTGGAACTTTGTCTTTTCTTCTTACAGGGTTGGTTCAGCAACATTAAATTTGTTGTGCCAGAATACCTGATGGTGGTAGTAGTCAGAAAAAAACTATAATTTCACTGATGCTACAGTAATACAAATGAAGAAAGTAGATTGTACTATTAAAGCATAAGCATCCCTGCATTCCTATCTGCCTTGTTGAAATAAAGCATCTTATGTATTCGTAAAACACAGCTAATTAGCTAATATATATATTTTTTGTCTACTTTATAATATCAACAGGTGGATGTAGTGTGCTATTAATTTTATTTTCTCTCAGGAGTACAATAGTAAAAAGAATACTGAAAATCATGCCAAAACCTTTGAATTTCCTTTGAGAAATTAACTGGTTTAAAAAAAAAAAAAATCAGGAAAATAGTGCTAAATGTCTGTATTGCAAGAATTTGGAGAGAAACTATGACCAAGGAAAATATGGGTGAAATTTTGATGGATTTGGCTGAGTTTCTTAAGCAGTGTATGTAGACTGGTGAAAACTGTCTGTGAAATGACTTGTTCCATACCATTGTTGTCAATGTGTGACATGGCTTTTATGCTGTTTGAAAAGAACCACTCAGGTGGGACATCTATAGTCAGAATCTCAGTTGAAGAAATGTTTCCATCTGGATGAGCTATTAATTTTCAACGACAACTCATGAGCTGTCAATGTCAATAATTCAGACAGATTTGTGTGAATGAGTGGAACACCGTGAGATGATGGTCAGTCAGTTGCTGATTTAATTTCCCTTGTTTTTATTAATGGTTTCTTGTTTTGGACAGAGTGGCTATGCTTGATGCCAGATTAGAGGTATGGCTCAGCAGGTGAAAGTCACATCTCTGACTTTCATCTCGGAGTTCAATGAATAGGTAGGCAGGGCATTCAACCAACAACTGTCCTCTCTTTCTTTCTGTATTTTTCTCTCTGTTTCTGTCTGTCTGTCTATCTCTCTCTCTCTCTCTCTCACACACACACACTTGAAGCTGGTGTTTATCTGCTTGTGCACTGACTAATCATTGGCAGAGAACCCACTGGAATTGGAAGGGCACATCAGTAGGGCCTAAAACTAACTGCATTAAATACTATCCCATGATTCATCTATATTATCAGAAGTGCATAATGGATCATAAAGCATCACCGGTGACAGCATGTTATCTGATGTATTTAAAGTGCATTAAGTACTTCAGGATAAACACTGAATCAATAGAACCTTTGCTTTGACACTTCCATTGTTTCTTCATGAAAGCCCCTGCCAGAAAAGAAAAGAAGCTTCACAATTTTTTTTTTTTGTCAGGAATGAGCAAACAATGATTTCTATCAAGAAAATGCCATACTTCCTTATGATTATTGATCAGTGTTGGTGCAAGGAGGCAATTATGAAATGACTGTGACAGTTAGTATGACGGTGAATGGACACTGTTTTTCAGAGCCTAGCTTCTCCCTTTTCTGCCTTCTCCTTTCCCAATAGAAGTGAGGGGAGGAGGGGTGCAAATGAATGCTGACCATTCTGGTAAATAATACACTGCCAATCAATAGCTTGGCTGCCATGGTTTTCACAGAGACTTTAATAACAAGGTCAATCGTGATTGCTAGATAATTCCGCTCTTGTAATGTGACACAAACAAGGTTACTGCTCTGCTTTTCTTTACACTGGAAAATAATCCAGAGCTCACTTGGCTTAGATTTTAAAACTTTTAGCAGCAAGTGCTACTGAAACCGTATTCACATAATTGGGTTCTTTAGTTTGACTTAGTTTTTTTTATTTATTTTACTTTATTTTATTTTTTACATTTAACAAAATAGATGGTCAGTTGTGGTCAGGAAGATAATGTGCTATTTGAGGTAAATTTCAAAATTTAAAAATATACATGTTATTACACTTTTATAAACAAATACACACACCATTTATCTTCAGGAAACAATGTAATAACTTCAACTGTGAAATGCCCTGTAATCATCTTTAGAAAGAAACGATTTTAATAATTTAATTTAATTTTTAAATTTACATCTTGACATTTTATTTCTGTTTTCTGAGGACTGACTCTGGTGATGGTAAGACAAGATGATCATTAAGCAGAGATATTTCTTCTTTTTTTTTTATATGTGTTATGCTAATGTTGGGGTAGGTGTGTGAAAGCTAATAAAAAATAGAGAGAGAGAGAGAGTAAGCTGTCATTAAAAAAATAAAACAAAGTCTGAGGCATTTGTTCTTTGTGAAAGTCAGGAGATACCATGGAAACTAGAAATTTCTATTTTGGAATCAGTGAATGCATTTTTATTCTGGCTGGGGGAAGAAACAAGACAGTAAATAACAACAATTTAATTTTACCTAATTCTTTAAATTTCTGCAGTTGGAAATTATTTTATACATTGATTAAAGGAAGATTCAGATTGAATTTTTACACAAATTTTAAGTTTTGTATTAATACAAATAAACGGTTTACACATACTTTGGAAACAACAGATGCTAACTTTGATTTTTATTCTTAGTGGAGGAAAATACTGGCCTAAAAATGGTGGTAGTCTTTAAGGAGCCCCACAGATTATTTGGATCTGTCTTAAATAATTGTTCATAGGTTGAATATGACAATATTAATTTTTAATTGTGCAGTTCTGACTTTTATTTATAACATGAAAAGTTTTAAGAGTAAAATATGGTAATTGGCTAAACTTTCATTTTTTTTTTTTTTTTTAAGAATCTAGATTTTTAGGGAATTATCTTTTTTTAAAAAAACATTTTTGTTTACATATCCATAATATAATACCTGTTTTGAGTAGAATTCTCCTATTGTTATGAGGTATTTAATAAATTTTGAATCTTGCTGTTTTGTTTGTTTTTCTTTATAGGTGCAATTCAATTTTAGTTCTATATTTTTTATTTGTCAATATATCACTTAATAATTGTCATGAAAATTTAAGTCAGTGCTGCATTCATATTATTTTATTTACATATTTATTTTTGTGTGTGCACATTTATGATTTTGGCCATAGTAGTAAGTATTAGAATAAATAACCTGAGTTGTATGTGTGATCTACTACATGAGATGGATTTTTTCATTAGTTCAGTTGAGTTTGTTCCATCATCCTGGGAAGTAGTAGATTTTTCTCCAAATCTTGCATCATTCTAACTCAGTGTCTGGAAATCTGATCGAAAGTGAGTGTGCACATGGGAGGGAGAGGGTTAATGTTTAATTTGCAGTGTTGAGTCTGCATATTGCAGGTGGGAGAGAGAATTGGTATAGGTCCGTGAATGGCTTTGTAGGTTTGAAGTGGTTTTTATTGAGAGATCATAATATTTTTACCCTAGATTTGAATTTCCATAAACAATAACAATTTTTGTTGAGCTTTTCATGAAACAAAACAGTGATATATTTGTTGTATCTGAAGTTAGTGGAACAAATTTAGATACACTATTATATATATATAATTTTTTAAATCAAAAAGAAAATGAGTGAACTATGCTGATGAGTAATGAATGTTTTTCTGGTTTATTATTATTTTTCAATGCTTTTCACTTGGCTCTCCTAGTTTCCTTTGCAGGTAGATACAGTATCTGATATGTTGTGAGGTTTAGGGCACTTCCACACAACTACTTAATGTTCCATGGTGTTTGTGAAAGTGTGACTGTGCAATTCACAGGGATGGGTTCCTTGTAAAACTATCTAATCTTTTAGATTGAATGATTGAGATTTATTGAGAACTTCACCAGGCGATCCTTTCATGGTACCTTCTGGGACACTCATTGCATCAGTAAGAACTGATTTCTGCAATCAACTGGCAGTCATTGTCTTTCCTTCCGGAGATCAGGTGGCCTGTGCTCAGTCCTCCTCCTAGTTGTGAAAAGTAAACAGACTCGCAAAACTAGTCACATAAATAAGGATGTGATTGTACAAAACAAACAATCATTGCCATTGATGACTGAGGTAATCAATTCTAGTCACACACTTGCCATGCCTCCTTTTTTGACTTGTATATTAGTGATCTGTGAGATTGAGAGAGAGAGAGATTAATGAAATAATCAAATAGATGATCTATACTGTTTTGTTGTGTGCTAAAGAAATATTTTGCCATTTAAAGTATTTTAATATGTTTACTCAATGAAACTATTTTATAGCCTGAAAGCTCACTATTTACACTCAAACATTTTGCATGTTTTAAAGTAGAATCTTTGCTCTTTACATACACAGTTTTTTTCATTGAAATATGCAAGGCAAGTAAAAATAACAATTTTTTTGTTTTGAATGGGTTAAATTTTAGTTATTTCAACAAATATTTGTATGTGTTAAGATCCATCATGATGATATGATATAATTAAATATATTTACAGTGGTGGTTAAAATGATCACTTTTCATTGTGGATTATAATGTAAAAATTCATTTTTAACACTTGATATTTGTAGGTCCTGTGTGCTAAACATCAAAGTTGTCCCTCTCTCTTGGTTTGTAGCTATAGAATAATAAAGCAGTGAATGTTGTTAAATGCACACATCACAGTATTGTTCTGACTAAGGAATGTTATTTCAACAAGAAATATTTAAATGATGAATCAGAAACAAATCAGATGCTTCAGCATTGAAATAATCAAAATATTATTACATAAATAAAATTATAATTATTTCAGGTGATGCAATAATTTTGACCATACTGTATATATAAAATTATAATAACAAGGAAATGTTCTGAAGCTATCCATCATATTCTTTAAAGGTCATTCAAATAAGACCAGATATATTTGTACTATCAATTCTTGGTTTTATAATTTGTGACTTTCTGTGTGAGGACTGAAACTCTTTTGCTATTTGCCTTATGACCTACCCACTATGGTTGTGGCAGCCAAGAGTCTATACCCTACATGGTTATATGCCAGAAAATTTCTAACTACACTAATTGTCCTTGTTGACATTACAGTGTTTTGAAATATGCTGTGCTCTTTTTCTTGTCATTAGTCTACTGATTAATAATAACATTATGGTTTTACAGTAAATCATGCCTTTTGCTTGAACATCCTTGATGCAAACCTAACTTTAGTCCAGTAATTGTTCAAGAGGCTGCAAAACTTTACATGAGTTGAGATTTCTTACCTCTCTCTGTAAATAACTTGAATAATAACATCAGCATTTGAATTCATTTTAGAATTAATAAAATTGTGAGTATTAATAAGAATTTTAAAAAATCATTACTAGAAATATTTTTAATGATTTATTTTAGTCCATAAACAAAATTATTCTCATTATTTTGTAAATGTTCCTTTATTATTTTTCTATTTTGAGCATTTTATCAAGTTGACAATTAGTATTTTAAAATTTTTAACTTATTTTGCTTAATAACTTAATTTGGAGTTCATAGCCATGAACTATACATAATTATCTGAAAGGAGAAGGAAGAAAGAAACAAGAAACAAAAGTAAGATGGAGATTAGTTTTAAAATAATAAGTTTCTAGTATTCTAGTATTTCCCCCAACTGGTAGAGTTAATTCATTTTATTAAAAACTATTTGTGGTTATACCAGACTATACAATAGAAATTACTTATCACAATGTTGTATTTCATTAATGAAAAATGAAATACTTCTTATTTGCTATAAGTTTATTCTTTAAATAATACACATTGACCATGTTGTTAATTTGTTTCCATAAAAAAGAATATTAAAAAACGTATTTATGCAAAGCATTCATTCTTTCTTTCTTCTCTCTCCTGATGTGTTTTGGAGTTGATCTGTTCAAAGAAAATATCCTCCAGGTTAAGCAATAACAAAAATAAGGATTTTAAAAATGTGTATGGACTGGATAAATTTATGGAAAGCAGCTTTATTGTAGTAGTTACTGGGATAAAAATTAAGTGTAATAAAATGTTAAGATTACCTTCAAATTTAAATGTCTGAATATATAGCTTAATAGACTGACAGATTAAAAACAGCATTAAATAAATTAAATTACATAAGTGACCTCTTTATGAAGTAGTTTTGTTTAAAAAAAAAATTTTTTTTTGTGAAATTTTAAAGAAAAAAAATTAGTACTTTGGTCTAAATTGTAGGACAGACCATCATTAACGACTCTCAAACCAAGAGAGGGTAGCCAGTGGTCCATTAGTTAAGCACGCCTCTCTGACATGGTTCCTTCTCTTCATCAGATGTTCATGTAAGTTTTCTCTTGGTACTCTGGTTTCCTCCCACATCTGAAATGAGTTTTAGTAGGGGTTTCCCTGCCAAAATCAACATGCCAGGCTTTTTGTGGCACAGGATTGGCAATTCCTTCTGGCAGATATCTGTGGAATTATGCTTTCTTCATCAGGGTTGTCTCCCTTGTAGTCATTTGATGTAATAAAAAAAAACAACAAGAAATTAGTACAAAAATTCAAATATATTAAATATGACTTTGTTTTCTTAAATGTTTGGGAATTTATTACCAATAATTTTATATTTTTAAAATTTTTGCATAAATGGGGGAAAATATCTTATAAACTGTCATTTTTTCTGTTAAAAAATTGGAATTTTTTCATTTTTAACCCCCCCCCCCTTTCCTGGTTCCCTGTTGCATGATAGATCATATGATAACAGATACTTTTATCTGAAATCTTTTATTTTGCAATGATCTGAAAGAAAAATCCAAGGAAAATGCATATAACCTTTTGGTCACAATGATGATAAATAGCTTAATGCAAGTATAAAACTGCTAAATGTGATGGGAACTGCTGCTGCTGCTTTTGTAGTTGTCTCAAGTTGTTGATTATCAGTCAAACAATGTTGTTGCAGGAGAGCATGCAAGGCAACCCACCTTCTCAGCGTTGTGCAATGGAAGACAACAACCGATTAAACTTAGAAATTTTGCAAGAGATATTTGTGGTGCTTGTTAAATTTATTCAGTTTAATTATCCTCTTGGATAAAAAAAACAAAACATGAAAAGACCAGCTGACAAAGAGCATGGAGAAACCAGAAATTGGGAAATTCAGGGGGTGGAGAGTGTAAAGTTGAGGTTTAATGTCCAATTTGATCAGAGTGCGCCCTGGACAATATATGTACTTGAGCTGGTGCTCGTCTGTTTATTCAGCTGTGTCTTGTAACAGACTGCAATTGTACTTTTCCACTAAGCTTGCTTGCGATAATGGCATAAACCAACTGTGAGCGTGCCATTAATGAAACTTTAATCAGCTGAACCAACGCCATATTTCTGCATAGTAAAGCAGCACTATGACGGCTTCATTTTTAATTTATAAATACGTCCCCATTAAAATAAGAGAGGTTGGAGTGTTGGGAGGGAAGAGAAAGAGAAGCAAAGAATGGAAAAATTGATTTTTTTTTTTTTTTCAAACATGATCAGCTGTTTTTGACCTCCAGAGAAATTCAAATGAGTCAGCGAGCTAGAGAGAAGGGAATTTGAGGAAAATCAGGAAGAGAGACAGAAAATGATGAAACAATTATAAAAATGAATGGTGGTGATCATCATATTGTCAATGCATTCTTGTTGTTGTTTTTGAAATTTTAAATCTAATATAAACATTACTTTATAATTCCATATTTTAGGGTATTGCTCCTGAGAGAAAGAAATACAAAAAATTGGGAGCATTATTACAACACCCTATGGTCAATTAATGGTGTTTAATTTTTTTAAAAAACCCCCCAGCAAACATCAAATTAGAAAGCCCTCATATTTCAAGTGTTTATATACATTAATTAATCTGAGAGTATGAAGTTTGTTAAGGGATCTGGTAACAGTTATTAAAAATGATACATCTACTGCTGTTTAAAATGTTTATTGAAATAATTTTCCAATTTTTATTTTATGAAATTATATAAAGAATAGGCTACAAAATGCATAATTTAAAAAGATCTCTAACAACTTTTTGGAAAGGGGACAGATTTTAATGTTGCTAGATCTGGCTTTCATTCACCTGTCACAAGCTGTTTTATTTTAACTGCTGCTGAAAAGTTTTAATTATTTTCTCACTTATATTGGCAAATACAAAGAAACATTTTTTCATATTTTCTTTGATATTTCTTTCTAATGCAGTTTTTTAAAATTTTTGAAAAAAATTATTATATAAAATCAACTTAATATAAAATTTATTGCAATTAAGAATTCAACTTTGTTCTTGACTACATAAAAAAAAAATACATTTTTTGTCATCATGATATGCAAGTAAACTACTAAATTTAATTTTAGTTTGAAATACATTTCTCTGTTGGCATTTATTATTATTATTATTGTATTTTTGCTCCAGTTAGATTTCATTGTAGAGCCAAAGATTGCTCTCGCCCAAATGCTGTATATAACTGTGACTAGCCTGTGTAAAATGGTGGTTGTGTTCATTATAAGTAACCATGTCAAGTGCCCCTTTACTGTTTTTTCACAGGCACTGCTTGTAATTGACAATTTACGATGGATGCGAACAGTCAGTCAAAATTATTAGCTGTATAAAGTGTTGTTTGCAAATTTAATCAGGCATGTGTTAGCTGAAAAATATTTTGGCAGTGGAATGTTGTATGCATTTAGGTACGACTAAAAGAATGTGATTTTGAGTCTTGTTGGAAAGGACAGGGGAGACAGTGGTTACAATTTGTCTGTTAAATGTAGCATTTTGTAGATAGAAGAAACTGTTTGTTTGAGTTCTTCTGTTTTGGAATTAAATTCTTACATTTCAGGATTATTTTAAAACATGCAGTAAGTACAATAAATGATTTACTATAAGTGCAATAATCCTTTATTCAAAACTTGGTAAACCTACCAGATGTGGATAGGCATTGACTATCAACCATTTGTGAGGAATTGCAACCTTGAGAAGAGAGTTGTATGTTGCATACTAAGATCACAGATATCTAAGACTGCTGTAATTGACAGTCATACATTAATAAACTACTGTAGTAGATATGAATCAATGTGCTATATATTAATATTTGATAATTCATGTTAGCAATAGATAAATGCACACACATGCATGTACAGTAGACAACTGCAGTTTTAAAAATCCGTAATTACACTATTTATATAACAGGCAGTTTTTTGATTGTCATTACTAAAATTCAAAATGCTCAGTGTCTGGGCCATTTCAGATAGACATTTCATCCAAATCACTATTTTTTGGCTGGTGAAAAGTTTTGTAGCTGTCCATGGCTTCCTTAGTTTCACTCAACATAAAAATGACAATATTTCATCTTTCTGTATCTTTAGATCCTAACTTATTGTTGTACACATCATACTCTCATAGCTGCTTAACTGATGCACTGCAGTCTAGTTTCTTAAGTAACTCTACCTTTTTAGCAGTGATTAGTGCATGATGCCGCTTCTTACTTTTAAAAATATTTCCCTTATTTATGTCTTTTTATTTTGAACATAATTAAGATGAGGGGATCAAAACAAGAGAATAAAACACAATGGAAAAAGCAGCTTTCAAAAGGGTTGGATCATATATTCAGATGTAAATACAGTTGAGACCCATAATGCCATCAAAACAGCAGCTGGACTGAAAACTAGTCTGCAGTATTACCAAAATGAAGTGGTGGGACCAAGAATCACTCGCATGTGTTGGTTTTTGGGAATAAATTTTTAAAATTTTATTTGGAAATTTTTTTTAAATTTTTGGTTTTGGGGATTTTGGATATGATAGTTTTTACTGTATATATAAACTAGTTTGCCTGGTGATTATAACTGCTGTGGACAGTTTTAGCTTTTCAGTTATTAATGAATTAGGCATTTTAAATTTTTTAATAGATTTTTATATTTTCAACACACTTTTATTGAAAAGAGGTTTGTGAGACTTTGAATAGCTGATGATTACTGTTTATCTAAGGTGGCTTCAATTTTGTAATTGAAGAAAAAATTGGCATATCCCTAAAAATCATGTTCTGTTGTTTTGATTTACAATAATAAATTAATATTTGTCGTCTTTTGGGGTGGGGGCTAAATATTTACTTTGAAAAGTTGGCATAAAAATATCTCTTTAATTAGACAGAAAGATAATTGGTTACTTAGGCAAATCAAACTGAAGTGGGATTTTGAAAACTTGTTGTTGAGTTCTCGTCTTGTCAGTGAAATGTGTTGCTGAACCATGGAGATGCAATTGCAGAAAGATGGATCAGCCAAGAAATAAGAAGTATGCCCATTTTCTAGATTACTTTCACTTTGTTTATGCACTCAACTTGTTAATAAAGATTACCATCTTCTCATCTCAATTAAATGGACTCCTGCCCATTTTCTGAGATTCTTCTCTATCTTTTATTCCATTAGGAGAATAAATATGAATTCCCAGGTCTATAAAATGCAGAAAAATTGAGAGTTTATAATCTTACTGTGCCAAAATGCAATTTTATGCTGGCATGGAGTGAATCTCAGCATACCGCTCGTGAGTAAACATAAAGTAATCCCCCCTTGCCTAAACCCAATCTCACCATGGAATTATGGTGTTTTGTGGCACTGATGTTGTTGACTTCTCTGTGTATTTTCCAAAAATGTCATCATTCATGAAAATTCATGCGCATGATCTTCAATTTTCTCCAGAGCCTCCTTTGTGTGGGTGAAGACAGTTTTATGAAAGCCTTTCTGGCCAGGAAAGTGTGTAAACAACCAGATCACTGTTTGGCCGTTGAATGTTAAACATTTTCATCTCAACAATGCCAGTGTGCAAACAATGACATTTCACCACAAAACCTACAAAGAATAAGACAATGACTGAGATCGGGCTTCCTCCTGGAAGTACTGATCTTCTCCCTACCACTAAAATAAAATTCTCATAGACAAGAGTAAAAACAAACATATTAAGATATGACTGTTTCCACAATGATTGCTATAGCCAACTGAATGATGTGTTGGCAAACACAGCTGCCAAGCTGTATGAGAAGGGCACAGAGAGAGAGAGAGAGAGAGGGGAGAGATGATAATGCATGGGATGCATATGAGCAGGGATGTGTCCTCTTGGGGTTTGTAATCATATGGAACATGACAGAATCCTGGTAGAAACGAGTTACATTTAGATTTACTGATACATTGCCATTCTTTTATCTGTGAAGGCACAGATGTTACCACAGTTGGAAATGTTCTCAGTCTGATTCATGTTATGCAATCCATCAATTGGTTCCTGCATGTCCTGCATAATACTGACAGATAAGTTTCATAAACTTGTTTTCATTAATGTCCCCAAAATGATTTGATTTTGGTAAAGGTTAAATATAGCAAACAACATGCCACTTTTTTGGGGTCCATACATTTTATTTTTCGTTTGAACAGAAACAAACAAAAAAAAATTAAAACCCTGAGGAAAAGATTCTCAGCAGGAATATAGCTTCACTCTGTATATTATTTTCCTTCACTGTTCATTATGTTTTGGATGAATTTCATGAAGTTTGTTAAAGGAAACAAATCAGTTTTACTTAACCTGCATTAGAGTAAAAAAAAAACTATTAAGTTGTTTTATTAAAATTTTAAAAAATCAGGCATATATAAGATCTGTTGCTTTTTGTTGAAAATACTCTTTTTTTCTTAATATCTAAGAAAACATCCAAAACATTTACTTTGTGGAGGAATAATTTAGCATAAATTTGTTTCTTTGTTTATAGTTTTTTTTTTTTTTGCAGTAAAATTTGTAAATTGCTGCTTCCAACAAGCTTCATTTTAATTTTTTCAAAAGTGTTTTCCCATTGATGTTGGTTCTGGAATGTTCACACTGTTTCTAGTGTAAATTTTTCAAGTAAAAGTAAAGCTTTATCTCTACTTTTTGGTAAACAACAACACCAGCAAAATGTATGGTATTTGTGTAATGCTTTACTTAATTTGTTTGGTGCTTTAATCAGCAGAGGACACCATAAAAATTAACACATGTGATGCACATTTTTTCTTTCTTTAACTTTATCATGGTTTCTGCCTATTTCTTGATAAAAAATATTGTATACTATACAGCTTAAACAAGTATGATAAGCTGACAAGCAGATGTCAATACTGTGGACTATAGTGTAGGTAAAACTACAATGTCCAAAAACTCAGCAACCAACAACAGGTCACACGTCCAAGACTAGCTCGAGTCACTTGGGCACTCTAAGACTAAAAACACCTAAAATGGCAATATTGAACACCAAAACAGTCGTCCTCAGGCTCATTAGTTAGTTAAGTTTGCACTAATGTGATGATGTTACAAGCCTGAATTATATCTCTAACTTCATTAGCTGTTTATGGTTTTGTGTTTTTTTCTTTTCTTTTAAGTAGTGGGAGGCATAAGAATTAGGACAAAAATGGAAAAAAAGATAAGGATTATTGTCTAGATGCCTTTTTGGTCACTAGTTTTTATGTGAATATTTTCATTCTCAGGTTTAAAAGGCAAAAAAAAAAAAAAAAAACTGGAAGTAGAATTCTCTCTAAGCTTATTGTGTGTGTCTGAGATGGAACCTGAAATCCAGAATAAAGACAAATGTGATCAAAGCATGTGTTTCTTATGCTAAGAGAAACATTTAAATCTATAAAAATTGACAAGGCAAGTCTGAAGAATGGTTTCCATATGACTAAACAAAAGTAGAATGTTAACTGATGTAATACTAGTATTGCCATCAGAAGGCAGACAAATAAAATAGGTTAATAAGAGTAATTAGAAAAAAAACAAACAAATATATTAATATTTAATCAATAAACCTGTTTAATGAATTTACCATAAATCAGTCAAGACGGTCCATTTCAGTTTTATAATTGCCACGGTAGTTTTGGAAAGAGTTAACCTTCATGTATTTATCCACTAAGTATTCAGTTCTTCTAAAACAATTTAATAAGTTGTTTCTCTTTGTGGAAACAACAGTCCATTAGTCAATTAATGGATTAAGTTAAGAAATGAGCCATGCATTACTTTACAAATTATATTGATAATTATTGCCATTTGTTAAGTGAATGATGAGAGTTGAAGTAAATTATTTTCTCTGATGTAAGTTTTATCAATGTTATTATTAAGAAAAAAAAAACGTATTAATTTAGCTGTGGTCAGATCTGTTGAGCTGTATTCCAGGTATAAGTGCAGTCATGACATTCAGACAGTCACAAGTTAATAGTCATATATTTGTATGCATACAAAATGTTAAATGGTTGAAATATACTTTTAAGTAAGGAATGTTTCACATACTATTGGAGCTTATATTGATGCTTCTAACTGTGACTAAGTGCTAAAACTCAAGTAAACAATTGGTTGCTTTGACTTGGTTTTCTTTAAAATACATATTTCATAGTTTCTTAATTTATAAAAAGAAATAACTAAATCACACAAACAGTATTTAATTAATGGTGATATATAAAAAAAAATATTATTTATATTTAATACTTTAAAGCAGTGGTTCCCAACCTTTTTTGGACTTGTGGACCTTTTTCTAATACTCAAAAGACCTGCGACCTCCTGCTACACTTCTATAATTGAAAAAAAATCAAAGAATAAATTTAGCAAAAAGAATCACATAAATAAGAGTTTTATTTGAATATATTGACAGTTTTGAGAAAAATTCACCAGGAAAAAAACATTTTACACTCATCTTTCAACACATCTTTCTTTCTCAAAATTTAGTGACCTAATGTGATGCTTGTTGTTGCGTCTGGGCAGCCAGCTTGGAAATTCGCAGCCGTGTATTTTCCAAAGTCAATCTCGTGTCATCCTCAACTAGAAATCTGGTATCAGTGAACTCCACCTCTGATCAGAACAGCTGTGTGGTGGTGTGTCGTGTTGGTGCCAAAGTTTGCCTAAAATCAAGCTGGCTAGTGTGCGTCTGGCCAAAATCACAGTTCAGTCCTTGTAGTGTGCTCTGCCCCAGGCGTCGTGGTCCGAGTCTTTTAGCTGCAGGCCCCAATGGCATTAGCCAATGGGAGCGTGGCTTGATATGTCAGTCCTACTGTGGTAACAGTTCAAGTTCTGGCCTTTGTCACCAGCATGTATTGTCTGTGTTTCTATTAGGGTGGTAGAGCGACAAGAAGCTGGGGGGGGCACTGACGCAAGCGTGTTACTGCAGAGGCCTGTGATGCAACCGGGAGTGCCTGCCGTAGGAGATAAGCCTTACACCTTCGGCACTCAGCCTTCCATCGGTGATACCAGCATATTGGACACGGGGTAATTTTTGTATACTTTTTTCTGGGAAAAAGTGCATCTTAGAAGCTGGCAAATATGGTACATATAAAGAAAACAAATACATACTCATGAACAGTTTGCGACCCCCTGCTTTATGGCACAAACTTTTTGCTTTATAAATTTTAGTTTTTGAGCAATTACTAAGTAAAACTATTAATATTAAAAGATAAAAATTAAAGATTTTTTTTTTTCATCTTGAAAAAAGTGAAAATAATTAGTAACTTAGATAAAACGTTTAATAAATAAACATGCATAAACTACCTGACCTACAGCTAATAATGGTTTGGGTCATCTTTTGCACAAATTTCAGCTATGACATGCATTGAATTCTCAAGGTGCTGGAAGGTGTCATGGGATGTTTTCTCATTTAGTTATTAATATTTTATTTAATATATGGAGCTAGGTAGGCAGAGGATTGTGGTGGTAAATGTGACTTCAAGTTCATTCCACATGCTCATTTGGATTGAGATCTAGGAATGGGGGATACCAGAAATCTTCATGTTTTTCAAACCATGAATGAACATTGTGTGCATGGTGGATGGAAGCATTGTTATCTTAGAAGTAGCTATCCACCACATGAAGCACCACTGGATTTTGATCAGGAATAATGTTGAGATAAGCTTTGGCATTTATTCCACATTCTGTAAAGATCAAGGGAACCAGAATATATCAGCTAAATGTGTTCCAAAACATGACTCCATTCCCAGAGGTCTGGGAACTTGGGATTAAACAAAATTTTCTTTTCCCTTCTACAAAAAAAGGTGAAATGTGACATGTTAGACCATAGCACTTTTCAAAAGTTGTCCTTAGACTAATGTCTGCATTTCTTATATCACACAAGGCTGCTTTTAATGTTCGTAACTGATCAGTGGTTTATACAATAGTCTTCTATTTCCATACTCTATTTATTGCAATGTTCTTTACAAGGTATGGCTAGAAATGGGTGTGCAGTGAATGTTTCTGGCATTTGGTCTGTTCTATGACAATTGGATTTACTATCCTGTCTAGCCACCTTTTCCTCTCACTACCTGTTTGTGACCACAACTTCCTCTTGCTACAAAAATTTTCTTTACCTTTGCCATTGCTGATAAACTTGAATGATTGATATTTTGGCACAGCCTAGTAACTCTCTTGGCCACTGTGGCATCTACTAGATGTGCATCTGTTATCACATCTATTTTGAATGCTGGAATGTGTTTGCTTCTCATATCTGTTAGCCTGACCTCAAATTACTTGTTGAAGTCATATAGTATAGTGTTGAAAGAATCACTTGTCATATTATGTGATCAGTCTAAAGTTTGATTGCATACATAGGTCTAATTAAAGTGGCCAGTCAGTGTGCATAACAAGAAAAAAAGAACAAAAAAGCATCTGAATCAGGAAGAAAGTCTTATTTGTTTTCTAAGTTTATATGAAATTTTAAGAATCAAAACAAAGGAAGACTAGTTTGAGAAACAAAGTAAAATAATGCCTTTGTTATAAATCATGTGCAACCATGATATAGTTTATAAATGAACTAAGCTTGCCTGTACATCTGGAAATTTGTAACTAGATTTGTGTGCATATTATGCATAGTTCAAACATAATATGCCCAAGAATGTGGAGTCAAATATTATATTAATTTTTGTATTCATCTATTGCTGGCAATAGGTGCCATCTCATGGAGCCTATCAGAAATGGAAACTGATTGAAGCTCCATTCTGATATGAGACTAGATAGACATTGTCTGTCATGATTCTAGCTTTGATTTCATTTATAAATCCAGCTGCTGCTGCTGATTTTTTTTCTTTGTATAAATCAGGTATAGAAATAACCTTGTCATCTGCATTTTATATTTCCTATTGGGAAATTAGGAGAGTCTTTTTTTTTTTTTTTACATTCTAACATAGACGTTCATAAATCTAATTATCGTTTATACTGACTTTTGAGCTCTCTAAAGGAAAATTTAAATGAATACTTTCTGTTTTTGCTTTTTCAAAACTATTACTAAAAATAAAAGTATAACAACAAAGGAGAAATTTAAGGTGGCAACATGAAGTCATACTTATGTTTTAGATAATCTAGTAATTGTGAAATGCTGAAAATGTCAGCCATTTTGAACAGTTAGTTTCTGTAACCAGTAGCTGCATTCTGTGCTTTTGTGCTTATAATAATCATGCATGCCGTATTTATAGAGGTATAATTATTGGTACATTGGACATCTAGGTTGGTAGATGACCAGTGCGCACTATCACCCCTTTGGAAAACAGATGGGTTGTGTGATATTTTTCAGTTTATCCAAGGTTGTGCTAAAGGCTGTTCAGAGTATAGCCAGAGTCAATGACATTGCCAAAGATTTTGACATTTATCATGGATCTGTGGTCAGTAGTATCAGTGATATTCATTGGGGCTAATGCCACTAGTGACAAAACATCCTGAAAGGTCTTTAACAGTATCATTATGGCAATGACATGCCGTCACCAAATTTACTTTCACCATCGAGATTCTTCTGCTAACATCACCGATACAACAGAGATGAGCCAAAAAAGTAGTCTTTCATTGTTATCACAGAGTGTGTGCGTGTGACACAGGAATAAAATGATTTGAGAATTGGCAGTGTGTACTCTCTTTCTTATTAATTCATAGTAAGAAAATAAAACTAGTTGAAGAATGTCTCAATACTTATGCATATCTTTTTTAAAGATATATATATATATATACCACTCTGTACCAACAAGGCATACTGAGATTCAATTCCCACATTCTTTAGGAGAATGGTGCTACATGCCACTCCTGGTGACCTGTTTAGAAGAAGAATCTTTCCTGAGTACCTCAAAGCCCTGATATAAATGTCATCGATTGATGATTGATTGGAGCATCTATGGGGGCATTTGGTTTGTCAGCTGAGATCAGCAACCTGTCCACATCTCACCAGCATGATGGAATTTTAAAAAAGCTCTCTCATGAATATGGGAGAACCTAGACCAGTTTGTGATATGAAATATTGTTTGTTCAATGCCAAACATGGTAGATAGAGGCTGCAAAAGGTGGCTTGACCAAGTACAAGCATAGAGAATTTCACTGTATTGATTTTTTTGTGTACAACAAACTAGCATAGAATAATAACAATAGGTAGCAATTCATGGCATGGTATTGTGTTTGATACATTTCTGGTTCGTGGTTTCAGCATTGAAACCAACTGTTGGAGGTTGGTGTGTGTTTTAAAAAAAACTTGTAACAATAATAATGCCAGTGGTTATTTCTTGGGATCAAAGACAAAAACCAACCAACCAAGCACTGTTATCACACGTTCTAAAAGACACAGCAATGAGACAAAACATCAAAAAGATAATGATGCTTGGAGTTATGCAACTCTGTAGTGAAAAATAGATGTGTACTATCAATTTAAAAGAGACTCTGTTACTGATTATTTGGGTTCAATTGTATCTAGGTGAAGAAGACAGAAGACTTGTATTTTCAAATACATAACTTAAAAAAATTTGTTCATAACAAGCAAATAGAGAAAAAGACAAAAATAAATAATTTCAGTAAAGATAAAACAAACAAAACAACAACATTGTACATAAGTAGTTTGAGTGACTTGTTACGTATATAATTGCAGTAAAATGTCTGGTGCAGTATTTTCACATGTGCTCGCAATAACAAGAACAAAAAGAAAACAAACTAAAACAGAATGGATTTTCAATGTTAACAATACTAACCAGTCAGTTATTTTAAAGACAACAATTAGAAAAGATTAAAGAAACAAACAAAAACATGTTAATATAGGTATTAGATGATTAAGCATTGATTTTTTTATTATTTTTTTTTAAATGCTATTATTGGACTGTAATGTAATGTAATGAAAAACGTGGCAGGTCTGTTGTCCCGAAGCTATTCACATAGTTGGCTGAACATCTATTTTTTCGTTTTCTTCTTCCTGAATCTTTTATGGGGGTTCTGCTATGGAACATAGTGGTGTTTTTATTTGCTTATGAATTGATCTTCTTCTATTTGTTATTAATTTCTGCATCAAAACAGTAAAAAGGGGAGAGGTTGAGTAAAAAGAAAATACATTGTCTGATTTATTTATAATCTTTTCGTGTAGTGAAATATATTTTTTCCCCTTCTTTTTAATTAAGTTAAAATGTATTAAATATGCATTCCCAAATTTATTTAATTGTTTGAACAAGAAAAGGGAGCATGATTTTGGATTAAAAGATTTTAATTCCTTCTACATGTCTATGTTTAATCTTATGAAGTAGGATTTGTAAGTAAGGCAGAATATAGAAGGATGGTTTCAATAATTACTTTATACTGTTTCTTTTTTTTCTTTTTTAAAAGTTCTTTTGGTATTTTTTTATGTTTTTTCTGCAAAGTAGTATATTGAACAATGAAGAATGTTAAAAACAAAAACAACTTAATTGTGGTTTAATGTTTATAATTTTTTAATTTCTTTTTGTTCTGAATGATGAGGGCATTTTCTCTGTGAGCTGCTTGAGTGTGTCGCATCTTTTAGCGTATAAAAGAGGAAAAAAGAAAACATGCTGCATCCTGGCATTGACAGATGAAACTCAGTTCAGAATTCTAGCTTTATTTATTTAATTTTTTTTTACATATTTAACAGGTAAAAAATTAGTTTTTTTTTTTTTTTTACAGATTTTATGGAATAGAAAATAATGAGACAAACTGGAGAAAATGGTAAATGGGGAAATTGCTAATCTGTAAAGTTGTCATTACTTATCCTGTCTTTTTAAATGTCAGGGATGCAGAAATCAGCATCAACAAATCCACATGTCAGAATGAATGTTCCAAGTATAAGCTATTTTGATTCAATGTTGAAACACAAGAGAGAATCTTACAGGTAAACATTATGCAATTATTCAAGTTGTGACTTACTAACCTTACCTGGTAGACTTTTTATAAATTGGATCTTTCTCATTGATGGATAGAGTTCTTATTTTTTGTTGTCCACTGGTTCTATTAGCCAGTGAAAAAAAAATTTTCAGATATGTAATGTTCAAATAATTTTTCAGTTACATATATAAAAAATATATATTGCAGTTTATATGGCACGGCCAAAAAGAAATTAACATTAATTTTATTAAAACTATGAGTCAAGGTTTTTTTTTTTATTAAATTCTCTCAAAATGCCAATCTATCCACCAAAAAAGGAGGTTATTACCATATTTAGTGTTTCCAGATTCATGTAACTTGACTACTAAACATGTATGCACATTCACAAATATAATGAATATTAAATTTTACTTAACAACTAATGGTTTTTTTTTTTTGTTGGTGGTGATGTTGGTTTTCTATCAGATATTTATTTTCTGAAAATATCTTTTATCTACACTCAGGAGAAATAATGGGTGAGCTTAATAGTGAATAAGGGCCCACAACCCTTTTGCCTTCCCAATTTAACAAAGACAAAAAAAATTACAATATTTACTCTGAAGAAATAAGCTAGTGCACATTATGAAAACAAATTCTATTCTCTATGCAGAATTTAATTATTTTTTTAAATTAGCTATGAGTTTAATTCTAAATACTGGCACTTGCATATTATTTAAACTAAATTTATTTATTTACATATTTTTTCTGCTAGTTTTAGTGTTTGAATAAATTAAAATATCAAATACCAGTCAGTAACTTCGTTATACACCTTAGTAGATTTTTATACCTTAGGCTCTTTTCATGTGCCCTTTATTTGTTACTAGCATTGAAAAAGTAATCTTTTTACTTTCTTTAACTGTTGTAGCATCAAGGAGTTTTCACTATCTTAGAATAGTTGATATTTTATCTTTTGTTCTGTTATCAAGGCCATATGATGTGATATAGATTATTTGAATATCGTTGTCAGCAAGTAACTTGAATATAAACTCTCTTGATTATTATAAACTTTACTTGGCATTTAGCTGATGTTTTTAAATTTATGAGCAATAGACAACATTACAATTTACATGCGATGCTGATAAGGAAGTGTTTGTTTGGTATATGCTAATATTAGAACTACTAAAGGTTCTTTGTTTTTGATTTTGTGAGAGAACTATTAGTCACTGCTTGTATACTGATCGAAGAAAGACAATAATGGTTACATTAGCTAATTGGCTATTAGTTGCATTAGTTAATTAAGAATGGTGAAAATAGACATTAAACTCTCTATAGACGGAAAACGTCTGGTAGAAATAGATGTTAGAAACACAAGCTTGTAAATAAAATATATTCTTATTATATACATAAATTACCCATTTTGAAAAGTAGGATATACATATATATATGGACGTGATGTAAATATTTAATGTATTGTTTGTTTGGTTATGAACAATTTCGGATACAGTTTCTCAAAACGTCATATTGCATTGATAATGTGATGTTTTAGCATGTTTAAATTAGGATGCCAAATTTCAAGGTTTTTCAGTGCAGAATTTGACCAAGAACACTTGGTGCCTTTTATGAACAGCCACTCTAGGTCTCTCTTGGAAGTTGTTTGGTTTGTTTTTTTTTTTTTTTTTTTTTTGTTTATTTAGGAAGGTCCCCACCCCCACCACTACTACCATTGACTTTCATTGAATTTTGTTATGTTGCCTCCAACCCAACACAGGACAAATTAATTAGTTATGAAGAGTGCTCTGAAGACAACTTGAGAGCTTTGTTTCTTGAGTTTTGGGAATGGTATTGCCATTTTGAAAGAATAAAAAAAGGATGCCTTTGTCATAATGATATATGAGAACTGTTGAGTAATCTCCTATTATTTATAATGATTTTACCTTGTACAATAGTTTAATAGTAAGTCCACTCACTGTATCTTATGATGTGGGAGTCTTAAGGCACCCTGTTTTTATCAGGAGGTACTGTAGTATGGTCCAGTTCACGTGAGCTTTGCATTATCATCAATTTTCTGTTTTGTTTTATCACAGATGGATTGTGTATGCAAATGGTGGGCATTATTAAACTGATTTCTTATCCTTAGAAGATCTTTGTCAATTTTACAGCTCTCAAACTTGTCTGTAGAAACAGAAACTCATCTCAGTTTTTCTAAAATAGTGTTCATTGAAAATATCATAAATTGCTGCTAATCATTTATCACATACATCAGTCATATTTGCAAAAAAACTCTTTCAGCTTAAAAATATCTAATGATTTGTTGTTATGGACTTTTGTTAGCCTCTGTATGATATTTATAACAATAATAATAATGTTTGACAGTGGGTTGTTGTCTCTGATATTAGCTTGGGGTCAGGGATGCATAGTTTGAAGTCAAGCAATGATGCTGTGCAAATTATGTGCAATCCTCATTTAAAACATTACAAATGTTTTCATTCATTTTCAGATCTTTGAGAAGTATCTTTGATAATAATTCAGCATCTATATCATTCACTCTCTCTGTTTCTTTCCCTCTCTTTCTGTCTGTATCTTGCTGACATTCATTCATTGATGGCCATAATTGTGGACTCACCAATGAAATATCCAAGGATATTTTGATGAAATAAATGGGAAATTGAAGTTACAACCCAAGTTTATTGTAACATGTTTTATATATTTCTAACAATCATATGCATGTAACAACATGAATTAATAAATTGAATGTATATGAAATTGTGTGTGTGTGTGTGTTCATTTTATTGTATGCTAATATTTACATATTAAAAGGAAAAGTATGTGTATGTTATGATGATTTGTTCAGGGTCTAAAATAATTTTTGTTACATAGTAACTTACCCTGAATACAAATACAGGACTGGAATGACATTTCTGAGTTTGGCTCACCAAAAACTGAGGTTCAGCATAAGAAAAAAGATTACATATTGAAAATAATGTTTATATGGATACTGTCTGAGTCCAGAATCACAAAAAAATTTTGTTCACATGTGTTATATAGAGTTTTTACTTACCTAATAGGAAGTATGGTTGCAGTGCTTAATTAATATTAAAATTTAACAGTATTATATCTTCTGTAATTCGTAAAAACTTATTCCATAGCAATTCTTTTGACTAGTAGTCTAATTTCAATTTGGAAATTTTGCAATTATCGACACTAATTGATTTTGTTTATTATTTATTTCATTATTTATCACATTTTAGAAAACAATTTCAGGCATTCATGCATTATTTCATAATACAAGTGCAATGTACGTATACATTTTTTTGGGAAAAAATTTTACTAACAGATGGGGGCATCAGTTCATTGCATATGTGTGCCATGTGTTGGTAGAAGCTTCACCACCTAAATTTGATTTACAAAGGAAAGTTTCTCCTCAATGCAAGAAAATGAATGGAATTTGGAAATACATAACTATTGCTACTGTTGTAAATGATTACTTATCCACTCTTATAAATAGGTAGGCATTAATGATTTTGTTATCTAAATGTTTTATACTGAATGTTTCTACTATTGCCCTATGTTGATACAGATGCTTTGCCCTAGAAACAAAAGTGTGGATAAATTTTGGAATAATTATTTTGAAATTATACAAAACTTACATTTAGAATGTAATTTTAAAAAATCCATTGTATTCTGATGATCATAAAAATGATAACATATTTTAAAAATCAGATTTAATGAAAAAAAAAAATCAGTTTCAAACTAAAGAATGACAAGTTAGTACTAAATTTCCTATGCACTAAATCAGGGATCTATGCCATACCTCTCAATGGTTTACTCACTGGTTTCCCTCTCTCCTAAAAGGAAAGGGAAGGTGTTGGTTTAAGGGAGCTTAGCTTTCTTGATGTGATGACAGGTATGGTAAATGTAACTTGGTCTGACACCTATTGTTAGAAGAATATTTTGCTGTAAGGCATATTTCTTAGCTGTCAAAACCATCTCTAGGTTTGATTGCACTTCTGACAAAAGATTCTAATTGTCATGTAACTATTTAATGCATTTAGCTAAAATGATTCATGTCATAATACTGCAATAACCATGTCAACAACCCTGTTAAGAGAAAATGGAATTCAGGTGTGTCAGCTGCCATACAAAAACAGATTTAAAAAAAAAAAAAGAAGGAAAAAAAGGGTTTATGTTTAAGAAACCTGAATTTCAATTTTATACTTAAAACATAAAAAGTAGTTTGTTTTAATTCTTTGAGTATTACTTTGATATTTATAATAGCCTGCTGGTTTGTGTGTGTGTATATATGAGAGAAATCTATTACATGAATGATGTGAGGCTATTTTAAAACAGATGTAATTCTATTGGCTTAATGTTATGCCTTTAATCATGAAAATTATCTTAAATTATGGTTTTGTAAAAAGATAAAATATTAAGGTTGTATAGAGGGTGAAATGCCAATGGCATTATCCAACTGTTACTAAGTGGAAAATTACAGCTTTCCAAGCTTTGACTTGGAACTTACAAGCTGAGAATATGCAGTATCTGATGTTTCACATTAATTACACTAAAGGGTTAATGTAATGAGAACAATGTTAAAGTTAATAATATTGTAACATTGTTCACTTAGATAACTTGGGACTTGCGAAGTGGTGTATACCAATGTCTGGGAGATGATTTCTTAAAAAAATATTTTTAGTCTGGATGTATTTAAAAATTTTGCTAATTTTATTTCATTTTATTTTTCCTTAAAAAAGAAAACAAAACCTATCGTTATGTCTGGATTCAGTAGTAATAGAAATATTTTCAAGTTGCTACAATGTCTAAAATCTAGATAGATCTTTATATCGAATTTTGCAGAAACAGATGTAAATGTATTTGAGGTAAACAAAAACAGTTGCAGTGACTTCTTTAGAGTGAATACTTTAATATGTAGGCACTGCAGAAATAATCTAAATTTAAGGATATTGCTATTCGTTGTTTAAAATAATTACTATTAAATATCAAGAGTTAGTTAATTATGTTGTTAATATAAGTTTTTATTCTCTGCAGCAATGAAACCAAACCTATTGGAAATGAAATGGAAGAATTTATAACAACATTCAAATTTCTAAAGTTTTCCTATGCTTTGAATGTAACTATAGAAGGTTTGCACTTTGATAGCCTTTTTTAAAATGTGTTATGAAAAAGTGAAAGATGTTGCCCTTTTGGATTAACACTTTTAATACATGTTCATTATTACCAGAATTATGTACTTCATTTGGATAAGCCAGTCTCCCAAAAAAAAAAAAAAAACAGTCTAGATTAAATATTAATGATACATTCAGCTAACAGTCTTAAGATACTTTCATAACTCTCTCAAATAAAAAGCAATTCTGATGACTGCATTTGGTCCCTGGGCAATGTAGTAGTAGTAGTAGTATCATGTGTGTGTGTGACGACTCTTGTTTTTAAAGAGAAGTCCACATTCATCAAATTGACACAGCGGTTACTCAGCTCATCAGCACATCTGCAACTGGGAGTTTGGATTTCTGTTGGTAGGTGATGAAGTTTCTTTCCTGTCACTAATGATTTAGATTTTTGTAATGTTGTGAGATGCAATCAGGACCACACCATCTGTGCTTCTCTCATAAAATCATCTGGGTGAGAATCTGTGACTTACTACTATGTTGTTATTCCTCTTTGCTCAAGAAAAACTTTCATGTTAAGGATGTCATTTCCATTTGAGGACTCTTTTAGTTAAAATCTATCATTTACAAAACAGTAGAAAAGATATTCATGCAATTATAATTTTTATGATATCTTAAAGCTTTTCAAGATCTATGAAAACAGAAACAGAATAATTAATCTATTAGTGCTGAATGCACCCCTTAGCATCGCTCCTCCCTCCACTTTTTGTTTGTTTTTGGTTGAAATTTCCTCTCACTATAATGAAACAAAAGTAACATGTACATCTCTAAATGAGCGCTGAAAAACAAGTAAGACTTGAAAATCCTTCATTTTTACTTGTAGCTGTAAAATGAAATTTGTTTGACCTACAGTGTGTGCCCACTGTACAGGGTAGAGATCAGCAGAATGGATGTTGAGGAATTTATTTGAACAGGTACTACAAATCAATCAATTGTATGTGGACATTGAAGTCTGTCTCTGGTTTTTGGACTGTTTACAGTGAATCTAATGTCTGCAGTTGTTGATTGGCTGAGGACTGAGTTGTGTTCCTTTGTGCTGGCTTGATTTTATTGGCGAAGTGGTGCCAGATAGAGAGAAGAGACAAAGGGTCGGAGAATTATTCAAGATTTGTCAGATTGGTCAAAAAGTTGTCCACAACTGGCTATCAAGGTTAGCTATTTATCTCCCATATAAATACTTTATCAGTAAGTTGATTTTGTTGGCAAAGTTGAAAAAAAGTAATTAAACAAACACTTCTGCTGTGCTAATGTTATTTAGAGTTTGTGGAAGAGGAAAATATTGAAGATATAGGTAAAAATAAATTCTTTTGTTTTTTTATGTTTGCAGTAATAAATGTGATATTAAGCTTTAATGTTAGAATTGCTGTGAAAAATGCATAAATCTTAGCAATTTTGATATCAGGGTTGTAATGTTCAAAAAATGTTGATACACCAGTTAAAAATGATAGCAAACGTATGGCATGTCTCATAATATCTTCTTCTACTTTTCTAGCCATATTTTGCATGATTATATTTAAGAAAAGAAAACAACATACTATCTTTATTTGTCTGAAATCTGATGTATATGCATTATCTATCTATTAATTTTTAAAAAATATATTGCTAAAATGTTTTGTCTTTTTAACCTCCAACATTACAGTGGTAAAAGTTCTGCCATAAGTAGTTGTGTAAATTAATTAAAAATACTGATATGTTAATTATATTTTGACAATGAGGAGATTGATGAACATTTGGGAAAATGAGAGATTTTTTTAAAGGAAACAAGATCGACTTCTGCAAAAACCAGGAAAAGAATGAAACAAATAACTGCTTCAGGTTTGAAAATAATTTTAAATTTTAAAATCTTATGTAAAAACAATTTGTATATATTTTAATTAATCATATGCACTGGCTAAAATATAAAGTTTTACATCCATTGTGGACATTTTAGCTGCAATGGGCATCTATATAGTTTGTGTTCATTTGCTAGAGTTTCTTTTTACTCACTATTTTGTGCATTCTTAGGATACTTTTAAGCAGATTTCAGGCTGGAAGCAGTAGTCAGTAGAGAAAAAGTAAGAATAAAAATCGTTTTAACAGGAAAACAATGCAAACAGTGCATATTTGTTTTTATGTACCTTTGTTTCTATCTAGCTTAATATTAACATTTCTTACGTTATTGACATATTACGTACACCCGGAACTCATGGGTAGATAAAAAAGAGAGTTTGAAAGTCTTTATATTGTAAGTGTTTGGAAAGTATTGCAAAATGAAACCTGTGAACTGGGTTGTATGGACAAAATGCTATATACACTGAGAAAACCTACTTTTTCCTCTTACTGACTGTATCAATATTTAATGTAATGTCAGCATTGAACCATCTAGTATATTTCCATAAGCAGGCCATAAATGTCATTCGGTGAAAGGAATGTTTCCAAACTTGATGAATCACATTGGCACATTTTTAATAGAAAAACATGGTTGTATCTTGCACATGCAATTTTGTAGTTCCTTATACCATTAGTAATATGGTATGTACAAACTGAAATACGCCAGTGGTTGTGAAGAGCTACTCCAATATTGCATTTCAGTGGTTAATGAATTTTTAACACAGTGTAACTGGCAAACAAGATGTCTATTGACATTTTTAAGTGTAGTAGATGCACCTAACATATTTAACAGTCTTGGTAGCCACAAAAATTGAAGGTAAAAAGTGACAAGTGTATGGAAAAGTGATTACAATTTGTTAATCTTTACAAGTCACTTCAGTTGTGTTATTTATTTAAATTTCCAAAAAAACAACCAAAACAGTTGGCTTTGGGACTAAGTCTAATGATGGCAACAAGAGGAGGATTTCTAAAACAGGGTTGTTAGTTATGGGAAATTAACACAACATAAGTAACTTTTTGTGCCAATCTTCCAGAGGAAAATTTAGTACACTTACATTTTTAAAACTTTCCTTGTGAGGACATTTTGTTTTTGTAATTTTCATTGGTTTTAAGGAAAAAAGAAAGAAAATCAAAGTTTTGAATGGAAAAGTTAAAATTGAAAAAAAAAATGTAAGTGAAAGATTTCTTTCTGGAATTTTCTTCTACATGAAAAAAGGAAAATAGATAGCTGCAGCTGCCACCAGTTGTATGGATTCATGAAATATTTTGGATTGTATTAATTTTATATTTCCTTTATTAATTAAAAATAATTATATTCAACTTGGCAAATTTTTTGTAAAAAAATTGTTTAAATCAGATGGTTTTCCTCAATATATTTTAGATTTGTTCTCCTAGTGACAGTTATTTTTAATATGATTGCATAATTAGATTTTTGTTCTACTAATAGTTCTGATAATTTCATGTTGGTTAACAGTTGTCTAGTTTAAGAAGCCTGTATTGATAGGTGCTCTATTTAAATGTCCCCCCCCCAATAAAAATCTGCTTTAAGACTAAAATTGTCACACAAATGTTAAAAATTTTTTAAATACCCAGTGCTGAATTTAAAAATGATTTTAAAGAGCCAGAGAATTTAAAACAACTTTTTGCTTAATAAACAGAAAGGGGCAAAAAAATCAAGAAAAAAATAATTTTGTAATTTATTTATGCTTGTCTTTTTTTAAAGATCCTTTTGTGGTACTTGCATGTGGGTGCATGTGAAAGTTTGTGTATCTCCGAGGAGTAATAATAGCATTTTATATAATCATTTTTTATAATGTTCATAATAATAATAAAAAACAACAAATCCCCCCCCAAAACAAAAAAAAACAACAACAAAGGCTATTGAAAATAAGTTTCTTGTTCTAGAACTAATATTTTTACTTTGGTACTTCAACATATTCCCCAGCCTCAAAGAGGTGATGGTTGATATGCATTGTTTACAGGAATGTACTCTGATACACTTCACTGTTGCTTGATGTTTCTCTTACTGAATTGCAATGTTTTTGCTTTTGCTTAATACTTGAGGGACGGACCACTGAGGTTTGTTAACAAGTAGGTAACAACAAAAAAATAATAAAACCTATTAATTTAAAGAGAATTTCATTAAATTTAAACTTTTGATACTTCTGAAATATGTTTGACTTATTCCATAGTTATCTTGTTTTTGAGAACACAAGCTACTTTGAGTATGATGGTTATGCTATATGGCATTTCTATGAGTTGTTACACCATTAATTTTTTACTTTTACTTTATAAGAGCTCAGAAACACGTGATGTTTTTTGAAGTGCCATAGAATATTTAAAGTTATTATGCATTTGATAATTTGGTGAATAGTTATTTTAATTTTGAAGCCAACCAACAAATACCAGTGATGCAAATGCAATTTTATTCTGTAAAGGGTTTCTTGATGATATGCAGTTTTCAGTATAAACAAATTATAATGCATAACTGTGCAAATACCCTTTTGAGGAAATCCTTTTTTTTTGGTGAGGCTTTCTATTTATGTTATTCTCCAAGTGATATTTAAGAAAAGTACAAACAAATGGCAGAAAATTAGTATCTTACGGAAAAGTTGTTTAGTGGGTAAAGAAGGGCTTAGGAAAATGGAGCAGATGACAAAGTACAATAATGAGCAAAATCTCAAACTCACATCATTTATCTCAGTTACATAGTTATTTCAGCAACCAACATTTATGTTGAAATGTCTGTCACTTTCATTAAAACTTAGATAAAGTGCAAACTAAATCTTCATGGGAAAGTTTTTTTCTCTTTAAAAAAACAGACAAAATAGAAATATTTATTTGTTTTATATTAAATTCAGATAGGTTTTCTTTTGTAATATATGGCTTCTGAGTCTCAATCATCATCATTGTATTATTAAAAGTCAGCTTTATGAAAGCATAAAATTAATTATTAGAGTCCAGACCTTAATTTCTGTACTGTTTTTCCCACTGTAAATTAAACAAGGAAATTTATATTATATATATATATATATATATATATTAACAAATAGCTTCATAACAAAAGATGTTATATTATGTTGCACTCATCTGCATTAATTATAACTTTCTCTCTACAACTTTTTTTTAGCAAAAAAAGAAAAAAAAAATCATTAAAGAGCATTGTGCTTGGCTGTGAAAAGATAAACAAACATGACGGAAAAGATACCCTGAAGTGAGCTAAATGAGCAAATTTATGGAGAGGGATGTAAAAGTTAGAAACTACCAGTATAGATGTGAGAATAACCAAGAAACAAACTAATGCTTATGGTGGGATACATGGCTACATCCATTTTTTGCTTACACCTGCAGTTTGTCTGATCCTATCTGTGCTTTTAGACAAAATTAATTTTTTGCTTTTATCTCTCCCTCTCTCTCATATATATACATGAGATAAAATATTCTGAAATTAATTCTTTTTGTAAGGAAACTAATTTTAACTCAAGACTTTGAATAGGTCCAAACTTACTTAATAAATATATGGTTGGGGAGTGGTTTGTTTAAAATTTTACCATACAAATATTTAGAAATCATGGCTCTAGACCAGTGGTTCCCAACCATTTTGGACTTGTGGACCTTTTTCTAATATTCAAAAGACCTGCGACCCCCTGCTACATTTCCATAATTGAAAAAAAATCAAAGAAAAAATTTAGCAAAAAAAATCACATAAATAAGAGTTTTATTTGAATATATTGACAGTTTTGAGAGAAATTCACCAGGAAAAAAAACATTTTACACTCATCCTTCAACATATCTTTCTTTCTCAAAATTAAGTGACCTAATGTGATGCTTGTTGTTGTGTCTGGGCAGCCAGCTTGGAAATTCGCAGCCGTGTATTTTCCAAAGTCAACCTCATGTCATCCTCAACATTCATCCTGTTCCTTGTCTTTGTTTTGATGTGAACAAGAGTTGAAAATCCAGTCTCGCAGAGATAGGTGGAGGCAAATGGAAGCAGCGTCCAGCCAAAGTCACAGTCCAGTCCTTGTAGTGTGCTTTGCCCTAGGTGTCATGGTCCGAGTCTTTTAGCTGCAGGCCCCAATGGCATTAGCCAATGGGAACGTGGCTCGATTGCATAAGTCCTACTGTGGTAACAGTTTGAGTTCTGGCCTTTATCACCAGCATGTGTTGTCTGTTTTTCTATGAGGGTTGCAGAGCTACAGAAACCTGTCCGGTGGTGGGGGGCAGTGATGCAAGTGTGAAGTGTGTTACCACAGGGACCTGTGATGCAACCGTGAGTGCCTGCCGAGGGAGACAAGCCTTACACCTTCGGCGCTCGGCCTTCCGTCCGTGATACCATCATATTGGACACAGGGTAATCTTTGTATACTTTTTCTGGAAAAAAGTGTGTCATATAAGCTGGCAAATATGGTTGGGAACCACTGCTCTAGACAAAAACCTTAATGGGGATTTGAAATGAACAGAATTTAACACAAGATTATCTTACTTTAAAATAAACAAACAAAAAAGCATCTTTAGTGATTTTTTTTAAATTTGCTAATATATTTTCCAAGCAAGATAACTTGTGGAGTTTTAATGTTTTCATTAAAATTAAGGCAAAAGATGGGCATAGTTTTTATTGAAATTATTTGCACTTTTATAAATTTTCAGAAAATAAATTAATTTCTCTTCTTAGTGGTGATTATTCTGACCAAGATGGCATGTGAAAATTCTAAATGAAGAGGAACAGTAGTTAATGATGATGTTTTGTTACTCCATTTACGTTATTCCTCTTCTATGAAGAGGGAAAAGTAAATTAGTAAAAGAAGATGGAAAAAAGATTTCTTAAAGGAGGTTTGGCACATCTCAAGGAACTATTGAACTGTTTGAAGAATGGGTTTCTTTACTTTTAATAACATTACAATAAGTAACATTAGTATATATCTTTTTTTTTCCCATAGGAGATACCACAAAACCTTAATTTCTAAACACTATATTTATTTATTATTTTATTAGTTACATTTTGAACTGAAGAAAAATTTTAAAGTGGAACCAATTAAAAATATGAAGAAAAAAATGTCCAGTTTTATTTGTTAGGCTGAAAAAAAAATAGAGGTAGGCTAACTTGCTAAATATTTTGCAATCAAGGCTCATAAAATTTCAGGTAGGAAAGGAATTTGCTGCAAGATGAATTAATGAATTAAAGAGCTAGCACTGAGTCATTACAAAGTTTTCCCTAATGCTGGCCACTAATGAAGCTGCTAGGTTGTAAAATTGGGAATGCCATTAGAACGGTAGGACCAAGAGAGACGCACAAATGAAAAATATAAAATAATAATAAAAATAAATAAATAACAGTTTGCCAGAGTTAGAACTGATTGGCACTAATGAGAAAAAAGTGAGATATAATGGACTTTTAGTCAGACAAATGCCTGTTATGCTTCTGGGTGGGTGGGTGATCTTACTTGATGTAGGAAACCATATCATTGATGAAACAGCAGTAGTTGGTGAGTGATGAATTATTAAAAACATTCTGGTCCAATCATCTTACACCCATCAATAAATCACGCCTGTCTGTCAGCTGCAGGAATTTAACCTTGACCAAAGATGCAGATCTTCACTCATTAATGATCTCTGGATGCAATTAAGTTTGCAGAAACATTAAAGAATTAACGTACTTTTGTTTTTTTTTTACCCTCCTAAGTTGAGAACCCCAGTTAATATTTTTACCATTCTGCTTTATGTTCTTGGTAATTGATGACAAACAAGACAGAGACCATTTATACAAAGTTTTTGCTGTGCAACACAGCAACAAATGCAAAAAATTTTTTTGCTTTCTTTCTCTACTTTTTAACAAAGAAATTATGACCCTAATAAATTTGTAAGGATTCAGTCTTTATTGGCACCTATTAACAGTATGTAGCTCATTAAAGCTGAACTGCCTTTGGTTTATCTTGAGTTTTAATTAATATTCACTAAGTTGTAAAAAGTATTGTGCAGCAGGTTTACTATTCACCATCTGAAGTTAAACAAATGAAGATTACTTTTCAATTTGGTTTTCATAAAAAGTTTTATTTAAAGAAAAACAAGCCATAACAACTGTATTTACAAAAGGAAAGGGAAAACTCAATAAAACAAGGAGATTGACTGCCTATTAATTTGCTTATGCAAGGTATATAGAACCAATATTTTACAGAATGACTAAAAGGAGATAACCTGTTTTAATTTTTAAAAGGCTTTGTCTTATTCAAAAACTGTATTACTCTATCAGGTGCCCTTTTTTGTTTTGTTTTAGCATAATACTTAAATGCAGTTAATATTTTAAAATTATTTTGATGGATCTTGGTAGCTGACTAAGCACTTAAAAAATTATTACATTAGTGATGGCAGCATTAGAAAGATTTTTTTCAAGTTGTTTCAACATTAAAGTAATGTTACAGATGTCTGCATAACTCTTAATTTTTTTAAAAATAATTTTATTTTAAAATATTTAAAACATTGAAGAAGTTTAGAAACAGAATTTTTTATTATTTATTAATTTATTAGTCATCAAAGGGTTAACAAAAATAATTTTAGTCTTAAAAGCACACTGATGTATACATAGTTTTAAATTGTTATCACAACTATTTTTATATTTGGTTTCACTCTCTATAATAATTAATCATTAATCTTTGGAGATACCATATTGTATTTTTATGCTGATAATATAAAGTACTGACATCAGATCAATGCTAAACACAACTATGATGTATGCAAAGATGTTTGTTTTTTAAAATTTTTTAACAGGAGAGCTACAGTTTTGGCTTTATTTTAAAAGTATTTAATGTAGGTAAATCACTTTAAATTTTATGGAGCAAAAGAAGTCTTTTCACTGTCAAACTATTATCATGGACAATGACAATGAGTTGAAGCTGCATGAAGTTTACAATATTGCAATGTAATCCCACAAGTCATTTACATTAAAATCCAAAATGTTTCTAGATCTCTCTTGTGTGACAGTTCACGAGAGGTAATCATTTTCATGCAAATGTATCTATTGCAGTTACATTAGGGTGTGTTTTAAACATTTGTATTTTGTGAGTACTTTTTAATTTGAGTCTCTGTTATTCCCAGTGAAACTTTGAGTAATTACCATACAAATAACTTGACTGTTCCTTTAAAAACTAAAAGGAAAGCAAGACTGGGATAACTCATAGTCTAGTGCTCTAATGAAAGTGACACTTTAGGGGTATTTTTCATTTGCATAAATGAGTGAGTTTACTTAGCTGTAATGAAACAGAGTAGTCTGAAAAGAATAATAAAATACTGATCAATTTGTAAAGTATATTGTCAGTTTGAAAGAAATTTTTTCTGTCTGGGGACTGGCTTCTTAGTGTTTGAGTTGCTGTTATCTCCATTTTTTTGCTTAAAAATATGTATTATATCTAGAACGTGAACATACGTGAACAAATCAGTTTGGTTTTAACCTTTTCTGTCCGCAACTCTTGATGTGCAATCTGTACAAACATGCATTGGTTCTGACAAGACTTGGCTGGGTTATCTATCTCTCTCTCTCTCCCCACATCTGCCATCTGTGTTGGTGAGGCTGTGATGCTCACAAGCTTTGTAGTAGAGGATGAAGCTCTGTGACAAAGACATGCAGCATACACTAAATTCAAGGTCATACGCTCGACTGGTTCTTTCCACAGGCAATCACATAGTGCTTAGCCATTGAGCTGAAAAATGCTGCGTTTACCCGCACGGTTTTGTTACATCAGTTATAAAATGAATGCATTGAGGCACATGCAAAATGGCATTGTTAGCTGATTTACTGGGTCCTGAGAGTATTGGGACATGTCAGATAAAATGGCTGCCAATAGATTTGTGGAAAGATTAGCAGATTGTAGTGGCAGATAAGTTATTTTTTTGATTGGAGACATTGTTTTTTTGTATCTTTCTAAGATGATAATTGGCAAAACACGGCAGATAATTAAACTGTTACATCAGGCCTGACAGATTACCAGATTAATCAGCTTGGGTTCATTGGATAAAAGAATGACCTAGGAAAGGTATTGATTCATTGTCTATAAGTGGACAGGTGTATTTGCTTATACCCGAGAATGATGTGGATCACAGTTCAGTATCTCATCAGAAATTTTCTTTAGCAAAAAAACATTTTATGTAGCTCCCTATCTCAGATCTATATCTGTCAATATTTTTCATATTAAAATTATATATGTTGATTTTTAAAATTTTGTTTAAACACCATTTAGTCTATTTCATCAGCTGAAATCTGTTGTTTTTGCAGCATGCAAGAACATGGAAAAGATTGGTTTCCTTAAAAGGAAATAGTAAACATAAATAGGCATTTCACTTAGAGAGGGTGAGAGATTGACTAAATCTTCCTCTTCTGACTAGTCTCCATCTTTTCTAATCGTCTATGCTTTTTTGTAATAACAATAGTATGCAAATAATATAATTGGTTTTCTTTTTTATTGTGGCATGTCAAAGCGATCATTTTAGATCTGTACAATGCAAATGAGTTTCAAAAATACTTTATATCACTGTTCAATAAGTCAAGTTGATGAGTTGTATTAATCCATTTAGCATCGAGTGAAATGGAGCTACTTGATTTGTTAACTGAACAGCTGGTGCATTGGATGATCTTAACTTCACTGTACACAATAAATTACAGGTTTGAGAACTGCTGCCAATGTGGCTAGATCTAGTTAAAGGTGTAGTTATCACATATGAACAATTTATTCAGTGAATAGGGAGTTAAATTTTTTGTCACTGTCTAAAATTTGTTTTGTAAACTCCAAAAATTAAACTTTTAAACTTTAAGTATCCTGTTATATTTACATTGGCTCTAAATAAGAGAGATTGGATGAAAAAACACCTAAATATTTTAATCATATTAGTTATTCAAATTTTTTTGCAGCTTTATAAGTAGACTTACGGTGCTGGTATATAGAGAACAACATAAAAAATTAACTTATAGATTAGCTGCTACTTTTATTAATTTAGTTTTTTTTAAATTTAAAAATAAATGAATGGGTACAACATAAGCTTGTTTTAATCAGCAGCATTCCATTGCCAAATTAGTGACAATGTAAGACATTTATTTATTGTTGCTGTCTATGTTTGATTATTATTTAAACAGTTATAACATAAAAGAAGTGTACATAGCATTGTGATACAAGTAAAAAAAAATATTTATTGTATTTAACATCAGAATCACATAAGCTGGATAAAAATACTACTATAAACAACATTTTCTTATATTATAAACTAGTATAAACATTTACAGTAACTGGAATCTCTGGAGGTTTCTGTAAGAGGTAATTGATGTATTCTGAATTCCACTCAGTCATACCAATGAATCTGGCAGTGTTTTTGTTTAAACAGGGGTCACACTAATGGCTGTACAAAGTCTAGTACAGTGGGAAATTATGCTTTCTGATGCAGTGCAAATAAATTCCTCTCATTTTGACTTGATAAATTAAACAATTTTATTTACTTTGAATCTTAAACATGTTACACATTAAGTACGATCGATGCTGTTGCTGACAGGTGTAAAATGCAATCTGTCTGCAATTTAAGTGCTAAATAAATGTAGTTATTTCATTTTAAGGGATTTTAAAAAGGCGTGATGCGCAAATTGCCTAATTAAGGGATGGAGGATTGTCTGCTGTCTAAATTAAATGAAAGATTGGACAGTTTTACATCTCTCTCATCTTTTGAGTTACAGTTAACTATGTTATTAAAAATAAAAAGGTGAGATTTTAAATTGAATAATTAAATTCATGAAATAACATTCCATTTTATAAACATTTTAAGCTAAGGCATAAATGGTAAAACCCATGTCTGATATGATCATAATTTTTAATGAACATTTGTGCTACCATAAAGAATTCATTTTATTATTATATAAAAAAAAAATCTATTGGTGCTATAAATAATGAAACTATTCTAAATTACAGAAAGAATATTTTTTTTAGTACTGATGATCTTGTATCATTAACCCTCTTTTCTCTTGCACTCTGAAAAATGTAATATTTTTTTTAAAAATCCTTTAATAAGCTATCTCAAATATACCTGTATATTCAGCCAGTTTTTATTTTGAAAATTATTTATTTTTAATGCAATATTTCTGATTTTTAAAAATTTGATGGGAAAATGCAGGGCTTACTTGTTATCATTATCTGATGCAAATTGTGCAAAGTTTATTGGAAAATTAGAATGTTTTAAGAGAAATAATATCTAATTTTAACTCTGCAATTTATTTAAAAAGTAAATTCATTCCTTAGAAAATAACCTCCTACAAAATAACAGTTTTGCTCTTAAGTTTAACATGGCTATTGATTTTTCTATTAGCCAAATCTAATATAAACACCATTTGTTAATATATAAGCAAATTTATTCACTGACTTGAATTTATTAGGAACAAATATGACAGATATTGCTCATCTTAGTGAAGCGGAAAATCTATCTACAAAACTCCCATCCCAGCCACAGCTCAACATTATAAACACTTCTATGTTTTCTTACATGTTGTTGTACTTAGTATACTTTCTTATAGAAACAACAAGAAACAAGTTAATTATAATGTAAAATTCAATAGATTACAACAATAATTAATGGTCTGTTTTACATGTGAAGTTGTTTGTCCTTTTATATTTATTAAAGAGTAATGTTAGAAAATTCTCTGGAGATGATACTCCTGGATTGAATCTTGCATCTATGGAGCAAACATAAGAACAGTAAGAAAATTTTTTTTATTTTGATGGAGAGACAATAAAAGAAATAGAAAATTATTTCATCCTGCTTGGTAGAGAGAAACTGCCAGCAATATTTGCTATTCTTTAATTTTTTAACTTTATATTAATTTAAAAAAAACAAAACAAACTAATTATTTTTGTTGGAAGTGAGATGTTTGTTTAGTATATTTGCTTTTTATTTATTTTTTCAAACAAAAATCTGTTTGTTCCTAGTTTGGTTTCATAATATATTAAATATAAAACAGTATTTTTTTGTTTTTCATGCTTACAATGTTAGGTTATATTGTGTCAATATTGTGGAGGTATATTAAGGGATGTGAAATGGATTATTGCAATTTGTTCCTTAATGTTTAAACACCCAAGAGAAAAGTTAAAATTTTAAAAAAATATTTTGCTTTTGTGTGGCATCTTTTCCTGATGCAAATTGATTCAGCTTTAAAATTTAACACTTGCAACTCTGACAGTGGAGTAGTGAGGGGACAAAATCAGAAGACCATCTTTGTTAATGATTTATGCGATGTCCATTCTAAAACTGTTGCAAGTTTTGCTACTGGAAATTAGAAGTATGAAGTACAAAACTGCTGTCATGTCAAGGTTCCCATGATGCTTGTCATCTCAATGCAATGTTAATCAATTGCAGCTCTATCCCCCCTCCTTCATGAAAAGGACTCAGATGTCTCCTTTTTTTCCCACAGAGCTTACTGATAATTGAGTTGCACAAAAATCATTGAGTAATTCTGCGAGTTAAATTGAATGGGAAACTGGTTGATGATATGACAGTATCAATCCTTGTCATCTCAACTGATAAAACTCTCTCTCTCTCTCTCTCTCTCCTCTCTCTCTCTCTCTCTCTCTCTCTCTCTCTCTCTCATTTTAAAGATGTAGTTATTTCAGGATTTTTACCAAGCTACTAAGCATCTTTGGTATGAGACAATAAATAAGCTGTTGTTTAATCTAAGATCATTTAGCGCTATACAGCCAGTTTGATGGGTTTTGTATAGCTACTTGCACCTAAAGCTCACAGGCATTTAAAACAAAGCTGAAATGGCAGTACAACATGGGTGTGCATTTTGTTTCTGTATACACACTCACAGTTAACCAAAAAGGGGAAAGGTACTTGTAAAAATTTGTGACATCCTAGTTGAGATATTTATCTCTTATTGCTACACAAGTAGGACATATGTTGCTGAGTTCAGCAAGGAAAGAACTGACTAGAATTCTCTTTATTAATAGTTTGATGAAACAGGTATCCGGAAGTAAAGTGTGATTAACTATTAAGTCATTACAAAAGTTGTCAATTTCTATATTATGTTAATTTTGGGTTGATTTTCTGCATGCTTGTGAAGGTGTATGTACATAGGTTATATATTGTTTTTTAGCATGTGCTTTGGCATCATTATGAAAAACCTACCTTTTTAGAAATCATGAAATGGTTATTTGTCTCAGGGTTCTGAGTGAAGCATGGATAGAAAAGTTTGTTGTGCCACATTGCTTCACGAGTTTAAACTAAGCCACAAAGTGAGCAAGGCAACTCATAACATTAAGCAAACATGGGGCAAGAACACAGCAAATGAGTGCACAGTACAACAATAGTTTGCAAAGTTTCAATCATGAGATGTGAGCCTCAAAGATAAGGAATGTAGTGGACGTCCATCCAGCTGTGGTGACGACTGTCTGAAAGCCTTAGTTGAAGTCAATCCAAGAAAAACAGTGAGAGAAATTTCTGTAGAGCTTGACGTAAGCACTGCAACTAATTCCCAGCAAGATGAAAAGGCTTGACAAGTGAGTGCCTCACGAGATGAATGAACAACCACAAAATCATCTGGTGGACTGTAACTGGTGTCATCCACTATAACTTCTTGCAATCTGGCAAAACCATCACAGCTGAAAGATACTGTCATGAATTAAACATTCATCAGAAACTCTCCCAATGTCAGCCAGCATTGGTGAATTGAAGAAGCCCAATCCTGCTCCACTACAATGCTTGTTTTCATGTTGTAAAAGTGACTCCTCAGAAACTGGACACATTGGGGCACGAAGTTCTCCCTCACCAGCCTATTCACCAGACCTTTCTTCCACAGACTACTTACTACCTTTTCAAGCACCTCAACAGCTTCCTCTGTATGAAATCATCCTTCAACCAAGCAGCAATTGAAACTGCCTTCCAACCGTTTATCCACTCCAGAAATTCAGAATTTTTTCAAAATGGTAAAAATGTGCTTGTAACTCGTTGGCAGAAGAGTATTGATTGTAATGGAACTTACTTTGATTAATAAACCTCATGTTCAGCAGCAATATAAAGTCTCATTGTTGTGGTAAAAAACCTGACAAAACTTTTGTAACAACCTAATACATAACTGACTAGATTGGAAGGCAAAACTATAAGGCTGCTGCACTAACTCACCACCTTAAGTAAATTCTATGATTAACTCACTAAATGAAAAATTTCTGGACACAACTTTTATCACTAGTATTAAACTGTAAAAAGTTAATCATTGTTATGCTAATTGATGTTTTAAGTTAATACAACCAAAATAATTTTAAAAAAAGAACAAGCAAACATTTAACTCTACTTTCTTTTAATTTAAAGGACATTGTATTTAATTAAATAGAATAAAAATTATTGTGCTTTGCTCCAACCCCCGAAATTTCTTAAATAAAATCCATGTATTGGTTTTATTTAAATGAACAGATTTAAACTGTAAATAAATATATCTGCTGTTGTATTGGTTTCAAAGATTTGGTCATAGAAAGTATTAGAAGAAATAAGGCTTGTAGTAACTCCAGACATACTGTGGTCACCATCAACTTGCAGCTGATCTGACTCTTTTGGGACAGAAGATTTGCAAGGATATTTTGAAATACTAATGATGTATTTTCCTGAAGAGGTGTAGTCAATGTGGACACCTCCATAATTAAAACAATTCAATTAAAAAAGATTTAAGTAATAGCAAGGTTTTAAATCATTGTTTACACAGGCCTAGAAATTGTCTGAAAACTAATAGCTGATTCTTATAGATTTTTTGGGTGCTGTTTTCAGTAAAAATAGTTTAAAATTACATCACGTACCATTTTCCCACAAACTCAAGTTTTCAATTTAAATATCTCCAGAATCACTGTATTAAGCTTCTAAACAAAAAATTAAATTTTTCTTTTTTTTTTACTCTTTTTTGTTTCCCCCTCTCCAGACAGTGTCAGACAGTGAGGTAAGGTGATGACTCACTCCTTTTTGCTTCCCCCTCTCCACACTCCATACTTGGACTCAGTTGCAATTAGATCTTTGTGTGAGAAGGTTCTGTCATAACCATTGTACTTTTCCAGACCTGTCATTTCAGCAGAAGTTTACTTTTTTCCTCCTTTTTCCTTAGTGGTTTTTATTTGTGGTTCTCTTCTGTTTATAAGTGTACTAAATGGCTGCAAGGGGTTGTCTTAATGCACCTGATAACTTCTGTTACATTTATGGGAACTTTGTAGTGAAGAAACAGCAAAGAAACATTACAGACTTTGTTAAGGAAGTGTATTATGCGTATTTTGGTGTGAAACTTAGTGACCAGGATAAGTCCTGGCCCCACATAAAGTGTGTTCTATTTGTGTGGAAGAACTCCGACAGTGGTCTCAAGGTAAGAAAAAGGCATCCCAAAACGGAAAGACTATGATCTGGAGGGAACCCCAAAATCACAGTGATGACTTTTACTTTTGTTCGTGTAACGTACAGGGGTTCAATCTAAAAAAATAAGAAAGAAATTTTCTGTCCGAACCTCTCGTCGGCAATGCACCCTGTACCTCATGGCCCAGGTATACCAGTACCTTTACCTCCAGAAAAACTAGAAGACACGCCTGAAGAATCTGAAAAGGGCCAGGATTCTGATGAGGATTTTCACGATGTTTCAGGCAGCAGCGAGCCCCAACTATTTTCACAGCTTGAATTGAATGACTTAGTCAGAGACTTGGGTCTTCCTAAAGATGCAGCAGAACTGTTAGGCTCTGGGTTAAAGGAAAAGAACTTGTTGGCCCCTGGTACCTCTTTCTCATGGTTTAGAAATAGAGAAAAAATATTTCATTCCATACTTTTCTAAAGAAGGTGACCTGGTTTACTGTAGCGATGTCCCTGGACTGATGGAGAGGTTTAACATACAGTATGACGTGAATAAGTGGAGGCTCTTTATTGACTCGTCAAAAATAAGCCTCAAAGCAGTGTTTCTCCACAATGGCCGCAAGTACACTTCAGTACCAGTAGGGCATTCTGTGTATCTGAAAGAATGGCTACAAGAATTTAGCCTTAATTCTCACTGAACTGAAATACAAGGATCATGGATGGACGATATGTGGCAATCTAAAAGTAATTTCCATGCTTCTTGGACAGCAGGGAGGATACGCCAAGTACCCATACTTCTTGTGTGAATGGGATAGTGGCTAACCGTGGATGAAAAAGGAGTGGCCGTGTAGGGTAGAATTAGAACCTGGAAGCAAAAATGTCGGGAAAGTTTGGTTGATCTGAGGAAAGTCCTCCTGCCCCCACTTCATGTCAAGCTTGGACTGATGAAACAATTTGTAAAGGCTCTGTCAAAAGGAGAGTGTTTGAAATACCTGCACAACAAGTTTCCGGGACTGTCAGAAGCAAAAGTGAAAGATGATGTTTTCGTTGGTCCAGATATTCGGAAACTTCTGAAAGATGATCATGATGTGTTTGAAACAAAAATGGAAACAGTTGAAAAAGAGGCCTGGAAAGCTTTCAATGAAGTTGTACAGAAATTTCTTGGGAACTTTAAGGACCCCAACTTTAAGTGTATTGTGGAAAACATGCTGATGAAATTCAAAGACGGGTTGTTCGATGAGCTTGAAGGTGCACTTCCTGAATTCTCATTTAGACTACTTCCCCAAAAATCTTGGTGCTGTTAGTGAAGAACAGGGGGAAAGATTTCATCAAGATATCAAGGAGATGGAACGCAGATACTAGGGTAGGTGGAACGTCAACATGATTGTGGACTGCTGTTGGATGCTGCACACAGAAGAGCTGCAAGCTGCCTACAAGAGAAAAAGTACCAAAAGTAGCTTTGAGGGAAAATGGAAAAGGCAGCATAAGGACTTGTAAAGGTGAGTAAGTGCTGAGAACGGTTTTCTATCAACAATTTTGTAAATTAAACTATTTTAAAATTTTTTTTGCAAATAAATGTTTCAACCAGAATACGTATTAATAATCTCTTTTCCCATATTTTCAGATTCGCTTTGTGAAAAATCCTTACATGATAGAAAAAAATGGGGTCATATTTGAAATCAGCACACCAAGCAACATAAAAATCAGTTATCGCATTGCAGGCAATTTCCCAGGACCCAAATTTTGAAGGTCTATGTTATAGTCATCTTACTTTGTCAAAAAATTTTTTGTAGATTAAAAGCAGAAAAAAAAAGCACAATAACTATTAATTAGGGAGATTTTGATTGTAGACATTTTCATTTTCTACACATGATATATTTGCTTTTTCAGTAACTGTTATGTTTTACTTCAACCAGAGATGACAATATTTTCATTGCTAAAATAATTTTGACAAGCACAAAGTTATTAAAAAAATTGTTTTTATTTATAGACTAAATTGTGTTTATTAATTGATATTAGTGTTCATTTAATTATTAATATGCCACATCAGTTTGTAACCTTATCTATACTTCTTGGGTGCATTTGCTACCCCATCCTAGAAACGATATGTGTGATGAACTGGTTGTATTTTTAGTCAGCATATTCATAATGCAAAACACATGGGGTTGGAGTGATACAGATTTTTTGTCACAAAGGGTTATATTAACTACTATATGCCACAGCCTTTATGGCTCACCTGTGCTAAGTAATAGAAATTTAAAGCATATTATATCATCATTACCTTTTATTCTTTAGTTAGATTTATTAAAAATTTTAAAAATCAAAAACAAACAAACAATTGCTGTAGATTATATATACAGATGTGCTGCATTATGTCACGGTTGAGGATGAGATGAAACAGTTTTGTTTGCCTTTCACTATCTCTTATCTGAATAAATACAATAAACTACTAATATTTTAAGGGTATGTTCATCATGGAAAATACCAACCCCCCTGCCAAAAAAAAAAAAAAAAACTTAGAGAATTGACATTACTTTATCACTTTTCTTTTCAGAAGGCATTTTCTTTTTTCTGTTTTAATTTTTTTTTTACAGCTACAATAACTTTTTTATTACATGTGGTTTCTCATTTACAAAGTTCATTTGTGATCATGCACTTCCAATTTTAATTTTCTTGACAGAGATAATTGCATTAGACCTGTTGCTTCTGGTTTTCCTCATCAGTTTTAAGTCCATGAAACTTTCATGGTGGCCAGGTAGCAGTTTCTCTCTCTCTCCATCGATTGGCTTTCTTCAGTCTGACTAATTAAACATCTTTATGCAGCAGCACTGTCTCATCTCAGTTTTCAAGAAGCACACTTTAGTTTCACTGCTAATATTTACTCTTGTTTTAGTGATCTATATTTTCTGCATTCCTTTTTTATTTTGTTAGTGTATGCTTTAATCAATGTTTTTGAAATTATACCAGTCTATTTTTTTTAAGATCCTGTATTTAATTGTAAAGTGACTGTTCCTGTAACTGTTACATAAATGTGAATAAGTATCAGATTTTGCTTGGAAAATCAGAACTGATTATAATTTGATTACCGCTAATTTTTTTTGCTCTTTTTTGCCTTTTATGCAATTTTCATGTAAATCCTTAAGGAATATGTGATGTGCACACTCACAGACAGACAGGCACACACATGCGCACGCACACACCACACACACACACACACACACACACACACACACACACACACACACACACACACATGCACGCACACACACATTTAAGGATTTGCAAAATTGAATAGCTAGCAACAGTTAAATGTGAAAGAGTATCAGTTGATGAGAGGTGAGATGTGTATATTTTGAACGTTTTACCATTGAAGCTATTCTCCAATGGTAGTGCTTTGTATATCAAAGCCTTTCACTTTTGCTCATGAGGATGGATGTATGATAGGCTAAAATTCCTGAAGTGGATGTGAACAGTAATACAAAGCTCTAATATGGACCATTAGCTGTTGATGCCTAGCAGAACACATGGGATGTGTCATTTTGCTTCTAGCAGTAGTGAAGATGATGATAGAATTGAATGGTTAGGAAAGAGGAACAGAACACAGCTAGCTGTTTTTGTAAAGATTTCCATAATTGTTTGTGGGTGGCTTCTCTTCAAAATAAATACTGATTAGGACAATAATTTTTGTTCACATTTACATTTTCTTAACATGGCTATCTTGCATATCTGTTCAACTTAATGTATCATTTTTATCTTGTGTGATATGTGCAACATTTATAGATGTTTTTTAATTGTAAATGATTTGATGATAGAGAATGTCTGACTCTTATAATTAAAATATATGTTTTAATTTCAAGTTTTTTGTTTAATAGTGTTATAATTTTAACATAGTTTTGTTTAACTACAACTAATGTTAACTATATTTCTTATGGACAAGTATCTTACTAATTCTAGCTAATTATAGTAAACATACTAAAAAGATGGAAAGAAAAGGGAAAAAAAATCTAACCCTCTGAAATGATTTCTCTGGCATTATACAGACAAAACATTTTGAAATACAATGTATGCAGTGCACGGCTTTACAAAACTAACCACACAAATCTATTTCTCAAAACAAAAACAAAAAAAAAATAAGAGAGAGAAGCATATTTATTCTTAACATCATTTGAACATTGTATATTATAATCAGAATTTTAATGAAAAACAAAAATGCTGCAGGCACACAAAAAAAAAAAGATTACCACACTTTGTGGTGTTTAGCAGCAGTGACAGCAATATTAGAATAAAAGTTTGTTTTTTATTTTAGCTAACACAAGGGGAAGCTACATGACAACGAGGTAATCTGAATAACTGATAATATGAAAGTGCTATTGAATCGCATTGAACCTGATAAGCCAAAGTTCGTGTTACACCAATCTGATTGATTTTTAATTTTCTTTGCCAAGGCATGTATTTTTGTGTCTGTGTATTATAGACTTTTTGTTTGCATTTTATGTCTCTGAGAAAGGAAAGGTTTTCACGGCATATACCATTATTTCATTTGATCATTTTTACAAATCTGTGTGAGATGCAAATTCTTGTTACATTGCTTATTTGGTGAAGCAGTTTGAACTGTGCTAGTTTCTTTTCAGAGTTGTATTAGCAAGTAGGAAGTTATTTGCAGAAGAACATTGGTATACCATTTTGTTCTCTTTTTATCACTTATCCAAAGATGGGTTTTTTCTTTGCCAATGGTCTGACTATCCTGCATATAAAATAGAGTTTATAATTAGCAGTAGTGGCATTTATTTGCTTTTTTTTTTTTTACTGGCTGGTCATGGAATGATTTCACAGCTGACTTAGCTGAACAGAACATAGTTTCATTGTCCCAGAGAGAAAGAGTGTGTGGAAAAATATTGGTAATGCATTAAATCTAGGGGGAGATCAGGGTTGACTGAGCAATCAATTCGATAAATTGATGTTTGGTGGTTAAGGCCAATGGGCTATTGCTCAACAACAATTATTCATATATCTAGGAGAGTTTAAAAAAAAAAAATGATGTGACAAACCGTGTATCGTTATTTAGTTCATTGGTAATTATTTCTGACCTTTTATCACTTAGCTTTGAGGACATGCTTAACTAATCCTTGACTGAGAACCGGCACTGATACCATGTTTGCTTTTAATTTTCTGTAGAGTACAAGAACCTGTTTTTTTTTTTTTTTTTTTTTTTTTTTTATTATCTGAGGTATTGGTTTAGGAAATTAATAAAGTTTAAGAATGAATACAGGAGTTTTTCCATGAAGAAGATAGAGCATAACAATTTACTTTACATTGGCTGTAACCTATTTACTAATAATGTTCAAAAGAAGGATGAGATTTGAAAGAAAAGATAGAAATCCAGTTTATGTACAATATTCATACTCTGCTTTAATTTAGAAATGCATTCAAAGTGGGGAAAAAATGATACTACTGCTTTTTAATTAAAAATCGAAACAAATGTTACTATTTGCTGTGGTAAAATTCTGGTTAAGGGAGGGAAATAAATTTTCAGTAAAATTTTTCTTTATCATTTTTAAAGGCCATATCGCTTTTACCTATTTGTAGAAATATTTCAAGATTAACAAGAAACATTAAAAATATTAGATGTTTGCTGCAAATATTTACAACTTATTTTGTACACTATTTTCTAATATTATCTGTTCATTGTGTTGCTAAAACTTAAACTGTGAAAACTATACAGATTGAAATAATTTATTATGGCAGTTATTATATGGAAATTCAGGACCACTAGGATTTAAAAAGCAACAAGAATACAAAATCAATCTTTGGTATTGTAGAAATTTTTATAGGGCATCTGAGTCTGAGGCATTTTGACTTAAACATGCTACATATATCATAAATGTTCTTTTTGTCTTTTGATTGTCAATAATAATTAATAAGTTGAATGAACTGATATTTATGTTTTCTCTTTTTGTAACAGTAAGGTTTTTTTCGAAACTAAGATGCACTGCAGCATGTGGGAAGAGTGCACATGCCAATCATGCTATGTCTTGTAATCATTTCATTTAAAATAGTTCACTGCATCTAAATATTTTTTTCTAAATGAACAGGCAATAGAAAATAGATTGAATTTGTTCATTGAACATTAAGCAAATCCAGCTATTGCTCCCCCAATCATTCAAAGGTAGCAAAAAAAAAAAAGAGGAAATTTGGATTTGTCTCTTGTGCCTTCTGGTAATTTAATTAGCCTTATTTACTCGGGTACAGTATGTTCAGGTTGATTGATTGGAATTTAATAATGTGATAATCTCATTAATGAAATGTGATGTACTTGGATATTACAGCTGCGTTTTTTGACTGCATGGTAAAAGTTGAATCTCTTGAACTAGTTATGTAATCTGGAAACTGCAATCTGTCATTTCTACTTTTTAAAAAGAATGTAAAAATACAGTCTGTCTAAAATCTAATCATTAACAAACAGGGCCAGAAGGTGAAGAAAAAATGTGTAGGTGTAAAAGCTTCGACTTTCTTGAATTTTTATAAGTTCTACATATTTGTGTTCTTCAAGGTTTCATGATGAAAGAATTTAGCAATGACTTCTAGGAAAAATTACAAAAATTATTTCAGCCAAAAGGTTTTTAAAAATTGCAGATGCACATGCATTTTTTTAAAACTTATATAAAATTATTCACACACCTATAGAGACAAGTCAACCATGAAGCCTCTCTTCTATTAGCAATTACCTTTGGAGTCTTTTTTAGCATACTTAAAGAGATGTGGAAATGAAGGCTCTTTTGGAATGGATAAACACTGGAGGAAGATGCTGCTATTCCTTAAGGTAATGATATGAGTTTATTTCTCCTCCTCTGAAATCTCAATCAAGTGATGTTAACTGATATGCAACTCCCCTTGAGGAATTGTGAATTTTCAGCCATGATCTCATCTATTATCTGCTCATTAACAGTGTGAAGTTTTACTTAGGAGGTGGATGGGAAAAATAAAGAGGTGAGATTCTGTTATCTTGATCAGTTTATGCCCGGAGAAATTCTTTGCTTGCCATTGGAAAGTTGAGGAGCACAAGAGTACGTAACACTGAGTAATGTGGCTGGCAGCAAACTTTAAATTGTAATTGAAAGCTTCATGTTGAGATCTGGTATTGAGATGCAGTAATTTTTTTTTCTTTATGCAATCATAATTGCAGTTTCAAATCAGCTTATTTTCTGTAACGACTCTGGGGCGTTTGGTACCGATTACACGGTTGTCAGCACTTAGTGTGTATGCACTGACATTAATTCTAATGACTGACAGAATCCCCTCTATGCTTGATTCTCATCACTTCAATAGACCATCCATTGTGTGAGCAGCAGATGGATTTGACCACCTAAAGATGTAAGCTCTTCCATTTTTGTGGATGAGTTGACCCTTAACCCTCTCCTCTCCTGTACTGTACAATCTCTCTCAAGCTATTGATGTCTCTGTGATTGAAGTCATTGTCACTGTAGTTGGTGGAATTGCCAAGAAACGCAATTGCCTTGTTCAATTTTCTTTGCTCATGGAAAATATAGATTTGAAAACTGAAGCTGTTCTTGAGCTACTGTTATCAGCTGTTCATTTGTGAAGGATTGCTGAATGAAATCTCAAAACTCAATTCCATTTTCTGATTAACGTTTTGCCTTGAACGGGAAGTGTGTATTATCTTTGTTTGCTCTAGTCTTCCATGGCCATCAAAACCGCTTGGTGCTGTGATTTCCTGTCTTGCAGAATTTAACCAAAATTCTAATACCAGCACTTATCAATATATCTAACTGCATGAGAGAACCCATCTATTTATTTTCATCAGCTGATTAAATTCATCATCCATAGATACATACTATTTAACAGTTGATTGCCAGTTCATGAGGGTTGTGAATGGTATGGACTCTGGCACAGTGCAAGGGAGAAACAAAATTTTATTTGAGTCATCCACATATAAAGATTCCTGTAATATGGGTCAGTGACTATATTGATCATGCGTTCTTCATTTTTCATCATTATGAATATTGTAAAGTTATCATTTAAAAAAAAAAAGCAAAGAGGATTTAAATTTGTAGAAAAAAGAGAGAGAAAAGTGGATTATTGAATTTCCTTTTTAAAAAAAAAAAAAAAAATTAGTTTAATATTCCAGACTCATCAGAAGTCAGGTTTTGATTGACGTGCTATGAACGGCAATTAAAATGTAAATTCACACTTGTTTATTTAAGCTCTTTCAGTTGACAGATTAAACCAGAAAAGAAGAAAACTCTCCTTTGAAAAATCAAAATCTCCAAAGCGCTGTAGAATGTCGAGAATTTATTTCAAAAAGATTTCATGAACGACTAGCAAAGTTTGAAAATTGAGAATATGGTAGAATAGCCGGATTTTCCACAGCAGTTGTGGAGGGTAGAGCTCACTTTTGCTGCTTCAAAATTTTAAAAAAACAACTTGATTGTAGTCTTAAATGACTCTGCTATAACAGTTGCCATAAACCTGCAAAAGTGCTTTACATTCTAACTACTAAAGATTTTATATATAATGATGCTTCTATCTTAAAGAAAACCGACATATTTTGGATGTACAAAGCTGTTTCTATTGTTTTTTGAACAAAGTTATGGATAAAATAAAATTAATGAGAAAACTACTATTGGCAGCCTTAGGAGATAAAGGATTTAACTGAAATATTACTTTATGCACCACATTTGTGTGCAAAAGAAACTAGTGGTATTGTGTAAGTTTGGTGATTTATGTCAAACAGGTTTTTGATCCATGAATTTTGGTTATAAGTAGAGAGCAGCTTACCATCATAAATCCAAATCATTTGTTCTGGAAAGTGACAATAAATTGAAGAATTTAATGCATTAAGCACATTTTCACTTTATTCACACAATATCTTTAAATGTATTGAGTGAGTGTTACGTTTTGACTGACAGAAACCAAAACATTAGGTTTCTGTTGATGCAGTTCATTTGGAGAAGAGGAGTAGGAGCTGTAACAAATGGACTAAATCTCTCATTATGTTGTTAATTATTGTAAAAGGCAATATTTGACTAAATCAATAAATATTTTGTATAAAATTTGTAGCTATAACAGAATGTACATTTTTAAAGAGTTTAAAAAAGTACTGGTTATAAGTATAATATTTTGAAAATATCTTAAAATATATTTATAATCAAGGCAATTAAATAAAGTTCAGTTTTCTTTTAAAGCATGACTGGTCAATAGTCTCTTTTTCTTAAATACACATTTGTCATCATAATTTGTTTATTTTTATAGTATTTTTAAATTTAAATTTATTAAAGGAGTATGTACATGGAACTTGTGTATACATATATTCAAATGTATCTCATGTAAAAAAAATTTGAATTAATAAAAGCTTTGCTTGTTTTACTAATCTGAAACATTGATTTTATTTTTTAGAATAAAAACCAAAATAATAGTAGAAGGAAACAATGTTTATAGTAACTAAGTAATTATGGTCTGCCTTGTTTTGGTTGGTTTGATGCCCAGTGGTAGACATGGGAATTTATCTAGCTTTGCATATCCTTTGTGCTGTTAGTTGATGTGTTATGGTCAAGCTGAAATAAGAATAATACTGTAGCAATAGGTAATGACTGAAACATAATGTTAAAGTATACAAGGCAGCTATTATTAATTGACATCTGATACAGGCTGTCAGATGTAATACAAAGCTGAAAGCAAAGGAAATAAACCCATTCTTACATGACATTTTGTCAACCATTTGCTTCATTGAGTTTCTGAGCAAAACAGTTTGCTGGGAACCATAATGAATAGCTCCACTAACACTTTAATAGCAGTTAATGATCTCCAGTGGTCTAGACTGTCCATATTAATGTCTGTACAAACACTGGGAAGTTGGTAAAACTACAACCAACTTAATGTTGTCTGCTAATGTTTCATTGGAGGAGATATATCAAGTCCCTACAGAAGACATAGGAAGGTTGTGTGGTAGAATGAAGCTTCCTTTTTATCTAATAAACAAGAATTTCACATCTCTGATTAGTACCTATGAATAAAATTTTAACATTTTTGTTTAACACCAGTTTAAAAATGTATATTCTAAATGGTTATGCACTGATACTGTAAATATAATCTTTGATAGGATTTGTAATATAACCTCTGATGAATCAAACTTATTATGTTTACCATCTACTGAAGATTTTACTTGGCATTATTGGGTAAAGTTTTTTTTTTTTTAATTTTGTCATTGCTCACAATGGTTTCAGCAGATATAATTTTTCTGGAATATCTTAAGAAAGCTTTTTTAAAGAACAAGATGTCTCCTTTTATTATAGTTCACTAATATCCATTATTTTGAGGGAATATCAGTAAATTTAGACCATATAATTTTTGAAAAATTTGTTTGGCTACAAGGAAGTTTCTGCAGCATTGTTGCACCTTATATACTATATGATTATTTGTCTTTGTGCTATATGGCATCCTGACAACAGCACTATTTTTGTTTCTGAACTTCAATACATTAGTCACTGAAAATCAATAAAAAAATTTTAAAAATATTTTTTACATGCATTTGATGATTTCTGATCATTAATTTTAGTATTATAACTACATCATAAAATATTAGAACTTTATTGTAGACTATTTTTTTTTAAGACAATGAAAAGTTTGGTATCTTTTTTTTTAAAAAAAAGACCTTTTGAATTTGAAACCACAAACTTTCCTATTACACTAACCAACATTATTTTTTTAAAACCTTTGTTTATTTACTTTACTTTCTGTTCTTTGTCATTATAGCTATTAGGTTTACTGGTCTTATTCTTAGTAGATTGGAAGGTAAAAAGAGGTTTTTCCAGTGGTCCATTGTCCCTTGTGATGTCAGGATTCCTCACTGGAAGGGCAACAGTTAAGAAGATCACCAGTGATGCTTATGTTATAAGTTTAATGTATCTATGCATACGCAACATCTTTAGTAATTATGCAATAAACTGGTACATAGTTTATGTAGTCATGGGAAAATCATGAAATAAAATGTTCCAGTGAGTTTGAGTTTTTATAAAGTTTCTGGCTTCAGTGGGATCTTGTCCAAACTTCAGTGTTTTTTTTTTTATCCTGGAAATTACTGATATATTTTTAATAGACACAAGCAGTAAGTAATGAATCTGAACTGGAGGTTTAGCACTGTTATGTATATAAAGATCATTTAAATTGTAAAACTGTTGTTTAAATACCACATCAATTGACTCTTACATTTTTTTGAAGAATAAATTTTTTTCCCCTAAAAATTGTTGATGAAAAGTAATTGAAGCAAAAAATGTCACAGCGTATTGACAGAACACATAGCTACAGAAGCTAATATTTCTTTTTGCTATTCTCCTATGTACTGCATTCGTTATTCAAAATGATGTTGGCCCTCTTAATTGTAACTGTGCAATTATTTTTGAAGTAATTTTTTTATTTTTTTTAAGTGACATTCTGAGTTAAAACAATAGCTGGTTAGTAGAGGAAAAATGTTACAGATTAAAGATGTGAGATCCTTTACGAGTTTTTGCTAGAAACATACTCAACAACAGTTTAAGAGTTGCCCCCCCTCCACAATAATACATTCTTTAGTAAAATACTTCTGAGAATTTTAGTTTTTTTATTATCAGCTACCTAAGGGACAAATTGTGAATGGTTTGATTTAGTGTTGAAAAGGGCAGAAGACTATCTCAGTATAAAACTTTTGAAGAATGATTTGCTCACGTTCAGTGCCAGCTTTTGTTGACAAAATACAGTTTTAACACTTTCTCTCTTAGTGGCTTTGCACCTGTCTTGTTTGTTTTTTTTTGTTTTGTTTTATTATTATTATTATTATTATTATTATTATTATTATTATTATTATTATTATTTAAAATAAGAAATCTTTGTGTAGTGTAGTGTTTTGTCTTTCATGACTTTGAGAGAGTTAAAATTTTTTAAGTGTTTGCTATGATTGCTATTTCTGCTAGTGTTTGAATTGACAATACTAGCAGACTAAGGCCTAAGAACGTTGTTTTTTTTTAATAATTTTAACTAATTTGTACAATCTGGACATTCTTTAAATGCCTGTACAATCCAAAAATTACTTGCAAAGTGTGATTGTGTAGCTGGAGTTCATAAAAAATATCTGTCACTTTCTCCTTTGCTTTTTGTATCATGTGAGATAAACTAAATATCTTCCCTATATATCCTTTATTGCCATCATTTAAAATAAATTTTAAAAAGTATCTTTTACGATTGTTTTGAGTATGTGAACATTTAAAACTGAATTTAGTTCTTCACTCACATCATTTACCAATTTTATCTGTGATAAAAATGTACACTAAATATTGGTAAATTTTGATATATATATATATATATATATATATATAGGTGTATTTTTCTTATTTTCTTTAAGTGTAGTTTTACCGCATTTTAAATAATTATAATTATATGTAAGTGTATAACAATTTACTTTCCACCTATCTGATTCTATTTACAGATAGTTTCACCAGTTGATTGTTTTATTTAGCTCTAATTAATATCATTTTTTTTTATCACAGATTTTTAATGTTCTTCTTCACAGAAGCATTCTTGTACATTCTAAGGCTGCCATTATATAAAGGTGAAGGTTGAAATTGTATGAGAAGTGCACACATTGTCACTAGCTAATGGCACCCGTTATAAGCAAGGTACTGTTATAAGTAGAATAGACTTATTTGTCTCAATAGTGAAGCAATCATTGCTTTGGGCTTTGTCACCCAATCTATGTTGTTTGCGTAAAATTCAACTTTTCAGACATGGCTTCTGTTCATGATGTTGAGTTAATCGAGTAAATTTCTGAGTGTGAGAGTGATTCTGATGACAAAATTGTTCCTGTTGGTGAAGCTTTCAGTGATGGATTGGATGACAAAGAGGAAAATGAGGAAAAAATCCTGAAATGCTTTGTCAAAAGAAGTGCTTGTCTGCTTAGCAAATTATACTGAGCTGTACCAACTTGATTTTTGCTTTATTGCTGAAAACTAACTTATTATTTGCATTTTGAATGTTACCTTGCTTATAATGATGTGATGTTATAAGTGAAGATGCTTTTATAAGTGAGGTATTATGGTATAATTAAAATTTAAAAGAAATTTTTCAATTTAAAGTTTTATTAAATGAATATTTAAAATAAAATGTGCCTATTAAATCTAGTGATTTTTTTTTTTTAATGATTTTCAGGATTTCTTTTTTTTATAAACAATTTTTACAACAGCAAATTATCTAAGTAAGTTTTTTGGTAAACAGTACAGGTATAAATACCATTCAACTATTGCATTAAAAAATTTTAAGTATCAAAATATTAAGATATTTTACATTGTATGAGCTTAAGCATTTTCAGACTCTTAACTTATTAATTATTTTAAGATATAATGTTTTCTTGCATCTTTGGTGATTCTTTGATGTTAAATTCAGCTGGCAGACACTACAATAAATTTTAGCCACAATGTGTTCAGGTAAAAGCAATTTTAAGGAAGGGGTTAATACTGGCCAAAAGATATTTCATTCTTTAAGTCTTATTCATTAGGAGCTTTCAAATGAAACCTGACCAGATATGACTCTGGCCATTCTATTTAGCTTGGTTTCATTTGAATGATTTTATATTTATTTACATCTATATAAAGAGGAAAAACCTAAAAAAATTCAATAAACTTAAGTATAAGGAAGAAATGTATTACAAATGAAACATCTCCAATTATTTTCTTTTTTTTTTTTTTGTCTTTTGAATGCAAAAGAAAACATCTAGAAACTTTAAAAAAATATATTTTGTTAATTGGTTACAGGATAAAATTTTAGAGAATATTTATTCAGGATTATGGTATTAACTCTATTTTTTTTTTTTTAACCTTTGCAAGCTAAATTGATAGCAGTAGAGCATCTTTTCTAGTGTTTATTCTATGCTGGATAATTTTATTAACAGAAGAACAATTTTTTGCCTTTGTTGAGTTTTCCATTTCATTTTCTGAAGCTTTTTTATCTATTAGTTTGGATGACCCACATCTCATCTGTATTTATGGATGTTTGTCTAGGCTTTGATGTTGTCCTTAATAATTGATTATGGACCTCAAATGTACTTTCTAGCCAAAATAAGGAAAAAGAAGCAGGGCAGTTGAGGGCTGAGTGTGGAGTGGGGCTGACTAAGCAAAAGGCAGTGATTGACTGTTGTGAGTTAAAGATGATATTCTACTATGCTTTGGTCTCACTATAGGTATTTTACTGAATCTTCCATCTATAAATCTGGCATCTCTTGTGTTGGTTGTTGTTAATGTAAATAGAGAATTTAACTGTTTCTTACTTAGCCAGAATAAATCAGGAGAATTGTAGGATGAATTATTTTAGTTAGGTTTTACCTCCTTTTAAACTATTAAACTAATCAGGACTTATGCAAGGCCTATCCAGTTTCCTTATTTTATTGTTAAACATTTGACAAGGATGAGAATTGTGCAAGCAGTGCACATAGTATATAATTATGCTTTAGTATGGTTTTTTGGGGAACTTTATTTCAGAACTTGAAATTTCTGCATTACAGCTTCTAGTCTGAGGACGTTTTCTATATTAATGATAGCATGGTGGTTCTATTGAGAGTAGTGCCATTACAAAAAACATTCAAACATTTGATTTGTTGGTCTTTTGCTTTGACACTAGAACTATGTAGAATGCATGTATACCCTAAACTACCAGAGTGGCCATTTTACCTGCTGTAGTAAAATAAATTTTGTAACATTTTGTTTTTTAAGATGTTCATGCACTTACAGGGCAAAAATTTTTAAAATGTTGATTTTCTTTCTTACATCTTGTACTTTGTAGAGTCAAAGTATTCATGTAATCAACATAGACGACATAATTTTTCATATGTCTTGTGCATCTTGTTACATGGTATGGCTGTCATGCCTTTTGTTCTTTTTGCACTGCCATTGGTTGCAGTTATCAGGAAAATCACAAATTTTTGCTGTAGGTTTTACTATATGCTTTGTATCTTATCTTTTTCTTGACATATGTCTCACAAAGTTCACCTACTAACCAACCTATGAAGTTTCTTGTACTTATCCTCCTGCCCTTGCTTTCCTTATAAATGATACAGGAATTGATGGCTGTTAGAGTCAGGCTGTTGTAGAACATTTGAACAGGTCATTTGCTAGCCTTAGCTCCCACACCATCTGCTCTAATATATCAACTGCAAACTTTGTGGAGCTATAAAACCTGACATTTACTGGGATTTTCTTTGCATTATTCCCAATGGCAACGGAAGGATAAAGTGTGTTGAGGAAAAGGTTTTTTTTTTTTTTTGGTGATGCAGTTTGTGACAAACCAGTCATATACTTTAAATGATTTGTCATTTTGAAGAAACTGGTTTCTGGTTGTCTTCATGTAGAAAAATAGAAAATCTGTTTTGTATCACAGTTTGGTAAAAAAAAAAAAAAAATGGTCGATCAGAAACTTTTTGCTGATAGGATTGTAGTGCTATATTCTTTACAAGCATACAGTGTTATCATAAATGTATCTAATTCCTCTAGAGAGATTCACTACAAATCCTGCAATTGTTATGAAGCTTTGGCAAAAAAACATTCTTTCAACAGGCTGGTCACGTGATCATAGCTGGTCAAACAACAGCTAAGCCAAATACTTTGATTTCCTTATTTCAATAAAATTATCTCTCTGCTAGTTCCAAGTGTAATGTATTATATCACCATTAGTTTTCCAACCCTGGGTCTAGTGCTATTTCATGATGTTTAATACTTATATATATGGAAAGTAGAAAAAATGTGCCAAATGAGTGGAGTGAAGTATACTTATAAACATTGAGAAGTCATAATGACAACATGGGAGTTTAAGTGTAAATTAACTTGTTGGAAAAAGCTATTTTAAAGTTTTTGCTGTTTAAGTGGAAACTTGGATTTCAAACTGGTTTAATTTGGATAGAAGGGATCCTGAAGTTAGACTAAATCAGCTCTCCCACCCTAACGTTAATGCAGAGGCTGCTGGCTTAAAAATGGTTTCTGCAGTTATTTTTCATTATTATTATTTTTATTATTAAAAAGGATTGTGTGTTTGTTTTTTTGAAGAAAGGAAAATCTTGAATAAAGAAGTAATTTAAAAACCCATAAAAATGTTTGCATATAAGTAGATAACTATACATAACTAACAGGGCTCAGAAGTAGCCACAAAGTCTGCCAAGAGGATGATTCCACAGAAGGCTGGCTGTTTTCACTGAGGGAAAGATTACAATCATTTTTAGTCAGGGCCTCTTTCTTCTCATAAGCAATAGTAGGGTACATCTGACAGAGGCTTCTTTCAGACATGAGGAGCAAGCTGTTTGTGGAAAATTAAACATGTTTGTATGTTTTGTTTATTCTTAGAACTGCTTTTGGCATAGCATTTGTTTGCTTGCTTTGGTTTGTGCAGCCATTGTTTTGAGAAGAACCGTGAAGTGTAGACCTGGTGGAACCGCTGTCTTCTTGCTCCTCTCGAGTGGTTGGCTCTTTTGTTTTATCAAACTCCATGGTGGCTCTTAAAATGAATATCATAAATGCTGGGCATTAATTACATGGTGCTGAAGAATAGATCTCTCTCCCTGATAGAAATGTACGTTTTTAATTGGATAAGATCTTTTGTTAGTAAAATTAATACTGCAAAGATGTGCAGACAGAGTTTATGAGTTCACTAATCAGAAATGTTTGCTTTTGATAATGAAAAACAACAACAAAAGATGTCATGAGAGAGGACATTTATATAGTAAAACCAGAAAGGAACTTTTAGAATGACTGACAGATTTAATTACTCTATATGAATTCACTTGTGAAAATTAAAGCAAATAGTGAAAGTAAAAGCAACTTTGAAAAAAAATAAAGATAAGTCTTTGTACTCATGAGTGATATGTTAAAATATCTAGATTTTAGTAGAAATCATTAACTATAAATAGGCCATTATTTTTACAGCAACCAATAAGTAAAGGTAATCAGGTTGTGATTTGAAAAATGAAACACATTAAAAAAATTATTTCTCAGAGAAAATTCTTTTTAAAAGGGAAAAAAATTATGAATTTTAATTAACTTGTGATTTTCACCATTTTATCTTAAAATATTCTCTATTGTCTCAACTTAAAGAAAGAAAAGCAAATATGGGATGCCATTTACTTAGTTTTTATTTATGACAATTTATTATGAACTCTGTCTTAGATTAATAGTCTATATTTTTCATTATTTAATAATATTTTGTTTACTTTGTGGATTAATGTTGCATGTAGTTTCTCAGATACAATGCTAGTAAATAATAAAACTGTTTAATATATCTTACATTCATGTGATGTTGATATGATGCACATTTTAAAAGAGTAATAAATATTTCTAGATATCAGCCACTTATTGGACACATGAAATTAAAAAAAAATAAAAATACTGTTTAATATATCAACATTATAAACAACAATAATAATAATAATAATAATAATAATGTAAAATATATTCATTGTAAAGCTCTGATTTTTTCCCTTTTTTCCTTGTACATTATGAATATGATATTATTGTTAATCTTCTATCAATTGCCTATTCAATATTCACATAAAATAAACTTTAAAAATATTATGCATCTCTGTTTTCATTCATTGTTTTTTCTCACTGTGAAAACACGATACAAGTCTCAACAAGTTTATTTGTGATATATGTATTTATTTTATTTTTTTGCTTAGAGGTAAGGTCCACTGAAATGTTGCCAAAAACATCATTTACAGGTGGCGATAAAATCCCAAATAAATTGTCCAGTACAGTAGCGCACCACACATTTTACTGGGCCACCTAAAAAGTGTAATGGGGCGTTGACTTTCTCTTCCTTGATTGTTTTGTACCATAAGAGTGGTCTTGATTGCATTCTCTTGAGATCCATACCAAGGTTTTGCTCTTATTCAGTCATTTGAGTCAGGTTTGTGGCTAATAGGAAGATGATCACTTAGAGAGGATCTGGATGTTTAGCACAGTTAAGTATCAGTCTCACTTTATCTGACTTATCAGCCCCTCCCAATTCTATTACATGTGTCATTAGCAGATGATACCTTAAAAAAAAAAAAAAAAATACTGAAAGTTATAACTTTTGGTCATCGAACACACATTGAGTCTGACTTCATTTATCGTAAAGCATTCCATGTGTCAAATCACTGAATATGTAGCATTTTTTGTGCTTTGTAAATCTTATATCTGTTTGTGTGCAAACAGAATATGAGCAAGTTCATGTAACGACTATCAACATTGAAAATTTTATGGAAATGTAAAGCTGTTCAAAGGATTACTTTGTTGCCTTTTATTCTGAATGAAATAAGTACCAATTTTGTTACACTTAAAATTGCATAAGATTGCTTAGAGCTATCTCATCAAAGTTTTTGCTGCTTAATGTTTCTTGTGGTTGCTATGACATTTCTATTAAAGAAAGTTTTGATAACACAACATTTACAGAAGTGATTATTTTTAGCTGCATCCTTTTTAAAATTTTATTTCATTGTTTTAGACGAGAAGAATTAATGAGAATAGGCTTTGTAATTCTACATCCTCATGCTTTTACCAAACCTGAAGGGAAAATAGATTGATAAATTATTAGTCATTAAGTTTTTAAAAAAAAATCGAAAATTGTGTGAATTCTGGATGAAAATGAAGTTTGGTTTTGTACTTTGTAAATCATTTAGATTTCATTTTTAGAAAGATAAAGTAAAGCGATGAACCTGATGCTAAAATGTGAGCTTTGACAAACTGTGTGCAGTTTGTCAAACAGGTAGTAGTTAATATTTTTTTTAAAAACTTCTAATGGAAGATAAAATATTAATTTTTTGATTTAAACTCCATTATTTTACTGGTAATAACAAAAATTTAAAGCTTTCAGTAAATTATTGATTTAAAAAATATTTTTAAAGTTTAAGAAACATTTAAACTTTCTTTGCCTTATACACCCATACTGATAAATTAAAAAAATGTTTCTGAAAACAGACAAACATGATCTTGAGATTTTACGGGTTTTTGATAGAATGGCTTGCAAATTCTGACCTTTTCTTTTCCAGTATTTAGTAGCATAGTGACTGGATATCTGATGCATACATGTTTTGAAAAGAAATTTAGTATTTGTAAATAGGCATAAGGGAAGTGTGTTGTTGTTTTTTTCAATGGTTGCATGTATTGCATATTGAAGGGTTTTGAAGCTCTTAAAAATAACATCACTCTTAGAAAAAGAAAATTTTACTATTAGAAATCATCATAAAATATGGAATTAACTTTAATGTTAACTCTTCTGTATCCAGTTTTATGGACTCCTGTTGTAAATTAGCCACCCTGTTTTCTTAAATTGACTGAGACAGGTTTACTTATTGATTCATAATAGTAATTTCCTGTGAGACTGCTATTGTCTTTAGAATACTTAGTCACATATGAAAACAGGAGGATTTTGAAGGTCATATTCAACTTCTGATATTGCAAGTAACACTGGCTAGGATGCTAACCATGATAAAGAAATGTTGAAAGCTATTTTCTATATTTAGTTGATGATTGAGGAGCCGCCTGGATAATTTTTAAAATTGCAGAATTCAGCATGGAAAAAAGAAATGTATTCAAATTTCTTGCATTTGACATTACCACCCTGCCCCCCTTTTGACAAAATAAATGCTGAAACCAAAAGTATCCAGCATTCTGATGAAAATTAGCATGATTGTAGGAAGGGAGATTTAGGCTTGTATAGATTTCTCTGTGCATTCTTTTCCTTTTGCTTTTACTACCACAATTTTTCTTTAATTTTTTAAGTCCCTGATCTTTTCAAAATGCTTCAATAATTCCTTTAATTTTAGGATTTTTGTTGTTGTTTTTCTTTAGATTATGATACATTTGGTTCACAGGTATATGATTTTGAGAATAATATTGTGACATTGTACTGAAAGTAAGTTGCATTTTTTGAACAAACAATAGCTATTATAGCAGAATTTCTTTAAAGGTAAATAACAGAGTTTGAAATGACCTTTTGTGTATATTTTTTTTCCTAATTAATCCTTTCTCATCAAATGGTTTTTCATCTGCTTTATTTCATTATCTTTCGGCCTTACTTCAAAGAAAAAGCAGAAAATAATTGGGGTATTTTTTCAGGCTTGCATGTCTTTGATCTTGCAAATGACATCATTGATGAGCTGCAAACAAGAAAAACACTATTTCTATAATTGTAAAAGGAACTGGGTTATTTTTTTCTCTTGTTGATAATTATTTTTTTTATTTCTGTTTATTTATAGTAATTTGTTCAAATCTTGTTGAACACTAAATTAGAAGGTTAAATAGGTGAAAGATGGCTACTTAGTGTATAGCTTATCAGCTCAGTGTGACTGAAGCATGCCCAAGTTAAATGCTCAGTGGAGTTCAAATGTATTTTTCTTATTTTTCTGTACCAGTCTGTCAGCATGGGTTTTCTCTCAGAGCTAAACAGAGCAGTTACAATAAGGATTTTCTATTTCTTGCTGAAGACAATAATTGCTGGGGCCCAAAAGTTGCAAGAACAACAATGCTTATTAGCAGTTAACATGGCACTAAGTAACGCCTTCAGATGCTTACTGTTGTAGAGGGTGTTCACAAAAAAGGAAAGGCTAATCATTTTTATTACTAATTTTTAAAATTAATAATCAATTGTTACATTATTGTTTTATATTTATTCACACTGTTGAGAAATGTTATTTTAGTATTAAAAAAGAAATACTTGGAACAAATTAATAAACTAAAATAACAATTAAGGAGGGATAAAATTTAGAAACTTTAAATGATAGCAACAAAATTTAAGGGAAAAATATGAGTTTTAGTATGAAGGTTATGCTTATTGATGGTTATGGTATTTTTGGTCATAAATTATTGGTAACATTTCTTTCTTACTACACTTAAGTTCCCCATGAAAATTTTTTACACTATCTTGGGATTAATTCTACAGTCTATTTGTCAACAAACTTTCTGTGGCCTTCATCAGGATTAGTCATTGGAAAGTCTTTTTAGATGTGGAAGGCATTAATTGTGAAGAGAGCAAGAGGAAAAGTATGTCAAAACTTAGATTGTAGAACTAAGCTCAAAGATGGTTGGAAATTCCTGAAAGAGTTCTTTTACTTTAATGTCTTGCATGATTTAAAGTCTTTTCGTTTAAACTAAATTTGAAGTAATTTAAAAAAAAAAGTGTTTAATTAAATGCTTTAGCTAGGGTACTCAGTGCCACATGGAGATAAATGGCTTTATATCAATTTGAAAAACATAAATTTTATTTGTTTAAACACACAATCATCAAAGGAACATTTCTTAACATTCTATTAGCTGTACACTTAAATTTAACTTTGTTCCATAGGAGCCCATTTTATTTTCTTAAAAAAAAGAATCATGAGAAAATGTATGCTTTTTAAATGGCATAATGGTTGTTTCAGCTGACCTGTGTAGGAATCTGAAAAAGTACCTGATCCATACAGGGCTAGCTTATAAGATGATGACAAACTTGTAGCAAAGTACTAAATGAATTTTTATTCTTGGTTGTCAAAGTTATACTGTCAATGATATCAAACCTGCCATTTATGGCTTTCAAATGGCCTTCATGGCTGATGGTGAAAAATTAAAATCTGTGGTCACTTCTGAGTTTAATGAATACTGTGAAGCTGTAGTAACTTTGAAACTTGAAAGGTGGCCTTTGAGGTCAGGCTCCGGTACCCTTGGATCCTGACTTTGATCCTGAGGTGCCTTCATTATAATATGAGGCTGGTAGGTTGCATATATGAATGAGTGCAGTGAACTAAATGTAAACTATAAGGCTTCTGAAAAGTAGCCTTTGGTGGCTTATAAATGGCCTTCAAGGCCAATGTGCAGTAGCTTAAAACCTTACCCTGGTTCTGAAGTACCTATACTCAAAATCTGTGGCTTCTAGGCACTATGGTTCAGCCATGAAAGGATAACTCACACACAAACACAAACACTTGAAAATATATTGGATTATTATTTCATAAAGTTTACAAAACTAAACTTTATATAAATATTTCATTTTAAAATTTAGGTAAATCTGGATAAAGCCTAAAAGGCATTTTAAAGTGTTGCATAATTAGAAAAAAAAATATAACTTTCCTGAATTTTTAAACTATAATAATTTTGGTTCGTTGGTTTATTGATTGACAGTTTCAATTTTATTCTTATTTTAAAATACATTTAATGCTTATGGCTGATAAATTTTTGGTTTTATACTTAGAAGAAAAGCAGTAAAGAAAATACAAAAGTGAATGCTATGGAATGAAAAACAAATATCTTTAATTATTATTCACAAGGTGTGTCATGGATTATAGGAGAAAATTTCTATAATTTGAATTTTATTTTCTGAAAAAAAAAAAAAATCAACCTTAACTTTTGAACACTGACAGATTTTTATGCTTCATAAATTTTAAAAAAAATTTTGTGAGATATTTATTGTATTGGAAAGAAAATATTGGTGGAACAGATTTCAGGGCTCTAAGGGTTGAAGCGGTTAAGCCTAATAACCTGATCATTATTCTTGTAATTTAGTAAAAGCATTCAGACATTTAAAGTCATCTAATTTGATTTTCATTATTATTATTATTACATGGTTTTTATCACCGTTGTGATTTACACAAGGATGAAGAAGAGTTTTCTAATTTAAATTTTAAAAGAATGGTAAAGTCTGAATATCCCATGTGTATGGTTAACCCTGAAACAGAAAATCAGTTATTTAGAAACTGAATCCTTTGCGATGTATGTTTTTAAGAAGTCATACAACTTTCGCATAATTCTTTCTGATTTTTTATATAAAGAAACCACAAACAGTGAAACTTAAAAAAGAGTTCTAGCAAGATGTTATTTCTCCAAGTGTACTAACAATGAATACGTATATATATAATTAAAAGATGGCCATTTACAAGAAGAGATTGGAAAGTATTTTCAGCTTAAATTTAGTCTTCCATTTTTGCAAACGAATGTTGTATCCATTGAAAAAAATATGTTATGAGGGATTATGTTTGTTTTACCAAGCTAATCATGTTTGACTCCCTCATTTTTTTGGTACTTTAAATCAATATGTTCATGAGTGATCCAGATACAGAAATTTGTATTATAAACACATTTAATAATCCCCACTATTTGATCAAATATCTGATCTGTTTACTGGTGTTTTGGATTGTTTTTGTTTCTGGAAAAAGAAAAAAAAAATACTGTTAAAGTTTCAACTCTTGTAGATTTGATTGGTGGAAAAGAAACAAATCTCCCCTGACAGCAGGCATGATTGCTCAGTGCTAGAACTTAATCAGTTAGGATGGTGTTTAATATTCTTACAGTCATTACAGAAAAACAATAGCAGAAACAGAGCAGGAAGAAGAAAGAAAAGTGATGTTAATTGGGTTTAAGTTTAAATCACAAACTGAAGCATTAAAAGAAAATCCTCAAGTAATTAAAGTTAAAATTTTTCCTTGGGGTTGTTAGAATTATATCCTCATTATCTGAAAGAAATGAAACTTTGTTGTTGCAGTAGTTTTTTTTTTGTTGTTTCGTTTTGTTTTTGTCAAGAACTGGAATGCTTTCAGGTGAGAGAAAAGAAAACTTTTAAAATCATTAACTGATGCTAAGCATGTTTGATGTCATCATTCAGTTATGTTTTAGTCTGATGATTGCCTTGCATATGTTTTTGGTTTAAAAAGCAAACAAAAAATGGAATGGGAAGAATATCAGTTCTGATTAGAAAGGTTAAGTGTTGTGATTGTCAGATCTATAGCTTTCATTGATTTATGTAGATAGTGTAGAGTTTGTATCTTAAGTGAAGAATTATTCTGAGCAGCCTAAAGAGAGAATCTTAAAACTAAAGAACTAAATTATTGAAAGGAACTGCTGGAATCCACAGTTTTAACACTTGCTACTACTATTTATGATTTGTTTTTAGCACAAAAAGTGTTGAAGATAAACAAACAAATGCGTGTTAGATGTAGTTAATGAAATATTCTCATATACTTTAGCAGAGACTGCCATCTTGCATAACTACAATGCACACCCATTTGTCTGTGATCTTTTTGATGGAATGTTTTTAAATGTATTCAGTGTTTAAATTTACCATTCCTTTTATGTAAATTTCAATATAGGTGAGTTGTTTTGAAGAAATTGTTTTTAATTGCAAAAGTAAATATAGTCTATTCAGTAACTGACTTCTTTGTTGTTTAAGCACCAAAATTTCTTCTTTTTTTAAAAAAAATCTTGGAGATTGGAGTGTAACTTTTTTGTTTAGATCTTAATTTCTTTTAGCATTTTAAACAGAGATTGTTAATGAATTAAAAGTGAAATATTGGTGGCAATGGGCTTGATCAGTTAAATACAGATATATATATATATGTTTACATATCTCACCCTGTGGCAGATGTAGTAGGTTGAGCTACATTATGATGATGATTAATTGGTTAATAGATGCTTTTTTAAAACCTTAAAGATTTTACTTTTTAAAAATCCCAAAAATTTTTCAAAGAAACTTTGCTTTATTTTTAATATATTCTCTCTAATACTAAATTTAGAAAGAAAAAAAGAAGCCTAATTATTTAATATTTAAAACTTGTAATTTTTTTCAGGTTTTCCAACTTGCTATTGTCAAGAAAAACCAAAATCAGAAATATCAGGATTTAGCTCAAGCAGTTAGTTAACTGAATAGAATAATTTGTTTATTTTAATCTTCATTGCTTAATTAAATATAATTCACTGTGATCATTCATTAGTTAAAAATAGTAATACAAATTAATTCTTAGTTTTTTCCTTTTATACCTTCATTTATTTTTATTGAAATGCATTAATTTATAAATAAAATGGAAATAAGTAGTAAAATTTTGTTGATCAAGAGTTATTTTTAGTGGAGCTCAAATAGCCGCCCTTCAGCCTTCCATATAAAATTCACTTAAAAATAGGTATGTGATTGGATTTTCTTTTTTCTTTTTTTTTATTGGATGTGGAGCAACAGATTTGTCTTAAATTTACTATTATAACTCCAAAAGCGACTCATTTAGTAGCTTCATCTGTTTTTAGGTTTGTAAAAAATTTCTGTAATTACCTTTTCACTATGTGTTAATAGTAATAAACACAGAGAAACATAATGTATTATGTTTAAAAACTTAAATGTTTGTTGTTAATATTTCATAGGTTTTATATTTATATCATATAGTAATAATGAACGGCTAGATTAGTAAAATAACTTTGGTTTTTTTTTGCACCTGTTCCACATTTTCTGGAATTGACTATTTCTAAAGTTGGCTAATCATTCATTAATTTTCCTTTTGTTTTGTCATTTTAAAGTAGCACAATTTATAGTCATTGAATCTCTAGTCTTACAAGGGAAAAGAAACTGTCATTAATTGGAAGAAAAGTTTATTCAGTTGTTGGAATACACTTATGTGTTCATATGGTAGATATCCATGGTGATTGAGGATGGTGTGACACTTGGTACTTTATACTTAAGTAGAAAAATCCTTTTTATAGTTTTTTCCTTTTTAGATGTGAGCTGAGAGGCAACCCATGCATTTTGCTAGGGAAGAAAGATAAGAAGAAATTGTGCCAGATAGGTATACCAAGCCAAGCTAAGCTTGTCTCCACAGGAAGTTAACTTGGTTGACTTTAGCAATCCAGTAGTCATCCAGTGAAGTAAATAAATTTAAACATTGAATTCAGAAAAGTATTTTGTGTAATTGTATAAAATTTCCCAGCTGTTTTATTATCACTGCTTTAGGAATATTTATGGTATGTTATAATAGTTAATCTGCTTAAATCTCTGGGTCATCTTGTAATGGAAGTATGTATGTATATAAAACTGTTGGGATTTAGTGGTGTGTTCAAGGTGAGAGAATTCTTGTTACATTGCATTATGATATTTTTGTGGAACTTGCTTAACACAGATGTTGGCATTGTGTTTCATAGTTGTAAGTTTTAGAATGCTGCAAAAATATTTCTTCCTACAAAATTTGGGATAGCCTCAAGAACTAAATCTCTCTATTCTCTATGTATTATGGTTTTCTTAAGTAATCAGTCCTCAGCTTCAAATAATGCAGTGGTCAGCGGGATCATAGATTGATCAGTGATGCCATATCAGTACGTTAATTTGTTCATGTACAATGACCAGCCATCACTTTGGAATCTCACCTCGTTCTCTGTAATATGTTCTCCTTGGAAGTTGCTGATTGAAGAAGACTTAGAAATTCAATTAACTGTCAGAGGGAGTGAAAAGCAGTCACCCTGAAAACACTGCCGCTGCACATAGACTGGTGTAAACTCTTGTTTTGGATTTTGCATAGGTCAAACTGGCATACCACAAATTTTCTAACACTTTCATGCACTTCCCAAGTTGGTGAATCATCATTATTTAATAGTTCTATTTAATCTCAAAAGACTCTAGAGATATTAAAGCACTGTTACTCATTTCTTTCTGTATAAATTTTTATTTAATTTTAGCAAAAGAGGTTTCAAAACACTTCTTATAATCTTTTTTTATAATTATAATTATTAATAATCTTAGCAGTCTTCCAATCAATTTCATGGATGACAAGTAATGAAGATTAGTAACAATTTATGGTTACCTTATTTTTTGTTTTTTTTTTGGACCATTAATATAGATTTGGTAATTAATTGGAACAATTTCCTTTTCTCGTCTTTACAGGAGACTTACATATTATTTTTATTTATTTTTTAATATTCCTTTTTATATGATTAAAAATTTTTTTATACTAAAATTTTCTGTAGCTGAACAAATGAAAAACCAATACCTGGTGTCAAAAGTAATTAGTTTCATCTTTTGGTATATTTTCCAATCATTTGACTTTTGTATGGGTGGAATGGCACAAAGGATTGTCTTTTCAATCTCTCTCCTCTCACTGAATCAGTGCCCTGTGGCTATGTATAAATTAAGTGTGTTGCCATCAGTCTAGAAAAATTCTCAATTAGTCTTTCAGGCATTTCAAAGGGGTGATGAAATCAAATCTGTTTGACCACTGGACTAGAAGTCACAAGGAGTCCTTTTGCAGTTGGTAACCTGTAAGTTAGGCACCTAGAGAACCTCTTTAAAGGATGGTTTGTTTCTTTTTTTTATCAAAGACTTGATTTTTGCAGATTTGTTGCAGATGCTGATCAAAATCATTTAGAATTTGTTTTGTCATGCATTATGGGCACAAGAACAAAACGTACTTGCAGAATGTGTGTGTAATGTATGATAAAGATGGCTGGTATAGCATGAATAAATCTTTAGTGAGACATTCAGTTTATGTTAGAGAACTCAGTTCTCAAAGGAAATAGATACTTGTCTCTGGAAAGGTTTGGACATTTACTAGAGTGATCGGTAATATGCATAATCTAAGTTATTAAAAAAAAGAATAAAAGCTTTGGTTACCTATATTGTGCTCTCATGATGGCAGTTTTTATAAAGACAATAAAACACTTTTTAATCATGTTTAAAGATTATATTACAAAGGTACTATGCTGCACTGAGAAAGTCTTTAAAAACATTCTCTTTGCTATTTCTCTCTCTATGCAAGGTCATGGGGTCAGTGTTTTTTTTCCCTCCTTTTAAAATATATTTTTGTCATTATTGATTGCAATTTAGATTTACATTTTTTTTGTCTTTGCAAAGCATCCTGATATGTGAAGGTTTCCCTATGTATTATGTCTGATTCAGTTTGTTGTAGTTATTCATAACCAGAAATAGTTTTGGAATCATATTGCCATATTTCGATGATTTCTGAAGTTTGACACTTTGAAGTTGTCAGCACTTTTGATCAAGGTTGGATCCATAAGATTTTGTTTTCTTTGTATTATGTAGCACATAAAGAGAAATGATTGTAGATTCTTCCTTTAGGGGGATTATAAAAAATTCCTGTATTTAAGTTCAGATCTTTATAAAATGTTGTTGGTGAACTAAGCAGTTGTTGTTTTTTCAACAAGCTAATTTTGAGTGGATAAAAAAGATGAAAATTTCACTTTAATAGATAATAAAACTAAATTAAATTCAAATCCCCCCTTTTCTTAACTGCCATTTAGTTGAAACAAATTACAGTGCAGCTGAACAAGTGATAACTTGCAGAAATTGAGCTAAAGTTGATATCATTAAAATGAACCACATTGAACTGTCCACTGCTTTGGCTGGTACCAAGAATCCTTCGATTATTCATTATAAATCTTTTCTAAACTATCTTATCTTACCTTTTCAGATCTAATTATGCAACTTTTTTGCATTTCTGTATTACCATATTCGTGTATGTATCTTCGTCTGCTGGTAAACAGAAAGACATTATTTTGGTTTGTCTACCTTAGTGTTTTAAGGGTATGGTTTTGTTTCCATGTTAAGATACAGATAGCATGACATCAAGATTCAGTGATGCATTTGTTGCAATTGATTGCAATGTCTGCCTGGAATTCATTGAACTGTGCCAGAAATCAGTTCTCTTAAGTGGTTTACTGGTATTCACTTATCCTCAGCCTTGACTCATCATTCTCTTCAGATGTCATCTTTTCTAGACATGGAAGATTTATCTCTTGGTAAATATTTAAAAAAAATTTTTTTTCATCACTACTACCTACCCCATTTAATTATCTGTAATTTCTCTAAACATCTACATTAATGGAGACTGGTTCCCTTTTATCCAAAATGCGACACTGGCCATATTCCAATATCAATATAGGTGATGCTCATCTGTTTATGATACCCTTGGAAAAGCATGCACAGAAATGAAGTTAGGAATTTACAACAACTGTAGCAGTTAATTATTGATATTGGTGACAGGATACATGACAGGAAAAAAGCATCCACTGAATGGTGAAAGATGTTTTATTTTGGCAGAAGTGCCCAAGAAGGAAGATTCCTACCAGATGTGGGACAAATTTGCAGTGCCTAGAGGAAATTTTTTTTTTCTTTCTAAAAGAATTGTTTGGTTGGAAACACCTCCAAAAAGGGGATAGAAAAACAGAATGTATTTTGTTTTCTTGAAAAATAAGCATCTACATGAAACAGAAAACTTTTAAAATAGTAAAGAATTTTGAAAGGAAAAATAAATGGAAACTTGCAGCTGAATAATATTTAAAATTTTCGAGGAAATGAGAAAATGTGTTTTGCTTTTTTTATGCTGCTTTCCTCAAGTAATCAAGTCACATCTGCCTGGGATGCTTTGCTAAACCAGTTAATAGAAGCAGAGAACGTAAACGCTTTAAAAGACTAGACTTTACACACAATTTTTCCAGCGAAGGGAGCTTGGTTTTGTCTTTATGATAAGCATGCTAATTATTTACCACCAGTTGAAGAAAACTGCAATTTAAGGTTTCCAAAAAAAAAAAAGTTTAAAAATAAAACTGGTTTACAGCATTTTCATTGTAATAACAAGAGAGAGAGGATCTATTTATAAAATCATTAGACAGTGAATAAATACAACATTCGCAGCAAGAAAATCTATATCGGAACGGTGTCATGGTGTATTTCATAAGCTAACACCAGTCTGAACGTGTTGATGCATTAATTTTGCATGATATTCTCTTTCAATAAAAACTTAATGCTATATATTATTGTATCTCCATCATTGAATGAAACTCTGATGGCCATTGTAGAAATCTGTTTACTGCTTTAAGGGCACCCAGAGAATGAGTTTATTTTGTTGTTGTTTTTATTTCTTACAAAAGCTTTTTTCTTTTGCTACAGTAAAAACTTGTTTACTCAATTTTTCTGCTTGTTACAACAACAATGAACTTTATTATAACTGGGAAAAACTGGCTGTCACTTGTAGCATTTTTGTTTATAATAATAAACGTGTTATTTACTTTTGTTTACCTGGAAAGGTCATGCATAGGAACTTTGAAAGAATTAATAAAAGTCTTTTTTTTCCCTAAACCGAAATCCTCAGTTTCTGTAGCTTTCCATGTTGCGAATGCATTTTTAATCATCATTATAAAAACTAATTTTATATTTAGCTAATCACATGCCTGTTTTATTGTCACAAATTCACTTTATGTAGTTTTTTTTTTTTTTTTTTAGGTTACAGAAGATGCAGAAATTGATTTGTCCATCACATTAACATTTGTCAGAACTGTAAATGAAACATCAGGGTGGCGTTTGACTAAATATGATAAACAAGCAACATTGCATTTATTCTTTATCTAATCAGTTTTTGAAAATTGTATGGCTTTGTTGTTTTAATATTAAAATATTTTAAATACCCAGGGTGTTTTTTGACAAAGTTAGGGTTTGTTCATTTTGATAATATATAGCTAGCAACTATTTTCTAATAAAGCTTCATGCAGCACACAGAAACAGTGAAATTCATCAAAATTGTGGAGTTTAGGTGAGAGTAATAATGTTGATGACACTGTTGAGTTTGTATTATTTCCTACAGTTCTGATATTATCTGTAATTAGGGGAAAAAAACTATTTCATCTTAACAAAATTCTGGCATATTGTATTATGTAGTCAGAAGTAAGGAATGTGATTTAGCCAAGCCAAAATATACATTTAAAACATTAATTCACAAAAGAAGTTAAAAAATCCAGGATATTTCTGTTTTGAGGTTCTAGAAATGCATATAGTTATTAAAAATAGTCTATGATATTTCTTATTTGGGTATAAAACAAAATTTTTAATATTAAATATTTTTATATGTGGAATATTTTTAAAAAGTTGAATATTGACCTTGAAGGTACTTTGAAAGGTGCTGTATATTATCATATAAATGATGAAGGAAATGAAACAGGAAACTTGGTAGAGCTAAGACTGAATTTAATGTTAAAAAATCTGGCACCAAGCAGTGTCAGTTCGCACTTCACTTACCATTCTGGCTTAGTGTCTCATGTCCTGGCTATGTATGTCTAAGACCCAATTCCTTTGAAATAGCTTGTTAATGTGGGTTTTACTCCAGTTAATCTGGAGTCTTCCTTTTTTTTTATTTAGAAGGGTTCTAGTATGTTTTTTTTTTTTTTTCAACAAAACCTAAAGTGCATCAGCTACTTTGATCTTCTTGTAGAATAAACATTGCTACATGGGGAGGTTTTTATTAAGCATTCATTCATTAATAAATAAAGAAAAAAAAATATGCTAAAGGTTGGCCTGTTTTACACAAGTGTAAGTTATCAGAATCATGATATTCATTTAGTTCATTGCTTTTGTATATTATACCTTAAGAATAGTGATGAGCTAAGTCTCTTTAGCAGTCAATAGAAGGGAAACTGTTAATTAAGACCTCTCTCTCTCACATACATGCACAATACACGATAAAAATGGATTGCATCATAATGATGTTTAGTATTATTATTATTAAAATTTTATAAGCATGTCTTTTCTTCTCAGAATTCTAAGGTCACTTAATATATTTTTGTAGTTATTTGTCTTAATTCTTATTTAGTTTTTAAGAACTGACTTGTAAAGGTTAATAAATTTTCAAAGGTGGACTTGTAAACAGTGATAAGCCAGTTGATAGTAAACAGATAATAAGTCTGTTTTTCTAGGAATCATCTTGCTATAACATTTGTGCATCTTGTAGCTGATTGAAAAGGATAATTCTCAGAGATGGGGAGATATCAGTGTGATGAACTATGGAAAGTACATTGTTTCACTATTCACTTTTGGCTTAGCAAGCAGACTTGGTTTGGGGGGGGTGGAGAAATACAACAAACGGCACCACTCAGTGCTACTATGGGATTCTCTCATAATACTAAATACAAACATGGAGGCTGACTTGCTGATATCATGCTGGCCTTTTAAATTTTATGGTTGTGATTTGGTTATCTGTTGTTTTTTTAAGTCTCTGAGGGGACCAAGCAAGGCTTTCACTCCACATCACTCATCCCTGCAGTGGATTCCTTGGAGATCTTAAAACCTAACTTTTAAAGTAGGTTTTGCTAATTACCACAGATTCTTGCCCATGCCCCTGAAAATGTGTAAAAATAAACTAAATGAACCAAGCTGTACACACTGGCAGCGATGATTGTTATGTAGGTGGACATCATAGGATTTTTAATTAAAGCTGAATCTTCATTTTTAAACTGACAAGAAATAACTGCTTAAGAAAAAGAGAGAGATTTATTTTTTTAAAAAACACTGTTAAAGATTAGCAAAAAAAAAAGAAAACTAAAACCCTGACTAAGCTGTTGTGGTGTAGTATTAAATATTTGTATATCTATTTTTTTAATTTTTGCGTATTCCCATTAGTTTGCACTGATGACATTTAACTGTAAAAATGGTCTGACCAGGAGTATTTAAAAAGAATAAACGCTATACAAAAAGTACAATAATAATAATAATAAAATTCCTATTTCTAAATTTTTTTTCAGTGTTTACAGAATTTGTTAGGCCTAAGTGAATTGTGTGTGCTCTTTTGAACTTTTGTAGTAGAAATGTTATGTTGATTCAGCTTATAAGAAGATGCTGAATAATGTACACAGAAGAAAAAAAAACCCTTTAAGGATTTGGTGTTTATTTAAAAGATGTTTTATTGTTTCAGAGAACAACTTCAAATATCAAGGAAAATAATGATTTTTGTAATTAACTTGCAAAATGATGGCTTTACTGTACTTCCTATCTTCATCTTTGGTTGATTTGCACTTCACTTTGAGGACAGTTTAAATGCAAAGTAAAAATCTAGTACTGCTTTTCTTTGTGGCAGTGGTTTGTTTTGGTTCTATTAAATACTCTGTTGGCAGCGTTGTAGGTTTTTAACACTGTGATTGTTTAAGAAACTTATTTTTCTGTAAATATAATTAATGCACATAATTCACAAACTTCCACAGTAACAATCTTAATGGTGTTTATGTTTTAAAATGTCTCATAGCATTGTGAAACAATATAGCACCATCATCAACTCTATCTTTGTAAACCTGTCTACATTGTAACTAGTATGTATAAATTCATATAACTATACTATCATATTTTAAAATTTTTTTGTTGAATTTTTAAATGGATTGGATTGATACATTTCAAATATGAATCGTCATCAGATCAGTTATTTTAAGAAAAGTTATAAAATGAAAGTCAAGCAGATTAAATTCTTCACTGGCTAAACTGTCTGCTTTCGGTAATCTTTAATAAGTGCTGGTTTTAAATAGCTGCATTTGTTTTACTGTGAATATTTCTTCATGAATGCCACTGCTTCTTTCTTTCTTAAAGTATATTATTTTTTAAACAATATAAATACACACAAGGGTAGTATGAACTAAAGCAGTGTTGTCTGCTCTTATACCTTAAAATTTTGCCATAAGCACTCACAGAAGTTAAAAAATGTTAGAATTTAAATGAGTTTTGATAATGGTAATATTTTCTGATAGATTTGAGAAGATCGTGGTAATAAATATATTTTATTCCATTCCATGTATTCTGTTTGGTCTCCAAATAATTTCAACAGTGGCTTTAATGCAGCATATCTGATACTTTTTATATTAGCAAAAAAAGTGGTCTGAAAAATGTGATTAGTGAAATGGTTCTGTATTCTTAGTGAGCTGTAGCTATAAATTTTATCACAGATTTGGTTTACTTCTTTACTTCTAATTGTCTCATTTGAGTAAAAGCCTCTCTATTTTCTTTTGGAAGATGCATCAGAAAGAAAGGTGTAGTAAGCTTGTGGTTATTCCTAATATCATTTTATTACACTCTGTAGTCAAAATAATTGACTGTTAGCATGAATGTTTCAAAATCAGAGGTAAAACCAGTTCAACAAACTTTCTATATTTTTGTTTGTTTATTTGGTTTTGATATTTTTTTGGATAATATTATTTTGTTTAATTTGACTAAAAATTTGTACAAAATTAATTACAACATTAAAAAAAAAAATGAAAACAAAGGAAACAAAATGTCCAGACATTCATAACATGTACATCAGTGTTATAAGGAAACATTATTGGCTCATTCACCTGTATAAAGAAGCTGCTATTGCACTTTGTTTTAATTAACTCTTCAGCTCATATTATTGAACATGATGTATAAAATATTAACATGATACATATTAACACAGATTCAGATGACTAAGTTCATCAAATATTAATTAGTGCTTGAGCTGGATTCCCCCAGCAATGCCTTGGCTCAGACAATGCTTGCCGATCAGAAATAATTAATGACTTCACCTTCTCAGTGGAACACCTGAGCTGTATTAGCTTTTTACATTTTTCCACAGGTTTGTACAAAAGTAGTGAAGAACTTTTTGTTTTTTTTGTTTTTTTTTTGGTGGGAAAATCTGGATAAATCTATGTTCATCTGATGATTCTTGCATTATTCACATGAAAATGAACAGCAAGAAAGATGTTTTTAATATCACACTCAAAGTGCTGCTTTATTAAATAAATATTGATGGCATGGGTTCTCCCACCTCTCTTTCCTGAAGCAATTTAATATATGCAGTGCATTATATCTTCCATTTCTTGGAGCTTCTGTTCCAAATATACATCTTTTCTTATTACATTTCACTGACAGAAAAATTCAATTATTTTTTCATTTTCTCTCCACAAGATTTTTTTAAGTTTCCACAGGCCATTCAAAAATTGTATAGAATCCTTTAGTGATTCTTAAAAATTTTTGGTTAGACTGGTCAACATATAAAATCACTTAGATGAACCAAAAAAGTTTAATTAGGGGTATAGTCACCTTTTAATGTTATTCAATAATTTACATAATTTCTGTCATTTTATATTTAATGTTTAGCTGTATGGGTGCACATATCTGAAATAACTCCATTGCTGATAATTAGAAAATGTTCCCACAATGCAATACTACAACATCCCTCGAATTAAACATATACATATTACTTTCCCTTTCTATTTTTAAGAATGTAAATATCATTGAAGTTGCAGCATCCCAAAATCTACACTATCATTTCTAGCAAAATCTTTGGTTGTCAAAAGCAAAGGATATTGGATTTTTTATGCTATATCCCATTCCAAACAGAATCCCTTTACCCTTACCAATGCTTAGATCATATGCTTTATCTTATCTGTTTTCTTCAAAGAACCGCCAACCCAAATTTGTTCTCAAAAGCTGAATTAAAATTTATAATCAACAAAGTGGTGTTCTTTTGCTTATCTTATTAACCAACTATGATCTCACTATTTAAATTCTGATGCTGATCATTTAGATAAGTAAGCCTTGTTCTTAAAGCTTAATTCTATGTATATATAGTTCAAGGGACATGAAGTCTTAAAAAATTTCTGTAGAACACTTTTCGACCTTTTTTTTTAAGTCTATTTTTATGCTGCTTTTAACTGGTTTGGCTAAAAAAAAAAAAGTATCATAGGCAGATCCTACATGATTGTTTAATTAAGAATATACCTTATGTTTTTAGCTTATTCTTCTGACCCATAGTGACATATATACTGTGTTGCTATTATATATATGAAGTCTTTAGGCATCTGTAAACATTACTTACACCTTAGAAACAATTTTTAAATCATCAATTGTGCCACCATGACATGGTAAAAAGAAGATAAAGCACAATGGTGTGTGAAGGATAGCACAAGTAAAAATTTCTAAAACAAAATAATGGAATTTCCTCACTGTTTGTATAGTCTATTTCACTGCTGATTGGTTTTGTACTTACCTTTTAGCTTTAAAGGTCATTTAGAACTCTACAACAAAAGCAACTGCCTCACTAATATTGGAAAGTCACACTCCTAACAGTTGTACAAATTTTAAATTCCTCCTCCCATTATATACTTAATATATTTGCATATCTCTGCAATTTAAAAAAAATTTTTTGTCAATCTTTAATTTTTTTAAAACTTTTATATAAAACAAAGAATTCTTCAATAAACCAATTTTCCATAAAAATGCTTCCAGTTTGTTGGTGTTATTCTTTTATTTGTTTTTCCACTGGATCTTCTTTGACCATTATATGGATCTTAGCTTATAATATTGAATATGCCAGCAGTTTTTCGGCTTTCCATTCCTCTTTGCATAAAAGCAGTCATGATGATCACACAAAGATGGCTCAGTAATTGCCTGAAAATGATACAGCAGACAGCCATTTCTTAACAAATGTTATGGTCTTTATTCCTGCCTCTTCAGTGCATTTTTCATCATATCTGGTAACAAAAGAGAGAAACATGAGAAGCATTTTTCTTTCCTATAAGGAAAGGCAATGAAACAAAAACAGATGGACTATATTTGCCTTTTGTCATGTTTTTCTAAAAGAAATTTCTCTCTGATATTTTTCCAAAATTTTCTGCTTTTGTATTAGGATATATGAGGATTTCACCCTGTTGTACTTTTTTAAAAAAGCATTTAAGTTGCACCTTCATTTGATGATACACATTGATTGTTTTGTCAAATTAAGTTAAAAAGCAATTGTGCATGACAATTGACACATTCGCTAATATTGTCATTTCTTTATATCAACAAATACATCAAGTTTGCTTCTTTGTCAATAGTCTCTTAGTTATTTAGGGGAGATTTTTCTTTACTCAACCTCTGTATACTTTTTAGTGCTTAGAGAAAATAGTTTTTGGAATATTTTAAAATAAACAGTATACATATTTCCACCATTCGGAATATAAACAGTTTATCTATTTAATAAATTGTATAAGAAATTTTATTTTTCGTTTTCTTTTTCTATTAATGGCATTTTAACACTGATTATAAATAATCTGTTGTTTGGCTATTACATAATTTCTAACTATATCACCATTTTTGGCAGTTTTAGCTCGTCATTTCTTGCTATGCTTAAAGGTTACTGCTGCAGCTGTCTTAAGATAACCTATATCTAAATACATTGTGATGGAGTATTTGGGTGGCTAACTGAGAACATGTCAGTCTTGAAGTCAGGTATTTCTTGAGCATTATAAGGCAAAATTGTTACTGAAATGGTTAAAACAAAAAAAAACAAACTTTTTATGGACTCTGACTTACCAACTGTGACAGAAGTGAGTCAGAATAAGGCATTACACAAATGCACCTACTTGTGTTGGAGTTTTGGTAGATTGATTACCAAAAAATGGTAATTTATACTGTAATCACTGTTAAATCCATAACTGACTATGTAGATTATGCAATTAATCTCTGCTAACCTCAGTAATCTCTCTGTAAATGAAAAGAATGTTTTCTAAATTGTTTTATGGTACAGTTAGCCATTATTAGCATCATATTGTATAATATATTTTAAAAGATATTTATGCTGGCATTAGGAATATGAAATTGAATTTCTTAATCTGGTTGAAAATTTATGTTACATGTTTGTGTTGGACACTTATTTTTAAAAATTTGAATTCATTTTTCTTAGTGTTTCAGAGAACTGATCTTTCATTACCTTTTGCTTCAAAAACAAAACCTTTCATAGACCTGGGTCTTCTGGTCCTTTTTTGTTTGTTTTAGCTTTTTCAAAAATTAAAATAAATTGTATTCATAGAAAGTTTTTCATATCATGATTTAATAATAATCTTTTGTGCGAGTTTTCTGGAAATCTTTCTCCAAAGAATAACTCAACGTAAATGCTAAAGTGTAGCTAAAATTTGAAATGAATTCTAGGGACATTCAAGTGAAACCTGGCTGAAATAGCATTGCTGTAATGATATTTGGCTAAGATTTATTTGAAAATCCCTTGTATCAACATTTTAGATAGCTCATGGAGGCTCTATGGAAGTGGGTCACCATGCTGTTTTCTGTTGTTGTTGTTTTGTTTTTTTTTTGGTTCTATTAAAAAATTTTGAAAATAAAAAGAGAGTAGAAATCAAATTTTATTCACATTTGGAAAGTTACTCTCTGAATTTTATCATGCTGTTTTCTGATAAACAATTGTCATTTATTCATGGCATAAATTCAATTAAATTTGCTGAATATGTGCTCTACCTTGACAAAGGTAGGTCATGCTCAATTGTTTGCTTCAGCTGCCAGAAGACTGTGGTGATAATTGATTATTAAAATATAATATTGATCTTCAGTTTTTTGGCTCAGCATCAATTAATTCTTCATCATTGCAATAAACTGCTTCAGACCTGCTGGCTTCTGGGCTTTGATCATCAGCTGATGCAATGGTTTGATCAGGTAGCATGGCAGACACATTTTAGTTTATTACAATACTGTCTCTCTATCTCTCTCTTTCTCATTGCCTGTAAGTCTTTGTTGTTTTTTCTACCCCCTCTTTTAAAATTTGTTTTTATTGATTGCTGGTAGCATCATCCAGTTTGCCCTGATCATGATACCATATCAGAAACAATGTGAAATTATCCTTTGTTCTGTTTCTGTAACCATGGTAACTTTGTAATTTGTACTATATGATAAAATTTTTGCTTAAGCAGTGATAGACAAATACTTTGAGAATAAAGTTATGTTATTGAATTAATTTAAGTGTGCTGCACTCATTGTTTCAAATCCCTGGATTTCTATAGTGTCTGGTGTCTGAACAATTTGGCAAGATTTAAGAAGAAACATATCTGTGAAAACAAACAGTCAAGTGATTTTCATAATTAATATGAGTCAGATTTTTATGATCTCTCAATGAATAAATACTACATTACATAACTTTGGGGAGAGAGTTAAAAAGTATTTTTGTTTGAGCAGAAAGGAATTCAAAGTAACATGGATGGAGTTGTAAAGAAGTATTCAGATTGATGTATGCATAGTTTGTAGCTACACAATTTTAGAAGGAAAATACTTTCCTGTGGTTTCCTCATTTAAAATTTGGTTACCAGACAGTACTTGAGTTTGCAAGACTTTGGCACTGATCTGAAGGGTTAATGACTAGTTGATTTAAAATCTATTGCAGTGACGATTCTAGAAAGTATTGCTTAAGAGAAATAAACAAAAAATCTCCTATAATTGAATATGAGGGTGGCCAGTAGTTTGGTAATTAAGCTACAACACACTAATGGTTAACAACTTTAGTTTAAACCCTGGTTGGGTTAGGATTCCTTCTGGTATGATTTCCTCTCACTCTTCTTCAGTAGCCAGCTGCATTGGTTTCCTTCCATATCTGAAAATGGATGTATCTGTTGTGCAGATTGCAATGCTTCTTATTGGACTCCATAGTAGACATCTATGTATGACACTATATTAAATTTTTAAAGAAAAACAAACTTTATTAGAAAAGTTCAAAATCTTCTCTTCATCTGTGGTGTTCCTAGAGCATTACCTGTGACAAACAAGAATAATACAATAGTAGTTCTTAAATTTTGTAATGATTTTGTTTCAGTATTGATAGACCTTTACCAAACAAACAATAACTTTTTTTTTTTAAAAATATTATATTAATAGATAACTTTCTATTCTGGATCATTGAATATTTGCATAACAAAATTTATTTATTTTAGAAGGCAGTTTTCTGAAAGTTATAATTGTCATCACATTGTCATTTATTTAATTTTTCATAGAGCAGCAAAATAAAGTATAGGATCTAAATTTAAATTTAACAAACTTTGAATCTGTGATACTGCATTTGATAATTAAATTTGGTATAAAGAGGAGATTTTAATGAAAAGATGGCATATTTGTCGGGGGGGGGGATTTTGATTTTTCTTGTATAATGGTATAGTTAAGTACCTCCAGTCTGATGTTTCATACTGTGGCAACACCCACCTTTTTCCTGCATTGATCCAATGGTGGGTACCCTCCAATGCTCCATGATGTTTCAGGAAGTTGCCTTCTACTGTCTGGGTGCTGCTGTAGCCCATTCCAAATTTGTGACATAGATGACCTAGATTGACTTAGTGATGGTTTAGTGTTGTGATCTCCATTGTTATTTTGGTGATTTTTACCCTTAAAATGTTGTCCAACAAGTGTTCAAGGCTAACGATGAGCACAGTGGTACTAGTGGTTCAAAATAAAGTACATTATTAAACCTACCATTATGCAGAAAGTGGGAATTTTACAAAAGTTAGGTAGGTAATGCACATGCTTGTTTTAGTGATGGCTCTTCAGCGATCTATAACATAAAGAAGCAACAAGAAAAAATATTAAAGTTTTTTTCTGAGAGTGACTCAAATAATGGAAGCCAAGGACAGGTTAATTGTCATTACATGTGCTAATCCATCTGGCACACTTAAATAAAAGTTGCTATGCTTGCCCTTATGCCTTAAAGGGTGATAAGGTTTTGCCTGTAATTTACAGAAGTAATAAATGGGCTTGGATTATGCAGAAACTGACCATGTATAGTGATTTTAAAACCATTTATTGTGGAGGAATTGGAGCTTTGTCACAAAATTGAGCTTTCTAAGAACAAAAATTTTTCTCCTTCAGGACACCCTAACACTAATGTTTCAGTGTTGAGAAATGTGTTTGCTACATAGTTACTCCAAACTGTACTTCATTGATTCAATCCATGGATTAGGGCATAATTTGTAGCATTAAGTACTTTTACTGCAATTAATGTATGCATTGTTTATCCCATCTGCTGGTTGGATCAACATATTCAAAAAAGCAGTTCACCATCAAGAACTGCATCTGGGGAGTAGCATGCACATGGGACTTAATGATGCAAAAAATCACCCATGTATGCATTGCGTAATCATTGCCCTATTTCTATGTTTTATAATACCAAAGATGATGAGGATTTTGAAGATTTTTGCATTTCTACAGAGAAGATGCAAGCAACAGGTATGCCAAAGGGATGGATAATGAAATAGCCAAAGACCTGCAGGAAGATGACATAATTGACTGGATGGATTGCAATAATGAAGCTCCAGTGGTGTGCCAGAAAAAGAAATTGTCGATATAGTTATAAAGCCAAACTAAGAAAATAGTGAGGGCAGTGATAGAGACAATGAAGAACCACAAGAGAAGATCAGCATGGATGCCAGGATAAAACTTGCAGATCAATTCATTAGTTTCTTGGAACAGAAAAGTTTTATAAACTAGCAAGAAATAATAATGGTTACAGGATCCACGATTAATCAGTCAAAGAAAAACTAAATTATATGAAACAAGTGACCTTAAAAGAATTGTTTTTGAATGCTTCATAGCATTTTTCACACTCAGGAACTGCAACTCCTACACCAAACTTCTTACCTGATGATTCCATAGCAGAGCTGAATGTTGATGATCCACTAAACAGTTGAACACCAACTCCTGCAGTGGATGAAATGCCAGACCTGCTCCTGAACCATCAACCACAACCAAGTCAGATGTTGCCTCAAATGCAGCTGGGTCTGATGCCGTCTCTAACACATCATCTATATATTTGACTACCTCTACCTTAGTCTACATTGTACAGTTTAGAAGCAGAGTTAAGGATGACATTTGGTATGTACAGTAATTAAATGCTTTTTAATACTTTTTACAGACATGTAAAAACTGTCCTTACAAGGTTACAAACTGTTCAGTCCACAGTCAGGTTCTCTCTGCACTACTGTTACCTGTAGTCTAGCAATATTCATTTGGCCCCAAGAGTACTGGACTGGAGGTACTCAACTAGTAGATTTGGCTATAAACATTCTATCATAGAAAAAGTGTACTTTAAAGAAAAAAAAATTAACTTTTAATAATAATTATCTTGCACTAATGATATATAATTTAAATACTTTAATAAATAATAAAATCTATTTTTGTGTTATGTTTTAAAATTTGACAACTGATGAGAATATATATAAATGAAGTTCAGAATGCTTCATTTTTTCTCTTTTATACTAAGCTTCTGATGATAATTATGATGTGGAAAAACATTTCCACTTTAAAAAAAAATGAATGGAAAGGAAAGAGGAAAATTAATTTAGTTAGGCTTAGTAATGAAATGGCTGAAAGAAGAATTTCACAAGGTTAAATTACTGTTTGTATAAAAGATTTTTCTATCTTTTGGAAATATTTGCATCAAGGTTTTTTAAATGTCAGCAACTAAATATTTGCACAACAACACTTTAAATAATCTGTTTGGATGTGCTTTTGATAAAAGACTTTAATTTAATTTCATAAAGTCATTATTAGTGGCAGTTGTAAAACAACATGTATCAGCTGATAAGCCAGGAAGCAGACGGTCAGTTTTTGGTCACTGTTTGGCTGATGTTAAAATAAACCAGTGCTTCAAGGGCTTTGACTAACTACTTTCATTTGAATGACAAGAAATAGAGAAGGATCTCAGGTAAAAAATATGACAATATTAATTAAATGAGCTTTGTTACTGATAATTATTAATTTCCAATTTTTTCTTCCTTTCATTTTGCATGAACATAAGAGTTTGTTTAAAATATTCAAGTCTGATTTGATCCATTTGCTGAAAATATAAATTTAACTGTCCATCTTAATGTTTAGGAAAATGGAGAGAGAGAGAGCTAATAGATTACAAATTTTAATTACAATAACATTTATTACAAAATAGTCTTGGTAGTATTATTAGCATTTTTATTTGATGAGCAATAGTGTATGTACTTGGAAAAATAAAACAAAAGATTAACTGATTTAATTTAATTATTACTGAAAAGAGAGAAAATGGCTAGAAGGAATTTAATGAATTTTAAAATAAAACAACTTTAATATATAAATTTTTAATATTTAGATAATAATTTAGAAAGGGTGAAGCACATCATATGCATATGATAATTATTATATTTGCTTACAGATCTTATAAATTTGGATTTTTAATGTTTCATGTTACAGATCGAAAATCTACATGTGCCACATTGAGCTTTTAAATATTCCTTGTATTTTTACTTAAATTGTAAAGTCTTCATGAAGGAATTTATCATAATTATCAAAACTTTCACCTTTGAATGTCTGCATGAGCCACTTTGGTCATTTTATTGAATTTTTCTTTTTTATTTGTACATTGCCTACATGGGAGACAACTTTGATGAGGAACTATAGTGCTGGGAAGCATTGCCAATCGTGTGCCATGTAGGGTTTGGGATTTTGAAATTTGGCAGGAAACTCTATATTATCTATCATCATCTTCTAAATGTGGGAGGAAACCAGAATGCTTGAAGGAAACCCATGTGGTAATTATAGTTAGATGTTTGCTTGGTTGTAGAATTTTTTTTTTTTTTTAAATATCTGTAGCAATCCACGGGCATCTCTTTACCATATAAAAGTATATGGCAACAACAACAGCTAAAGGTTAGAACACATGAAAGTAAGGATGTTACTGAACTGCTCAAGACATGAAATGATAATCAGAAAAGGTTTTGCTTTTATCTGTGAAGTTGCAAATCTTTGATATTGTGTTTTCACACACAATTAAAGTTGAAAATGTTCATCCTATAGACATGCCCAAGTTCTTAAAGTTTTATAATGCATTGAATAAATATTTAATAGAAAAAGTTTATAGAAAGCTTAGCGATTACAATTATCAAGGAAAGTTTGAGGCTGAAAACTATATTTCAAGCATGATAATTTTTACACACAAACACGCGTGCCCACTGGTGTTCAAAATTATGAGATCATCAGATGAAGACACTTGCCTGCTTTTTTCAGCAGTCAATTTTTAATGAAAATATATTATTTCAGAAGGAAAAAAATTTTACCTAATAGCTACCATTCATGTGAATAACTACTGCACTTATTTTGGGCATACTGTTTAGTAACTGTTCAAAATGTTGCCCTTTAAACTAACTTCCTTTTTATCTTGCAAATAGTTCCATAGCTGATTGAAAAGTTAAATCTAATGCCAATCTAGTTGATCCTAAGAAAAAAAAAAAAATCATTTGGATTCAGTTCTGGAGACTGAGATGCCCAAACTATGGTTTTAAGAAGTTCTTTCATTTTATTTCTAGCATGGTATTGTGTATTAAGCTCTAAATTGTGCTTTGTATTATTATATCATTGCAATATAAACCCATCACCTATCAATTGATGTCTCATTATAAATGTATCAATTTTTATCAAGCTATCAGCTGAATAATCATCAGAAGAACCCCATACTTTCGCATTTCCATCATATTGTTTAATTGTAGAGAAAATGCAACTCCTCATACTTTTCTACAGCCTTTCTTCTAACAATTTTGTCACTTAGAACCAAACATTTCAAACCAACTGTCAACTACAACACATTGGTTCAAGGTGTATTTGTGATGTTATTTAACCTGGCTGTTTTTCCTCTTACCAAATGTATGCAAGGACTTTTTGGCTAATCAGTCGAATCTCTTAGCCACTTTTTGGTGGTAGAGACTTAGATGCTGACTAGTGCAGAGGAAATGTGGTCACCAGTTAATTGGTAACTTGTCAAGAAAGAATTTGCTCCAGTCTCCTGGTTCCAATTCCTGTGAGTTCTCTCTTTCTGTGGGTTGCAAAGAATAAATAAAACTATGGAATTAAAGGTTGGAAATGTAATGAAAAATAATTTTTAATTTTGAAGTTGAGCAGCAATTTGTTTAAAAGGACAAGTATAAAATGTCAAAAATGATGAAAAATTTTCTTACAATGACCTAACAATTATTGAGGCTAGTAGTAAGAAAAAAATAGTGGACGAACATGCTGACATCATCTATGGAAGTGCTGAAGAACTTGGGAGTGCCTTGCAAGTTTACCAAAAACAAACAAAGAAAAAAGAACAAAAAATTCTAAACATGTATAATTGTAGCATTAAGTTTCAGAATTTTGCCATGATAGAAGAACAGAGTACAAGCTTTAGTTTGTGTTTATGAAGTACAGAGATCTGAATCAGTAAGATAGAGTCCACCCCACGGTTTGATTGCAGGTAAGACTTTTTTAAGGTGCTTAATGTTCTTTTGGCAGCGGCAGGAAGCACTGTTGTGAAAAAGTCAGGAGAACTATGAGATAGCTAACAATGTTTCTAATGCTCAGGCAGTGCTTCTTAGCTGCACATTTTCCATTCCAAATGTCCAATTTTCTAGTTGAAAACTACCATCCAAGTTAAAGGAATAAAATTTGATGCAGTTTGCATGCACCTATCAGGTAAAACTGTATTGCAGTTTCATACCAATGGCATTGTGGCCTTTGAACTTTTGCTTGAAGTCACTAATAAAGTAATTAAGGTAAGGAATGAACACACAGCTGTGGGAGTATTCTCTCAGTGCTATCAGCAAGTTGGTTAACTTTGTTTCTTTGTTATCCAGTGAGTCTTGAAATTTTGATGTCAAAATATTGTTTTTCAACTTCTTTTCCTTCTTTAAATCATGCAAAATTATCCTGAATTTCACTGTGAATATCTAGGAAACATTGTTTTACATCTTTGACTAACTAGACAGCTTGCACAAGTCAGGTAGATTAAGACTTCAGCTATTTGGTGAGAGGCAGAAGCAATGGTGTTGTGTGCTTCATACATACAAGTGTAACCACAAATTGTCCAATAGAAATGGCAAAACAGAAAAATCTGTTGTTTCTTTTTGTGTTGTCTGAATGTTTCTAGTTTCTGCACTGGTTTAAAAAGCTGCAACTACTGCTGATTAAAGTTCCACAAAAATGTAAACATTACATGGCATTTTTTTTGTGATGATTCTTGCAGCTGACTTAGTTTTGTTAATGTGTGGTAAAAGGAATAAATTTTACCTATTGTTTTCTGTATATTCCAAAAGGCAGTAATATCACTGATGTAATTTTCAGCCAGGTTGAGAATTTGGCTTTACAGTATGTAAAAGTTGCTATAAGAGAGATTTCTAATAATGGCTTGGACTCTTCTAGGGTTTTATTTCATTGTGGAACAATTGTTGTAGCTTTGATCCTGCATAAATCATAGCAATTCTCTTTTCACCCAATGTTTCTAGAATCATCTTTGCAATTTTTGCTGCATTATAATTATTGTGACTTGCATAATCAAGAAGAATCTATGTAGTTTTCCATTCAAGGTATAATGATGAGGGATGCTCACAATTGTTCTTATATGGAACAGTCTATAATCTCATCTGCTAAAATGCTGTAAATTTTGGTCTTTATAGTTATTTTTACAATGTTTTCATTGATGAAGTTGCTGATTTTTTTGTTTTGATGATGGAATTCTGGGATGCCAGCTGATGCATATATTTACTGAAGCAATCACCAATGCACAATCTTAAACCTGCTCTAAAATTTCCAATATTCTTTTTTTTTTCTGTCAGATAAATCTTTAGATGTCCCCTGATCTTGATGCACTTTTAATACCAATTCTTCGTGTCCACAGAAAATTAGTGCTAGAGTTTGACCTTAATATCTTTATATTTCCCCCATCCCTGCTGTCTGATGTTGATTAATCAAATGGTATATATCAGGTGTTTTCCTTTGCCCAAATTTTAAGAATTTGCTATATGCACTGACAATTTTTGTGATACACGGTGTTTTAATGGGCAATCAAAGCTTCTATTGCTCATTAGTAATTCACAGATTGTTTAGTAAGCAAGTTTTTAAAATGCTGATTTTTTTTTTTTTTTTGCATTCCAGCCTTTTCTGGTGTAAATAGTATACAATATTTGCAAAATGCAATATCTTTTATGTTACTGTACACTGACCATAGGAAATGGGGTAGCAGGCATGCTGAAATGGCCTGTTATTTAGGGCACTTCAGAAATTTATATTTACACTTAAATATACTTTCCAGCAGCCTTTTTATTGTGTCACCATCTAATATGCAGATTCTGTTGCAGGAAAGACTAGTGTGATCAGTCTCTGAATTAGAGCTAGGACCACTCACTGGAGACCGGATGGACTTTCTAATAGCAGATATTTCTTTCTTTGACATTGAGCCCTGCACATTCATCAGGACAAAACCTTTTTTGTCTGATTGGTTGGTAGCACTTTGTTGCCTAGCCTCTTCAACTTCAGTAGTTTGTTCGTTATTATCCACAATGGTGGTTTTATGGTTGGATGACACTGCAATTAGGTGCAGAAAAGTGAAAAGTAAGCAGCGTTCTTTACACTTAATGGCAGTAGACATTTCTTGACTTGTCGAAACTTATCATGGCCTGAAAACTTTAGCTGTTTTTCCTCATTATCAGCCACGTGCTTTTTAAAAATCTCTTGTAGTGTCTAAAAAGTATACACATTGGTCACCATCAAGCCTTACAATCAGCTAGCTGGCTCTAGCTTTCCTCGTAAGCTATGTACAAAATGTCCATCGTTTGGCCAGTCATGTCTGGCATGCACCTTGTTGAAATGAAATTGTGCTGCTAATCAAACTTATTTTTATCATGTGCACCTATCTATCTTATTTAGACCCTTGGTTTCACTTTAGCCTTCAAAATATCTTTTTAATATTTTAATCTGCAAATAAAACCTTTGTATGCTGGTGGTTTTCAAGGCAGCTACACTCTAATATACAATATAAAATTTTAAAAAGCTGAGCAGTTAGTGGTAACTGTCAATATGGATTCAAAAAAAGCTCCAGACATTTTTTAGTAATCATAATAATGCTATAGATTTCTTGTGCACATAATGTTGTACACTTTGTACTCCATGCTGTTGAGCCTGAGTAATGTTCAATAAAATCAATATAAAAATAACAGTGACCTATTAGTCATTAATATGAGGGTGGCAAAATGTTATATTAATGGACACACACACACAAACACACACACACACACACACACAACACACGTATGCATAAGGATATGGGGATGGGTGGTACTCAAGTACCTTGAGCACCCTCTTCCTCTTTGTCTGCACACTTGATTTCTTGGTATGGACTAAATTTAACACTCATATAAATAACTAGTTAGGCTTGTAATTATGCAGAAAGCTTGAATTGATAACAACAACACAGTTAATGGTTTGTTCTGGTAGATGGTTTATTGGATTTAAAAAAAAAATTTCTGATGCATTTAAATTAATAATAATAAAGTGTTGGAAAAGTAGATAACAATGTTTTCATATGGTTGGCTCATAGTTGGAATGCCATTGTAAGTGTGCCAAAATGATGTTTGCAATATAACAGTACACCCTGATGCCACGTTTTCAGTATGTGACAAAATCTACAGGGATTTTTGGAGAAACAATTTATTGGGAGGTGGATTTGATGACACAGGCCAGTAGAATACTTGTCATACTTTCTTATCTAACTTCACCAGATCTTTTTCTGTGGGGTATATTGAAGGATATGGTGTATACAATAAAACTAGCTGCCATCCATGAACTCCAGATAATTATTGATGCTTATCAGCTATTCTGTGAAAACATGCCGTTGTGTCACTCTGTTGTCAGATGCTTCGATGCCTGTGTTGTTGCCAATGGCGGAAATTTTGAAAATCTGTTGTTGGGTATCATGAATTTGATGCATAAAGCGAAAATTTTATCCAGCAATGTTTTTGTTTACCAGGCTCCAGAAAAAAGTGTGCACATCTTTTAACTTTTAAATATCAAAAGAAATTAAAATCTCATTTTTTCTGAAGATGGATTTGTTTGTTCAAAAGTTAGTTATTGCCCACCCAACCACTTTTAAGAAAACAACTTAAAAATCTGAAGCCTTTAAAATAAGCAAACATTGTAAAAATAAATCTGCAAGATAACCCTTTGTGTAGCTAGCTGTTCTTAAGACAAAAAAAAAAATGTTCCCAATGTTGGCTATTTATGCCAGTTTGCCAATCTGCTTTAGTTGCTGAAGAAAAATTTCTTTACTTTTCTATTTTTTGTCTAATAGCAAAAGACAATTTTACTATTTATTCATACCATGTAATAATTTGCTTGTTTTTCATTTAGGTAACTGTAGACATTAAATCATGTGATAGATATAAATTTTAAAATCTCCAACACATTGAAGCTTCTGCTCTGAAAGCCATACAGATGCTACTGGTATAAATGTTTATTTTTGTAATGAAAAAAACACAACAAAAAACAAGTGCTATGTAGTAAACTAATGAAAATTTGGGATAATTCTGATTTAATTTTGCATACTGTGCTTAATATTTTTTTAACCATTTAGCTTAGAATATTGCCTGCCTACATAAGGTTGTTTTGTTTCTTCAAATTATTATATGGTATATCATAAACTACATACCCTGTTGACAAAAATTAAGGATACATTCCATATTCAATAATTAAAAAAAAATCTGGAATTTTGTTTCATTATAATGCATCTTGTAACATTAAAAATATAATTTTTAAAATGTTGTTACATGATGAAAGAACAGTTTTTTTTAACAGCATCATTATTCTGAAATATATCTGCACTTGATGGTCTTTGCTGTTGGATCACAGATTTCTTGCTTGTAGATGATTATTGATAGAATTTGCTGTGCATGATATTTTTTCTCTAGGTTAATTTTGGGCATTGGTCGTATTCCAACATTCATTCTTCTAATAAATATATATATATATATCTCAAAATGATTTTGGGATAGTCTGTTATTTTATATTTTTTTTCTGAAACATTAATGATTTGTTTTAATGTATTAGAAATATCTCTTGCTCACAAGATTTCAGCTACGTATTTCACAAAAAAAGGGCTAAAAATACATCTAATATCTACTTTGTAGTACTTATGTCTGTGGTCAATGAATATAAAACTGATGAAAATGAGATGGAAGCTTACAGTATCATCCACATTTCTTACTTCAAAAGCTGCTTTGTGTAAAGCTTCATCACCAGACTTGCTCATCCTAGCACTGTAAATGGTTGTTCTAAATGGCTTCCAAGAAAAGTGTTATGATAACCAAGGTTTCTTTCTGCGTGGCAGGAGATGCAGTGAGAAAAAAGCAGGCTGGCCAATGAAGCTGTGGAATGTAGTTATGGTAGATCTGACTGTTTTGGAAGAATCATCAAGCAGGAATTGTGAACAGGATCTAGAATAATCTAAATTTTTAAATAACTTCACCCATTTGTCCTGAGATGTACACACTGACATGCGCGTGCATGTGTGTATATGTGTGTATGTCTTTTTTTTTTTTGTTGTTGCTTTTTTCAAAGTTAGTCATTTGCAAAAACTTAATTGGGATTTAATTTAGATAGATTTCCATTTTATGCTCCTGAAGCAACAGGTGGTAATTATTATATATATATTTATATGTTTATATAGTTAGCGAAGCAGGTCTCTATCTGCAAAATCTAGAATGCACTAAGTGTAGGGGGAAAAAAAAAAATTTTTTTTTTATGTTCAACTATCAAAGGCTTAACCACCCATTCTGAAGAGGCCATACATCTGTGGACAGTTTTTCATGCATGGAAAGTATTTTCAATCAAGTGTATAAACTGTTCTTAGGATTAGTCCCTGGTGGGGGTGGGGTTAGGAATGTCACAGGGGCAACAGATGGAAGACATTGGTTTATAATTAATGGAAAATTAATGTGATATATGCTGGAAACTTTTAGCATCAAAACGAAAAGTTACTAAGACTTAATAAAACTTTTCTTTTTTCTATGCAGAAAGGTATTAAATGAAATGTTATGATGACAGCTGCCAGTTGCAAGGACTAATTTTTGTTTCCTATATAGTGATTTACAGATGATTGCTTGGTGCTCATGCTGAAGACAGTCAAAATCCATTCTAACTTATCTGAAAGTAAAGGTTATATTATGGAAGTGGGAGGCTATTCATGAATGGCCATGCATGCAGCAAATGGTATAATAGTAAAATGTATTTCACAGATTGGGCAAAGTAAATATCAAGTTTCTTGCACTGCCTTGGTACTCCACAAGGTGCCTCACTCAACAAGTTGTTAGATTTTAATTAAAAGTAAATAAGAAACAAAATTAATGGGGGGATAATAATAGATTCAACCAATTTGGTTTTAGAAATAGTTCCTAACTAAAAAAAAAATGAAAAAGTTTTGAAAATTTCAGAAATAAAATAAAATGAAGTAGAAAATTTTTTGTTTGAACACAAACTGATTTAAAAGTTAAAAGGTTTAATAATGAAATGCTTCAGAGCTAACCCTTCATTTTCTTTGTTTGAGTATTTATGATTGAAAATGAACTGGGTTTCATTCTGAAACTCTCTGCATATATATTGTCCTTTGCTAGCACAAAAATGAAATTTATATGCTCTGAATTTTGTTTTCCTAGGTAATTTAAACTATTTGAATTTGAACATAATATTTACATTCTGACCTGGGTCACAGCCTGACACCAATTTACAATGAAGATTTTTTTTTCTTTCCAAATATTCATTTATGACAAATGTTCAAACTGATTAACAGAGAACTTTCCAGTACTAGTATAAGTTGCATATTCTAATCAGAGCCTGAATCCAGTTCTTTAGTGAGTCTTTACCATCTAACAGGTCTAGCATATAGATGTATGGCTAATATTTTGTGTTGGAACAGTGTCAGGTTGGGCTGATGGCACTTGGACAATTTCTGCTGTCAATATAAGAAGTCTCAAATTAATGAACGTACACTTTTTGTAATAGTTTTGTTTTATGGTCATGTAATAGGCAATACATTACTACATCACATCCTTCCTTTACAAATCTGTTGCCAAAAGAGGGAATAAAGGGAGATATTTAATCAAATTGACTCATTAAAAGCTGGCAAAACGTTGAATATTAACACCACCATTACTCTGGTCAGTGGCATTAAAGTTTTATCAACACTTTTTTTTTGTCTTTCTCTTGTTGTCATTATTTATTGATGCTATCACAGGGGTACAAAGTTGTAACAACTGGTTTGTTTATTACATTTTAATGTCAAGGACTTTTTTTTAAAAAGTTATTCAAAATTTTATGACTGTCGTTACAGATGTCGCAAATTGATCCTATCGATCCAGAAGAACAAGAAACAAATCAAACATTTAACTCCTAACTCAGTGTTATTGTCCAAACAGGTAATGTACAAATGCCTGGACATGTAATCATCATTATTCCAAGTAGTGGTAGACATTTGGTTTTAAAAAAGAAAAACAACACAAAAAAGTTACTTGACATTAAACTACCACTAACTTTTTTGTTTTTGATGACAATGTAAAAATTTTAAGTAAGGAGAAAAAAACCAGCTTTTAAGTTACACCCCTTCTGACAAAAAAACTTTCTTTTATGGGGAAAAATTAGAAATAAAAACAAAATGCTTAAATGATGGGCTAATGCCAGAGATCAGTGGCACTTAAATATATATATATTATTGGAATATTAGCATCCTCATGGCATCTCTGTAACACATTTCTTGAAAACACCCAAAGTAATAAATGGCTTGTCTTGTTCATTTAATTTGATTTTACCCAAAATGTTGTAAGCCAGGATGGGGGGCTCCATACAGAACTGCTGTATGTCCTTTTACTGATCATCTGTTACCTGTATGTCACACAACAAATGTTTTTTTTTTTGTTGTTTTTTTGTTTGTTTTGGAAGCATTCAGAGATCTGATTTCAAAATGTCAGCCCAACTAAATTACTTTCCCAGAAATCATCTTTAAATTTTTAAAAAAAATGTCTAAAAATGCTGCTTCTAGTCTCAGGTTATTGAGTTTGTTTATTTTTTAAAAATTATTTTCCAAATGTTAGTTGCCATTTTAAAGTTAATTGTGTTATATATATATATATATATTTTCATAAAGGTATCTAAAATCTAAATTCACAGGAATTTCTTCAGAATCACTGGTATAGATAGGAAAGTTACTATATCATTTTTTGGTTATGGACCAACTGGATAAAATATTTTTTTATATCTGACAATTTATTCGAATATTGTCACTAGTTTGATTTAGAACTGAAGGGTTAGTTATTCTTTGGGGTGGGGTCCTTGTCATTAATGGGTTTAATGCTGAGATTAGCAAAATGCATTAATGGGTGTGTGTGTGTGTGGGGGGGGGGAGGTGGTTGGTGCTCAAGAAATTTTCAAGCCATTTACTAATAATAGGTAAGTGGTCAGATAATTTAGGAGAATGCCTTGCTTTATTGTTGCTCGAAAAACAACCTTTGATTAGCTCTCAACATGCTTATGGTTGGGTGGATCTGTGGGCACCCAGGATGGCAGTGGGCTTGCTTACATTTTTCTGATAACCTTGGCATTTTGTCAGCTTGGAAGATTTGTTGCAAATGCATTAGTTCTTCAAAGTACCTGGCTTTTATAACTACCAATTCCAGCGCGTGATTTGATTACTATGATTGTCACAAGGTAAACACAAACCTGGAAAATTATGCTTTTTGCATGTGTGGAGATATGAACACTCATCCATTCACCACACACACAGTAATTGATGCATCTAGTGATAACATTAAAGTGGAAGAACAGTGATTATTATTACTGATAACATTGAAATTGATGCAGTTGCTTAACTTGTTTTTTCAATAATAAACTAATTAAGTTGATCATCTATTTAAATTTTTTTAAAATTAAGAGTTATTTAGTACTAAAAGGAAAAGATGTCCTGATACATCTTATTGTTTTCATCATTCTGTTTTGATATTAAATTAACAATGGAGAAGGGATATTACTGATCATATATTATCCTGCTGAAAATGATTACTATACAGATGGATCAGCAAAGAATAGTTATTGTTGCAAACTAATTTTTAGCAGTCACAAAGTCTTCCAGATTTACACAAAATCAATTTTTGATTCTTTTATACTGGGTTTTATTTTTTCTTCCAAGAAGCATTCAGATAGAAATGATTTGCTTTGGTTTACCAGATTTTTTTAAAAGCAACGATGTTTCAGATTTAGAAAAATCCCTTACTGAGATTTATTAATAAGATTCTTTTTCCTCAGAATTCCTTAGATGTAATGCTGTGTCTCTATATCTTGCCTTGAATAAATACAAACATTATTTGATATTCATACTGTAATAAGTGTACTTATATCCATCATCAAGGCTAAGCTTTCAAAATTGTGGTTTTTTTTTTTTTTTGGTGTAAATCATAAACAACAACTTGTTCTTCACAAAATTACAAATTAAAGTGGAGTTGAAAATATCTCATTGAAATTCATTATTTAAGATAATGATTATTTTTATTATTTTTTTTTTATTCGCCAGTCTTTATAAGGGAGTCAACTTTCGCAAGGGATTCAGTACTACTAACCTCAACAGGAAAATCCTGAACTCTTCATTTTAAGATATGGGAGGAAACTCACAAAATCAGCTGGTAATGAAGAGTGAAGAAGAAACCTTGCCAAGGACATAGACCAGCCAAACCAGTCAGTATTGGGGCCGGAACTCAGGCCCTCAACTTTGGCAGTCCAGTAGTCTAATTACCATTATATTACCTTCTGTCAAACTAAAAAATTATGGCTGCTTTCATTAAAATTTTAAAAAAAGGAAACCTGCTAATCTACCAGTTTCTCCTTATTACAAAATATCAGGGAACTTTAGATTAAATTATTTTGAAAAATAAAATGCATATGAAAAAATTAATCTTTAAGAATATATCTGGTATTGAGAATATATGGGATAATAGAATTCCATTAGAAATATTACGTTCTAAATATTAGAGATAAAAAAATTATTTTGCATGTAATTCTCAGATGGAACCTGAGGTGTGTTTATTATTAAGCTGATTTTCTTTCTGTATACAGTTGCTTGTTTTTCTAAGTAAAATCATGTAGACTAGCTAACTTGCTTTTTAATTTCTGATTTTGATTTAATTTTCTAGTAAAATGCTGTTTTTTCTGAAACAAGAGCAAAACAAAATACAGAAGTGAACTAAACTGATGAGAATCTCCATAAATTACTGTTGTGGGCAAACAACTGCTTTGACCTTCCCACAGATCCTTTGATTTTTTTTAGATGTCTTCCAGGTTTACTTCTGTTATTTGTTTATGGAGTTTGCTGTATCAGCAGCTGATGCGCTCCATTGATGACAACTGTTTTTTCTTGGATAAGGTGAACATTGGTAAAGTAGCCATTCTGAACCTGTATAGCTACTGTTGTGTTGGGAAATGGCGATGTTGATCTCTATTTTAATTTTTTTTAAATCATCCTTTTAAATGACTTTTTTCTTAATATATAAATGTGTGCAATAAAGGATTTTTTTAAGTGTGAAATTTGTCTTGCTGCTGTTAGAAAAATCTTTTCAGATTATTGCATATTGAAATTTGAAGAAATGCATAAATTGTAGAATGTAGTATACTGGTTTCATTAATAATTTGATTGGTTCTGTTCAACAAAGATCAAATAATAATGAACTGGAAAAAAGAAGAAAAAGTGTTCCATCTTCATTATCATAGCTTGTATCAGAATGTGGGCTGACATGTTTTTGTGCCTTACTGAATTTGCGTCCAAGTAGAAAATTCATGGACTTAAAGCAATTATATTGAATTATTCTTTAATGAAATGAAGTTATTTATATGCAGAAAAGAGTTCTATCAGTTCTTTTCTTGTCATAAACAGCAAAGTTGGTACCAGAACTAATTAATCTTTTAGTAGCTTTACAGCTCTGAAGAGAATCTTTGGACTATCAGTTGTCATGGCAAGGATTTTAATTGTTTGTTTATTCTTTGATTGAATTAACTGCAGTTAAAATTAAAGCCAAAATCATCTGAAAATTTTTATGCATTCATTTGGAAAAAAAATATATATATATGCAATATAGTTATTTATTTTTTATTTTTATTATTGTTTTTACCAAACTAAAAAAAAAAAAATAATAACACCAGCAGAAACAACTACAAATAAAATCTAGAATTAGTGGTGTTAGAGAGATTTGGGATTTGATGAAAAGTAAAGACATCTGCAACAGGTGACAGAGTGTAGAACATAAAAGCCAGGCAGTTAACTTTATTTATGGTACTTCTTGCTCTTTAGTGTGTTCTCAGTGGGTGTTTTTGTGTTATGCCTTAGTGGTTATCATAACATAATACAGGAATCCTTTAAGAATGAGACTGGTGATCCATTGGAGGATTTTGAGAAGCCAATTAGAGGTAGGAGAAAAAGATGCTTAATGGGATAGGGATTGAGAATCTAGTGAGGTCTGGTAAGGGAAAGATGTTGGTGCTCATGAGATTGGAAATTCATTGTTATTGTTGTTTTTAATATTTAGTTTAACTTTTTTAAAACTGTACTTGTATAATATCATGGACAACATTAGTTAATAGTAGTGTATTTGTAAAGCAAGAATTTTTTTAGGTTCAAACATTTTCTGAGCAATGTGAACTGCAAAACTTATATGAAAGGTAGTATTACACAGCAGGAATTATGCTTGCTTGGTTTTTTTAAGGTCAGATAAGTATAACTGACGTCTATTGATGAAGCCATATTACAATTTTCTTTTTATAAAGATAACTGTATTAGTGTTCTTCTCTTTGTGACCAGTTATTTTAAAATTATGTCTTAGCTACTCTGGATAATTGCTTTGGATCACTGCTCTAGGACATGCTTGTGAACACTAAGAGCGGGTATGCTTTAACTTCAGATGTGTAGGATATTCTTCCACTAGAGTATCTTCTTGTTTTATGAAATTACTGTTTTAATTAGCTCATTGTTTTTCAAGAAAAACTTTTCTTTGATGTTAGGTTTATTGTTTGTGAAAGGATTTTTAGCAACTTCTTTTGGAGAGATTCATGGCATTAACTTAGTGTTCATTGCAGGCCACTAATACTTTGAGGAGGAAGTTATTTACTGTGCAAAATGCACCAGTGTCTGTGTTTATTGCCATATTACAAATAGCCTCTGTAGTTAATAAACCTATCAACTTAGAAATTCTTTCTTGTAGTTACAAAATTTCTCCCTTTCTTGTCATCATTTGTTTAGAAAAAATAGAAAGAAAACTGGTTTCTAATAAAATATTAACGTATAACCTCACATATGCAATTAATTATAATATCTTGGGGGAAAATTTTTTTTTTAAAAATGTTCAAACAGTTTAGCATCCATTAGATGCTGCTCATTCTTACGTGGGTAGTTGATGAGAATTCAGACAGCAAAGCTAACTCTTATCCATTGAGAATCACATGGTTTTATGTTATTTTTTAAGAGTTTCCAAGTTACTCCCCTCTTGTTCTGCAGAAGGGAACAGAAAGGCTACAAATGAAGCACACAGTCGGCAACCAAAATAGAAAGGTCAGCTGATTTAGAATTTTAAAAAAAAAAAAAAATTGTTTTAATATCCTTGTTCCAAAAGAAAAGGGGAGATAGCAAGGAAAATAATTGCCATGATAACAGGAATTTAGCTAGTAGAATAATTCAAGTTAATTCATAGGATTTTTTTCAAAGAGAGTGAAAATGGATAACAAAATTCAATGTTGGCTGAAATTCTTTATTAAGGAAAATGGTTTAGCAACAAGATAATGGGAGTTGCATTTCATATTTGTACTGAACACCATGCTTAGCATAACAGTTTGTTTAGTTATTGGTGTATATCAGTCTGGAAAAGGCTTGTTTTTATTGTCAAATTTTCTACTTTGAATCATACATATCATAAGATTTTTTTAATGGTTGGGTTCTTCCTATCATAAAACTGTTTTATCATCTGCCAATACTAAATCCTTTAAATTTGGTGTTTGACATATGTAGCATATCTGTTGTATCATTAGCTAGCATCTGATTGTAGATGTATGTACTTCAGATGTCTTTTGACATCCCCCAAGAAAACAGTTTTAATTATACTATAAACATTCCATGTTTATTATTTTTAGTTTTCTAGTAAAGCATTTTTAGCTATTTTTTGTCTTATTTAAAAGAAAAGGCAAAAAAGATAAATACATCACAATTTGATAAGTCATCTTATTCATAACTAAAGGGAAGTTATTTGGATACTCTGGATTAATCATTTAGTATATTTCACTGGTTTGCATTATAACCCCTTCTCATTTAAGTATTAGCTATTTTAATTATGGACATTATGATGACACTTCCAACCAATAAAAATTTTGATGAAGATTTTGATATAATTTGTAGTTAACATGCAAATAAACAGATGCTAAAACATGCATGTGTTCATTCATCTCTGTCTTTCCTTTTTTATACTGCCAAGATGATCTGCTCTCACATACATATACCATCACAGTTCAAACAAACAAATTTTCGTTTTTTGGTTAGAGGGAAAGGTTTTGTACTAATGTTGATTTGAAATGAAAGTAAAAGTTGTTTGTGGCAGAGATACCAAGATGAAACTTGAATATTAGTACACTTGTATGTCACTGTCAGGTGACATGCTGGATGATTAACGATCAAGTCATAGAATGGTATAATTCTATATATTTAAATAAAACTAAAAAGTTTGTTAAACAAAATTGAAAAGAAAATACTGTATACAGGTTTATAGGCTATTTTGTTTTTCATTTTTTAATTTAAATCATTTCATTTTTGTCTGAATTTACTTCTAATCCAGATGGTCAATTTGTAGCACACTGACCTGCTGTGACTGAGGGCCAGAGTTTGCTTCCAACTTGGTTGTGAACTCCTCATAGCAGGGTTTCTTTTTGATATTATGTACTGAAAACGTTCATAGCTAGACTGAGTTCTGGTAAAGGATAGGTCTAGTAACAGGGTTTTGGCATAAGCAATACAGGCTCACCTAATAAGCTATCAACAATGCCTATCTGGATAGAGCCAGGCCACTCCAAGACCCCATTGGTTAATGAAAGTAACTATGATCCGAGTATAGCTTGGGAAAACAAATAAAATGATATTTTTTGGGTAACATTATGTTTTCATCAGTAATGTTGCTTCAATGTACCTATTGTTTGTTTTCTTTCTTTCTACTTTTCTGTCTCTGTGCATGTCACATTTTCCTGTTGCATTATTTCTGTTGTCTACTGATACCTTTTAAACATGATGGCTCAACCGCAAATCTCTGATAATGACAACGATAAGAATAAAATAAAAATGTGGCTGTAATTTAAGAAAAAATAAATAAAACTACATAAAGCTACTGATGTCACTTTAAAATTAATTTTACTGTTTACCTGCAGTCAAAAACAAAACAAAAGTTTTGAAATTTTCAGCTCTGCACCTGTTCTGCCATCTGGCTTTTCTGGCATGGAATTGATACATTTTATTAGCAGATAAGGGAGCTTCTGCACTGCTGTTTCTCCTTTCTGCTATGTGGATGATGGGATTTTACGATTTCCAATATAGTTAATCAGACTTCAGAGACTATTCATTGCAGCACCGATTGATTCAATTCAGTTTGTTGATTTTAGTCGATAATTAGCTTAAGTTCTAAATTAGAAGCTGCTAGGTTCACCATTTAATGCACCCCCCTTTAAAAAAAATGAGGCTGCTTTTGTGTGTTGTGTGTGTGCAGGGAGGGGTTGGGTGGTAGTCTTACTAGTTACAAAATGGGTTTACTACTCTAGTCCAAACAGCAAAGCCCTTTCCAAATCTTGTGAATGGTAATCTCAAGATTAATTGACATTGTGACTTTCTGGCAGCATGTTTCGTTGTGTTTGGCCTTTGTTGTTGTCTTTGCTAATTGCTAAAAATGAGAAGAGAAAAATAGTGTCTGCATTTTCAAAGTTTTTTTTTTTTTTGGTTCTGAGATCATATAAGACTAAACCTTGCATACATTTAAATAGGCAAATTTTTCTTTCTTTTATTCCTCCAGTAACCATGAGTTTTATGTTATTGCTGCCAGTTAACAACTTTAATAAACTTGTTTGCTAAAGAAGCCTTTTTGTCCAGGCATTTCCTCCTCTGTAATTGCATGTTGCATGACAGGCTATGTATTGGCATGTTGTGGTTGTGCAGAATCTTCAGGTTTTCTTTCTTTTCCTTTTCCCTGTTGTTCTTCATCTCTTCCCCCATTTCCAACCCTGTCAATGATGTTGTTGTTTCCACCCATATCATTTCTATGCTGCTGACCCAAATTAACCCTGAGTGTGTTGTGATCAGTGACAGAAAACCTGTGTCAGCATTAATTGTATGCATTTGGTGGAGTTCTGCTTGTCTGGTCTGTTGCAGGGTGGATGGCAATTTAAAGTGACAACCAGCTAACATGGCAAGCCAAACAGCTGACAGTTAATCAGGCTATGCTGGGTCCAGGTACTTCATTACCTACTTGCATGTTCAGGGCCCCCAGAGCTATTGAGACAAAAGGAAGTGGTTGTCTAAGGAAACAATTATCTCTCTCTCTCTCTCTGTGTGTGTGTTGGGAGGTTGCATAACATAAATTATGTTGCTTATCATATGTGTAGACTTGATTTCAGGTTTTAGCTTACATAGCAAACTGTTATGCACATGATGTGTTATATAATATGGGAACAATGATAGTTGGTAATTGCTGACTATCCCCAAACTGTTATTTGAAGAATTTTTTATGAATAATAAAACAATTATCTTTATTGTTTTGTTTTCAAACAGCCAGCATATATATATAGTATTGGATTAGTGTCTTTATGGAATCTGTGTAAAACATGCAAAATGTATTAAACTCTTAATAACAGTAGAAAAAAAGAAAAGAATTAGAACATAAAGGGAATAAATATTACATTAATATATTTTTATTTTCTTTGGTATATAACTTATTCTGTTTGTTTTTGTGACATGAATTATCTTTCCTTCATTAAAAACCAGGTTGTAATTAATGGACTTTGAACTAACTAGTTACCAGCAATTAATGCTAAAGATACAGCCTATGTACAAGAGAAAAAGGGCTTCTCTTCAATTTAGATATTTATCTGAAAGGTTGCAGTGTATAGAGGAGAAGAAACTAGAGATTTCTTTGCTATTGGAAACTGATTTAGAAGCTGAGCACTGAAAGTAGAAATAAATATTTATTGCAGTGATGTCATTTTTAAAAAAAAAATAAAATAAAAGAGCAGAAGTAAGTAACGTTAATGAGGAGTGAAAGGAAATAGAAATGCTGCACATTTTACCTCGCAGATGTGATCGTAGTATGCCAGTTGTCAAAGCTTTAAGAAGCTAGTGAACCATAGCAGCAGCAGGAACTGGGTCTCCTGGCTTATTTACTAGAAGAGTGCAGATATTTTTGCCTAGGGTTCCCATAGTCTGGATCTGATCCTGATGAGATCGTGGGAGGAATTGCACCAGCTGACTTCTGCAAATAAATGACTAGACTGATTTTGGCTGAAAAGCCCTGGTGGATCCTGGAAATAGTTGTGAAATGTTTTCTCAGATATTTTCCGTCTGTTATAAATCTGTGTAGTTGACCGTTAAATGTCATGGTGCAATTACCCGTTGTTTCTTCTTCTTGTTTTGTTTTAGGGTTAGTGTTATAGTTTTTTGTTTGTTTTAAGGAAATCTTTGATTTGGTATTATGCTGCTTGCTTATTTTAGGAACATTTATTGGAAATGGTGACTACCACTTTGGATGCTGAATTTTTTTAAAAAATATTTAGAATTTTTATGGTTTATTATTTTATTATTTTTTTGTAATGGAAAAAAGTTTGCTAGTCTGCTTATAGAGAAATGTAGTAAATGTTCTGGACTTAAGAGTTGTGGCAATTTTTAAAGTAAACAACATTATTTCTTTAATATTATTTTGAATACAAGTCTTAATGCTATCTTTCCTCTTTGTATTAGTTATATAAAAGTAAAATTCTTCAATGGAGAATTAGTTTTGGAAATTCATAATATTGTGTTTTAAAGAATGAAAAACTTTTAGATGTTCCAAGATCTAAAGGGAACACAATGAAGCCTAATCTGTTTATAAAAATTAATTGTCAGAGCTGCAAGAAAAAAGATAATATTAAGGTTAAGATTGTTTTTGCAGTGCTAATATTTATTTTTCTTTTGTCTAAATTTTTCAAGGTGATTGATAACTGATGCTGTGGGACTGTAGTTGCAAAGTTTTCAAAGATATGTTTTTATTATTTCATTTTTAGCTGATTGTATGCACGCCATTTTTTTACCAGCTATCTGTCACCAAATGTGGACAGCAAGATTCCTAGTTTCATCCTAGCTCACCATCTGTAGTTTGTTTGTTTGTTGCCTGTATTTTGTAAGCTAAAACTCTTTTTCCCCATAGCATGCTTGGCCATTCAGACTTGGGTAATGATTAATATTATGGTTAATGTGACCAAACCCTCTGATCTTATGAGGAAATACAACACTTGCACCTATTTACTATTTTCAGCATCTTTATAAATGGTTCCATACACACCTGGCATACTCTAATACAAATAAAAATTACTTCATTTTCCTCATATTTCTCTTTTTTCCTAACTGGATTTCAATTACTCGATTTAAACCTGCAGATGTTTTGACTCTTGTTGATTATCACATTGTATAAGCTATACACTGCTGTGAAGGTAGTCAGTGGAACAGGAGTAGACACGAGATAATTGTCAGTCACCACGCTTGGCCTGCACACGCCGACAACCCATTGATTTTAATTTTCTTACAATCAATAGTTGTCCCAACTCTGCTGGGTAGCCATCTGCTCTCTAAAGTGTCTGCAATGTCTGTTATTACATTTAATTCACTAGAAAACTGCTGCCATCAATTCCCTGTTACAGTTACCAGCTACGCTCCACAATGGTTTACTAGTAGAAGAAATAAAATTGCGATCTGATTTGAATCAGTTTTACTAAAGGCAGCAATGTCGACTGGCGCTGGTACAGCAGCATCTATCAGCATTGAGATACTAGCACCTGCTAGCAAACTTTTATTTCCCTAGGTGAAATCTGCTGATGTTAACATTTACTTTCTCTCTCAGTGGCATGTTATAAACTGCCCCAGTTGATAAACTACACAGTGGATAATCCATTGGCCTTCTCTGATAGCAGCATTTTCAGTCTATATTTTTATAAATCCAGATAACTTGTGGTCAACATCTACAGCCGTAGACACTGATAAATTATCAATTTACTAATCTCTAAATTTTCCTTTTCACGGCAGTTTTGGCTGAGATGTTGGAATAGATAGTATAAATTACTTTACCAAATTACATGATTACATGTTGCAGCTAAAATGAGTGAGAATTATTTAGCATATACAGCAGAGCTCTTCAATAAATTGATTATTACCCCTTCCCACACTTACACACTTGATTTACTGAAAGCGCATGCATGTGCGTGTGTGTGTATTTTCACTTTGTTCTGAGTGAAAAAGAAAATGTCAGACTTACAGCTGATGAAAATTCACATTACCAGTAATACATTCTAACCTTATTTTAATTTCAAAATAATAATAATAAAAAAAATAATTAATCATTAAATTTATGATAACAGTTTAATATTTAATAGTTAGCAGTGTGTTTTTAGGCAGTTATTATCAGACTATTTTGTATTAAATTGAAACTAATCAAAAAGTGTGTGTGCTTGTAAGCTGTACTAAGCACTTTTCTCTGCATTTTGTAATGAATTTAAAGATTAAGATTATTGCATACTTACTGAAATATTGTAGTAGTATTTTTATTTAATTTCTTTGGTAATTTGTTTTAAGATATTTTTGCATAATTTAACCTTTTTGATGAAGACATGATGATGATTATCAAAATGTTATAGAAACCAGATCTAGCAGTGAAATAGTGTGGTATGTTTGTGTTTATAAACATTTATTTAAAGAAGAGTAACTATTGGTAATCTTTAGCACATGTTAAAAATAAATTAACTGGTTATTTCTGCATTAAGTTTTATTTAGATTTTTTTTTAAATGGTTTGTACAAGTTTACTTCTTTTATTCATTTAGTTTCATGTTGGACAGAATACAAATCTCAATTTTTAAATATTTCAAAAAATTTTTTTACACAAGTGAAATTTGACCTTGTACATGGAAAAAATTGCAGACGATATAGTAGCTTTAAATGCTTACATGTTTTGACCCATTACAATAACACATGACAGCAAAAGGCTAATCCACTCTCCTCTCTCCGCTAACTTATTTTCACTTTGCTTTTGTTTCTCTCTCTCTGGTAATGTGACTGTCAAGTACATTATCATCACTTAAGAATTATTATTGCCTCAGTCAGCCTTAAGAAACAAAAACACCCAAAAATTGAAATGACCAAGGGTAACTATAGAGTTGCAAACTATGATGTTTCAAACTATTTTCCTAATCAGTTTTTCTTATTTATGTTGGATGCTGACACATGGTTTGCAACTTTGAGATAATTTTGTGAGTAGTTAGAGTTAATGTCTGTTAGGATAGAAAGAAAAGGAAAAAAATCAAAAAAACTAAGTCCTTTGAAAGGACAAACCCCATCAGCTTGAGGTATATTTTGCATTTTGGAAAATGAAAGCTATTATGAATGGCTGCAGACAGTTTCCAGGAGCAAAGAATAAACTGGTATTAGTTTTTGCAGAGAGGATATCTGACTGGCTGCTGCTGTTACGTTGGATCATTGATCTGAATAACTCTTGGAAATGACTTGTATCTATATTTTGAAAAAAAAAGAAGAAAAACATTATGGCTGTTCAGGGAGCTATCTTCTTTTTTCTTTCTCTAAGTATTTAATAGTGAATCATAACTAATAAATGATATTTAGCTTTTTATACTTTTGTTTAAAAGTCAATGACAATCTCTCATTTTCAAAATCAATTAATCTTTTATTTACTTGGGATGTTCAAATGAAACCTGGCCAGATACCATTACAAGGATGCTATTTCAGATTGGTTTCATTTGAATATTCCTGGTAGAATGTTTTATCTAAGCAAGTTGAATGTGGGCAGTGTGTTTGTTTGTTGGGATAGCTGGTGATTTTCAAAATTGCTCAGCTTTAGACTTGGTGGCGATTGTTGACCTTTTCAAGTTGCTTGGAATCATTCTTTGCCATGTAGAGAAGAGCAAATTTAGGGTATCAACAAACACAGGGGCAAATTTGTGCATTGGGATTCTTAAGGGATCTGCGCTATCATTACAAAGAGAAATTTTTTAAAAAAATTTATTATATGGAATTCATTTCCAAATTGGGATTTCGATTGTCATTGATATTCCCTTTTCCATTTTCCTTAGGTCCTAAAGTAAATGATTCATTTTGAATCACGATCTGTGGATTCAAGGCTTATATTTATACCTTGATAGTCTGAAGTGGTTTGGCTTTTAGATTACACATATTATGCTTTTAATTTATATTCTGAAATTGTCATTCAACATGAAATAGAGAAGGAAGAGAATAGAGAACCATCTTGTTAAACTTTTTAAGAATATTTTTTCTATGTTGAATAAATTTTTATTGCAGTTCATGCATTTCTGGTTTTGAAATAAGTAATATAAAGTTGAGAACTTTGTTTACTTATCTAGAATGCACATGTACAAGCTCATCAGAATTTGTTCTCTTTTTCATGTATCTCATAGTCCACTGATTTTACTGAGTCATTTAATGTGCTGATATTGGCAGGATTGAGCCAGGTAACCCAGTTTATATACTATACCTGCTAGAACAAACTTGCCTGATTGGACAAAAAATTCTTTGACACAAAATCAATTCAATGCTAAATAACCAATTTGGCTTCTAACAAGCACTTCTGTGTAATAACTGCACTTGAGTTAAAAACCACTTCTTGCTTTAATAATACATCCTTTCATGGAATTCTTATTTAACTTCATAATGAGCTATTCCAATGGTCATTCATCACTTTTAATGTCTTTGAGCGCTTCTAAGCATTTAACCATACATTCCTTCCTTTCTTATTATTTCCCTTTAATTTTGTCATTAGTTGTTTTCCTAAATATTAAGTCCATATCTACAGTAGTTTGCAATAGATAATATCTTTATCACTTGTGAAAAACAATTTATAGACTTGTTTTATTTTTATTTTTTTAAAACTGGCATTAACCACCAAGCTGGCCAATGAAATTAAAGAAAGAAAGAATTGATAATATATTTTTAATCACCTATAGAATCTCAAATACTTCAAGATTTTAAACATTGCTATAGGTTTATTACTTATTAGTAAAGAATGAGAAGGAAATTTGTTTTCTTAAAAAGTATTCAGCTACAGTTGTCTGTTATATACACCATAATTCTCATTCACTGAATTTGCAGTTTTCTAGATAATTACAAATTATCACATTATCTTATATCTTTCTTTAAACTCCTCCCCAAAAATTTTTTTTTAAAAAATCACTGTGGTAGAAAATACCCTTAATTAAAGCTCTTATGCTAAGCATTTTATTGATTTGTCCATTCATTTAATTCATTTTTTTAAAAAAAAAAAATATCTAAAATAACTCAGAGATCAGTTAAATGTGTGAGTATGAAGAAAAAAAGTAATTTCAAATGCCAAATGTTTGCTATATTTAAAGTTGATGGAATAAACAGTGGGTTTCCCATAATGCTGCTTATTATGAATCTCTGCTGGTTTATCAACCGAAATAAATTCAGTATGTTTGTATTTGCATTTTTTATATGAAAATTTGACAAATTCTAATTGAAAAGTCACTGATCAAATAGACTGATTCACGTTGCCTTAGTGATGTCAGAAAGTTCTGAGTTATAATCTCACTTTTCTGCAGGCTGACTTTTATTTTATTGTTGGTTTTTATTTCAAGCTCCTTATGAAATTGACAGTTCTTTGATTATCAATTGCCTGAGTAAAATTCAAATGTGTGCAGCTGGCTAAAAGTAAATGGCTTTGAAACTTTTTTTTTGGAGCTATTCATTTAGAAGACCTACGTAAGGCGAGAGTCACTACATTGTCTTCCATTCCACTCAATAGTAAAAATAGGAGTTAAGAGATGCCTGTTTTATAAGGCCCTCTGCAACTCCTGTGATATTTGCTAAATAATAAACTATTACTTGTTGTGAAACTTTCTTTTTAAACTGGTTATGCATGCAGTTGGAACTTGGTTTTAATTTACCAATAATTCATAAACCTTCCTACAACAGTGAATCACATTGGAAACTCGTGATTGTGTGACATTGAGTAAAAGTGTCATATTTTTAAGCTAAACATTTGTAAACTAACAGGAACAATAAATCGTGTAGCATTATTGCATTGTGGGAGGTTTTAAAAAATTATTGGCAGATAAAAGTTGGATTCTCTTTGCATACAATCAGTTTAAGCTAATTTTTTCTCTCTCAAATATCTGGACCTGACCTACATAAAAAAAGAAAAAAACCTGCTTTATCAGGAACAACCTTTGTAGTTTTAGTTTTAACATTGCAAGAGGGAAGTGTAGAGATTGTCACTTCTACATCCAGTTTATGTTTATGTTCTTAAAACTCATCAACAAAGATGTGTTGGAGGACAAGTAAAAGCAATAGAATTTCACAATCTGTCACTGTTCTTACCAATGTGTTGTTATTAAAACTTTTTAAAAAAAATTATTTATTTATTTATTTTTAACCTGTGGGATAGACTCCATTAGTTGTTCTGCTTGATGCCTGCAGTTCCATCTAAGAAAATCCTAAACTCAATTTAATAAATAATTTTTGTTGACTATTATGTTTTCAAATAACCAGACTGACATTGGAATCGGTTTCTCAGTTTTTCTTTGAATCTATTACTTTATTGATGTTGGGGTATTTATTTAAATGTTTCTATAGTGATTGTTGCTGTACATTAAAAAAAAAGAAAGAATAATCATATTTTCTTTGTATCTTAAATGGAAAATAGATAACTTCAACAAAAACCAAACAGGTTTTCTCTTGCATTTTAGAAATATGGTAAGCTACCAATACTGAAAATCTCTTGAGCTTCAAAGGTCGTATTAATAAACAACAGCAAATGTATTGTCTTAATTATTAATTAAATATCATACTACTTCTTTCTTGGGGGTTTATATTTAAATAATACAAAGTGCAGAAAAATAAATACTAGTAATAAAAGATTAATTTTCACTTAAAGAATTCTGACTGATATTATATCATACATCAGTTTTCATGGAATATATATATATTTGTAGTATAAAATTATTTTAACTCTGATACAATTGATTGAACTCTTTTTTTTTAACTTTTTGATCTTTAATTAAATATTTAATTAAAAATGGATGTAGTGAACATTTTTTTCCATTACTTTCTTTGCTCTAACTAATCAGTTTAGTATAACGGTGTTTTTCAGGAAGTGATGTTTACAAAGAGCTTAATTACCTTCATACATCCAGCTATCAACTTCTTGTACTTTTTTGGAACTCTTGGAAGTATTTATCTTTGACTGGTAAAATTAATGACATCTTAATAATTATTATTATTACTTTTTTTTTTATCATTTACTGAATGTCACATCAGTAGTTATTATAATATTCCTGTAGAGAGAGTCATGCACAATCACTTATGCACCCAGTAGTACCATTTACCCTCCAAATTTCTGAATGACCACGCTTTATCTGTTGCAATTTTAAACAGCATGGTCTTTATGGTAATTAACTAGTCATTGTTTTCCATGAAAATGTTTTCAGTAACAAGCTATAGCTATTTTATTTATTTACATACTGTAGATTATAGAATACTTGGTTGACACTAACTCTAAAATGTATCTTCGGAAAAAGGATCCAAGGTTAATTGTTAACCAAAATCTTGAGTGTGAAGATCTCTGTGTTTCAGCTGTTAACAAAGCAAATAAAATATTAGAGTAATTAACTTGAGTATGAAACATAATATTAACAACTGAGTTTAAATTGCTTTCTACATTGTGCATATATATACACATTCTGATATTTATAAATGGTTTTACTTCTGGTGATTCATGTATTCAGCCTGTTTCTTCTTGCAAATGTATACTGCTATGTTTTACCATTTTTAGCCATACAAATCTTTAATTAAATTAGTGTTTTTTTTGCACAGCATGAAGAGCTGCTGATATGAATAATTTAAATGGCTGTTCAACAGCTAATGTAATGTTGATTTAATTTTACCTTTTGCTGCACACATCCTATAGGAAACATAAAAGCAGCATTTGTTGATTTATAACTGCATGTGCGCAAATTCACCGTACTATTCATGGCTGCTGCTGCTGGACCGAAGGGCACTGGGAAGCAAGTGAAATTAATGTGAACCTCACCGGTAAAGATTGTAAATTTACATTAATATGACTAGGAAAGTGTGGCCATAAATTTTTTGAAAAGTTATTTTAATTAAGACAGCTAACGACAAAAAAACTAATCACTATATTTGGAATTTAAAAACTGCTATTATTGCAGGCCATGGTGGCTGGCTGGTGAATATTGAAAGAAAGCAAATTTATTGCAGCCATAGAAATAAAATTTGTTAGATCTAAGTTAGGAATGGGACTGATAGGGGTTGTGAGTGGGTCATAGAAAAGCTAGTCCCTATCTTCTTACAGGCTTTTTGGAGTGTTTGGTAGTTTGATTTTAAGGTAATTTCATTCTCAAGGAGTTTCACACTTTTGAAGAGATTTTTTTTTTTTCATTTGATAAATTAAATTGTCATGTGTGCAATAGGTTGGGGGGGGGTGACCAACATCAAAACAGTTCAACATTTTGGGCCCAGACTTTGTTAGAATGTTGGGATTGTATTGAGAAGAGAGAATAATAACTGACAGTAAATTGTAGCTTTCGAGGCTGAGGGTTTACTGAGGTTGATGCACAACTTGAGCTAGAAAATTTTCTTGAGTACACTCTGGATGTATCTTTGCTTCCATACAATACTTTCATCATTTTGATGGTGATTAACACTTAAATAATAATCAGCATTACTAATTTTTAATGAGTTCTTTTAGTGATAAGCATAAGGTTGGTGCAAAGTTGATAGAGCAACATCTGCTGTAATTTCTATACCTTGTGAGTGCTAAACATTTATGCCTTGGCAAAACATGGCTTGTGGAACTCATTGGTGGTACGAAGTTGGAAGTCCATTATGCAAACAGTTTTAATTGAAAATTTGAAACTTAGAACACAGACTGAACATGATTAGATGGTTGTAACATGTTTAATATGGCTTGGCTACTTACTGTCCAAGGGTAATGATATACAGTACTATATAATATATTTTTTTATGATTTATAGAGCCTTTCTTTTAGTTGATCTAAGTGTTATTATTATCTGTAGTCTGTTATGTTCATAGACAGAAATCAGCAGGTGTAGGGTCAAGCATGAGGGACCTATAATGTTTGGTCATTTGAGCTCTGTCAAGGTCAGAAAACAAAAACGGTAATTTGACTAATGTACAGGTAGGGACTGTCAGTCACTTGTTTACTGTGCTTTGCTACCACCACCTTTCAGAAATTACCTTTCCTTGTATCATTGTATATAATTCTTCATGATCAGTACTAAGCTTTGGCATGCTGAAGTCTATAATCCATACAAGGGTGGCTGTGTTCAAAGTAACTTTACTACCAGATTTATACAGTAATTAAAAAAAAAAATTGTATTTTTGATTATCATTTCTAATTTAGTCTGATTTCATTGATGCAAAACATTTATGGATTTATGTAACTGAAGCTGAATCATTACAAAATTATTTCTGTTCTCTATTTTGAATAGATAATGTGAGTTTATTATTTATTTGTTGTTTTTTTTTTAAAGAAGGGAGGTGTCAAAGCTTTTTTTTTATTATTTTTTTAACTTACTGAGGCATATAATTACTGGTCTTGAAATTCCAAGGAACCAGGATTTGAGCTAAAGGCATGAAGCAGTGTCTTTGGATTATGCTTCTAACAACTGACTCAACATTTAATTCCAAGTCTGTCATCTGTCTCTAATAAGAAAATGATCAGGTTAAGTAATAAAGAATAATGAGAGATTTTAGCAACTCTGTACCTGCCAGTACCTGGTGGAGTCCACAAAATTATTAGTCTCCTATCTCCCCATGGAGATCGCAACACATCATTACACTGCATACACTTAATTAGGGAAATGAACAGGAAGATAAATGATAGACCACCAAAGGAAACATGATCTTCCAGTCCCTTCCATTATGTTGTGCCCAAATGTTTGCCTCATTAGAACTTTTCATTTCAAGGCAAATTTCTGTCTGCTATTCATCATTGAAAAACCTTTTTTTTTTTTTTTATTTTTAATAGTTCTGGAATAATGGGAGAGAAATGCACATAATTTAGTAGAGTTGTATGTTTACCTGATCAAGGTTGCTGGTATGCTTTGTGATGAGATCTACAAATGTATTGTCACAGTGTACTCATTGGGAAAGACAGCAGTGATTTTCCAAGACTTTTGATCATACAAGATGCCACTAATGCTGAGATGGTATCAGCTGATGCATAGATATATAGCTTAATGCATATGACAAGCACTGAGTATGATGCATGCATCAGAGCATTGTGTTTACTAAAGTAGCCATGCATCATCATCTTTGGCCAGTGATTAGTTTCTCCATCAGAAAATATTAAGAGAATACAAGGTCATATCATATCTTGATTATTAGGTATAAACCAGACTATTCTGAAGATCATGTTCATTTTACTTTAAATAAATAAAATTTTTCTAATCAATTTATTTTGTCAAATTAGTCAACTTTGAGTTAATTATGATAAAATTCCTTCCTTTTCTGATAAAATTAATTCATGGATACTTCTTTTGAACAACTAAATAATTATCAACTTTATCTTTAAGTAGAATTTCAACCAGCATCAATGAAAGCAACTTCTTTTATGATTTATTAATTTCAGAGTGTGTAAGTAAATTTTTCTCTTTCTCATTGTTTGTGAGCAGAAATTCAAATGCATGAATACTTGCTGTCAAACCTAAAGATCATGTTATTCTATGCTGATTCAAAGATTGGCAAAGCTAAGCTGATATCTGTGATTCCAATCCCATATACTATAGTACAGGGGTCGGCATTTTCACGGACACCGGGGGCCAGATTATGGGCCCAAGATCACCTTGCGGGCCAGAGTAAAAACAAGGACACTTATAAATGCACAAGCATATTTATTGCTTTACTACTGCGTATCAGCCTTCTTAACACAATGAGAAACATGATGGTGCTTTCACCGTGAACACAGAGATGAAATATCCTGTGAAATGCTACAAGATTTCAAAGTAAGGATATCATTGAGGTGACTATCAGTAAACTGTGCACGAAGGAGGTTCTTGGCGAGCTTCATTTGAGAAAATAATTGTTCACAACTATAAGTCGACCCAAACATCGACATGATGACATGAACCGGGCCCACGATTCCAGGAAAGCGACCACTGGGAAACATAACATCCCTGAATAAAGCGGCAGGAGGCAATGAAGAGAAGCGAGAACGAAGCTGGTCGTCACTCTGCAACTCAATAAGCTCCATTTGGAGATCAGTAGGGGCATCGTCCACAACAATGTCAAAGGGCGACGAAAAGAACTTCATCTTGCCAGCTCGCCTGTGATAAATATGAAGCACTTTCTTATTCACCTGCGCTGGCATTGATCTTGACGAAAATGAATGGTCGATATCGGTGAATTGCGCGCTCTTTATCTAGTTTCCTATAGCATTAGTGTGTTGGTTAACTATTTTTAGAAATGACGAATGACAACTTTTTAAAGAAAAGACTGCCCGCGGGTTGGATTCTATATTAATATGCGTAAAGGTTCGTGGGCCGGACCAGAGGGGTTCGCGGGCCGCCAATTACCGACCTCTGCTATGGTACTTAGTTGTGTTTTTTGGATTATCTTAAGAGTAAATCACACAATCCAGTACAATTTGTATGTTGTTTTAACTAGCCAACAAACCTACTTTCTGGAAATCATTACCCGTTGTCGTCATCATTGTATTCCAAAGTTAGCTTTTTTTCATCTGATGATTATGATAGGAAAAACCTAAAATACTTTTCTATTTTTTTGAAAATACAAGCTGTTAAACATTTCCTTTTTTATTTTAAATATGTTGATAATTTGTAAATTACACCCTGTGATACAAAGTTTTAATTTAAGTTGGAGATCTGGTTAATTTTGTTGCATTAAATTTCATTTTCAGTGTTAGGATCTACTTTTCTTGAGCAAATGGGCAGTGTTTGTTGTTTCTATTTTACTAACTAATTACAAGCTTTGTGTTTATATAGATGCCGATTCTGCAGCTGAAAGTAACCATGTAATATTTGTATTATTGCATATCATAGAGTGAGTTATGCAAGAGAATCTTTAATGATGCATTGGTGTATAATGAATGTATGTGTAAGAAAATGAAGTATGGAAACAATTTTAGTAGTTTTTGGTTTATTTGATTTGACAAAATTAGTCAACATTTTGCTATGGAAGCAGATTTGTAAGTTGTTATCTCTAGAAATATGTTGAATTCAGATATATCAAATGGTTCCACCCTTTTTCCATTAATTTTTTTTTCTTTTTTTTTATTTCAAGAGTTGAAATTAGTATATAATGGGAACATTTTAATGAATTCAATTTAGGAGATTTTCACATTATCAGCACTTGCCATTACTTTAAAGCATAAATATCAAGGGCATCATTTCATGATTGTAGCCTTCAGAAAATACCATGGTGGAAGATTTGTAAAAAGTAAAAAAAAAATCATTTATTTGAGTTTAGGTTCATTAAAATTCCATTCCTGAAATATTTGCTGGATACAGTTAAAAGGTCACAGATAGGATAATGTCCACTGTAACCATATGAGTTATACATGGCTGGCAAATTAAGATGTTTTTTTTTATTTAATTTGAGGAGTTGTAAATGTTGTCTACACAAAAGTCTGATATAAAGGTTAAAGAAAAATGCACTTGAATCCTTGTCTTTTTAAAAAATATTTAAAGTAGCATAATGGTTCATTTTTAAAATACCTTTTGTCGTTTGATGATCATTCATGCTAGTTTTTTGGGGTTTTTTTAGATGGTGTGATGCATATAGTATGGTAGATAGCCTAGGTGGTTTGTTGTCTCTAGTCAGGTCATCATCCCGAGGCTTTCACAGGACATCACTGGTTAATATTTTAGACAGCAAACAAATATAAGTAGATTTTATAAAGTTTACTTGGGGTTTTTTTCCCCTAAGAGATATGATTTTAAAATTACTACTTGTAGATAGCTTTTTTTTTTTATGGTGGGTGGTGGTTTTAATAAATACAGTATTGGCAGTGCTCTAAAACCAATAGCTGAAAAACAGAGCATTTTAACTTTTGTACAAATTCATAAATAAACATAACTTTTTTGTTAATGTGGTCTGGACTTAGGAGGAAGGAAATTGCTGTTAACTCTGATTGTTTGATTTGAGAAAATGTGGATGTTTTTGTAAACTGCCTCACTGCTAATTCTGACTAATCCTAAACTGAATAATGTGCTCCAGTGACTCCACAGTAGATATTGGCAGTTTTATGGCTGCTATATCCTGATGCTGGTATCCAATGATGAAATGGATGATGGGAGAGAAAGGAAGGAGAGAGGGGAGAATGGTATATTGTTATCCAGAAGTAGAGTAAGGGGTCACTCTTCATTCTGTATTAAAGTGTTACATCATTCCATGCTGTCACTGGCATGGCCATGAATAGGTGCACGGCAGTATTTGCATTATAAATGCATCATAAGTATATTGCATTGCTAAACTGTAAGTGCTTTTGGGAACAAAATTTATTTTCTCCTAGAGGAGATACTTAATATATATTCGTTATCTCTGCTTTTACCAACAGTTGGTAAAGTCAGTTCGAAGGTTGTAAAGGTTTGAAAAAAAATCTATATATAGCCCCCCCTTTTTTCCAAGCAGTTAAATAGAAAAAAATCATTGTATGTTCCATGGGATATATTTAAAGTTCGTTATTTGAGTTTCTCTGCTAGGTGTTTTCCAATACACAATTTTTACATGCACCCAACTTGGATGAAAATTCTACAACAGAACTTTTAAATAAATAAAAGAAATGGTAGAGAACCTGAAAAATAATTTTGAAAAGTTTTCCACTGTGATGAAGGGGAATAAAAGCCAGAATTTCATTGCTTTAATGTTCTTGGTTGAGGAAGTTTTGAATGGGTCTTTCCTGCACAAAACGGATTGATTAATTAAAATCTCCCCCCCCCACATAATGTATAGCTGAAATTTTTATTTGTTGACCCATCTATCCATGAGGATTGAACTGGTGGACATTGAATAAACCCTATTGTTGCAAGGCAATGGCTTACTTGCCATGTTGAAGAGAAGCAGATAGGTTTATAATGTAATTTCTTGTTTATGTGCTTATTTAGCTTTCAAGCAAAGAATACGATTGTAGTTCGTATATCTCCGTCAAAAACTTAAACAAAAGACATAATAAGCTTCTCAAAGCTGACCTGATGAATAGTTTGTTGTTTTTCCCTCAGCATGTGAATTTTAACCTCATTCTTTTTAGTCTTATGCGATTTTAATCAAAATGTAGTCAGTCTAAGTTAATATGGCCCACTCCCCCACCAGAAATGAAACTGATAAAATGTATTTATTTATTTATTTAAAAACCTTAAATGGATCTTGAGTACAGATGAGCAGTTCCAACATTTAGCGTAACTACGATAAAGTGGAAAGGAGATGGAGTAAAGCAGATAAAATATTGCTCCTAATCTAATAGTTTTGTATATAACAAATTTCATTTTCTTAGGTTTCTGGTATTAAAATACTATAATGGCTCTCTCATTTTTCACTTTTTTGGCAACATAAGCATCAAATTTTCTTTTTTCTTAGAATGCAAAGCATCATTATCACAATTGTTTTCTTTTTGACTATTCCTATGCATTGGTTAATTGGCCCCTTTTGGTTGGCTAATAAACTATACTTATCTGGAGGAGCTGCTGTAGATTACTTGAAGGTTAGCATTTAGAGTGGAACACCAGCAGTCAGGCTTTTGTGCTAGTTTGCTACAGCTCATTAGCTTTTTAAAAAAAAGTCAGCAAAGTTTTAGCTAAATTAAATTCTTGGCTTTATTAGATATTTAAGAATTTCAGCAAATGCACACTTATGTAATTAAGAATGTTGAAACTTCTGATACATTAAGTTAGCAATAATAAGTCTTTACAATGCATCATTAATTGGATCTGTTTTGCTATTTTTAACAAAAATCAACATTTTCTAAAATTAATAAACCATGCTTATATATATATTAAAATTTCAAATATTACAATACAGTAATAAGATCTGTTCTTGAGTTGAATAAAATATTAGAACTGTAGAGTTGTTTGTGTGGTTAGGGCTGGAAATATATTAAGAAAGCTGTATATTTGCTACTTCTGTGTGGATTGACTGAAATCTGTTGTTTTAATGATATTTCAATTAATAAACTAGTTCCATAAATGTATATTATACAGAGTTTATTGCCTCGTTTGTTTTTTCTTTTTTATTTCAAATTGCAGGCTGCAGAGTATTTTTAATTTAAAAAAAAAAATCCACAATTTAGTTCCAATACCTTAATTATTTTATTTATTTACTTATTTATTAATTAATTTTTTCTTCTTTCTTGTACAAGTAACTAGAGAATAGATTGTGTGGGAAAAAAACTAATGAATTTATTCAACTTATTATTGCAACAATTTCTGGTCATCTATTCAGCATTTTGGTGCCAGGGTTCTTTGTTTTGGTTTCTGTTTGAAGATGTAAATGCCAAGTCTCATGTGCTAATGGCAGTCGAGCATCTAGCCCACATCTAATAATGTGCTTGCTGAGATTTTTAAAATGTGTTATTAGTTTTTCTTAATCTTCATATATTTAGCTGCGTCTGTTGTGGTTTTGCTTTTCTAAAATTTGCTTTACATTTTTTTACTTATCAAAGAAAAATGCACTTATAATGCATTAGAATTATTATTATTTATTTATTTTTTAAAACTCTCTCAGTGATTAAAATTTTTACTCTTGTTTTAAGTGCATTTATTTTCTTTGCTTTATTGTTGTTAGTGCTGACTGAATTAATGTGTTTGAAGCTTAAATAACTATTAGGAAAATTGAGAAAAATATTTGTCAAGAAACATTGTCAAAAATGTTAATGGTTTGTTTTCTGTATTATATGTGTATGTGTGTGTGTGTATTATTTAAGCAGCATGTTTACGCTTTATTTAGATGGCAAAAGTTTAATACGCAACTTTTTTTGGTAGCCTTTTATAATGAATTTGTATTGGAATATTAGCTTGGCTAGATTAATGTTTAATTTTAGTCAATAGGCCCTCTTCACTTAAAATGCAGAATTTAAATAGAAAAATTAAATTTATCATTTTTAAAAAAAATTGTGTATATGTATGCACGTGTGACACACAGTGGTAAATATGATTATATGAAAATTATATAAAATTAATAAGTTTTAAGTTAGACTTAATCCATAATTTAAAAGTTGTTTAAGATTAATGAATTTGTGATTATCCTATTGTCTGCTTGATAAGCCCATTTAACTCTGTAAATGAGATATACAAACTATGTGATATGATGTTGGTGGGTTTGTTTGTTTTTTTTTGGAAAAAATGGACAAAAATGAATATTTGTTGATGTTTTTTAACATCTCTTGGTTAGCTTTTCTGTTTGCAGCAGCCTACATGTTACACAAGGAACTATGGGCTGGTAGAACAATTAGATGGGTGTCACTCAGCCCATACATTTTTAGGAACCCTTGAAATTGAAGCTAGGCGATAATTTAAGAGCAACCATGGAATTACTTTCCATGTTGATGAGCATACATTGGAAAATCCTTGCAAGAATTTGTTTAGCTGTGGAAATAAACTGGATGTCTAGAGGGAAAAAAATTGTCAAACTAACTCAGTTTCAAAGCCAATAGTAAACCAGGACCTTCAACAGTAGCAGGTCAACGTGCTATTTGCTTGGTCATCCACCACACTTGCTAATGTTTTATGTATGTACTAGTGTGTATGTTTTATATAAATTTAAAATACAAAAATCATACATTTATCTGACCAGTACTAATATAGCACCTGTCCACTCTGTGTCCTTTTCACTACATAATGGTTCTTCCACTTACAGAAAGAATCACTATGGAAGCTATTTCGTCTTAAATAGTCATTCACCGGAAATAGGTGTAAATAGTAATAAAGGTGTTTTTTCTACAGTGATAATGTTTAAAGGGAGCTAACAGAGATCGAAAATTCTTAATTTTATTCTTTGAACAAATATAAGAGAGGAAGAAATTGTTACATGCCACTAAAGTGGTGCAGTAGTCACTTTATATAACACTATGTTATAAGTGATGCCTGTTCTCTGATTTCAGAGAGCTTAATGTTGATCACTTACCTCAGAAAAAAAAACACTACCATAGCATTGTGGCCAATATTGTTTTGTTTTCATTTTTTCATTATCTTTATTTATCACAGATTACAGAGATCATGCATGTAAAGTAACCAAGCATAGGTATGCATAATTTTTATAAATAGATTTTGCACCAGCATTGATAAATATTGGCTACAAAAATGTAGTCCAAGTAATAATCAGAAGACAGTAATTTTGTATATTTTGACAAACTGCTGCTCTTATTGAATTTTTTTTTCAAGGCTGAAATGCTCGATAAACAAAGGACTCGTTTAAATAATAGTAAATAAAGCAATTTTGGGGGCAGAGGCAGTCTGCACTTTATTAGCATGTTTAATCTTGTAAGAATTAGATGAAAATTTCCTGGACTGATACTACAAAAGTTTCTTGGGCCCAACCACTAAAATGAGGAAGACAATAAAAATGGACATCTTCAGAATGTTAACTTGGTCAGAGTATAGGAACATTTCATAGTAAGTACATAGGATTTTTTTTTGCTGAAACAAACAAAAAATAATAAATAAATAGATTAAATATTGAAGTCTGTCCACTGCTCTAGTTTTATTTATTTTTTTTTTTAAAACAATGACAATAACAACCGGGCAAAATGTTTACTCATCTGAAACCACCTCCACACAGGGCGAGCATCCTTCATTAAAGCTAGACCAGCCACCATTGTGGTAGACAGGTTGTAACTTAAATAGCGCTCAAGCAGAAGACATCTGTAATGAAATTATAGACCTGCAGCCCCATATGGTCACTTGTCGTGCTGATCAAACGAAATTGCTCACCATTATTGATTGTTCTGCATTCTGGCCTCCAAGCTCTGATGTTGTAGTTTGTCTCGCTCTAATCATTGGTAAACAGAAAAATTTTTGCCTTTATTCATGTCGGGATTATTACAAGAAATAGTCTTTCATTGCATTTTTACATTTTTAAACAGAGTTCTGTGATATCGGGCTAAGTTTATTTCTCAATTTCTTGGCACGCAGGCTCACATGGTGATTCATGATGTTTGAACTGCAGTAAATTTAACATTCCTCTGCTTTTGAATGCTACATGATGTAATATATGCACAAGTAACGGTGGTCAAAATCATTGCAATAATGTTTCTGTTTTGGCGTAATTATACAATGAATAAAGCAGTTTTAATCTTTTTTTAAAATTTAGCATTTATGCAGTTGTGTTAAATAAGATTCTTAAAATAGCATTGAAAAGTTTACATCTATTGAAGTTTAGTGCTCTGTTTCTTTATAGCTACACCTATACAAGATTACAACATTGAGGAGGAGGTTTAGTGCATGGGACAATATCAAGACCATGCAGTTGCTTTCTTTTTTTCTTTAATAAAAAGAGTTTGTTTTTGTCCTTGGTTTAGGTGGAAACTCAGAGAAATGTGGAAAATTATTTTAAGAAACCAAAGGAAGAATGAAACTGAAAAGAAAATAGGGGGTATTTAACTTGGAAGAATGTTCAGAAAGATGTAAAAGTAAAAAACAAAAACAAAACAAAACAATATTCCACAGTGCTGCCACAATTGTTGATGTCCATTAAGGTAAGAAGGGTCCCCTGTAAACATTTTCTTTGGTGAAATTACATGAAAATAGGGATCTTGCACCCAGGTTTGTTTCTCTTAATTACTGCCAGATTGTTTCACAAGCCATAGGCCCAAGTTATTTATTGCTACAGCAATCTGCATTGTTGCTTAAAAGTGATTATTTTCATTTTGTGTACCAAGATGTAGCAGTCTTCTGAATGAGTGGTTATAATGGGTGCTTGTCTTTGTTGCGGCCAGTTGTTCAGAAACATTGTGCCAGACTTGCAATGATGGTGCGGTGGCCTTTCAGTTGTGTGGTTGCTGCTCATGGCAGCTGGCCAACTTCTAGCATCCTGATGGCCCTTTCACATTAGGTCGATATCTACTTACATCATTTATACTTATCTAACTGCCACCTGTGAAGATAAGTTTTCTTATACTGGCTTTTAACACAGCCTTTTGACATATTACAGCTTAATTATCTGAGAAGAAAAATTGCGCTGCATGTGTTAAAATCATGGTTTTGATTTTTAATGATGTCAGCACCAATTTGACATAGTGGGTGTATTCAAGTTTGTACTATAATATATGTAGAGTCCATGATCTGGTTTTGTTTCTTGTAAGGGCATTACATTTTGGACTAGCTTCAAATAACAGTTACCCTGGTGCATTTCTTTTGGATTGGAGTTTTTTTTTTTTATCTGGGGAAGGGGTAAGGTAGTCTTCTAACATTAGTCTACCAGCTGCTGGTATTTGCCAGTGAACTCACTCACCCTTAGGCTACTGAGAATTCATCACTGTATACATTAGCATTTAATAAATAGTATAGTTTTTACCACATCAGAGACATTTGGGAATCACAGGCAATTGAAATTTAGTGCTTTATATAAGTAATGCTCCCTAAAGAGCTCATAATATACAGGTGCATCTCAAAAAATTAGAATATCGTGGAAGAGTTCAATGTTTTTTGTCAGTTATTTTAGAAAGTGAAAATTGTATACATTCTAGACTCATTACATGTAAACTAAAATGCTTCAATCATTTTTTAATTTTAATTTTGATAATTACGGCCTACAGGTAAAAAAAATAGAGAAAAACGTATCTCAAAATATTAGAATATTCCATTTCGAGTTTGAGTAAATCACTATTTATGCAGTATAAATACCATGAATCTCTCAGTCTGGTTCACTACACACAACCACAATCATGGGGAAGACTGCTGACTTGACAGTTGTCCAGAAGACACTCATTGACACCCTCCACAAGGAGGGTAAGCCACAGAAGGTCATTGCTGAAGGGCTGGCTGTTCGCAGAGTGCTGTATCAAAGCATATTCATGGAAAGTTGACTTGAAGGGAAAAGGTGCACAAGCAAGAGGGATGACCACAGCCTTGAGAGGATTGTCAAGCAAAGCCGATTCAAGAACTTGGGAGAGCTTCACAAGGAGTGGATTGAGGCTGGAGTCAGTGCATGAAGAGCCACCACACACACAGACGTGTCCAGGAAATTGGCTACAAGTGTCCCATTTCTAATGATAAGCCACTACTGAACCAGAGACAATGTCAGAAGCATCTTACCTGGGCTAAGGAGAAAAAGAACTGGACCGTTGCTCAGTGGTCCAAAGTCCTCTTTTCAGATGAAAGTAAATTTTGCATTTCATTTGGAAATCAAGGTCCCACAGTCTGGAGGAAGAGTGGAGAAGCACAGAATCCAAGTTGCTTGAAGTCCAGTGTGAAGTTTCCACAGTCAGTGATGATTTAGGGTGCCATGTCATCTGCTGGTGTTGGTCCACTGTGTTTTATCAAGTCCAAAGTCAACACAGCCATCTACCAGGAGATTTTAGAGCACTTCATGCTTCTGTCTGCTGACAAGCTTTATGGAGATGCTGATTTCCTTTTCCAGCAGGACTTGGCACCTGCCCACAGTGCCAAAACTACTAGTAACTGGTTTGTTGGCCATGGTATTACTGTGCTTGATTGGCCAGCCAACTCACCTAACCTGAAACCCCATTGAGAATCTATGGGGTATTGTCAAGAGGAAGATGAGAGACACCAGACCCAACAATACAGACGAGCTGAAGGCTGCTATCAAAGCAATTTGGGCTTCCATAACACCTCAGCAGTGCCACAGGCTGATCGCCTCCATGCCACGCTGCACTGATGCAGTGATTCGTGCAAAAGGAGCCCCAACCAAGTATTGAGTGCATAAATGAACATACTTTTCAGAAGTTCGACATTTCTATATTATAAATCCTTTTTTTTTTATTGACATTATGAAATATTCTAATATTTTGAGATTGTGGATTTTTGGTTTTCATGAGCTGTAAGCTGTAATCATCAAAATTAAAACAAAAAAGGCTTGAAATATTTCACTTTGTGTGTAATGAATCTAGAATATATGAAAGTTTTACTGTTTGAATTAAATTACAGGAAAAAACGAACTCTTCCACAATATTCTAATTTTTTTAGATGCACCTGTAGAGTGTATTATGTGGGTTGGTTTCCTTAAAAACAATTGGATTCAATAATCCTGCAAAACAAGCTATTTTAATAATTGGAATGTTTTGTACAGTTACCTTGTAAGCTGAAAAGAAAGTTAACAAAAAAAAAACCTTTTGAGTGGTAAGAGTTTTATATATATATATATAATGTGCTTCTTCTGAAAGCGCCAGTGTATTTATATTTTATAAAGATTGACTTTCTTTGACCCATCATTACCCAACATAAACTTTATTCTTCGAAGTGGGAGAATGAAAACAAGCAAATATTTATCGTGAAAGTTTAAGTAAATAAATTCCTCCAAAGGATTATTCACTCTTTCAAAGATTTGTTTTAAAATGTTTTTTGTTTTTTTTATTTTATCAAAATCATTTAATTCAATGAACTGGATCTTTGGAAACAAACCTGCATTTTCTGAAAAATCTTCTAGATTTAAAACTTACATAGCCATATATTTTCTGTTTTAGTCATTCGCTTTCCTTTTAGCAGGAATGAGATTTTCAGTAAAACAATTTCTGAAATCTCTGATATGATTTAGTTAAAAAGAAAAAAAAAAATTATGAAGAATGTCGTGAGATGGATCAGCAAGTGTACGTCCTTTTTAAAATTGTGTACATATGTTAAATTTCATGCATGTGGCTTGCACTGTTTTTTTTTTAAAGATGTACCATTAAGGAAATAAATCATACAAATGACTTTATATCATTATTAAACATGTTTTATATGAGAAGCTAAAAAGATAAACCATTCTTTAGTTTTTTATTTAAAATTTACATTTTGAGCTTATTCTCAGTATGCAGATAACATTTTTTCAAGTGCTGAGAGATCACTTTATTAAAATAAACAAGGTTAAAGTTTTAACCGACATATATATGTTTATCCTTGTCAGCTGCGTACATTAACAAAAAAACATCTAGTAGAATAAAATTCCATGCAGATATGGTTTTATGGTAAAGACTTCAGTTACTGAATCTTTTTTTTTAAGAAAATAAAAATGTTATTTGTAGTCTTTCACTGACTCACTGCTATAAAATCTATTTTGCTATGTATGCAGATTTGTGTAGTTATGTGCTGTTTAATTTGATCCATAAGAAGTATGCACAACCATTAGATAGTTAATTTGCAGCTACTTGTTCAGCAATAGATGGCTATATGGTCTATTGATTTCTTCAGTGGTAACCCATTGGCCGAAGCAGATTTTAACTGTTTTAGCCTGTAGGTGGATATGGCATTGTGAAAAGACTCATAGGTGCTATGACCTAAATCAAAGTAACCTTTAGCATTGAACTGGATATTGCAATAGAATGATTCCCTTTGAGCTCATTCAATTCAGGTTTGGTGAAAGGTCATTTGTGTGAACCCCTTGCCAATGCTGGGATAAAACATTAATATCTACAGCAGTGATCATCAAAAGATTGTGTGATCAGGTAAACTATATTTGACATCATGCAATGGGAAAGATTTGGGTGTGGAAAATCTAAAAAGAACCTGTACTCAACATTTAGCTCTATTGATCCCTTTTGCTGTTCCCAGACAACTAGCAGACTGAGACCATGTTATTGTATTGAAGAGCTTTTGCATCAAGTAAGCATATGAATGTTGTATCCAGTCGGTTTCTTTAGCCAGATGGAGTGCTGTACTACAGTATATTGGTTTAATGCATCTGACAGTGACCTCAAAACATCTTTCCCCAGACCAGTTGAATCTTTCTTTCTCAGCAGGCATCTCACAGGATGTCATGAGATGATACCCTTCTTTCTGAAATGCAAGATCACTTGAGTAACCTTTGACACTGAAGTTTTCATTTCCTCCAATAGTTCTAAGGTCATTTCCCAAATTTGATGTGGAAATTTAGTATAGGTAATCAGTGTTTTGCTGTTTCATTAGCAAAAGATTACAAGCTCATGCAGTGACTTTAAGATGATAAAGATATTTCTCTGATTTTTTCACTTTTTTGCACATATAAAGCAAAAATACCTATAGCCATGTTATGAAAGATGAATGGCTTAACTCGATATAAAGGGGAGCATATTGGAGGCCATTTTTTAATTGAGGTAATTTTTTTTAATGTCTAAGATGTCAGCATGAACACTTGGGGGTGTCTACTTGAAAATGTGTACAGTAATTCAACTAGCCAGATTCATACATAGTGCTTAATAGTTCATTTGTTCAATTTTGCAAAACAATTGTTTTTTCTTGCTTTGAATGATTTTTTTTAAAAGTGAATAATGCAAATTTTAAAAAGTGATAAAATAATAATAATAAATAAGGTTCTCTGATTACTATTTTTCTGTGTTTATATATTGATGAACTAATGGCTTAGATAGTAAATGGTCTCTTATCATAGTCTTAAGACTTCCTTCTCTTTGATCTCACTAACTAGCCTCCATCACAGCTGACCTGGTATAAATGTCATACAGGCATCTGTCAGCAATGGACAATAATTTGTCCAGATCTTTGGAATTGGAAATAAAACTATTAGGCCACAATGAGCTAGCTTAAATTGAGGAAAGGAAAGGATCGATTTTGCACCAAACCAGTGTTAAAAGAGAAAAGAGTCTGTTAAGAATATTCTAAATGCTCTGCTTCTCACTTGTTCTAAGGTGTGGATTAGCATGGCATCTTTTACTGATCCTATCATTTTGTTTAAATCTGATTCTGACTATCGTTTATGCTTGATATTGTATGACTGACAACCCCCCAGAAAAACACGCACATGCACACTTGTCTTTCCAACAATATATGAATGCAATTTTAATTTTAAAATTAATAAACTATAAACTAATCTGTTACAGACTTCTAAGTCCAATTACTTTCACAAAGTATTGTCTTTGAAGTTGCATAATATGTTTTAAATTTTTATCTCTTCTTTACATTTTTTCTTACTTAATGTAAGTTTAATTCTTACATTTTTAATATAAATACAAAGAATGCTGAGCTATTATAAAACCTAGTTTTTACTTTGTTCATTATGATATAAAGATGGTATACAGAATATATTGAATGCTTCGATGAAGGATCATCTTATACTGCATGAAATGGTGTTTTGATGTTTCATTGCAGGGATGTTTCACTTATAGTTGACACTATTGTATGTGGACTTCAGCAGATTCGATGTCTTGAATTTATTCATATACAAGCACCTCTTTAGCTAAAAAGCATTTGGTTCTGGGCAAGATTCAGCATTAAAGAAAATAGTACACATTTTACTGAAAATGACGGACTGCACAATTAAGGTTACATTATTTTAATACTAAGAAAACACTGCTTGACAGTTATATTTGTATCTTATTCTGGCAAAATCTGTCTATACAAAAGATGTCATATGCTGACAAGCCCAAATTAAATTTCTCATTGATGCAGAAAATATTAATTAATGTTTGTTTTCTTTTTTATTTGTATACTTACCATAGTTATGAGGTTCACTCAGGTGTTTGATCAATAATGGTATCAAGGCCACTCTAGCAGTCATAGCTAAGTGAACATATAAGGTCTTTTATACATAACAAGAATTTCAATCAGTTTTAGTTTGCTAATTTCTATGTAACATTTTTCTTTGGAATTTCTCTGATAGTTCTGTGTGTCTATATCATCCTATCCAGATGAGAATTGCAAAAAAAATATATACAAGAATAGATCTCTAATGCTGTTTACTTTTAAAAGTACAGTAAATTTATATCATAACAATTATAAAAAGAAAAGGCATGCTTTATGTATTAGCTAATGACTAACAGATTTTTGTTTTTTATAAAAATGTGTCAACCCAGCAACAAGCAAACAGTAAATGGGTTATTTATTGTTTTATTCCATAGGATTTAAAATTATAAAATAATGGTCACTAGCTGGAGTACCCAGAGCTGCATGGGTAAAAATGGCTTTAGGCCAGTATGTGGTAGCTTAAAAACATTATCCAGATTATGAAGTACCTACACCAAAAATTTGGGACCTCTAGGTGTTATGGTTTGACCTTGAAAGAGCAACAAACAAACAAACATACAAACACTTGAAAATTTAGATGAAATATCTATCGATTGTGTTGTTTTTGTTTTTTAGTGTTAATTGGCTACTAAAATAAAAGTATATTTCATACACACTTTTTAAAGACTGATCTGTTTCCCCCTTAAAATTTTCTTTAAATTGCATCCTAAATATATGTATATTTTTTGCTGTGGAGACATACAAATTGCTCGTTCTGCACTTCACTGACATTGGAATACATAAGCACAGATGGATAATTCATTGCATATAGATTATCTTAGAAATTAAAGTTCTTAAAGTTTCATGTCAATAAATAGTGATGAGAGTTTGGAATAATTGTAAATGTGTTTTTTGGGGATGGGATTTTGAAATCATCATCCTGCTAAGAATTGGAAATGTCATGTATTTCCAAACTGAAAGAATTTATTTTTAGAAAAGTATTTAGATGGATCATATGAATAAACTTTAATTCTGTCAATACTTTCTGTTACCTGATTTATGTCACAAGCATTCTCTGTCTTTATATAAATTTTAAAAAAAAAATAAAAAAGTTAATTTATTGTATTCTTCTTTTTTAAAAAAATACTCTGTGGTGTTTTTTTTTATCCTTTTAAGCTACATAATGTCACTAAAAATTAGTATTTTATTTATGTGTGAAAAAGTAATTGTGTTTAGTTTACTCTTCTGCTTTCTCACCCACAGGAAATATCATGCTCATAGATATTCATTGGTTTTTACCACATGTAATCTGCCTTTAACCTGTAAGATTGAATATCATTTCTCTTTCAAGACACTGCCAATTTCTTCCCTGATTATTTATTCTGCTTTGACATGAACTAAGATGTATGTAATGAGTCTCTTAAGTCTTTATACCTGGAAAACAAAATTTATTGGCAAATTTCATTAGTAGGTTGCTGATCAGATGGCATCTTTAGAAATGATGATCAATACTGTATCATTTTTGCCATTTTACTGATTTTAAAAATTGAAAAGGAGAGAGTAAAAGAAATGGAAATTTTTTTTCACATGAAATATTGAACCCATTAAATATACAAATTCAGGGAGTGAAGAAAATCCTTAGTTTGGTTAAATACAATAGATGAATGAAGGATTTTGATACCAGCTGATCAAAAACACTTTAAAGGTGAGAGAGAAATCTTTTCTTACTAATGGCTGAAAGTTAAGTTTGCATAGTAGTGTCTCTGTTAGGGAAATTTGATTTTACAATAACTTTGCTCTCTAATGGGAATGGAGATTCTTTATGTGAAATGGTAACAAAGAAAAAAAAAATGATTAGTCCAGATATGTTTGCTTATTAGACATTCACTGTAATGACAGGTTCAGTTAAATGCATGGAACAAGTTTGCATTTGTGTACATTAAAAGGAACAACTAGTTTGTTTGGTCTTTTTTATTTATCAGGAGACATCATTTATCTTAGGTAGTTGTGATGTGGGTAATGATGTTCAAAGATTTGAAGCCTATTTGCCATTCACCAAGTTTTATGAATAAGTTTATTTTTCTGAACAAAGTAAAGTCAGCTGGGTTAGTTAAATAATCGACTTGAAAATGCAAATGTGTTGCCAGTTTGTTTTTATTTAAGAAAATATTGGTAAACATATTGAGAAATATTTGAGTTAGCTAGGACAGTTAAGTAACCCAAGAGCTTTAAGACTGGACCCTGTGTCTGGTTCTTGGATGTATTATCCTATAGTAATCTTTGCAAAGTGTACTTTATATGTGGAGAGCTCACCATGCATTATACTAGAGTACACCTTATGAATAAAGAAATGTAATTTGAGATTGTTGTACAAAGGCTAATGTTATAAACAGAGAAACATGATAACTTAACATACATTAATTATAGGTACACATTATGCATGTAGTTAGAATTTGATCAAGGATATTTTAAATATTTGTGTCAACTTGCCTCTGGCTTGCATGTTCTCACTTGCTTTCTTACTCATTAAGCAGTTTTTAGAACACGACTAGAAGAGAAAGGGCTGTCTGTATCTGGTTTTATTTGTAGTAATAACTACTCTACAGAAATTGGCATATAGACTTTTAGATATGTAATGACAGAAAGAGGAGAATGTTAGGGAAAAGAAGGGAAAATCAACTACTTGAAAATAACTGTTTTATTCTTCCTTCCATGCTGTGAGCATGTTAGAAAGAAGAAGAGAAAAAGGAGAAAATAATAGCTTCATCCCATTGTGCACACGTGATAGAACAGAGTCTGTGAACAATGCTGTATGGGATGAGCCTATTATGGATTTAACAGAGTTTGTTCAAGATGAGTTTATTCGCGGACAAGTAGATTATAGTCAATATTGACGCACATCAGAATAATGAGTCTAGCAGTAAGACTGAGCTTCTAATGATGTTTTGAGCTGTGCGCATAATTTTGTATAAGCTTGTACATCATTTCTAACTGCAGCTTTCCATTTGTACTCTCCTCTCAAGAGAAAAAAAAATTATTTACAAGAAAAATTCAAGCCTTTGTGTCTGTATTTTTTTTGTCTATGACACCAATTCTATCAATTTATTCTGTGTGCTTCATGTTTCTTAATATGTGAATTTTTATTTGATTGATTGAGGCCTCTCTCTCTCTCTCTCTCTCTCTCTCTCTCTCTCTCTCTCTCTCAGCTTGCACAATCAATCATGGACACCTGTCACTTATTTTGATAGAAGCAAATCTGTATTCTTATTTGCTATTGCATGTATTTGTTCTACTTAAAACACAGCAGTGTTTCTCTGCAAGCTAAAGATTGTCATCTTAGCTTGCATGAAACTTGCAAAGATTACAAAATGAAAGCAAACTTTTTCATGCTTTTTTTTCCCTGCAGCATGAAGGTTAGTGGCGTATTAAATAATTAAAGTTTTTATATAATGAAAAGCTATGTAACCTCCCAAAATTAGTAGAAGACTTCCAAAAACAATATATTTTACTCTTTCTTGCCTGCTAGTAATGACTTGGATACATTTTTAAATAAAATCTGAAATGAAGCCATACAATTTTGTTACTGTTGCTTTTTTATTTTATTTTTTTAGAGAAATGTAATTGGTTGAAATGAAGCAAATAAAGTGATAATAGAAAACTTTATAACTCAGTTTCTTCATTGGAAAATTATATTTTTGAATTGTGGATAACATGATATGCATGCATACACTGAATTGGCTTGGTGGATGCCATAAATGTGGTTTCCAAAATATGTTGGCAACTTTGATAGTTGCAGCTTTAATTCACTATTTATTGTAAATAGTATTATTTATTGCCCCTGGCTGCTGCTCCCATTTTTTCTCTAGACAGCAGTACAAGCATAATATATAAAAGTCAATCAATATTTTTTTGTTTTTAATTAAAGAACAGTCATGTTACGCACAGTTACCTGTACAGAAAATATTATATGCAATTTGGTCTACACAAGTTATAGAAGCATTGTTTAGTTATTTTAAAAGAACTTTGAAGTTCACACAGTTTTAACATATGCCATTACTCTTTATGAATTGGTTTCATTGCTAAGTGATTAATTAATAACAGAATGCTTATAAAATTGATTAATTAAATATAATTAAATTTATATTTTAATTTGATAACTATTTACTTAAAAAAGCAAATCAGATTCTTAGAAAGCACATTTGATGTGTATAAATAAAATAAACATGAATCTGTTCAGCACTTATCAATGCTGTCCATAACAAATAAAAAATGTAAAACACGTTTCATTACCGTATACTTCTTTGAGGTTCATTATGCTATAACATTGGAAGTATATCACTTTTGGCTTTGTTCAGAATGAAATAAAAGATGATGTTAAGCTGGTGTCCTCACATTTAACATTTTGACAGTTGTAAGTGAGCCTGCTTGTGTGGTACTAAGAAGGCCTATTGAAAAGTTACTTTATGAAATAGGTTAGTAATAATATTATTATAGCTATTTATTCAGACAGATTAGTATCGTTGAGCTAGTCAGAAGTAAATAAATTTTCATGTCATTAAAGCAAATAGTGAGCAGTGTTCCTGACCATATTTAAGATCTTTCTTTCCATAGTTAAATTCTTTCTCACACTTTAGGTGATGCATTAGTGTTAGTGTTCTTGAAGATACTGATTTTCAAGATATCGTACGCTAAAGAGAGATATCAAAACCCATTCCTAGTTGTTAAATTTAATTATTTAATTAATTGTTTTATTTTTTCAAATACTAGATAATTTTCAAATGAGTAACTGCTACCAAATATCTGGTCATTAAATCTAACTGGAGACCTTTTATTCATGGTCAAGTTCTCCAACCAAGGTTCACATTCCTAAGTAAATTCAAAATTGATAAAGATCTAGTTTTAATCCTGGAAATTTTTCTTTAAAACTTTATTTTCCTTATTTATATGTTATTCCTCTATAGACTAAGCCACATGAACCATGAAGTAAGTAGCCTTTCTGTCAACTTGTCATGTCATCCATTTGTGTACAATTAAAATGCCATAGCTAATTTTATTTACTTTTCATTGACAAGACTAAATAATCCATATACATCAGTGTAGGTTCGTGCACACACTCACACACACACACACACACACACACACACATATATATATATATATATATATATAATTGCTTTTTTTCTTTAAAGAAAGAAAATCCATTTGCAAATTCAATTATTTCAATTTTCATGTAGCTATTGATTTTGAAGAATCATAAGGTTGATTCATTTTCATTTCATTGTCACAATGTATATCTATCGAAATTGTTGGCCCTCTTAAACTGCCAAAAGGTATTAGTCAGCTGAAGATCCTTAATTTTTTTTTTATCTTTTAACTTTTGTAAAAAAAAAAAAAAAATTTTTTTTCAAAAAGAGAAAAACAAAACAGGAATAAAACCATTTGCTTGTCATCATTTGTAACTTTATGAAATATAGTGATATATCAATCAATCATTTGGTGTGGCCACCTGGCAATGTATCTACAGGAAAGATGGAGTCCAATCTGAAAATTTTGTAATTTTTTAAAGGAGATTTTTCTTCTTTTCTTTAAGATCTGTCATATTTATGACAAGCATATTCCAATTACAAGCATTTCACTCACATCTTTATGTAATAAGATGGACAAATATGGTCAGAAACATTACAACAAAATTAGATGATAGTGGTTTAGAGAGACTCAGTCACTGAAATAGTAGACCACCTGCTAATGTTAGACCATGGAAACCCCATCAGGAGTTTGTTTATTAATATGAGAAGATTCATAAATCTGCAGTTATTGCAAATAAATATACAGGGGCCGTTGTCGGGATCACAGCTGGATGGTCAGCTATTAGATATGGACGTTAATGTGGAAGGCAATTACTACTTGTCATAAAGACAAGAAAAATTAGTAAAGATGGCGTAGTTCCAAATTACTTGTGGAGTAGCCCTTTTCACCAAGGGATTCATTTTGTGGCTTTAGGAACTTTTCATTTTCTGCCAGCTGAAATAATGTTTGTTATGAAGCTGTGCTCTTTTATTTTACTTCTCAACAAACTAATTTGTTATTTAGTATTTTTAAAATTTGAATTTCCTTCTAAGAAAATGAGATTGTCAATAGTTGTTTTCAGCACAGTTTCTTGATGGTAGTAAAACATTCAAGATAAAGATATTTTTTGTTACTGTTTCTTTTCCTTTTAGTGATTTAATTAGCTCATTTTATGCATTTAAAAACAACAAAGATACAAACTTGTTAAATATCATTCTGCTGCCTAGGTATTACTTTTTTAAAATAAAAAGCAAGATCTAATCAGTGGTTACTGCATGTTCAACACACTAAATCTTGAGTTGATTGGAAGACAAGTCATTTGAGTTTATTCCAAAAAGTTCAAGTTCTAATGAACCAGTTGTAAACTCGTGGGGATTTTAAATACATTGTTTTTGTTTAGTGCAAACCACCTCCCTGCCTTTTCCTGATTAGAGTGTGATCTTAGTTGCAAGATCACTAGGCGTCTACATACAATATAAAGTATTTTCAAATCAGAAAGATTAAAAACACTGGAGGAAAGTTACAGTGTGTAATAACTGATCCAAAAACACAAAAATAAGGCTTTCATCTTTTAATGAGCTTCTTATGTTTTAAAGTCTTCTTTTCCTTTTAAAATATAAAAAAAAAAAGTTAGATTAGAACTGTGCACATTACTGGAAAATGCTTACCAGTATTTATTTTTTCCCTCTTCCATTTAAAACTGAAGTTTTACCTCTTCATTTATATCTTTACAGTAAGTCTTCTATTTTTGTTGGGGTTGTGTTCCTTTTCTTAAAAAACAAACAACTTTAGGTGTAATGACATAAATAGAAATTTAGTTTCCCTTTGAAATAATGGTATAAATAAGGAATATGGACTTGTTTGTCTCCTAGAGCTCAAACCATCACCTCTGTCTCTGTGTTTTAAATCTTGAAACAGAGTCTTGACTTTCTTTGAATCCTCAAAAAACTCAGGAGCATGTATTGTTATGCCTAATCATTCCACACACACACACACACACTTCATATTGTCCATACCCTGCTAGCTGGGAGCGCTCTCATTAATCTAGTAGCACTTGATGGGGTCACAGGCCAAGCATGCAGTCAATGACCATCACACATTCTCATCCAACTGTCTTAGCACATCTATTTTCACCTCTAAAGAGGTTGGTTTCTGTGCTTGAAGGGTTAGGGTGGTTTGGGTTTTAATACATAACATGACAAGTTAAGTTATCATTATACCAAAGATGGCAGGTGGATAAACTGTAGCTTGCTTACAGGATGCTAGGATGTAGAGGGTCACATAAAGGTGATGTGCTCTGCCTCACTATATGATGCAAAGTAGCTTTGTACATTTTGAAATTTTCAAAATGATGATATAGGGGGAAAAAAAAAATATATATATATTGAAACTTATACCATAATATGTTAATGATGTTCTGTTGAAAGAAGGTAAATGGGAATGGCATAGATAGAGGACTTACTGTACTTTTTGCATCCCAAGAAACATCCAAAGTATTCTTCAAATTGCTAGTATGAAAATTCGTAATTATTTATTTATTTTTCTTTTGCTAAATTTAATTGCATATATTGAATGCCATCACCTTTTTAAAAAGGGCTGATGGTAGAAAAAAAATATTTTGGCATGGCCAGTGAGTATATTAGTATTGTGGAAATTGTTGCACTGATTTGATGATAGATGGTTTGTTTTGATTTTGATTTTGATTTATACACAAATGGTTTTGCAACTATTAAATGTCTGACTAATAGCAAAAAAATAATTTGTATTTATAAACAATAACAAAACAACCACTGCCAACATCGGTGCATTGAAGAGATCTTAAAGGTATTTTTAATTAAGCTTTGGCCTTTAAATAAATTAAAGCATTTGCTGTTAAAATAAACTCAGCTGAGATGGAGAGATTTCCTTAGACATCAATTTTTTTTTGTTTTAAGAAAAGAAAAAGGAACAGCAAAAACATTTGCTTGGTTACTATTTTGGTTGGCCAGTATCAAAGTACAGAAAACTGAAGTATGGTGCTAATATGTATGCAAAATAAACATGTTTAACTAAGATGCACATACTGTACATGAGAAATTAAATTCTCTATGGGAAAATAACATGTGCATGAACACACTTATTTAGAAGGGAGGTATTGCATTTTATTTATAGTTTAGAAAATAGATACATCTTTGAACCAAAGGGGGGGTATTAATTTAAAATGTTTGAACAGATTAAAACTAGTTAAAAAATGCTATTAATTACCTGGAAAGAGAAAGATCCCCAATCCAGATATAAATTATAAATGAACTTTGTTTCAAATTGCATCACCTATTTTGAAAGAGATCAGACAGGTACAAAAATCAGAGCTTTACTAACAGATATGGTTAAGGCTTTTGAAGTTATGTAACCATTAAACTAGCTGATTAAAGCTTTGGACCATGCTTTGAAAGAAAGGGTGTTAGTCTAGTGGGAGAAGCATTTTTAATTCAGATCTGAATATTGCATGATTCCACCCAAAAAAAAAAGTTTAACAGAACTTGAAAAATCTATGCTTGTTTTTTTTTTATTTTAAAAAATGTAGATGTGTTTATAGGTGTTGAAAGAAGTTAAGAAAATTTTGTAACAAAGCTATTTTTATTTTTCTAGATGTCTTCATTGATAGAGTAATCAAATCTTTTCTTCTTTACAATATTTCTCTATAATCATGTGATAGACAAAATTAAATTTCATATATTTTGAAAGTAAATTCAAAACATTTAAAAATGTTTAAGTTCTGTTAGATGAAGAAGAAATCACCAGTACACATGGTGTCCAGTTTCCTCAATTAGCTCAATTGTTTTTATAAATTCTGGTTTGATGCGTATTAATGAACATGTGACACAGTTAGGCCTGAAATCAGTGATTCTGCTCCATTAATATTAATTCTTTCCAGCCGGACACAATTGATTGCGTGGACGGCTACAGAAGTTCTTGTTCAAATGGATATCAGAACTTGTTAACTTTGCAATCATTGAAGCGGTTTTTCCTTTTTCTTTTTCATTTTATTTTTGATCACTTCGGCTATCCAATCTGTCTGGTGTGGGTGAACTTGAGCCCCCTGTGGGTTGAGCACAATGCAGAGAATCTGGGAATTCCTGGACTCAATTTATCCCTATTAAATATGAATCCCAGATTCAGGATTCAGTCATGTGAGAAAGTAATTGATGAAGGAGCGCTTGACATCCCAGGTGCCATGGTAGAAAACGTATCATTTTATAATGTATCACTCTTTAAGAAGGTCAAACAAATAAAACGCAAAGTGAGCGATTACAGATAATCTCATGTATTTCATTTTACTTTGTTGCTTTGATGTTTTTTTTTTAATTTTGATTTAGTTTTAAGTCACAACTTCAAAAAGTGAAGCAAAACTATTTATTAATTAAATTAATTTTTTTTCCTTTTAATCGTTTGCTTTGTAAGGTAAGATAAGCATGAAGAGAATTAACAACCCAATTTTTGTTTTTTTTTTATGGAGAGTGCATGTTCTTAGAGATAACTTGTAACCACATAATTATTCAGTTTCACATTCGAAAAATGTTTTTCTAAATTTCCTGTTCAGGAAGCGGCAGACTTTATAGTGGGTCCTAGAGGTTGCTACATGTTCATTAGACCACTGTCCATCTGATGAACAGAAACTCTACCTTAATCTGTTTAAATCAGTTTTTTAATAGATTCTAATGGATCTAGTTTTATTTTTTACCCACAATGAGACAAGACTATAACTGTATTAAAAGGACACATTTTATACAATAAAATTTGTAATATTTCTGTGAATAATAGTGTTAATAGTACTGCAATTTTGCTTGTTGAATATATATAATGTATTATTTTAAAATTCACCAGAATTCTTTTTGCTCTTCATCTAATGTTGTACTCTCTGATGCAAACCATCTTTGTTTTTCTAAAAAAACAGCAATGACAAAAAATTTGCTCTGCAGCATATCTGTATTAAAGAGTTAGTAATTGTAAATAAATATGTTCATATATCAACTTGTTTATTTTCATACCAGGTTGATTAAAATACTGTAAAGTTATACAATTTTACACTTTAAAAATAGATAATCAGAATAACTGATGTTTATGTTTAATACCAAGAAATTGCATTGTCTCCATTGATCAGGAAAACATTTTTGATAATTTTTTTGGCTTTGTTATATGTGTAGTATTTATGCACCATGTTTTTTTAAAGTGGTTTTATTTTAATATTACATTGGTAAACTTAAGAAAAATATTTTGTTAGCAAGCTTACAGAGTTTTTAAATGCTGTTAGTTGTCTTTTTTCCTTTGTTGAATCAAAAGAAATTTCCATATATGCCACCTTATTAACCCTCTGTAATTAGTGTTGGTCCAAATATTCCTTAGTGAAATTCATGTGCGCCTGCTCACTCACCGTACTTTGATTCTGGGTTAGTTTTGACTTTTTCTCTGAGAACCATGTATCTGAGCTGAATATATTGTTGTGAAGATAATTCATTGAGCACTACAAACTGATCTCTCCATTAATGTGTTGAATGGTTGGATTTACATTCTACTTAAAGCACTTATTATTTTATCTGATGTATCACTTTTATTAGTGATATACCTAGGATACAGTCAGTTCATAAGTGTATTCAAAATGTTAGATTTCACTTAAAATCCATCAACTTATTAAAATAAAAAATTTTTTATATATAACAGTGAATGTGATGGTTTAACCAAATAGCTATAAATTATGTCAAATAATTTCTGATACACTGTTTTTTTAAAAGTTAATAGACAAAGAAAAAAAAAACAAAATTTCCACAATAGTTTTATTCATCTCACGATCAATGCAAATTCCTCTTCACATAACCAAACTTTTATAAAAAAAAATATGTAAATTAAAAAATAATTTTTGGGTAGTTAAAAGAAAACGAGGAATTATAACATAAAGAATGTAAACAAAAATGAATCAGAGGATGTGGTCACACTCAATGGCAATATATGACTTACAGTGTTTTTGCTTATTGCTCTCAACCCTTACAAGAGCAATGGGCAATAATGTCCAGTGTCTTATCAGAGATCTTTGCAGTTTGTGGAATGATCTAGGAAGGAGGCAACATGTTTTCTTAGAACATACCAAATGTTCTCAGTATGATTTAGTTTAGGAGAATGTGTTGGTCTTGAAGATATTGATAGACTATATGTGCTTTAAATATCATCTATTAAAACAAAGTTATCTCCAATTGCTTTTGCATGTGTCTGACATAGGATCTAAAATCTCATCTTTATACCTCATTGATGCACGTCTGTACATTCAACCATTGAAATTCCTGCAAATCTTCACACCTCCATCATAGTGATCCATTTCCATGATGTTTGTGAGCTGGTAACGTTCTACATTCCCTTCAGATGAAAATGTGCCATGAGTCACATTGAAAACTAAATCTTGACTCATCAGTAAAGAGAACACCTCCATTCATGCAGCATGTTCATAGCACCAGTTCAATTGCTCTATTTGTTTCATAGTGTCCTCTTTCATGTAGCCTTTTGCATATGATTTAGACTGATACCAACCTCTCTGTGGTCACAGAGAGGTCAGAAGCAAGTTGGATTTTTGTTGAAGTTCTGCTTTGCTGAGCAAAAACTGGCATGGAGTGATCATCTCCTAGGGACGTGGAGCCTCCACCTGTGCCTGTCCTTCCTACCATTAACTCTAATCTGTCAAACAAGTATGGCTACCCATTTGTAATGTTGCACTTCAAAACATATATCATTCTAACAGAGCTAAAATTAATATTAACTTTTAAAATGAATTATCTTGAAATGTTTTTAAAATTGAATATTCTTGGGTTTTAGTTAACTGTTTAAACTGGTCACCATTTAATATTGCCTTGGTTTACTTCTTTATTGATGATTAACCATGAAAACCACCAACAGCAGAAAAATATTTAATTGTTTCTGGCTCTAGGAAGTTGTGATGTGTCTTGCATTGGAAATATGTTTTTGAATTTGGAATCAAAGATCTTTTATGATTAGATATGTTGATAGCCTGGTTAAAGTATTAAACTTATTTAGCATTAAATTTTAAAAATATATTCAGAAAACTAGATTTTCCACATATTTTTTGTTGGTATATTTGTAAGAAATGTAAATTGGAATTATACATTTAATTTAATTTTAAAAATTTAAAAAAAAACAAACTAACTTTTAGTTTTTACTTTAACAATATTTGATACTCATACAGTTACCTTGGAAGGATCACCATACAGTCAGGCTATTGCCTTAAAACTGCAGTGCTCACTTGACTGATAAAACAGTTCAAATTAGGTATTTCCAGATAAAATTGGAAGGGTTTTAAGCTAAAGTTAACATTATTTTTTAAATCTCCTCTTATTAAAGTGATAATCATTTTGTCTTGTTTTGTTTTTGAATAATTAAAATGTCTGAGCATGTTTCTTACTCAGTTTGTAATATCTGTAATGCTCAGATAGAAATGGAAGTACAATAGAACTTTAATGGCTTAAATTTCTGGGGGAAAAACCACTCAATTTAAGTGATAAGAAAGTGAATGTTATTGAGGAGACATGAACATTTGTATTAACATACCAATGTCATTTTTGTTTTATTATTAATGTCAAGGAAGCTTTTTTTACATAGAATAGAGCTTATACAATTTCTAATTAAAACCTGTTTCACTAGATTAATTTCTGTAGTACTCAAAGTGAATAAAAAATTTAAATGATTTCCAGTAGTTTCCTTTATTGAAAAAATGTGAAGGATTATTTGAATATTTAAACTGAAAACAAAATAGATTGGAAACAGATTGAGTCGTTAGTTTCTTTCATTGCTGAAGCTTGTATGTAACCTTTAATGTTTTGACTTATACCATTTTGATTATTTATACCATAAAGTATTCTGTTTTTATCCGGGGTGTTACAGTTAAATCCCTGTCATTCTGATGCTTCTTATTGCCAAAAATTAAAACACATGTATGTAGTATATACTTTAGATATTTTCATTGGTCCTTGTTCTAATCCAGTGAACCAATAACTTGTCTGCTTAGTCAGTTTTCAGTGCAAATTGTTTAGAATCTGTTGGGACACTGAAAGTCTCCACACTCGCAAATTAATTGAACAACAGACTACATTTCAGCAGAAGAGGTGCTGGTGATTTTATAAAACAAGAAATTACAATTTGCAAATATTGACATCTGTGAGTCATGTGCAGGCTCACGTGAGTGAGTTGCTGAAGGAAGAGCTGAGAGGCAGCTGACGTGCCTATCATTTGACAATCGCATTCTGCCCATCTGAAATTGTGCAGCTGTTCCTCATCCCCAAAGGATGCAGTTCGATTTGTTGCACACTTCCTTTCTGATCAATTAAATTTTACAGAACAAGGGAAAAAAAGTGTACAGGTATGGTTACGGGTTACTGTGATCTGCAACCACTTCAAACATTGCTCTTGTTTACAAAGCTCTGTTATGTGGGATTAGAAATGAGGGGAGGAATTGGTGAAATAAAACTGCAGAACACAAAGCATGCATGCAGTCAGCCATAATGGATCTGCATTGCTTTTTGGAAAGAAGACAAAATCTCAACACTTTTGCAGTGTCCTTGATGCTGCCAGCATTTGCGGAACCACAAATGACTTGATGAACGCTATCATGTTAGAAGAGGTGTCTCATTGAGAATAAACTGAATTGCAGATTCTTCCATTCTAGTGCTAATCAATACATTCATACATTTTAATGACTTGCTGTAAGAATTTTTTTTAAAAATGGTGGGCAGGGAGAATTTTTTAAAAAATTAATGACCAACAAGTTAAAAAAGAAACAAAAAATCTTCTTCCTTGTGCAAGAATAATAATATCTAATGCATAATAATAATAATAATAATAATAATAATAATAAAAATAACAACAATAGTTTTCTCTTTTAATCATTCCCCGTATTTAATATTTTAACAGTGGTAGTTAGAATTATTGCTTCATCTTACTTGTTTAAACAAAATATTGTGTGTTAAATTTAAAAATGCTTTCTAACATAATAGAGATATTTAAGTTTTGTTTTAATACCCACAGGATGTCTGATTTGGATATTCTAGTGATGTAGTAATTCCTTGTGGAGATGGAACTATTGAGTAATTACCCAGTCAGTCAGTCTTGATAAATGTGCAGTTTGCAATACTGTTTTTACTGAAAGGAAAAAGAAAAAGGACACATCAGAAACAAGATAAATGCTTTACCATTGTAGTATATTCTAAGAAAGTAATTGACAAGCTGATTTCATTGCATATATTAAAAATCTGGTTTTAAATCGATAGTTCCTTTCTTATAGAAACAAAATATAATCTACATGAACAGTAAATCTTTTTCATTGAGCTTTGAAGTATTAATTATGATTGTTCAAATAAACTTGAGAACATTACATCAAAATGTAAAAAGGTAGGGTTTTTCAGTTGCCATGTTACCTTTTTTAAGGGACCAAATGACTTGAAGTTTAAAAGCTATTTGTATCATGAATGGCTAACTTTTAAATAATATAAGTTTACTTCCTTTATTGTGTGACCCATTAACACTGTTCATTTTTTTTTATCTCAGCTTGCAGTAATATCAGTGCAACCTGTGATCATGCACCCTGCCAGGGTAGACTAAGATAATGCTACCCTAGAATAGCTTTGGGGAAAAAAAAAGCAGGCTGAAATAATTCAAATTCTACATTCTAGGCCAGTGGTTCTCAAAGTATGGATCGCGAACCAATTTTTGGTGGGTCACGATAAATTTTAACACACTATGTGGCAATAGGGCTGAGCAGAGGGTGGTGGGCCAGTTGGCATGTGTCTTTGATTTTGATGGTCCTACTCCCCTTGTTAGAGGCAAACGGGGGACCCTTTTTTAAAGAATTAGAAATAAATGTTATGCTCCTCTGAATTGGAAGAATTCAAATTGCCGCCTTAAATATTTTCATAACGGGAAAACAGGCCTTTTCATTGTTTTTGTTTTCTTCTGTTAATTGACATGCGCCAACTACTCCAGAACAATGTAAAAACAACACCCAGATAAAACCAAAACAAAGACAAACTCCTGTCAGAGAGAAGCGTCTCAGCACAAGAAGTGTATAATTAAAATAAGCAAAGCAAAATCTATTTTAGGGTCATTATTTATGAAACACGTGCCATTTTGAAATTATGTTTCAAGTTCGAACGGGGTGTTAGTTTTTTTCTGTCCAAAGACACCTTGTTGAAGATGAATTTTAATTGAAAAAAATTGATGCAGTTTTGGCTTTCAGTTCAACACACCCTTCCAACTCTTTCTACCAAAACTTTGAGAGTACTGCTCCCTTTCACGACTTCATACATGTGTGAAGTTGGATTTGCAGCAATGATAGGAATCATAACCAAATTTCGAAATAAGCTGCAATTATCAAACTCCTTGCATCTGAAGATTACTCAAATTGATGTGGATGTCGAAGTCATCATCAGCAAAAATAGAAAACAAGCGCATTCTTCACACGTACCTCATTGTGAATCTGAGAAGTAAATTTATAAATTATACAGCCGGCACAATAAACCTCTGCTGAAAAATGGTTATGTGTTCAATAAACAAAAAGTAGTAAAGTGCCCCATTCACAGAACATGCATTACAGCCAGAGGTTTGCTTGGGTCCCAGAGGTTTGCCATCTTCAAAAGTGGGTCCCAGTCCATAAAAGTTTGAAAACCACTGAACTAGACCATAGAAGGTGTCGGTGTGTGGCTGGGTGGATTTTGTTTTGTGGGCATTTTCTGGTACCCCTTATATTGGCAAAATAGGTTATATATATTGAGAACCTTCAAAAGACTAAATGCTGCATGAAAATAACCATGACACTGGCCTGCTTTGCAGCTTCATCCTTTCTTGTTGCAACCTCTTATTTGGGAACTGCTGGGTTAGACTGTTTTATAGAGCAAGATGGAACTTGAAGCCGTCATTTTCTAAAGGATATAAATGTTTTTTAAAAAATGTTCAGGAAATAATTACTAGTAAGTTGGTAGTTTCTGCAATCCAAGTTATGGAGAAAGGGCAATAAAAATTGTTCAGGTTTATTTGGTTTCTAGAATCAAATGATTTAAGTTTAATTTGTTTGTTTGCTTTTAAAAATTTGTATTAATTTTTTTAAAGGAGCTCTTTGATATGTTGTTTGATTGTCGTGAAATCTCATAACTGAACTGAACCAAAACAGCTGTTAAATGTTAGTTGGGAAACTTCTCTTTAGAAACTAAGTATTGTCTGCTTGGAATGTGTTTGCTACTGAATAAAGAGGCATATAATATACATTACACACACATTAATAACTGGTTCAGTACTGTGTGCATTGTGAAGTGGTGGTTGCATGTTTAAAAAAAGCATATTTATTAGAAACATTTTAGTTGATTGTTGAAATATTTTATGAGAGATACATTTTTAAGTATCATTAACTTCTGAGCGTTGTTACCTGCGTCTATACAAACTATCCACATATGAATTTTGGTAATTGTACTCTCATCTGATTGGATGACCACCTCAGAGTCACAAATGGTAGTAAAACCAGTCAGAAGTAAATTGTGACCAGTTTATTTTGGCTTGATTGTATCTGGCCTTTCCTATCTCTTACCTAAAGGAATTCATTACTCAATCATTCTATCATGTTTTTGCTGTTTCTCAAATTATGTAATTATTTATTTTGTATTCTTTTACCTGTCAAGTCATATAAATATAAAATTTTTATTAATATACATATCATTATTGACTATACATTTCAATAGAATTAAAATTTTATTAGTCTTCCTTTTTTTAAAGTTTATAATTTATTTAAGAATTAGGTTTTTTTAAATATCCAGCAAATAATCTTAAAATATATTTCCCAATGCAGTTGGGGATAAGAAAAAGAAAACTTGTTGATAAAACTTTATATCATGATGATGATGTTATTACTATTTTATAGTTTTTTTTTTCTTTTATTAATGTAATTAGGAGTTAAATGGTTAGATAGGAAGAATATTCTTATGATTAATTATATAGTTCAAAAGGAACCAACAATGACAAGATTATTTAAAAACTACAAATATTTTAAAAATCGGATGTCACTTCATTCTCAATTGTTGCAAAAACTAATTCAAAGAGAAAATTACAGGAAAAAGGCAATCAGATGATTGTGGAGGTATTGTATTCTGATTTGGTTAGCTATACAGCTAAGGTAGGCAGATAAATAGACAAGAAACAGGTGTTTATCATGTACTCTCTCAATTAGGGTTTTTTAATATTTTTTTTCCGATCACTCTTGACTGAGTTGTGTTACTGATTTAGATTTATTGAGGGACACCGTTGAAATTTTTACCTGTGGTGATGAAATTAATGACTACAACAAGGTCAATGATATAAGCTTGCCTTGAGCTGTCACCATCAACAGATTTCTTTTTTTCTTGTTAAGATAGATTTTAAGAAAAACAGAAAATTGACAAAGGAGAATCACTTATCTGGAAATAGTCTTTGGAAATCAGTGTAAGCTTTAGCAAGATGTGAATGAACAATCTCAATCTGTGTCCTGGAGTCATGTACTAGGTAACAATAAAACATGCCATCATCATCATCAGCATTTATCGCCCATAGTCTGTATACTTATTGTGTATTATTCTTCACATCTTTTATATTCATTGTTACAAATGGTAGATAACTGCACAATCTTTGCATTTCATGGGCTTTTTTCTCCAAAGTCAGTTCTCTCTTCTCTGTAGTGACTTTCGGCAAACACTAGTGTTTTCAGACTAAAGAAGCATAAAACAATAGTAAAGTTTTGATAAATTTGTTTTTTTGTATGTGTTAAATCTTCAGAACCTTGGTGAATGTTTGCTGTTAGTGCTTCAAAGAAACTTTGGTAAATGTTTATGCAGTTTTATTTTTTCTATGAGATTTGCATTAATTTGACAAAGTTAGGCATAAATGAAGCTTATGGATAATGTGGATGTTCTGTAGCTAGTTCTTTGTAATCTCTAACTGTGATGGCACTGTTTTGGCTCTGTATGATGACTTTCTTAAAGTTCTGTGTTGTGTAGTAGCTTATATTTACTGAAGTACAACTGAGAGAAGTTGCAAGATACATTTTAAGTAATTTCCTATGAAAAGAATTTAAAAAAAATAATCCCTGACTAGAATGTTATGTATGTTGCATTTCAAGAGTAATGCATGTGAGAAAAACAATGAGCTGATCTTAATCCTACAAAGATGATAATTCAATGCAAGAATTTTATTTAGTTAAAATGGTTTTATATGAAAAGAATTGGATACAAATTGTATTTGGTCTCTAATCCGGCTCCCAACCCTTAAATAGTGACCATTGTTACATGACTATTCAACTTTTTCCACCTTTGTTTAAATTCCAAACTAACTTATGGTAACACAATACTGTCACCTGTGGGGCAAATGGGAAAATTTCCCAGTCCGCAGTACCCCACTAATGATCATGGATGATGCACATACCCCAACCTCTCAGGTTGATACCTCACTAGGCTTACCTTGTAGAAAATTTTGAGAATGTTGGATGATTTTAGTGATGGGAAGGGATACACATCAGATACATCATCTGGTGGAAAGTGAGGAATAATATGAAGGGAGATGTGATTTGACTGACTTAGAGAGTGGCCAGCTGTGTTCCTTCCACCCACTTGTTTAGCCTTTGTATGATCACATGGTGAAGGTTTCATACCAACTTTGCCAGTCTTTGATAGAGGTAATTCTGGTGTGACAGAGGATAGTAAAGAAATAGAATATTTCCCAGCATATTTTGGTGGAAAAATTAATGGACCACATTGTTAATAAAACATAAACATTATGAATTTTGTTGTGACGTTGAAATATCTCCACTTATGCATGCAGTGTTGGTGAAATGTATGTATTTCTTGCTCTGGTCATGCTGATGCCACATGTGAAGAAACATACTATATAAGTATTGGAAAAAGGATCCATTGATAAATACGCCAACTTTTGGCAAATATATGACCAGAGACAGGTTCTGGCTACTCCTGAGGTTTATGCATTTTGCAGGCAGTGATAATCCTGATGCAGAAGTTTGTATGTGGAAGATTAGGCATGTTTTTATGTCTTTAAAAAAACAAGTTTGATGGTTTTTTTCAAGCCATTCCAAAAGGTGATTATTGATTGAGAGTATTATACTTTTCAAATGACAAATAGTCTTGAAACAATATATATACCACCAAAATGCCATAGATTTGGGCTAAAGTCATTTGTTTTTTGCATCTATGAGACAGGCACAGTATTAGGCATGATACTATATGCTGGCACTGCAGTTGACATTCTTCAACAAGACTTCCTCAGATTTTCTGTTGTAGTTGTAAAAAAAATTGATGGAAAATTATTTGGTGAAGGGACATATATTGTATGCAGTCAATTTGTACACAAACCTTCAGGTGTTAATATTTGATGGAAAATAACACTGGTGTATGTGAAGCAGTTAGAACAAATAGAAAAAAATATGCCAAAGTTCAAATGGTGTGTACAAGTTACAAAAACCAGGAGACATTTTGGCTTTATTTTGGTATAACGATCAAGATGTCACCATATTGACAGCCATTCGCACAGGTAAAAATAAAGAAACCAGATTCAGTGTTGGATTAAGAACAGACATGCATTTGGTAGTCAAGTCAGTCACGCAGATAGGGTCTGTGGAATGTGTACATAAATCGATCAAATGGTATAAAAAACTTTTTTTCTGTTTGGTTGATGTTACCTTCTAAATGCGTATAACATGTATATGGTCAAAACTGACAAGAAAACATGACTGAGACAGATCAGTCACAGTGTAGCGCTACGATTACTGGAGAAGTGTGGTATGGTGACTCGCTCTTACCCTCGTTTAAAAGCTGATAGCCGTGTTGCTGACACTTACAGTTGCAGAAGGTATATCACAACACTTTCTGGAACCCGTCTACAAGAAAGAGAGCAACATCAATATACGCTGCAAAGAGAGACTAAAAAAGAAAATTAGCTGGTAGTGTAAAACTCTACAGTTTCATTATAACAGTAATTCTTTTAATGTGACATTTGTACATATATTATTGTTATTCACCATCAGTGCTGTGTCTGTTTGAGAAATAGTTCTAAAGCGTGACACCAAATGGAAGAAAACAAACAAACCAGACCTCCATCCCTGCTGCTCTTATCAGAGGTAAGGGAAGATCACTCCAGAGTTGTTGGTGCCATTGCACCCCACCAAGTCAAATCAAAGGTAGTTATATGATGTTTTTGTGTATTTCTATGTTGCTTTTTATATTTTCCTTAATTTTGCATGCAAATTTATCATTTCATAAAGGAAATTAAAATTTTTGATTATTTTTTTGTGCACATGATGAGATTTTTTTACCCTATACCACGTGATAAGGGTTAAAAAACAAAACAAAAAAAAATAAGCATTTTTTAAAAAAGAATTATAATGTTATAAGTTATAGCAGTGGTACTGTTTAAGTGTAAAGAACTGTAACTTGACTGTCCAGTTCTAAAGGTTTTATATATGTAATGAAAGCACCTTTTCAATTTTACCAACATATGGAATACACTGGTTGATGAAAAACTACATTTTCCTTTTTTCATATTTTGAGCTTTCCAATAATAATAATAATAATAGTTCTTCTATTATTCATGCATGTAGACATTATCTCTAAAACTGTTTTTAACCTTTTACATACAGTCATTCTAGAAGATTACATGTGTTTATTATATAATTCATGATGCCCAGTTACTAGTATATCATTTTATACATACATTGTACATGATGTTTGTATAATACAAATTACAAACAAATACCTTTTATAATGTTAGTAAAATCTACCAGATGTGAAAGAAAGAACAATTATTTCTCCATGTTTCAGTAATGATGATGATGATGATTCATTTGGTGTTAGTCATTTTTATTATCCTACCATATCATCACCTTTTGCCATTTGTTTAAAAAGATAAATAAAATTCCCTATCCATATTTAATTTGAATAACATTTTTCTTTAATGTTGAAGCATCTATGGTGTCAGTATACTAGGTGTTTGGTTGGTCCATTATCTTTGTAGTTTCATCATTTACAAATATGTATGTGGATTTTATAAAGATAATACAATGCTTAATATGTTCCACGTTAGATTAAAAAAAAATAATATCCAGATAACGTTACCTTGGAAATAAAACTAAAATTTTAAAATTATTTTTCATCTCATGAGTTTAAAAGAAAAATTTACTCTTTCTTTCTTGCTGTTTAATTATGGACAGTTAGGAATTAATGTATATTTTTGATGGGTGTAATATTTAGAGATACCATAATAGCACCAGGAATTTTATTCAAACACGTATTAGAAATGAGCATCAGGCCGCGTGTCAGTGATATTAACCAAAACCACTGTAGCATTGTTTCCCCCACTGATTAATCATGTCGTTCCATTCTGGTAAAAGTTAGGTGGAGTTGTATGGATCCATTGATGAGGTACAACTGTCAGGTTTGCTGTGGACTTGTCTTGGACTGTGAGGAAGAAGAACTGAGCACTTATGGTGGATTCTCCATTTACTGTGGTGTTAGGTAGTAGTTATTCAGGGAACAGTGTGCCTTTACCAGTTGCAAGATATTGTCACAATGACTATAAATTGCTGATGGCACAACCTTAAATTTCTTATGATAACAGTGATGAGGTGTAGTGGCGTTTTGTATTTTGGTATTTCATTTCTGGTTAGAACTGGCGAATCACTAGCATATTTCAGTTGAGAAAATTCTGCATAGAAACATGTCATTAATGATACAGTAATGTTGCACTAATTCATTGCAAATCCTGGTCTGTGTTTTTTTAATGCTTAGCAATAAGTGTCTTTTGAACCCATCTTATTTAACCATGGATGGTCATAAAAATGTTTTTCCTGTCAGTATCCGTGTAAATGTAATAATGAGTCACCAGATTTCTTTCTTTCATCTATCCTCTAGCATCATAGTATCTATTCTGATCCTGCTTATGATTAATCTTTGACATTTTTCACTGCTTTGCTAACTTTAATCTTCAGAAATTCCACTACTGCTACAGTTGCTATAGACTCAGACAAATGCGAATTCAATGGAATAGCTAATAAAAGATATGCTCTAAAATTCCAGATTTCTTTGTAGTTTTGGCAGTATAATTGTGTGTTTAATATATTTAGGTACATAGAATTACTATGAAATAATTTGGAATTAATCTCTGCACACATTTCTGATTCTGATCAATGTGCAACAAATTTTTTAATGTTTGTTTTGGTTCTCTGATAATATAGAAAATCATATTAGTAGCTACCATATGTATGGCAGATATTTCTCAGGAAACCAGTCCTTGGTGCTTTTAATACCATACCTTTAGAATGCATAAAAATTAATACTTCATGAAGATTTATGATTTTAAATTGTTGAAAACCATGAACTCATAAAGATAAAATTTAATTTACTTTTCTACTGGTTGAGCAGACAACTGTTTTTAGTCCATCTTTGACCTCCTTGCTTGAGTTGCGTTGATGGTTGATGGTTATACCTACCTCTATCTACTCTTCCTGAACACGCAGGTGAACTTACTAGAATTGTTCTGGTCACTAGTCAGAGGAAATCACAGTATCCAGAAGAAACCACCCATCTGAGATCTCTCTTCCAAAATTGTTGTCATTAGGGTAATTATGATTTAAAATTCTACAAAATAATTTCTTCATTCTTTTTTTCATGGAGGGCATAAGTCACACACTGCTCTTCAATCCCCACAGAGGCAAGGAAACAGTTAATACAAAGTTGGTGGGAGAGAGAGAGGAAAAAGAGCATTAGAGCAACAATTTCACTGACAGCTTTTGAGTGTTGATGGTCATTTATGGTATAATAAAAAACAACTGGTGTAGCAAAAGGAAAAGCATTTTTTTTCTTTCTTTTTTAAATTAATGATGAAAATTAATGTTATCACAAAAAAAACTATTTAATTCATTTTTTTATTTTTTTTTTGGTTTCTTTGTTGTTATCAAAATCTGCTGTTAATTTAATATTTTTTAAAATTTAAAACCATTATAAAATTTTGAGTTCTTTTAAATTTCATTTTCTGACATTTTCTTAAAAGATAAACTTTTGTAGGCTGGAAGAAAAGAACCAGTATCTACATCAGTATTCAATTGTTGAATATAAAATAAAAATTTATCAAGGCAGTTAATGATTTCTTTTTTCCATTTCACACATGAAATTATGCAGATGTTATTTTGCATTGAATTTAAGGGTCACCTCATTTTATAAATCTCGGCTTACAGCTGAGTAAATGCGGAAATCGACTTAAAGCTGGCAGTTGTAATTTACTTAATGTCAGCTTCAGCTAACAGCAAGACATTGGGAATTTGGCGAGCTCAGAAATAAGAGGAAAACAATTGTTGAATCGATCTTTTAAATTATGTATTAAAAATTCAGCATTTCACTTAGCATCTATTTTGGAAGCTTCAGTTTGTATAGTTGATAGATGTGTTTTCCACACTGAAAATTTTTTGAAATGGGTGCTGTGGTATTATAATGGTCTTTTCAAATGTTTGTTTTTTTTGCATTAATTTTTATGGACATGATGTTGATCGACGCACTTTCATTAATATTACAAAGCAGTTTGTAAGCCTCCATTTAACCACAAATCTATGGTGATATTTTAAATGTTGGTTTTTAGTTTGTAAATTCTCTTCTTCTGATAGTATTATGTTGTTGTTGCTTTTAACTTCAAATGAATTTGTCGAAAGTTTTAATAAAAATATTAAAAAAAAAAAGATTTTTTTTTCCCTTGAAGGAGATTAAAAGCAAACATAACAAACCTTATTTAAAATAGAGGACATATTTGCATACATTATAATTAGGTAAATAGAATTTAGTTAGTCTCATAATATTTGATAATTTGATTGGTCAAGTTCTTGGAGACGAATGAAATTTTCCAAATGATCAGGGACGTGTAGTTTTATTTGTAATTGTTAACAAACCAAATCTAGTTAGTAAAATAAAGACTGAAACTAGCTGTGGAGCTGGTTTTTTTTTTTTTTTTGGGGAAGAGAAATCCACTTGAATAACATGGAGAGAACACTAGCAGAAAATGATGAAATATTTTGTCCATTAAGAGATTAAAGAATAAAGATTTTTGACAATATTCAGGTGATATATAATTTCTATTACTTTGTTGTTGTTATTTTAATTCAGCATATGCAAATTTATTGGCACTCAAAATAATGAAGTTTGGTTGAAAATACATGATGCAGAATCAACATTAATGTAAATCTTGAGAATTTATGATGATTTTGCCAGATTTATATTTTCTTTGTAATTTATACTAAAACTGATCTATTTTCATAGTCTGAAATTTAACAGTTTATTGGTGTTTATAAGTTATAACAACATTGAGATTTCAATAGTTTCTAGATGTTTATGTTAGTGGCTGAAAAAGTAAATAAACTAGGTTTACTGGAACATTTGTTCATTTAGTTGTATACTGTTTACAGAGAGAAATGCAGTAGCCTGTTCTATTTTTCATCTGGCTCACATTGTTAGTAGGGAGGGTTCTTGGTTGATTTTTCTCTCTCACCATATGTGCAGTTGCAGACATTGAGAGCTGAAAATTTCTTAACTAACAGTTATCAATGGTGTAGACGCTCACACTCTACATTTGCACCAAGTCGTGTGATTTTTAAAAACTGAAAAAGAACGATATAAATTTGTGTTGATTGCTTTTAAACTAACTTAGCGAATTGTAGATTTAAATCTTAGGAATAATGATGCTAGAGATGTTAGCCTCTGATGGTATTAAAGGAATAAATTCTCATACGACACTAACATGTCAAATTGATTTTTTTGTATGTATTGCTAAGAATTATTAACATTGCATAATTTGTGGGGAATTCTTTTGTCTGACAACTCACGTTAACCCTGGGTTTTGAAGAGGAGGGTTTGAGCAGTGGAAGCGGGGTGAGTCAGTGCCACTGTAACATAGCATCAAGATATTCCTTCCTATAGCCAATGAATTAGGGCCTCATTGCCGAGATAATTTGACTTTGAAAAAGATTATTACGTGCATGCTAATTAAAGTAGTGGCTGTCATTCTTAATTTTCTGCTGTATTCCCCCCCCCCCCTCTCTGTCTTCCTTGTACACATTTAGTTTTAAATCGTGTACTGGAAAAGCAGGAATTAACGTTAGTTTGTAACATCTGAGACAATTGTGTCTGCCAACAACTGTGGGAAAATACATTACCCCGCTTGACATTGGCTGCACCTGTAATCAGCGATGACAAAAACATTTGAGTGGGCTTCAACAACAATTTTTTTAGAGTTGCCATTTTCACAGACTTAAAAGAAGAAGAAAAAAATTCAAAACAATGAACAAAGTTGTTACATGTTGTTATGGCGATATAACAGACTCTCTCTCTCTCTCTCTCTCACTCTCACACAGACACCGCCTGCCCAAACATTTTCTGGTAGTGGTCTGTTTGTAATAAATGAATTCTTTATTATTAAATGACAGTTGATTACAACTTTCATTTGTTTTTTTGTTTTTTAAAAAATACATTTTTAATGTGTGTGGCATGTAGCTAAAAAGTGTAAATTTGTCGTGTTAACAAACAGTAAATAGCAATAATTTCTTCTCGTGCTTACATTAAGTAAAGACTCGTCAGCTGGAATATTTCAGAAAGCAAAATGAACTTTAGATAAGAACTGCCTCTTAACCAGATTCCTTAGCCTTTCAGTGCATGTTTATTTGTGTGGTTTTTAAACAGGGTCAGATTAAAGTAAAAAGGAGCAAAAAAAAATGTGATCAAGCAAAATCTCGAGATTGTGTTCTGAAATAGAGGATCATTTACATTTGGAGTTGCCTTTCACGACATCACAGATTCTAAACAAAATGTTTTCTCCTCTGTCTAGAAAGCCAAGGAAATAAATAGTGTTTCTAAGCAAATCAAATGACATCTTTGTATGGGGATGTTTCAACCATTGAAATATCTGTACAATCATTCTCATTAAATGCAATCTTGCATATTACTTTTGATGGTGAGATTTAATGAGATGGGACTGAGAAGCTTGTCTCTGTTATTGCCATTGTATTCAGAGTTGTAATTGTATATTGTCTATTAACAGTGCCCATTGTTGAGCATATGTTAGAGATCTTTAAATTGTAGTCACATTCCTGCCTGATATGCAGAATATTAACAGAGGAGGATATTTTGATTGCTCTAAATACCTTAATAGATTTCAATAGAAAGATAATTCACTAATTTTGTACTGATTAAACTTTGGAATGGAATACAGTGAAAGTCATTAAAATAATTAATACAGTTGCATTTAGTTAAAGGTAATAATAAACATTAATTTTTTAAACTGTAAATGAAAAGAAAAATTTTTATTGAAAGCATGCATGAGTTATAATAAAAATGAGATCTGGATATCTTAAAATGACAAGTTCTCAGCCAGAAATAAATAAGAGCAAATCAAAAATTTTTATATACTTTTATTTTTGCCAAACATTATTAATTTTAGTTTTTATCCTGTAGGTTATGGAAGTTATGTACAAGAGCAAATGCAGAAGAGAAGGTTGTATTTATTGTGTTACTTATGAACCACAATTTTGTGCTATCATTTGTAGATTGGCACGATACTATTGACTTTTCCATGTGGGCTGAAACCGATTTTGTTTTCATGTGTGCAGTTCACTGTACATTTCTTGAGTTTGGCTTAGTTTTCAGAATGTTGGGCTAGATAATAGCCTTGAAATTACTTTAGTGAATACAGCATCTCTACAATGGCACATTAACAGAACAGGTCTGCTTGAAAGATAGCATTTAGCACATTTTAGGTGCAACCCTGATCCTTAAGATCATCTGCTGCCGCCACAATGACCAACAGTCTGAATCCTTTTTTTTGTTGTTGTTGTTCATTATATGTATTTCTAACAGTTTTTTTTTGGTGGGGGTCAGGTTTAGTTTAAAATTTCCATTTATTTAGTATGCAATAATACTATCTTTAAATAAATAATAAAAGTAGGTAGATGGGGTTTCTTATAAGATACATTGTGTACATTGAATAGATGTTCACCACTGTGTGTACTGCTTTTAAGTTGGCAAAACTGATTATCTGGGAATATAATACAGTAGATTAAATAAGATAAAATATTTTGTCATTTAGATTGTGAAATTATCTTGGCAGAGACTTTATTTTATTTGTTTTAAGTCTAAAAGGATTCGCTGCTTTCAAGTGCCAGTAGATTTTCAGAATAATAAATATGTTTCTTTGATTTAATACTGAATATAGTTATTTGAAGTTGAATTAAATACATTGAACACCACCACCATCTTTGCTGAGCGATTAAAAATATGTAATGTCCAGGGCTGAAATTTAAGGACTGGAAATCTCTTTTAACAAAAAAGTAATAATCAATATAACTCTTGTTTTTTATGTCAAGCATTGTACTTTTAATGTACTTTTCAGTTTATTATATTTAATACAAATTCAATTAAAGCAAATCATAGTTGTGACTACATAACATAAACGTTTTAAGAAAATGTATTCTAGCTGACTACATTTGAGGATGAGCGGTTTGTTTGAAGGCATCTTTCCGGCTTGTAACGTTGATCACTGTTTGTGATTGGTGGGTGTTATTCACGACCTGACCATTTCAGTTTGCCTGGCATAGCAGGCTTTCCGTGAAAGCTACCATTCTTAAAACAATTGATAGAGCATCCCTTTATGGACACAGTTGTTCACTTGATGATGTTGATGGTGACAGTTGCATGATGCGCAGAGCTTTGTTCTAGGTCCATGTTGTTTGGCTACAATTTACGCACAGATTTTATGTTATTGACCCTTTCCAGACACATTAGGTTGTTTGTTTTTTTTTTACACTTTTGGTGAATGTATATTTGATGCTTCTTTCAACTAACTTGGAAACAGTAGGTCTAATGAATAACTAAATCATGATGTTTTTATGACTTCACTGTTTCCAGCAAAGCTCGAGAAATTCACTTAACTGGGAATGTACCAACTTTGTTCTAGATGGATACCATCAAGTGAGAAAAATAAAGTCACAAAGAGAAATCTACAGAATACGTACGTCTGTTGATACCAAGTCCTATCTGGAAGTGAAAAAAACTGTTTTAAAATCTGGATGAAAACATCTTGTATTTTATTATTTTTATTTTGTTTGTTTGTATGGCTATTTTGTTTTTTTCTTTGAATTTTTAATGTTTACTTAAGATAAAATTGAGTGTTGAATTTACATTACCCAGTAGTATAGTATTAAAGCAAAGTTCAATTGCACTCTTGACATCATTTAAAGTTAATCTGTGGTTGTTACTTGATTTAAAAATAAGCCAACTCTCATGGACAGGTGGGAATCACACACAAGACTTTAACTGCAGGTGAAGATTAAAATAAAATAATTCTTTGAAAACATTTCCACGTCTCAGTATTATATAGATTTGTTTTGCAGTTTTTTTTTCTCTTCTATTTAAAGCCTTAATTAAAAAGATTGCCATTGTATTGTGTGTTTTTTTTTTCTTTTAAAAGAGGCATTTAAACAAGAATTTAAAATTTTCTGGTCTCCTGAAATTCTCAAAGGCTTCAGAGTTATTCTCGAAATATAGATCCTCACCATATGAAACACACAGCCTTTCTGTTTTATATAGCAGGCCATGGTTACTGCTGACTCCTTATGTTTAATTAAATAAGTTGTGCATCCTACATGAGATTAAAATTGGCAATGAGTTTTCTTTAAGACTGGATCTCACAGATTATGCTTTTCACACGATTTCATCAATTTCTGGTTGATTTGAAGAGGGTAAGCTTACAATAATTTCTTGGCACTAGGTAGGAAAATGTGAAACAATGCTTTGTATACTTCCAAATAAGAAATGGTGAGCAGATTTTATGGATTATTTTATTTTATAATATTGGAGACAAGAAACTGTCTAGAATGAAATGTTTGTAGTAGCATGGAATTAGCCGAATTGCTGGTTTTAAATTGTAAAAGCCATAATACTAATTGATTTACTTAACCCTGAGGCAGATTTTTACATAGCATAATGGTTTCCTGTTTCCTACTCTTTCTAAACCTTCAAGAATTATGAAACACTTGGTATATTGTGAGTTTAATCTCTGAACTGCAGCATATTGTTCAAGTCCTGGCTTTTGTTTTTCCTTTTTACATAATTTGAAAATCAAAAAAAATAATTAAAATAGCCTAATTTCAAATCAATAACAAATAAAATATGTAACAAAAATATGTGCATACAAATGATAATTTACAAGGTTTGGATGATTTTTTTAAAAAATATTTTCTCTAATTTTCTTGTTTTTATTTTCTGTTTTCATTCATTATTTCTAATATAGTCAGTTTTACAAGAAATGGTGATTTTACTTTTTATTATACAGTAGAAGAGGGGAATTATGTAAATCTGGAAACTATGCAGCCATAGGTTAGTATAACAGTAGCATTGGCATATTATTAAAAACTTATGGATGTTTTAATCATAATTTTTGTCCTTTAATGGAGAAAACAAAAACATTTACTTAAAAACTTCAAAAAAAATTCAGTGTGGGTTTAAGAAATGAAGAGAAGTTAATCAGTTAGAGGCACATAAATTAAATGTAGCTGTAATTGTATCTGGTTAATTTCATTAAAGTGTCCTAGTAGATCAGGCAGAATTATCTCTCATATATTAGGTTGTTAGAAAGGTTTTGTCAGTTTTTTAACCGCAACAATGAGACTTCATATTGTTGCTGAATGTGAAGTTTATTAATGAAAGTAAGTTCCATTACAATCAATACACTTCTGCCAGTTGGTTACAAGCACATTTATACCATTAAAAAAAAAAAAAATCTGGATTTCTGGAGTCGATAAACTGTTGGAAGGCAGTTTCAGTTGCTGCTTGGATGGACAAGGATTTCCTACAGAGGAAGCTGTTGAGGTGCTTGAAAAGGTAGTCTGTGGGAGAAAGGTCTGGTGAATAGGCTGGGTGGGGGAGAACTTTGTACCCCAGTGTGTCCAGTTTCTGAAGAGTCACTTTTACAACATGAGAACAAGCATTGTAGTGGAGCAGGATTGGGCTTCTTCAATTCACCAATGCCAGCTGACATTGGGAGACTTTCTGATGAATGTTCAATTCATGACAGTACCTTTCATCTGTGATTGTTTTGCCAGATTGCAAGAGTTAAAGTGGATAACATCAGTTGCAATCCACCAGACAGTGACCATGACCTTCTTTGGGTGGAAGATTGGTTTTGGAATATGGTTAGGCACCTTGTCTCTGTTAAGCCACTCTGCTGATCATTTGCAATTGTCATAAAGGATACATTTTTCATCACACATAATGATTCAGTCAAGAAAATGGGTTGTTTTTGTTTCTTATGACAAGTGGAGTGCAGATCTCCAATTAATGATTTTGTTGTTGTTATTCAACTCGTGAGGCACCCACTCGCCATGTTTTTTCACCCCGCTGATGGCGTCAAGATGCTAGGAAACAGTTGCAGTGATTATGTCAAACTCTCCAGCAATTTCTTGCATTGTTTTTCTTGGATCCGCTTCAACTGAGGCTTTCAGACAGTTGTCATCACAGCTAGAAGGACGTCCACTACGTTCCCTATCTTCGAGGCTCACATCCCTGATCGCAACTTTGTAAACCATCGTTGTACTGTGCACTCGTTTGCTGTGTCCTCATCCAATGCTTGCTTAGTGTTTCGAGTTGCCTCTCTCGCTTTGTGGCCTACTTTGAATTCGTGAAGCGAAATGGCATGACAAACTTTTCTATCCATGCTTGACTCAGATCCTTGAAACAAATATCCATTTTACGATTTTTAAAAAGGTAGATTTTGCATAATGTATGCCAAAGGATGCGCTAGAAAATGATTATAACTTATCTACACACACCATCGCAAATATGCAAAAAATGAACCACAAATTAACATAATATAGAAACCAACAAAACTTTTTTTTTTAACTATGTCCAGCCTTTTTGACTGTTTTTTGTTTTGTTTTATCTAGTAAATCAGAGCAGGAAAATTGATGAATGCTTTGTCATTTTTTCACACACAAAGGCTTATTTGTTCTTTTTCAGGTAGGGAAGTTTGATTGAGATGGAATCTTTTGTATGAAGATCAGCTCTAGTATCTTTGTCTTCCTTCAGCTTTCTCATTTTCTGGATAATGTGCTGTGGCTGGAGGTGTTGCTTCTTTAGCCAGCTAATTTGGCTACTTATAGATAGTAAGTAGTAACCTGTCCTTTCACCTGATAGATGACCAGTGTTGCATTTTAAATTATTTAAAAGTCTTTAAACCTCTGCACTACGTAATATAACACACTTGGTAATGAATTAATAAAACGGAAGCATAATAATGAAAATTTTTCTATTTTAAGATCACCTGTTTTTGCATTTTCCTTGGGCAGTGGATAGTTTGACTGTAAGAATTAGGATTTTGAATAGAAATATTTGATAGAAAATACTTTTAAAAAATGAATTAATTGATAAATAAATAAATAAATACTTACGTTCAGTAATTTTCAGTTTATAGGTTTTTTTTTTTTTTAAATTCTCATCTCTTAAAAATTTTGGAATTCATTGTTTTCTAAAAGCGTTATGACAATTTTTAATTATTTAAAAAAGCAACCATAAACTTAGGCTTTCAAATTACTACCAAAAACTATAAAACTACATTTTTCAATGTCGAATAGTTGTCATTATTTTGTCACGGTAGATTAACATTTTATATAAAGAAAAGATGATTTCTGCATTTATTGAAACTTTTTTTCATTGAATAAAAGCAAGTACTATAAAGTTTCCCTGCATAATTTTATTTGACAAAGTTTAAATTGTGGTTGCCTAAAATAATTTTTCTTTCTTTGTTTTTGTTGCTAGCTAAGTTTCTGCTTAAAACAATGGTTAACTTTTAATAAACACACTTTAAATTACTTTAAAATATATACTTTTAAATAATTTCAGTTACATTCATTAAATTCATTGAAATTACAGCTTAAACTTTTAACACATTTTCAAAAATTTATGAGAAATGGCTTAACTAAGTGTATATTATTTGTACTATAAGTTTATATTCATGCATATTGCTGTAAGGTCTCCGGTTCTGTGTCATATCAATGCGTATTGCTGTAAGGTCTCCGGTTCTGAGGTCTCTGGTTCTGTGTCATATCCATGAACGTTGCTGTAAGGTCTCTGGTTCTGTGTCATATCAATGCGTATTGCTGTGAGGTCTCTGGTTCTGTGTCATATCAATGCGTATTGCTGTGAGGTCTCTGGTTCTGTGTCATATCAATGCGTATTGCTGTGAGGTCTCTGGTTCTGTGTCATATCAATGCGTATTGCTGTGAGGTCTCTGGTTCTGTGTCATATCAATGCGTATTGCTGTGAGGTCTCTGGTTCTGTGTCATATCAATGCATATTGCTGTGAGGTCTCCGGTTCTGAGGTCTCTGGTTCTGTGTCATATCCATGAACGTTGCTGTAAGGTCTCTGGTTCTGTGTCATGAGGTCTCTGGTTCTGTCATAGTTGTACAAGATGGTCTGCCATGTGGAATTTAAATAGTCTATAGTATCAGTGCTATTCTGCTCACTCCAAAAGAACTTAATCACTTGAAATGACAACCACCAAAGTATCAATATAAAAATATGTAATTGTTTCTTATATGCATTTTCAAATTGTGACTAATAATTACAGCTAAGAAACCAAAGCATAAATTGTTGTGATACACAGATTAAAAAAGAAAAATGTAGACCTTCATGATGCTTTTAAAGTTGTGTAGGACTGACCATCAGTGTATTAAGCTAATTTCATTCATTGTCAGAAAAAGCAATGCAAAGATAAGCAAAATAATGTATAGTTGGCATCATTTTTAAAAATAAAATTTAATTTTTTTAGTGAAATTATCCAATGCTCAAAATTTAAAAAAAAAATTCAAAGTAAAAATTAATTTTAATGAACCTTTGATAGGTAAATATGTTTTATGAATGAAATCAGATGACATATGGAATGTACTATGTGTCTAATTAAAGTCTGACTAACATAAAAATCAGGTATCTAATTATGGAAATTTTAAGAAAATGAAAATTTAAGATAATGAAAGTTCATTTTTTAAATAACAAGACTTGTTAGCAACTGGTTTAGAAAGTATTGTTTTATAAAGTATGCTTGATATTTGAATTTTGTGTTGAAGTGTGATGATTATTTTGGAAGAATTTTAAACAGTAAATTTGTTATTTTTACGAGAGCACGTGTTATTTAAATTAATGGCAGAAGTTAATCTGTTAACCTTTTCAGTTTAGCAGACATTTTAATATTGTACAAGATTTTGGATATCAGTACATAACCTCCTAATAAATCTGTTTTGGCTTAAGAAATGTGGAAATAAATTGCTTTTTATTCATAACTGCTTTATAAATTTTATAAAATAACATTAGATATAAATCAATTAAAAATTGGTTTAATGAATTTTCTGTCCTTAACTGTAGTTTAAAATCTGTAAGAGTCCTGTTTTATAATAGTAAGTATTGAGAGGTGTTCCCTCATCCCTTCCTTCCTCTTAACACAGTCCTACTTATCATTCGGCTGTACAAATTTTACTCTTTAATCTCCTGTAGATCTGTTGGATAGATAGATAGATTGTTTGTTTTAAGAACAACAAAATGTCCTCAAAACAAACTTTGTTATTGTTGCAATTTCACCATGTGTTTGTTCTCATTTGTGTCAGCCATTTTTAATCTTTTCTCAACTGCCAGTAGTAGGAAGAAGGCTGACTGATGTCACTTTCCATTATCTGGCTCCTTTGTTGACTTATGGTTGTGAAGACACCATGTGTTTGTTACAGGGGGGATCCTGAAATTCTTTTGAAGTGAAAATGAACCAGAATTCATGACAATTGGCAAACATTTCTTTGTTGTTGATTACAAAGCTGCAAAATCCATCTGATCTCTCAAAGATGGAGAGAGAGAGAGAGAGAGAGACCCAGACCACAGTTTAATTAGTCAAAACCTTTCCCCCAATCCCTCAAAAAAGAAAATCAACAGCATGCCAGCACATTAACATATCTTCCATGATTAGACTGAGTAGTTTTCAACTTTTTAGTTACCCCAATTACATTAATGATTCTGAAATGGAGCACACATGACTAATGAGACCATTCATCAGTAGTCTATGTCAAAATCGTATTCATTTTCCTGCTCAGAAGATCAGCTGATTGTTTTGGCTAATTTCATTGCAAGCTTGTCAATTTGGTCTCAGTAGTCTAAATCAGCTATGCCTTTTAACCTGTTTATCACTGGAGACATCGAGAAATGTTTATGAATAAAACTGTTTACCAACTTTAATACCTCAAAATAAAATATGTTGGATGTTAAAAATTTTACATTGCCAAGAAAATAAGATTTTAGACTATGTACAATCTTTCATCAAAAGCACTGGGTGATGCATCTGCCTGTTAGTTTGATTATTCTGATGTTCTATTTATTTTTTTAAATTCATTATAGTTTACTATTTTCTAAATGCTATGACTCTGGTAAGGTTTTTATGAAAGAATTTTAAAAAAATTATATTTACTAAAGTATATTTATGACATGGAAATTGTGTGTACAAATTTTTAAATGACAGTACTAAATATATACTTGTTATGTAGATACACTATGCACATACATGAGTAATTGCTACTGAGAGACATATAATATAAACACAATTCATTATTATAGAAAATATATAAAAACAAGATGAATATGTTGTATAGTGCATTAGTATTTGGTGGGTGTAGGACAAAACTCCCTTAGGACAAATAATATACGAAATTTTTAAATCATAATTTTTCTATTTGCACAATCACAAAAATGAGCATAATAAAAAGAACATCATACCATATCTTTGAAAAATAAAACAAACACAATATTGAAAACCTCATTAAGTGTTGAGGTTCATTTAAAGTTCATTTTACTACAACCTGAATCTGTGTCCTATGCCATTCAGAAATTCTTGGTTGTGGCTGTGCTCAGTCACAGAAAGTAGTTGCTTCACCTCCAGATCTGTATGAGCACAACCTTTACAAGAAAATGCATTCCTCTGAGAACATTCCCAATGTATTCGTGTACTGTTTGAGTTCTTCTTGGTGTATAACTAGCCTTCTGCACACAGTTTAGAACCACCTCTATTGTTCTTGATGATCTCCATAGTGGTTGAAGATAGACCGATTTTTCAGATCACTGAGAGAATAACCAATTTTTAAAAACACTACAAAGCTCACAACAGTATATTCCCAAAGACAGCGGCTGAAGTGGAACTGATGCCTCATTAGATCTAGCAGCCTTATATACACATACCTGACTTGCCCTCCCCAGTAATCCCAGACTGGTGACCTGACACAGTCAGGTCATTTTTGGAGTTTTCTTCTAATTTTAATGGTATTAAAGTCCAAAAACAGAAAAAAATATAACTGAGGGGGTTTTGTCCGGACCCCAGTATTTGGTATGTGAGCCCTTTGTTTTATATAGAGCATGACAACAGGTTTTTATGATACAGGTTATCAGTGTGTGATTGTGGATTCTAAATACCTTGTATGACTTTTTCAGTAGCTACGTAACCCATATAGCCTCAGTGATGTTTGTATCAGGACTGTGCAAGTCAGGGCATCTTTGTGAGAGGTCCATGAACCACTTTACATTCCAGTTTTTTTTTTTTTTTTTAAATTTTACCACATTGGCTGTATTCTTGGGGTCATTTTCATGTTGGGAGATGAATCTCTGCTTAATAAGATGTCTCCCTGAGGGAATGACATGATGGATGAGAACTTGCCTGTACTTGTCAGCAGTCAGTATGCTTTCGATTTTATGCAAATCTTCAGCACCATTGGCTGATGTGCAGACCTACACTTGTATTGATTTACCCCCATGCTTTACTGTAGTTGTTGTGCATTGACTGTTATACCCCCTGGTCTTCCTTCAAACAAACTGTTGTTGATTATTGCCAAACAGTTCAAACTTGGTTTCATCTATAAATACCACCACCTTCCAGGTTTGGTCATCCCATTGTTTCGTTTACGCTGCCTAATTCAGCCTTGCCATTTGGTTGTCTTTCCTCAGCAAAGGTTTTCGTAAAATTACACATTCGCTAAGACCACTTCATGCTAATGTGTAGTACCTTACTGTTCTTCAAGAAATGTTAACACCTGTACTTGTAGCTAGGTCATTCATAAGAAGATCTTTACTGACTTGTTGTCTATCATGTAGAGAATATACCCAGAGGTATGTAAAATCACTTTTGGAGAGCTTGAGCTTCTTTCTTGATCATGTTTATTGTCAACAGTACCAGTTTTGTGCTATCCTTCTCAAAGTCTTGTTTATAGTTTCTTCTGAAACATGAAGTTGGGCTGCGATCTGCCACATGGAGTAGTCTTCATTAACTATGACTGATTTTTATGCACTTGTCACAATATTCCTTTCCTAGGAACAGTAATATTCACCACACAGTGATAATCATTGCTTATACTTTTATAGTCCATCTTCTGGTGTGGCACTTTCAGATTACTTGCATGGCAGCCCACTGCACATGACTGTGCAATGGAGCATTTCATTTTTACACAGATGTATTCTATACTAGCTTTTTCTTTGTTTCTATAATTTCAATACTAGCTATCTTTTGATATTTGAAAGAGATTCAATTAGCTGATTTTAAAAAAAAATCCCATACCTATTAACTGTTGTGTTATATATTAGTCCAAGTTTCAGGATTAGGGGCAAACAAAAAAGCAGAGCTGTTTGATGATAGTCAAAATTTACTGTCCTGATATTAGTCATGGAAGGTGTATATACAGTGTACCCTTGTTCCTAATCTTTCAAATAATCAACAAAGATGGTAATAATGGAATGTTTTTGGATCACATGGAATCTTTTATCTAGATCAAAACTTAAGCTAAGAGAGGAATTACAGCAGTTTTACAAATCCAAAATCTCCCCCACCACCACCTTTGCTTTCTTTTCAGATTTTGTTATTGTTTATTTTTAGCCCTTTTTTCTTTCATTCTACATACCTTGGCCAAGTTGTTGTTGTGGATAGCCTCCATTCTCTACATCATTAGTGCTTAATCTTTTCAGCATTCACAACCTGACGAATCATTGCCAAAGTTTTGTGTTCCAGATTTAGTCTGAGCTGGTCAGGGACAGCTGTGGACTATTCAAAAACTCTGTATCCTAATTTGCAGCAGGAATTCTGTTAATAGCAAATTTTTGCACATTTCCCAATATTTGTCAGCAGACAAAAGAAGAATGAAAGGATCGTTATCTATAACCGTCTGTTGACGGAAATGAGTTCTATGCACCTTTATATTTTATAATCTTCTAAAACAGTAATAATTTTCTTTTGCAGTTATCAAGCCAACCAGTCATTCAGTGTGCCATCGGTGGTAGCTGCATTGTATTAGAAACTTGTAAAATAGTATTTTGTTTATAAGACTTTTTAAAAAAAAATTCATGTAACTTGTTTTCCTGTTTGTTTTCTAGGAGTGGGAGAGGATAATTGTCATAAAAAGTAGACTAAGTATAAACCATAGTATTCTAGACATTCCTCTGTGACAAAGTTACTATTCATGCAGCTAACTTGGAGTGGGGGGGGCTCAAAATTATAAATTTGCTAAGATTCAGCTCAGTCACATAAGAAAATGCGTGTAGAAAGATAATAGTGAATGAGAGAAATAAGTTATCAGCAAATTTAGTTCATAGGGACAGGGTTAATCAGTTTGAGCATTTCATTGATGACCATTTCATTTATTTAGAATAATTTTGTGATATACAATTATTTTTCAAGTTAATACTTAATTATATAAAATAAATATATCTTTAATGTTAGTTTGATACACATTAACAGTAAAAAAACAACAATAAATTGGTAATTAACTTATTATAAAACACCCAGTTAAAAGTTTGTTTTGTTTGCTGTTATTGTGATGAGGGCAGCACGGCTTATTTAAAGATACAAGCAGGTTATCAGTGCGATTCAAACTGATTGTCACTGTTGCTGTCAACTGCTAGACAGATATTCCATTTATTTGCACCGCTGCTACTAACCATTTTCCTTTAACCAGATATCAAGCTGTGCTGAAACTATAGCATCTATATTTATGGCCTCCAGTAGTATTGAAGGAGGTAATTGGTAGATTTTTCTTCTTCTTCTTCTTATTTTTTTTTGTTTACTTGGTCAAAACTATTCCCTTAAACGTCTACAATAGTTTTGAAAATAAAAAGAGAGCAAATGCGAAATTTTATTCTGAAAAATGTTTTAAAAACTTTTACTTAGAAATTCAAGTTGATACCGTGATTAAATACTGAAATTTATCTTTGAACAGGCACTATAACTAAGCATAGTTTTGTAATAATTTTCAATTGTTTAAAATGTAATGGGAATTTTGTTAGATTAGAACCTTAAATGCTTTTCAAGAAAAGTGCAGATGATGCCAGAGTTCTCCTGACAAGAAGATTACAACCAACTTTTGTCTCGTAGTGTAGCCTTCCATTCGTAGTTTACGCAGTGGCAGGCTGGGCTCCAACATCAGTACTTCTTAAAGAGCTAGAAACCAGAGGTTGGTAGTCTTCAAAATACTTATCCAAAAATAATTATTTGTAACATACATTTGTGTATTTATTTAGTAATTAGTAATTCTAGTATTAAAAGTAGATCAGGAAAGCAGTACTGTGCACAGAGGAAGACATGCTCTCCTCCAATACACTTTTTTTTACAAAGTTGCTGATTGCCCTTTGAGAGATGTTTTACTTTGGTGATTTTCTCTACTCAACACTGTCTGTTATTAAGTAATCTATCTAAATAAACATTTTCTTTTGTTTTAAAGTTTTAGTTTGCATTACTATTAAAATAAATATTTCTTTAGATTCCTATTTTTTGATTTAAAAGTCACTAAAGCATGAATAACAAAAGTCCATGTGGTTCTGCTACTTTTGAGTGGGTGGACTTCAGGTTTGCTTAGCTACTCCTCAATAAGACTGGAAAGGATCTGTGTATTTAATCTTTCTAACAAATGGGAAAGATAAAAGAAACTTTATTTTGAAGCAAACACTGTGAGCAACAGGCAAAATTATATTTATTTTGTTGCCCTTTAACAGGTCAGTGGAATTCTGCAGTCTTTCTTTTGTTAAATTAATACACATTTTAAAATGTTTGGAAGAAGGATTAATAACTGGAACTTAAGTGCTAGCAAAATTACTTTAGTTTTAAATACTTTTCCTTTTAGCTATTTTCTGGGACTTTGGAGAAAAAGAAAAAGGAACTTTGTACAAATATCTAGATAGATTTATACAAAATAAAATAATAAAGAAGCAGAGATATTGTTTTCCTTGCTGTATATTATAATGAACAAAATTTTCATCAAATAAAGAATATGCATAATTGACTCAAGTTCTTTTTAAACAACATTTTAAAGCTAGTGAAAAGAAATAGATTATAATAAACAATACTAACAAAAGAGACTTAGTATTATTTTAGGGCATTTACTTTTTATGAGATGTTAATGCTTGAGTCTACTCTAATGTTTTTCAAGTTTTATTTACCTGTTTTTGGCCAGTTTGAAGTTGGTAGACTTTAAATCTAAAAGCTTATCTTTTCCATTATATAGAAGAATGAGTTCAATCAGGCTTTGACATGACGGGTGAGGGATTTCATAGCTTGTATGAAAATAAGCAAGTTGGCTGACCAATAAATGTTAATTTTTTGTTGTTTTTTTTTACATTAATTTTGCAAAAGAATGGTGAATTAAATATGAGCATAAATTTTCAAATGGTAAAAGTATAATTAAAGTAATATTTGAATTTGTGTAGAAGTTGCTGATTTTTGTAATGTAAGCACTCATAGTGAGAGAATTGGAGAGGGGTGCCTACTATCAAATTGTATCTTCTGAGCCTTGGCAGACATTTTTTGTTGATTTTTTAGAAGAGGAAGTATTAATATCTATTGTCCTCTATAATTGTAGATCCTTGAACTCTTGAAGATAATAAAGGGAAAGGAAAAATGTAAATTGGATGAGAAATAAATACACACAAACAGAATGAGAAGATGCTGCATTTATATATATTTTTTTAAAGTACATGCCACCATTATTTTTGTCTCCCTAGTCATTAACTTCTTCATTCAGGTGACATGAGCTACTTGGAACAATGAGGGAAAATCATGGTGTACGTATATGCATTCTATCATTAGAACTTACACATGACTTGTATGGCAGTGCCTAAATGACAGGCATCTATTAATAAATCTGAGCATTAGACAATCCACAGGTGGCAGGTGGGTTGCATTGCATTGCCTGGAGTGCAGTTATTATCTTGCGTACCTGATCAATGAAAGGAAATAATGTGTCATTTTCAGCCTTTCTTCTTTTTTTTTGTAATGATTACTAAACATAGTAGAAAATTGCTGTGTATCTTCTGAATATCAGCTGATGTTGCTTTTTCAATGCAATGTACCTGGAAGGAAACTCTAATAAGTAATTATAGTAATTGAGACATACTATGCTTGTAATAAATGTTCGCAAAGCACTTACAAATGCCAGAATGATGAAATAACAACTCTCATATGGCATCTTTGCTACATTATTTACAGTTATGTACTGGTTTTAATTTGCTGCCCATGCTTCAGTAAATGCCCATTTGTCTGCATCCATAAGTATCTTCAGTAAATGCCTACCTCTAAGAAATGTTTTGGCACACGAATATTGTCTGTTAAATAACTAACTTTGTAAGCATGGTGGCTTCTGATCATTGCCTTGATGTATCTTTTGTTATGGTTGTTGAGAAACATCTCAGAAGTTAACTGGAAGTTGGAATTACTATCTAAGTAATACTTCTAAATTAATTTCATCATTCTGGAGAAAGTAGACAATGTGAAGATGGGGTTTATTTTAGAATTTGAGTCTTGAAGGATTCATTGGAGACGCTGGATAGGTTTTGCATTTTTAATCCACCAAATTTTTCCTTGGAGATTGTCTTACAATAAGTTTACTAGTAATAGAAAATGATTTTCCATAATTTGTTTGTTTTGGGGGGATTTTTAAATGGGTTTAAGCAAATTAATAGAGAAATGAACGATATTATAATAGTACTTTGTCATATGGTATTTCTGTGTATATCTATCTACATATGTAGGTAATTAAAAATTTTACAGTAAATACCAAGATATAAAAACTTAATGTAAACTAAATGTTAAAAAGAATCTAATGCAAAAGGCTCGACATTTAGACTATATCTTTCTATTAATAAGCAAAGTAAAGTGTAAAAACAGTGATGACTTTAGTGTTTCTTTGATTTTTACTTTTGAATTGGTAAAATTACTATTTCTCAATCCTAATTGGATATATGTTGTGTGGTGTGGAGATTATTATGAGAAAGATCTTGTTGGTGTGTGTGTTTTCTGACAATGCATCCAGCTATTTTGATCAATGAAAACATTTTCATAGTGGTTAAATGCTTGGAGAAAAAGTATGCTAGACAAACTGAGTTTTAATGCTGAATTACCCCAAGGTGAAAACTTTTTAAGCTTCATGTTAGCATGAGGGAAACAAGTTCACACTATTACAGATAAAATTCTATGGTAAAACAATGAATTTATTTCCTTTCAGAATAGTTACCTAGACAAAGCAGAGACAGCCTTGTGCAGAGATCTCTATATGAAGTCACCAGAGTAGCCTCTTATTCTCCAGAAGAACTATTTAAAGGGTTACACTCATATCTTGAATAGAAGTAACTTAAAAAAAAAAACAAAAGAACAAACATTGATGTGCCAAAGCACACTGACTGCTATTGTAATGAAGATATCTATTAGACTGTTTAGATTTCCTATAAACAGAAAAGAATTCAGCATGGCAACAAGCTTCTTGGAAGCAATGACATTTAAACAGTTTTTGAAAAATATGTTGACATGTTCTTGTTCTAAAGTAAACAGTCAGGAATTTCCATAAAAAGTTAAAATTGTTTCTCTTTGGAATTCTTAAAAATAACAAACAGTCCCAATTGTTTTTGTTTTTCCTTTTTGTGTAGAATTTATATGTTGCTTGTTTCAGAAATTAAATAAGGGATTTTAAATTATTACAAAGTTCCACTTGACAAAGTATATCTCTTAGTATTTGATAATGTATCTGCCACAAAGAGAAAGTTGACTGATATGCATTTATTGTGAAAAGTAAAATTATGGGAAAAAAAAAGACAAATTGAACAAAAATAAACACTAGCCAGCAATCATGACTTTTCATTTTGGAGATTTTACATTAAAACTTTTTTTGATTCAGACCATAATGCATGAGTTAGGTCAGTGAGAGAGAACTGTGCCAGTATTGACAAAATTTCTCATCATTAGTCTTGGCTGAAATAACACTCGGTGGGAGGCTAGGTCCTTTCATCATGCTGAATTATTTTTAGGGGAAGTTATAGTTTGATGGTATAAGTTTTTGCTTGCAACATTATAAAAATACCTTTGGTTCAGAATTTTAAAAGAAAAGAGAAGATAGAAAATAACTGAAGCCCTTTAGAAGTGGGCTGTTTGCAAAGTGATTGTTATATTTTAATGTGTACAAAGATATATTGGAATCTAGGAATATGTGGAACCTGAAAGCATTGACTTTTTCATTTCGGTTTACAAATGGAATGCATAATATTAAATTTAAAATGTTGAAAATTAGATAAATGAATTGTAATTGAGTAACACGATGATTTTGTTAATAGACTTTGTTATTCACATTTATTTACTTTATGAAAATTTGGAATTTTTTCAAAATAGATTAGAATATATTTCTTTCTGAATCCTCAAACACATTGAAATGTTTTTAGGATATTTAGTGTCTTGTGCTTTTTAAGTAAATTTGTCTTAAGTTTTTGTAGAAGAATTAAGTTATACCATTATAGAAAAGAAGAACAACTGACTATTTTCCAAACCATTAAGTTTTATAAATTGAAATTTGAGAAAGAAAAAAGTCCAAAAAGTATTCAAATGTATTGGAATTTTCTAACAACACAAGAGGTTTGTGACAATGTTGAGTTATCACAAATCTCTACAGGTTAATATTTTACAGAAAATTTAATTTAATGTTACACTTGAAGGCCTTTTTAAAGTGTATTGATTAATTTACAATCTATTGGAATTAATAATTGATTTCAGCATGATGTGCTTGTTACAAGGCTAGCCCATATTAAAATTCCTGTGGACAAGTGGTAATAATGGCTTATTCAACAGGGCCTGTTTGAGTACTTTAGATATTCAATTTAGATTTGATGACCATATAGTAAATCTAAATCTTGTCATGGCTGCCATCTTGTTTAACCCACTCTGTCAGGTCACCATATTTTGTTGTTTCTAATCTATGGAAAATGACCAGAGGAGATCTCATTAATGTGTCTAGGATTATACTCGTTTTGCTGATCAGATCTGTTGAAGACGATCTGTTTTACTTTGTTTTATTGTTTTCTTAAAGTTAAACTTAAGAATAAAATGAGAATTTATAAAGTTTAGTTGTTTTTAATGATGATGAAGATGAGTGCACTAACTGTTATGGTTGTATTAAGACAAAGATAAGGTTCTTAATTTTTAAAGAAAAGTTTGATTATTTTAAGAGTAGGAGAAAATTATTTCTTAGTTTTTGTTGTTTTTTTTTTAAAAAACGCAGAAATAATATAGGAAATAAAATATTAACGTCTTCATAGCACTTAAAGTTAAACTGGAAACCACAGAACAGAGAGATCTTTTTGCTTCCTGATGGACAAAACTGGTTTTGAGTTCATAAAATAAGAGAAATATTTTGAAAAACTTTTTATGAATGTTTGAATATAATTTTTATTTTTTAATTTCTTTCATCTTGCTAACCCCTCTAGCATAAAGAAAGAAGCCGTGTGTGTGTGTGGAAAAATAAGCTGCAGCATTATTTCATTAAAATATTATGATGATAATCTGTTTATATGTAAAGAAGGATTTATTTATATTCTGGAGGAAAAAATACGAAATTATAATTTTAGAATGCACCACTTTTTTACTATTTATTTTTTTAAAAGATATCAGGAACCAATAAATCGTTTTCTTATATTTTTTTTTACTAGTTTGTATTTGTTTAGTTCTAAAAATGACCATATACATTATTTGAAATTAATTATTGAAACAAAGGATATGCATTATAGTAAAAAAAATGTACAAAAAACAATGAATTTGTTGTATGGTGCATTAATACTTAGCATATGATCCCTTTGCTTTATGTAGAACCATGACACCTTGTTTTATGCTCCCACACAGGTCATCGATGCATTGTTGTTGAAAGTTCTAAATATCTTGTCGCACTTTCCACAATTCATCCAAGGTGTTTGGTTGCCATTAGACTTTCCTTCCTTCTCAATGGTCATATAACCCCCCATATAGCCTTAATGATGTTCATATGAAGACTTTGTGCAAGCAAAGGCTTTTGTGTGTGTTTTATCAGCTTTACATTTAAGATAGGTTTTCACTACAATGACTGTATGCTTAGGGGTCATTGTCATGTTAAGAATCCTTGCTCAATAAGATATCTTCCTGAGGGAATGGCATGATGGATGAGAACCTGTTGGCAATCAGTATACTTTAATTTTATGAAAATCTTTGACACTCTCGGCTGATGTGCATCCCCACAGTTGTATTGATCTACCCCCATTCTCCAGTTTAGATGTTGTACATACTCTGATCCACCTTCCAACAAACTGCTGTTAATTATTGCCCACCTGTTTCCAGGTTTGATCATCTCACTGTTTTATTTCTGCTGTCCATTTCAACCTTGCTGTTTGGCTGTTCTCCTTAGCAAAGGTTTTCAGCCAGCTACACATCTACTGAGACCACTTCATGCTGTGCACCTCCTTACTGTTTTGAACAAATGTTAACACCTGCACTTGCAGCTAGATCATTGCAAGATATTAACTGGTTCATTGTCTATCGTGTAGAGAGCATACCCTGAGGTGCTTAATATCACTTTTAGAGAGTTTGGACTTACTCTCTTAACCACATCTATTGTCGACAGTTTGTATATCCTCTTCCTAGTCATACATACATATCTTTGTGAAACATGAAATCAGGCATAGTGTAGTCCTCAAGAGTTTGATTTTATATGCTTATTATGTGATATTTACTTTCCAGGAGTCATAGTATTCACCACGATACATTGCTATCATTGCCTATTGTTTTCTAGTGCTTCTGCTGGTGTGGTACTTTAGAATTGCTTACATGATAACCATTCACAATGTACTATATAAACAAATGATTGTTCTTTGGAATATTTTATTTTTACACGTGAGATGTGTTTTTATCATGTATCACTTTCATTTTATACTAGATTTCTCTTTTGTTTTCATTGTGCATTTACAGTAATTCCACAATTAATTGCACATAAATTTAGTTTGGATTCAATATAATTTTGCTGTAAGGCTTCCAACATTTATTAAAGTTTTAGCAAATTTCTTTTTACACACACAATTCCGCTTCTAAGGTCCTTTAAGATGGCATTCTTATGATGTAGTTTTCTGATTTTTTGCTCCCAGTGGATTCACAATGTCACTGGATTAACACGAGTATGTCCATGACACACTAGGAAAGTATTTGGGCTGAGCAAGATGGGGAAGCAAATCTAATCAAAGCTGAATTTAAAATCTTGTATCCTGAATTTTTCGGAGTGGTTTGACATCACTATTTATAATTGCATTCCAATAAATGTACAACAATAGTGTTATTATCTAATTTAGAATTTACATTTGTTTTTATGTCCAAAACATCTGAACAACCTTAGAATCTTGCTCCCATACATGGCATGACCAGATTATTTTATGCCTGTATAAACAAGAGGTTCTACCCATGTAAAGATGGTTGACATGGTAAGTGTACCAGTGTTCAAAGGTCATGGTATAGGTTTAGCTAAGCTAATAATTTGAAAGAAATTTATATTTATTCTTAGCAACTTTGTTTAGTGGCCATGTTTATACACCAATCTGATAGCAACAAAAACAGTAAGGCCTGACTTTCCAGTTTGTAACTTTCCCTGACATCACAAGTTATGCACCTTCATTATTGTTTGAGTTAATCAAAATATTTATTTCTGGCATCCACATGTCATGTAATTTATGCATCACATTTTCTGACATTTATTAGTTTGTGCACATTTAAAAAAGGAGCAAATAAAGTTTTTGACTATAAAATAGATTTTAAAAATCTATGCACACATTTTAATAGTTTTCAGTAACTCTGAACTTTGAAAACTCCTTTATATATATATATAGTAACATCTTACTGACAAGAGTACTGTTGGGGTTATTAGTTGTTGAGCCTTTAATTTTTATTTTGTTGGGGGAGGAGCAAAAATACTAATCAGTTGGATTTCTTTTTGTTTTTTTTCTGTGCAAACTTATTTCTTAATAATAATAATACCAGAAAAAAGAAATTCCTTTGGTGAGATGAATAGCTATTTTGATTTTCTTGTTCTTTATTGATTTCTGCTACTACCACCTGTTATTTGCTATGGTGGATATACTTGTGACAAAAATACACTTATTACTGGCGATGTCTACCCCATGTCTCAGTAACACCCAGAGTCTGTTATGGGGGAAGATTTTGATTGGTCACATTTCTTAGAAAACTGCCCTTATTAATTTGCTGGCAATTCAATACTCTGCTGAAGCCTAACGGATGTATTGGATCAGCTGTACCATATTTTAAGAGAATGATTCGAGAAATAGGTACCGCAGTTATCTGACTATAATATGTTTGTACTGAATGTTTATGCATGATAAGCATGGCACATTGGCAGATTTTAACTTGCTCTTGTAAAATATAAAGTCCATTTTAGAAATGGGAAATTATCCTACAGTCTCGTTAGAATTTTTAATTTGAAAGAACAAAAAAAACTAGGTGTTTATGCATGGATAAGAAGATGAAGCTTAGCATATTTGAAGGTTTCAGGATATTAGACTATAAGCAAAACAAAGCTTTTGCTTTGTATTTGTCAATATAAAAAAAGATTTTTAAAAATTGTCAGATTAGCTTTCAAAATTATTCTTTAAATATGTGATATTTAGTATGGAAATGGTAGATTGTCAAGGCGAAGGGTCTGCATTTGATTCTCAGTCAGGGTTGACTATTTTGGCAAACCTACCCAGCATGGTTCCTGCTCTCATCTAAAAATGAAGAGTTATAGTAGTGGATGGTTGCCGCACTATGTTTCTTCACCTGTATTGTATCCATTTTCTCTGTGATAAAGACACAACAACATATGGCAAAAGAGAGAAATATGCATAAGGTTTTTTTTACATTTCTTGACGTTTTGAATTTAATTCCTTGCCATTTTATCTCATGTTTATAGTAAGTAACTGTGCTTCTGTTTCTCAGCATAGCATCTCCCCTTCTACATTAAGAAACATATTGACAAGTATCTTTGTTGCTGCTTATTAAATAGATGTTATCATTTTCTGGAAATTTAATTAAAACTAATTTTATTTTTTTGACTAATGCTTTTGGTTTTGAGGGAGTAGATTATGTTCACCAGACATCTGAATAAATGCCCAAGTCGGAATTCCTGGAAAATCACAATAAAAAATTAAGTATAGATCTAATGTAATTTCGTGAATCAGTGAGTTACTACCAAAGAGGAATTAGAACTATTTACTGATAGATTTAATGAAATTTTTGTAAATTCTAGATATAAATAGAAAGAAAATGTTTAAAACAAATTTGCAATTTTTCTAAATGTGAATGGACAATATGATGGCTTTGTTTTCAAGACATCAGTTTTTGTTGGCACAGACTCTACTTGTTGTTAGGGTTAGGAATACATTTTATTGAAATTTTTATAACATGATCTCCTGAAAATGAAACCTTTTGTTTTCTTCTTTTAACCTTAAAAAAAAAAAAAAAAATTTTTGCTTTTTCTAGATCTCATGAAGAAAGTTTTTATAAAACCTCATTTGATAGCCTAAGGAAGAATTTTTAATGTATATTTGGTGACACCTGTAATGAAATTTCATTTGGAGGCTTACAAAGAAATTTGCAAATATCAGTGTTGAGCTTTAAATAAATGAACTCAAATGTTCTTTGTATTAGTACCAAAATTCCTTTAGAGTAAATGTTGTAATAATTTGTTTAACCCTTTTCTCTTAGTTTTCTTGCATTTCTCTGAGCACACCATTTTATAGTGAGTTGTTGTTGTTAGTAGTATTGCATACACAATGTTAAATGATAGGCAAGAAGTTTGAGAAAGGATGAACAAAGGCTTGTCACATCCACTTCTTAAAAACCTGGTGTGGCTGACATTGGTAACAAACAGCTAAAGTTTGCCAGAGATAAAAAAGATTGAAAACATTGCATAAATTGCCATTAAAAGATTTAAAAACAAAAAAAAAAGGAATTAAGAACTGTGGCTTAATGGGGTCTTTCTCTATAGTATATACATTTTGTAAATCTGTTATGATTTATTAATGAATAATGAAATTGTTACAATAATTAACATTTGTTTTTTTTTTTTTAATCTAATACAGTTAACCCCTGCATAATCGCGGTTTAGCATTCATGACCCCAGTTATTTGCGAAATTTTCCTTAGAACCTAATTAATAATTGTTCGTGGAAACCACCGGATATTCGCGGAATCACAAATATCTTCCACGATATTTTTATGGCTTTTTTCGTGGCAATATATATATATTTCACGCTTTTTAACGCTAAATTATTAATAACAATATAATTTACTAATTTTGTAATATAAATACTAACGTAAATTCAGCAAAATATCAATATAAAATAAACGCTATTGGCTGGAGGTTTGAAAGTAGCCAATCCAAGAGCGTTATTCATTTCTCCTTGCTGCTGATTGGCTGCTGCCCACGAGGCGCTGTCTCAGGCAGATGCAGCCCCGCACCATCCCAGTTTACTGCGTGTAGCTATCTCGAGTGTTGTATTTTTTATTAAATTATTATTATATATTTACTTATATATTTTTTATTATATTTTGACGTTTATAGGCATTTTTATGGACCACATCCAATATTCACGGTTACAACTGTATTTACATATTTTTTGTAAGTATTTTTAGAAGTTCCACCAAAGCAGTTTCTAATGAGTTGTTATTGGTTACAGTCAAAGTGAATGAAATATTTAGAGGCCTGTAGTTTTCAGCATATATTTACCTGGTTATTTCAGTTGGTAAAGGGTTAATGAAATAATTATTTTTATTGTGGTTACTTTTATATAGCAATAATAAATAATAAAAGGAATGAAGTCTTTAGAGTAGCATTTAAGATGCTTGACAATATACTGTTAGCATGCATAAGAAATTATTATGCAACTCACAAAAGAAAAAAGAAAAATTGGTTTGTTTTTGTCTATGGTCTAAATTTATGGATTACATTTGAAACACGCTTCAGAATGCAATATTTAGTCAGTGCAGTGTAGCCATCAGCTTGCTCTGTTACTCTGTCGAGCACCAGCATTGTACAACTGCAGTAAGCACATCATCCCTTGGTGACAGTTTTCAAGTGGAAACATAAATACAGAAAATTCTTTTCTGGAATCTTCTTTTGTTTTTTTTTGTACAGGTACAGGCTTTAATGTTCTTACTTTTTAATTTATATATTTAAAAATCAAAAAAAAAATTTTTTTGAAATTATTTATCATGACAGATTCTGTTATTTAATTTCATTTTGAAATCATTATATATATATACTGGCAGCCAGCCACACACGTGGACTGACTTATAAAATAATTTATCAAGAATAAAATATATTTCAGTTAAGAGTTTTGCATAACAAAAGTTGGAAAATAAATTTTTTCCATACATTGTTTTCTTAATAGTCATACAAATATTCACACAACTATATGCACTTATAAATTAATTTATGAATGAAATGAGATGTCATTAGTGGATCTTCGTTTTACCTTTGTATATTTGTGTAGGGTGCTTTGGAAAAAAGAAATTTTTTAATCCACTAAAGATTTTAAAATACTTCCTTAATAATCATAGATATTAACTAAGCATTAATACACAATTATAGAGAAATATACTGTGCTCAAATATTAATTTGACTTGTATTTTGTTGTGATCGCAGAATCCAGCCTGAGTCCATTACTCAGTACTGTGCACACAAGAGGACTGGAATTTAGATGTTTGAGATTTGCCAGAAAACTAGTTTTCATTGTTGGTACAGAAGATGGTACAAAATGGAAATGGAACAATAAAAAAAAAAATACATTTTCTCCAGGGTTGAGGGGAGACAATGCTGAAAGTTATTTCTTTATCACATGGTTAATTAACCACGAAAAAGAAACAAATGTAAACAAAAAAGAGAAAACTGATGAAGTGTGACAAAAATTTATTGTGGCCACTCTGCTTTAGCAGCAGCCTCCAGGTGCAGGAGAAATGGGACTTACTACTTAAAAGAGCAAGTCTGCTGATATCTCTTGCTTGAGATACAATCGTTAAATTATGGACCATACATTTGTACATTCCATATAATTCTAGAGCCAGAAATGAGCAGGCATACAGTCAAATGTGAGATCATTATATTTGATTATTTCAGTGATAGCTGTTTAAAAACCTTTGGTCATTGGTCAGGTTGATATGAAGTGATGCTTCATTTTGAATGAATGTTCTTTCTTGTGCTGCATTTACTCAAGCAAGGATAAGAATGACAAAACCACAACAGCTTTGGCTTTATTGTATCATCGTGTTTCCTATGGCTTAAACTCATATCTAGCATCAACTTAGGCAGGGTCAATCACAGTGTGGCTGGCTGTGACCTTATAGCAACACTGTGATGGGTTTTTTTATAATTAAAATAAATTTGACTAAATTAATAAAATTATTTCTAGTATGTACAAGGTCTATCCAAAAATAAACCGAACTTTTTAAAAAACCAAATTTATTGCTTTACTTACAATTTAACCAGACTTGTTTCCTTCAAAATAGTTCCCTCCACTGTTGATGTACTGCTTCCCAACGTTTTTTTCCAGTTTTTGGAACACGTCCTGGAACACGTTTTCAGGGATAGTGTGCAGTTCTTGTAGCAAATTTTCTTCAATCTCTTCTATCGTTTGAAATCGGTGACCTTTCGGGGTGGATTTCAACTTTGGGAACAAAGGAAAGTCTGCAGGGGCCAAATCCAGAAAGTAGGGCAGCTGGGGGATGAGAGTTGTCTCGTACTCTGCCAAAAAGTCACGGACAAGGAGTGATGCATGAGCAGATGTGTTGTCATGATGCAGCATCCAGGTTTTGTTTTTCCATGCCTCATGCCTCCTCCTTCGCACTTCCTCTCTCAACTGCCTCAGGACATCCAAGTGAAACTCTTTATTGATCATCTGACCACATGGAAGAAACTCATGATGAACGATGCCCTTCCAATCAAAAAAGACGATCAACATCACCTTCACATTTGAGCAACTCTGACGTGCTTTTTTTGGTCGTGGCAACGATGATCCAACCACTGCGACAACTGCCCTATTGTCTTGGCATCGTAACCGTACACGCACATTTCATCATCTGTTATGACACTTTTCAGAAAGCTTTTATCAGCATCCGAACGATCAAAGAGCTCCTGACTGACTGTGACTCGGTTTTCTTTTTGTTCATTTATCAGCAGACGTGGCACAAATTTTGCAGCTACACTATGCATGTTCTTCTTTTAAAATCATGTGGCATGAACTTTTACAGATGACTACTTCTTCGGAAACTTCGCAGACAGTCAGGCGATGATCTCGACAGATCACAGCACGCACTTTCTCAATGTGATCATCATCTGTTGTTGTGGAAAGTCGTCCAGATTTGTGATTGTCTTCAATGGATGTTCTTCCCAATTTGAAACGCTGGTACCACTCCTGACATTGCGTACGGCTCAAACAATCCTCCCCATAGGCCTGTTGCAACATGAGAAAAGTCTCCGTAAAAGTTTTTCCCAATTTGAAACAGAATTTCACACAAACACGTTGCTCTTAAATATCCTTCATTGTTCAACTTGTGACAAATCACCAAGTGCACTAAACATACATTCACTATAGTGCATGTAGTTCAATGACTAACTGACATTTCATGATGCGGCTATCATTACACTGAAGGTCAAGGTCACCAATACACAGCACTGATGTCACAAGCACAATGCACCGGCTGGTTGGCGCACCGTTTTTGAAGTTCAGTTTCTTTTTGGACAGACCTCGTATGTGTGTTTAAAATAAAATTAAATATTTATTTTGCATAAGTATATGGAACCTCTTGGAAAGACTAATTGTAGGCTAAGTTTCTCAAAGTTTAGGGTACTGTGCATGCAAAGACAAGAACATTTATAAAAATGCAAGCTTTAACAAGAAAAGTGATAAAACAAGCTAAGCTTAAAGTGAAAAGTCTTTCAGTTTTATGTACCATGTTGCTTTTTAGAATTTTTTCTATTAATATATGTAGATTCTGTTCTCCCAAATTTAGTTTTAATTTAACAAGATGTAAATCTCACTAAATAATAAATAAGTTTATATTAATTTATTTTACTTATTTGTTTATTTTTAAATAGATGGAACAAGTTTTGCAATGCAGTACATTACAGTCATTTAATAAAATTGCCTGCATGTGGAAGATTCTCTGTTAATTCTAGTTTCTTCTTAGGTGTGTCATGATGCAAAAATATAATCCAGAATGTGTATTTAAAAAGAAAAACAACAACAAATAAATCTGTGCAGATCACAAATTTTGAGTTTGATTGATGAGGAAGACACTGACTGAAGTCACATTGAGGCTTCCTGTGGATCATGGATTGCAGGCTAGGGCAGTGTGCTTTGTTTTTTCTGTACTGCTGGTGCCTTGCTCACCCACTGAACTTTGCATGTGCTTGCCCTGTGTGAGTAAAACACACTCCCCATGTTTCTTGAAATTGGTGTTAAAAATAAAATGTACAAGAGTGAAACTGCATATTCTGGATCCATACAAAGCAGGAAAAGGCATATTACAAAAAAAAAAAAAAAGGATAAAGGGCAGATAACTTTTGGTGAGTGCAGTGTTGTAGAAGTGTCTGGAATTTAAAAGATGTGGTTATTATGTGGGAATTGAAATTATTTCATTTAATAAATTTAGTCATTGAATACTGTTGTCTCAGTTGGAGTTTTAATGTTGTGCTCATTGAAAAGTTTATTTTATGATTTCTATTTTTGTTGTATAATAATAATAATAAACAAATAATTACACTGGTTTTGTTCAAATATCTGTATTTTATTCAATTAAATAAATATTTTAAATATATAAATGTTTGAAGGACCTTGCTGTTGGAGTTAACAACTGTAAATACTTATACTTTAGAACACTAGTCCACCTCTAAGATTTTTGTCAGACAGCTTTTGGTATAGGTAGTGTATGTATCAAATCATCATCATGCAAAGGATATTGTTATTTTAGAAAATGTTTGGATGATCAGTAATATGTGCAGTCTCAGCTATGAAGAGAGATTAAATGCTTTCAAGGTGACATGATGTATGTATAAGTACCAGTCATAAATGCAATAATTTTCTAATATTAAATGCAAGGGTTTGTTTTTAAATTTTGATATATGCCAGTAATTATAATTTACCCAAACCCATAAGGAATGCTCTAGAGACCAGTTATATGTGAGAAATAAAAATTTGAAAATTAATTGAATGATAGCTTTAATACAAATGAAAGGTAGATGTATGAAAGCAGATAATTTGTCTATTTTTACCAACAGACAGTTATGTTCAACAGCTTCACGATAAGAGGATTTAAAATTTAAAAAAAAAAAATTCTTAATACCGAACTCGCTTGTGCATTGCCCTCAATAACGCATGACTTTCCTCAACTCATGTGCATGGCTTCTCATTGAGTACTCAAGTCTTGAAAAGAAGGCATGATTGATTTTTTTTTTTTTTCCAAACCATTTCAACTATTGAATTAACGCCGCCTCTAATTCTTGAAGAATCTGAGGTGTTCTTCTATATAACAGGCAAATGATTTTTTTTTTTGTCTCAAACATACCTGGTAGCCGAACCGGAGTCTGTGTTTTTTGCCAAAGACACTGTGTGTGCATAAATACCAGATTTAGAATGGATATTTTCCTGTTGCACATTTTGCAGACCAGGGTGGTCTCTATAAAACTAGTACAGCGTGGTTAACATTAATGGTATCATAATACACCATAGCTTTGATACCTACTAAGAACAGTCACATAATGGTATGGTAGCTGAAACCACCCTAGATCATACCACTACCACTACTACATCTGTTAGTATGCAAAAGTTGCAATTTGTGTGCCCATGATGTTACCCAAAGCACTTCTTTGCCATTGTAAATGATGTCATTTTAATGTTCTGCCTACTGTATACACTGCTGGCATTGAATTTGCATCAAACTAGGAATAAGCAGTAATGTCTTGCACTAAGCCAGCTTCACTTAATTTCTGCTAAGTAGGTGCTGTTAATCCACACCATACTCCTACATTTGCTTGTGTTATTATTTGAAAACAGTTTTATTGATGACGTAACTGGATGTGGCAATCTTGTGCAGTAGTACAGCAATCCCTTGTCATTTGTGGGTTCACAATTTGTAGTTTCCGGTATTTGCAGCACGCAACACTCCATATTCCTGGCCACATTAGGGTGCAAAATCTAGTCTGTACCGCAGTTTACAGCGGAGCATTAATCTTTGTTCAGCCACTATTATTGATACACTTTCATGCATAGTGTTTACTGTACAAAGCCTCTAAAATTATCGTACTTTGTCATTCTTAGCAGTTTATTTTTCCATTTATCTTACATATTATACACACTTGTTTATTGCATTATTAGATGGTTTTTATTATCGAAATTTGGTTATTTGTGTGTGTTGGGAACCTATCCTCATTTTTGTATTAGCCTTTAGTATTAGTATTTGCGGCAAGAACATCTCTCCCGCAAATGGTGAAGGATTACTGTAGTAGCATATGATACCTGAGTTTGGTTAGTCTCTGCAACTGTTCATTCAAATACGATATGCTTCACACACAGTGGTGATGTTCAGGCATTTCAAATTTGTGGTTATTGCTTAAGCTGGCTGGTAAACTTGTAACATCATAATGGTCCTTTAACATTGGTTAGCTCAAGTCAAGACTACCTCTAAAGATGATAAATTCTGTATGTTGTTTTTTAAAACAAACTTTTGACAGCATGATTGTCTGAGAAAAGATTGCGTTACACATGGTTAACATGATAGGTGTAGCATAGTGGATACGTGTAAGTTTGTACCATAGTGTGTGCAGAGTCTGCACAGCTGGTCTGGGTTTGATTCTCATAGGTACATTGTATTTGAAATAGTTTCTCATCTCTGTTTACCCTGATACATTTTAGTATAATGATAATAATGGGAGAACTGAGAGTAATACTCTGAAACATCAGCAAACCACTAAGCAAGTGTAATAATACTGAAAGCCTAAGGTTTAAGGTTTCTGTGCAATTAATTTTATGCGAGGTATGTTTGTTTTGTTGGGAATAATCCGAAAAATTAGCCAAAGTATCTTTGAAGGCAAACCATTTCTCTAAACACTACTATAACTGATCATTGGATCAAAATACTGAAGTGAGCCTCGTGTCCATACGCTTAGGATGTAAATCTTAAAATAATAATACTAAATTTGAGGGCCCAAAATAATATTTGGAGGAAATGAGTTCTCTCTCTCTCTTAACTATTCCCAATTTAATTAGAAGGTACAGGTTGAATTCCCTTATCTGAAATTCTGAAAATCAAAAAGCTCCAAATTCCAAAATATTTTTGGAGCACCTTCAGTGGAAAATTCCAGAATGTCTGGGAAGGTTCCTGGGTGATGCATGTGTCCTGACACGCTTGATGTATGCGCATTACTAGCTATCAAATGACGCCAGAATATCTATATTCCAAAAAATTTGAAACACGTTTGGCCCAATGATTTCCGGATAAGGGATTCTAAACCTGTAGTATACATTGAACTAGATCCTTAAACATAAGCAGTGATTTCAGATGTTTGTAAAAAATGTTTTTGGTAAATTTTATCATTAAAAATGATACATTTTAAACCTACAAATTGAATTTGAATGTTTCTTGTTTTAATAAATTCCTTATATTTTTGTATAGTGTTCTCTATCTTAAGATGCTTCTAACATAAAGAAGCTGCTGCACACATCTTGCATTGGAAATGGCATACCATTGAAGTATCTAGAATTTCCTCTTTTTTACATATATTTAAATTCATTTGACAGAAATACTTTGAAACTAGCAATTTTAAATTAAAGACTTTAATTTTTAATATTATGTTTCTGATTATATTTACTGAATTTGATGCTGATTTCTTTCTTGGTTATTTTTGTAAAGATTTTTGAGAGATACTTTATGCAAACCAACACATTTTTAAATTTTAAAACGAAAGAACAGAATTTCTAAGTTAGAAATATTTTCTTATATAGTTTTTGTTTAGAGAGTTAATTCTGTTGTGCATTTGACCCTATTTAGATTATGCTCAACTCTACAGTTTCTCCATGCAATGTATATATTTTGAAATATGTTGTTGATGACAGTATGATATAATTTTTTTTTGCTTTACCTTATTGGCCACTTGTGGTGGACTGGATGATATTTTCTTTGTACCCCAGAAGGTTGATTTGTAACTGTACTATCCATTATGGAATTTTAACATTATGTTTTTGGAACCCTCCCACCTCTCCTGTTTCTTTTACATTAATTTATTTATCAGGTTCTGTCATCTGAGCCTGAGAACCCTGGCTTTGTTGTTACGTTTACTGTAATAGCATCTCTCATAACTCAGTGGTTTTGCTCTAATTTGTTGTTGTTTTTAAGTCCGTGTATCATACAAAAAACGTAAAGATATATTGCTTAGATTCTTTGGTAGGATAACGATTAATAATCATAGCACCTGGAAATGTGAAATGTATTTGTATGCTAGCATCATTGTGGTAGAGTCAGCAATTTTTCTCATGTAGTTAGTAATTTGATTTGGTCTTTGCTACAAATTTACTGAGAGTAGATAAAACACTTGCTAATATTTTCCTTGATTCTTTTTTTATATAATTTTGATCCAATTTTTGCCTGTTTGTGCTAAAAGTGATTCTTTTTTCTCTAACCACTCCCTCTTTTCCAGATACTAATTAGATTATAATGTTCAGACCCACTGCTTTCATGTACAACTTCAGTGGATGTTACTTGTTTAATCATTTGGAAATTGACAAATTTAAGAAAGAAAGAAGATTAGATGGTAGCATGGGATAAGTAATTTTGAGATATTGGTGAGGTGGTGATCTTGTATGTGCTATTTATCCTTAATTTCTCGGCTTGTTAGCAATTGAAAATTAAAAAGCATTGGAAATTATGAAAATGAATTTGCAGATGGAAATACATTTAGATAAATATATTTTTAGTTACCTAGTTTTGGAAAGGGAAAAGCATTTCCATTTTCCATTGCAGTTTACTTTATTAAAAAGAGACTTCCCGCAACAAAGAAATGCTTCAAAATTATTCATTGTCTTTCATTAAAAATTGTATTTTCACATTTTATTATTCTGATAAATACAAATATGTGGATTTCTAGTCTTATTTAACTCATTTGATGTACAGATGCTGCACTTGAATTTTGACTTGAGGGCTTTTCTTTGTTTTATAATTTAATCCATAGATGCTTGAGAGATTTTGTAAGATTAAAGATTTATGGAAATGGAGACAGAATGCAGTTGTATGAGAAATTAAGTAAATTTTTTTGTTAGATTTGACAATGAAAAATTTACCTTGAAAAAATTGTGGCAATGCAGTTTAAATACAATGATTAATATTTCTTAACCTTAGAAAGAGGGTTTTTTGTCTTGTGTATGCACATGCATTCCTCCTTTTGTTGTATCCCTTAAAATGGACTTCGCTCTCTATAGGGTTTTCATTAGTTGTTTATGGTTGAAAATCTTAAGATATGGTTGTGACATTTTGCATCAAGCTTATAGAAAACTCATGCATGTCTCATGTGTGAGCTTAGAAGACCAAAGGGGACACATTTTAAATTAAACAGTTGGACGACTAGTAGCCCAGTGGTTAAGTATGTGGAATGCCAGGATTGAGGGGTCCAAGTTCAATACCCAGTCAGAATTGGCTTAGTTTGGCATACGTCCCTGGCATAGTTTCTTCTCAGGTTTTCTTCACTGGCCAGTCAAGTTGTGCGGGTTTCTTTCAGACATTCCAATTTCCTGTCACATCTAGTTCTAGTAGGGCTTTCCTGCTGAAGTTAGAAGTGCCAAGTGGTGAAGGTATACTTTCTGTTGACAACAGTGGCCCTATACTTCTGTCACTAGGGTTGTCTCCCTTGTAGACAATGTTAAGCAAAAAAAACAAAAAAACAATCACTTATGTTTTGCTTACATAAATTAGTTTTCATGTGCAAAATCACATTTTAGCCTAGTTTTGTTTTATTTTTTGTAATTTTAATAAATACTTTTTTCTATTCTTGATAAAATACCAAATTATTAAGCAGCACCACTAGTTTAATTTTTTAAACCTTTCCCTATTCTCATGTCAACCAACTTACACTGGCCTACAAAAACATTTTTCTTTAATAATGTGATACCAAGAAGAGAAATGGTGTGTAAAAATGTCATAAATTTGTACAATTAAAATGCAGTTGGAAAAGATCACTTAAAGATTCTGGTGCTATTGCAGCAGCACTTTAGCCCAGACATCTAAGTATCGCTACCATTTATAATTTAGTTTGAATGCTAAGGTTATGTCACAAGCTATCAAAAACTTTTAAGAAATAATTAATTAATTTTCAGATGAATGTTGTTTTATATATTTTACTTTTTTGGAGTGGAAGTAGTGATACCAATACTAAACCCAACGTACAGCTTTGATGTATGCAAAGATGTTTGTGTTCTTCACAGGTGGGCAGGCCACGCTCACACATTCCAAAAGTATCAAAATTTACAATTCTTGAGTTATTATAGAAACAACGCATTTAAAAATTTTTTTAGTTATGAAATATTTTAAGCCTCACTGTTTCTTGAAACTTATTTGATATTACGGTAATGAATGACATTGTTTATTGAAAGTAAAACATGCAAGCATTCTGTCATTTTAAATGCACATTTATTGCCATGCTAAAAATTTGTTTGTGTTCATGATTGTATATGATGTTTGATCTTTCTGAAAATACATATTTATAAAGAATTACAAATAAATTCAACTGCATGTGCATTTGTTTCTGGATACATCTGTTAATTATTAAATTTGTCATGTGATAACAGAAATAGCTGAACCAATTTAAACAAATTCCAGCTGGGTGTATTTTATAATGCTATGAAGAGAATCCTCAATAATAATAATAATAATAATATAATAATAATAATAATAATAATAATAATAATAAAGATGATGATGATGTTTTAAGTTTTACATTATTATTGTTATTATAAATAAAAGGCAAAGTTATCTTCTGGATCTGTTGCCATCACTGGAAAACTGAGATGAAATGTTTGGTTTGTGGGGAAGTTTCTTGTGGTTTGATTTCTCTCTTTGTGCCACTAATCTCAGGAAGTAGTAAAAAAATTGCCGTTTCAAAGTCCAGGAATAAAATTATATCAACAAAGCTGAGCAATTAGAACACTAAGGCTTTTATCTGATAATTACCAGAAAAACAAGCAAAAGACAAATAACAAATACAGCTTAATTACCATTGTTAACTACCAAATGAAGTTAGTAGATTTTAGTAGCAGCCAGATTATTTTTTTTTAAATTGTTAACTTTTTAAAACATTTTTTTTTGGGATTGGTTGATTTTTTTTTTCAACGTGGATGGGATTTTAATAGAATATCTTTGACAGATTTCATTTCACTTCTGAATATATCTAAGAGAAATTTATCCCTTATTTTTCATGAAATAATGTGAATGATTGAAAAGAAATTCTTTCGTGTGACTAAAAAACAAACAAACATGACATTCTATCTGATAATTGTGATTGTTGTGCCCTTTAAACTGTCATAACTGTCAGTTTTCCAAGGGTTTTTTCCTTTGTTTTTTTTTAATTGCCAAAAAAAAACAAAACCAATATTTTAAAAATAGCAAGCAGCCAGCTGAAAACAAAGTTCATTGCCATTGTATAAACTTCATTTGTAAGCCTTATCCATGTATCTTTATATACGGTTCTTGAATTTTCTCATTATTGCCACAAATGGAGGACAAGATTTGTGTCTGGAGGAAAAGCAAAGCAAATAAAGTGTTGGTTTTGCTTTTAAACTGTCCTCGCTTATTTCCTATTTTGTATGGTATTAAATAACTCTACATTTATTTTGATATTTTACTGCCAACTTTTGAAGTACAGACGGATAAATTATTCAGATCATACTATAATGACACATGAGCATCCTTAATTTAAAGGTCTTCACAGTCCAACAAATGAAACGGATGAGATGCACTTCAAATATAAATTTAATAGTAATTAGGTGCCAGGGTTATCTTGTTTTACATGCTCTTCTGGTCTCTGCCTAGGTTACGGAATGAGGGGGCCATGGGCTTACTTTGTGGACTGGTTGCATGTCCACTTCAACACATGGAAGACTAGGTGAAAGTATCCGCTGAATCCCAATTTTCAAATGTGGGAAACACTCTGTTTTTGTTGTTGTTTTATGGTGTGGGGTGAATAGTGATTTTTACATCAAAATGAAAGTGGTGCTAAAAGAAAGACAAAAATTGTAGGGGTGGAATGGGGAGTCTTTGGAGAAATTCTTTGCTGGTCTCTTCTAAGTAATGTGGTCATCTGACAAATTTTACCAGATGTAATCAAGGTGCAGGAATTCTTGAAGACGTTGAACAGCAAAAATTTCTAATGTGCAAATCTTATATTTCCTGTTGGACAGATTAAGCCTATTGCTGCTACAATGAACAAACAGAACAAAACAAATTACCTTCACCAAAGGTGGAGAATTTAAATTATAGATAAATGGAAGGAACTTGAAGGGATTACATTTTTAAATTACCCAGATTAAAAATTAATTTTTTAGGCATAATATATTTGGACTTTCTCTCTCTCTCTCTCTCTCTCTTCCCCTTTAAAAATATTTTAATTGAAAAATCCATACTACAAAACTCATAGCATTCTTGGTGTATTTTTTTTTAAATTCTTAAATGATGAGTATATCATCCTATAAAATCAATTTTAGCTACAGTTTTCATAAACTAGATCTTCAACAAACAAAAGAATTACAAATGAAAACGAGCCAAAGATATATGAACAATAAACTAATATAATTGTAATACTAACCAAAGGCTAAAGTTTGTTAAAATTGTACTTTGTAAATAATAAATTTGTTGTTTTTATTTTTATGTTCTGTTTATTTCCCTCATAAAATGACTTACTATTCTTGCTGGTGGAAATATTAAATATTTTACTTTTTGCTGCTGTTAGGAAAGAATGATGTGAGGAAGATAATGTGTAAATTTTAAAATTTCTACTTAATGATAAGTCGGTTTTAAAAATGTGTATATGGATACATGGAACCAAAATAATGTTTGTTTTTTTTAATTTAGAAATCACTTGTTACATACATTAAAGGGCCACAAAAGTTCCCAGCTTTAACATATTACTAAAATTCTAATCACATTCTCCGATGAAAATCAATAATTAATTATGCTGATATTAATTCCATGGAGATGTCATTTTGTGTTTTTGGACTTTTTTGAAGTGAGACAAGAAAATGTAGAAATTTAAAACCCATAGAAATACCATAGAGCAGTATGCACATGCAAAGTTGTTTGTGTCTTCGTGACAGGAGAGTTATTTTATACTTGATTATTGTTTGAAAAGTATTGAAGTTTTAAATTTACTAAAATCTTCATGAAATTAATTATGCAGTATTAAAGAAAATGCTTCTAACTATGAAGTGAATTAATAAATCTGTTTATTAAGTTTCTCTTTTTGGTTGAATAATTTGAGATTTTTAGTATTCATGGATTCTCTTTCTTGCTGTAGTTTGGAGGAATATACTTTGTTAAAGACAGGCACATTTAGTGTAGAATCAGGAAGTGGTAAACTTTTCTTTCCAGACTTGATTATCTGCTTATAAACCAATGTTATAATCACCTTTTGTTAATTTGATCAAACATTAGGTACAGTGCTGCACTGAACTAATAAGGTTGTACTCTTATCACTTTTGGGCAAGGCAGTCTTTTGTTTTGCATTAAAAATGATGTGGAAAAAACAAGAGCCTGTTATTGATATAGCAGCAGCCTGGATGTGATGGACTCTCACTGGACTGATAAGTTTAGGGAATGATTGATAATTAAGGGAATGAATGACTGCAGGCAACCAAGAAAGCTACTCCATGTGCTTGTAGATTAATCATCACTATCTCTCTCCACCCCCAACCTTGGATTAAAATCACAAAGTATTTAAGAAATGCTTGGTTTTTATCTTCTGCTTTCTGTTTCTAGTAAAGTAATATTTTTTAAATGTCTGAAAACTTAAAAAATATATATTATACATGCATTATAGGTTTTTATTTTAATACTTGCAGTGATTGTTTAATTTTCACAATGGGCTTGCTTTAGAAATTTCAAAATGCTTTTCAGTAAATTTGTTACATATTTTTATGTTTTTTAATATGCATCTTATCAATGCATGTGCACATGCATGCACATACAACTTCTTCTGTTAGTAAGTGCTGCATACAAACCTTAGCTTTTTTTCAGTAATATGTTTTGGATTTGTTAACCTTTACACTGACTAAAATATCTATTTTCAAATATTCAGGAAGCAAAGCGTTACTCACTCAGAACTGATAATGTAACCGCATTTTGGGCATTGGCAAAACAATAGTCCATTGTTAGACCCAACTTCCAGAGATGCATTTTTCTCCAGCTTCAAAATCAAAACATAATTTGCAAATACTTCCTAACGTTTTTTTCCCCCAATTCTGTAAACTTGAGTAGAACTCCACACTTTATGCCAACTCTGGATTTTGTCAAGTGCTGATAGCAGATGAACAGATATTAGCAGTGGCTACTGTAATTTGATATGGGAACATAAAAGTCTATTTTGAGCTTAATGTCATGTTTATAATTTAACGGAAGATAAACAAATATTTTTTTTTCCCCCTCCTTTTACTGGACTGTAATTTATTTTTGATTAAGTAAGGGCTTCATAAAATTTCCACTGGAGACCACCTCTATGGGGCTAGCAAATTTAAATCTTTCATTCAAGATCACACACTTTGATGGGCCTTGTTAAACATCTTTTGTAGTTAAAATGGATAAATTGGAACAAAATATTTAAAACATAATCTGCATTTTTAATAAAAGAAACTTCTAGAAAAAAAAAGCTGCTATCATATCAAAATCTTCTGTCTTTTAAATATAAGAAGAGATTTTAACAAGAAAAAACAAAATAACAACAAAGGATTTATGTTTCCAAGCCAAATGCAGTGGAAAGAAAGAAAGAAAATACATAAAATAGCAATTGTATTGATCAGTTAATATAAAGATATCCTTGATTAATTTTTGACTCAGATGAACAGGAAAATGCCTAGAGGAATTCCCTAGAACCCAGTAGGACAAATGTACTGTTTGCCTTTGAGTCATAAGTCTGTCTGAGATGAGTTCACAGCCCATGGTGCTCTAGTATTACAGGCAAGGAGTCTGCTCTGTGTCAAAAATGGCACAGGCATTTAACTTCATAATTTATAAAAATATTCCCAGTTCATCTCTGCTGACAAACACATGTATCCATTGATCCATACTTAAGGTGTCTCAGGGATTATTAACAATTTGCATTATTATTACTTCTGGTTTATGGAAGCATTTTTAAGACCTGAGTTATTGAATTGAAATGCTAGGTGTTTGTTAGGGTTGACAAATCTTGGGGAGGCTTTTCTTTAATTTTTACTTAATATATCAGCTAAGTTTATAGAATGATTAAAGGTAATTTGGTTGCTGGGACATTAGATAACATCATTTTGCATTTGTCGCGGTCAGCTCATATCCAGTGAGTCTAGGTACCAAGAGTTAGATTAGTCACTGGAATGTTTACCAAAGCTGTAAAACTATTACTGAACTGCAAGATTTAAAAAAAAAAATCTGGCCATGAAGGCCATAGAACCTTTTCAGAAAACAAATATGTGAATATCCTTCAAAGCATATAAACAACAACTGAACTATCCATAATTTTTATTTATTGATTTATTATTATTTTTAAAAAAAAATTATTTTTACACAAGCGTGGAGCTTCATTGGCATTGAATGTAAATTCACTGTTGCTTGAAGTTTATAATTTGCAGGTGATGACTTATGCACCGTGCCTGCCTGCTGACTGGCACTTTGATATCACATCCGGTCTACTCCATTTGTTGTTTTTCACAATCATCTGATTTCAGATTATAAAGTATTAAAGTATGCTGGGTGAATTATTCTTGTGAGCATCCAGTAGCTAAATAGATATACACTTGAAAGACAAAAATCAGATGAAATATCAATAATGTCATTACTTTTGAATATTTCTTTAATTATAGATATTTAACATTGTATAATGTCACCCTAAGAAAACAACAAATAGAGTAGATTGAATGCAGTTTAAGTTGTAGAAAATGTCTGTAATAGGATACAAACAGAATTTTTTAAAAGAAAGCCTGTATACTTCTTATATTTCTCTTGTTATATATATATATATCACTTCAGGGATTCATTAGATCACTTGGACCTGTTGGCTCTATGTGCTATATCTAATTTTTCATTAAAGATTATTTTCTTTTATTTGGGCTCTTAGTTAAATTATACAGTATCTCTTCTGGACAACTCTGTTGAATTATTATTCAAACCAATGCTGCTCTAAGCACAGAATTAAATGATTTCCATCAGCATCTTCTGAACTCATTAGTTTGTGAAACCTTTGTGTACTCCACAGGTGTGAAATTACGTATGCATGGAAATTTATTGGTAGGTGTCTGCCTGCTCATTTCCCCACAGATGAGCTTATCCAGCATAGACTGTGGTATCTAGAGCATGGCTGCATAAGGAGACTAATATGAACATTCATTTGCTTTAGCAATAAGTTTTCTTTTATGAAGCATTAATTTTGTTTACTTTCTATTTATTTATTTTTCAAATTTTATTTCTATGATTAAGGGATACTATCCCCACCTCCCAAATCTGGATCCAGGAGCATCAATGATTCTGACTGATCTGTTGTATGACTTTTACAAGCCATGTTACTGGTGTGTGCACATCCATCGGTCCATTCTTCTCACAACAAGCCAGGTAGAGAAAGATCTGTGCAAATTTTATTGCTGCTAAAATTAACTAATTTTGAAGTAAACCTTTAAAATTACTGTTTAAAGATAGTTCATATTTAAAATTTCAATCTCTTTTTTTTCTTTGATATATGTGACTTGTATCACCTACTGTAGAAGATATGATCTCCAACAACAAGCTGAGATTACACTGATTATCTGCAACGGAATCACAAGCTACTGATTAGATCTCCTTTGGAAATGAATAAAAACTATCAGTTCTTCTGCATCATGTTATTTACACATTAATAAGGATAATTATTAATTAACTTATTAAATTTTATTTGTACATGAATTAGTATCAGGTAAATAACGATTAATAAATGTAAAAGAAGAAAAAAACGAAAGGACTGAGTTGTGATGTACATATTCATGGACTATCACCATTGAGACAAAAATTGTCCTGCTAAGGAAATGACAGCACAACAAACTTTTACGGAAATTAAATAAATGTGAGCAACTTAGTTTGATATTTTTTTAGTTTTACCTACAGGTACATTCTTTTTATTGCAGTAAGGGTATTCTTGGCACCACCTTTGATTAAATATTCAATAATAGTGGAACTGAGAGTAGTGGTACTTTAATATTTGTTATTGTTTATTTAAACTTTTAACTTTTCATTTCTAATTTTGCTAAAGTTTAGGTATTTATTGAAGAACAAATTTCATAGCTTTTGTTTGTTGTCTTTTCATTAAATACTTTTTTTATATATATATATATATATAGCTCAGCTATGGAGAGTCAGAATTATCATTTTACATGGATAAAAGTTAATGTTAGATGATTTCAAACAATTTTTTTTTAAAAAAATAAAATATTATCTGTTACATTTAATATTAATAAAATCTTTTAGTTTGAAATTTTTCTCAACCCTTTGATTATGGGATTAACAGAAATATTTCTTGAATTAATTGTCACAGATTGGTGAAATCTTTAGATTTCTTTCTGAAATGTTTGCTTAAGGTGAGAGTTTCTCATGAGTTTGACAAGTTATGGTTTAGTCACTAGAGTCCTCATTGAGAAGCTTGTGTGGCTGGGAGAATAGATATCTTAGTTCTGATGGTTTGGGGGAGGGGAGATCAAATTGACTGACAGTTTATTTTACCAGCAAATACTTTATAAATTTATAACTTGATATGGGCAATACCGCATTAGAAATCCAACACTGATCTGTTTTCCTTGTTGCCTATTATCGTGGCTATTCTTTTTTTAAAATTATTTTTCAACATATTCTCATTTTATTGATAAAAGAGCTTTTAACACTTCTCTTGACAGTCATTTGTTTTTTTGTTTTTTTTCTAAAATTCCTTTTGACCAATATTTGAAATCTTTGCCATGCCTTTACCCAATTTTGTGTTCTTGCTATCTTCGAATCTGTCTGCTTGTGCATGAATCAAAATTGCAATGAGTAAAACAGTGCCATGAAATTGATACATTTATTTCTCTTCCTTAAGCATAATTACCCATAAATTATAGTTTTTCCTGGGATCATGGTGTGTACTACTTTGATGACAGAAGAAATGCCTGAGTCACAATATGCCACTTACTTAAACTAGATGCTCAATCTTCTCTGTACCTTGCACAAAGAACCATGTCCTGAATTTTTCTGCAGAAATTTTTACCCATTTGTAAAAGACAGAATTTTTGTTTGTAGTATTGGGAAATTTCTATCTCACAGTCCATAATGATAAATTCTGGGTTCAACCTATCTCCATAATCAACAACATATTCATATGAAACATTCTTCTGACTATCTGCTCATAAGTGTGTAAACAAGTGATGGGACTTTTGCATTATCACCCATTCCAGTGGGTGTGTGCTGGACTAGATTTTGGAGAGTCTTGAAAGTTCTATTCATCATTGACTACTTGGCAGGTTTTAAGAACTCTGTTTTCTGGTGTTGTAAACAACAATACTGGCTCATTTCTAAAAGAGAAGCCTTTATCCAGGAAGTTGCCTCCTCCTGTGGTTCTCATAGATTCTTTGTCTTCTGTATTATCCAATAACACTGGCTCTGGCAGGCAGTTTTCTTTATGCGCTCTTTTTATAACCTGCCATGGTTGGCACTAAATGCTGACAAGGACTCTGCAGATGCAGTTAATAATATGAAGGAGAAGGCAAATAAGACCAAGATATACCCACCAAAATTATTAGAAATGAGATCAATAATATGGCTATGTCTTTTCTTGAAGTTTCTAGAGCATGATTATTTTTTGTTGTGTGTGTGCTGCAAAGTCAATGTTGACCATCTTGCAGTATTGCCACTGAATACCCTCCACACTTTAGAGATTTTGTCTTTTTTGTAATGTCTGTAGTACGCATTACCACTGTTTCTATTCTTTTTGTAAATATATCCCCGAACCATCCTTTTTGGATTTTGCCTTTTGTGGATTGAATGAATTTGCCATTTTCTTTCAATTTGATCCTCTTTCATAAATAACAAAAACTTACACGCTCCATTTTTGAAACCAGTGTCTTGCAACAATCATGTGATTTATCAGTAACACTGTTAGCAGAGAATGTATACGACCTATGGCAACCAAGGCTGTAGTCTATTGCCAGTATAATGTGGTTGTTGACCATAGTTTTAAACTTTTGTGCCTGTGGTGATTACAAGGAAACAAAAGGCCATTATTATGATTTTTACAAGATCCCTGGAATAAAGAAAAGTTTTTCACTATCGTTTTAAAACTTGTTAGCACAGTTACTATTAACAACTATTGTTTGCAATTTATTTGATTTATTTCTTTTTAGAAACAGAATTCTATTTTCTAATATGATGCCTTGTACATAGTTGGCTTAGATATTGTACTGGTTGATTTATAATTATGTTCTCTAATATTTCTACCTTTTAATAAAAGGTTGCATCTTTTTAGATTTAAAATCTTTTATATAAACTTTTCATTTAATAAGTTTTTTTTTTTCTTTTGGAACACAGTTAAATCAGTCACGTGAATGTGTAAACAAAGCACCAGATGTTTTATTTGTATATCTTCCAAGTTTTTAAGACAATCTTGATGATTGATAGATACTATACATCTAATTTGTTTGCATATCACATAAACTGGATATTTCATATTGATTAGTTAAGTATGGTGTGTTTGTTTCTGTTCTGCAGCATAAAATGGCATGGCTCACAATCTCTATAATGACATTGCATTAGTTGTCTGGCAGTATTTATTTGTGTTCTGTGGTGTATTGGAGTGCATCGGTGATTCTAATAGCATTGCATTAGTTCTGTTTGTCTGTTGAATGTTCTGGTCTCTGTCAAACCAGTAAGTGGACTGGGCTGGTGGGGGAGAAGGAAAGAAAGGAAGATAGAATTTTTAGTTTTGTAATCATAGTAAGCTGATGCATTCAAAAGATAAATGATAAAAGCAGCTTTTTTGCTTTTTTCAAAGTCTGAAATACTGATTCATACTCAAGAAAGATTGCTAAAGCATGCCCTCTTTTATTTACTTACATCTGATATAATAATAGATAGTGAATCCAGAGATATTGGAATTTCACATTACATATTTAATCCTTTCCGGAGTAGAAAACTGGATTTTTACATGCTTTAAAGAGCAGACAGTTTTTCAATCTGGCTGTACTAAATGCACCAACTTAATTGAAATTATTAAAAAAAAAAAAAACATACTAAGTAGACATGGAATGACCTAAGTATCATAAATGCTTTAGTACACAAATCAGTAATTCAAATTTAAAAAAGAAAATGAAAAAGAAACTTCAATTTAAAGTTCAGAGTCAAAACAGAGTAAAATCACTCACTTTCAGGAAGTGGTCAGTCATTGTTGCAATCACTATCTGTTCATCTTGTTGTTGAAACATCCCACCTCACACAGAGGAATGGTATGGAGCTGGCAGTAGAAGTGGGTCTTCACTCCACGGCTTACATCTGTCTTTGACAGGATGTGATGACCCTGGCTGTTCAGGGTGCATCTGACTGTCACTTTTTCTCTTCTGGAGTAGAAGCCACCCTCAAATCCTTCTCACCATTTAGACTGAAGTCTTTGAGAGTGTAGCCACATCAAGGAGAGGTCTAATTTTGGATAGCCAGTTTCTATTAAGACCATCAGAGGTAGGTGCCTGAGTGTTGTCTCAAAGGTGCTAATACTGCTGATTCAGTTTCTTAAATCTCTTCAACCTTTGACACTCTATTGTTTCTACTTTTAAAATTATTGATGGAACAGAACAAAGGTTCATTTGGTGATGGTGTCTGTCCAGATGTTATTTGGTATAGCTGTGTTTATTGCATTTGTGCAGCATACCAATTGGTCTCCTTTGCCATGTGGTGGGAAAAAATCCTCCATGATAAGTTGACAAAAAAGGTTGACTAACTTGGCATCATCAGCAACATTAATCTTTAGAGTGACAAGTTGTGAAAATGCTAGCCTGTTCATTGGCCACAGATGACCTGAATGCCACTCAATCCTTCTTTCCTCACTATCTTCTTTGTGGTCATTGTCAACACCAGACACATTTCATGACTTGTCTGAATCATTGAATGATGAAAGATTCTAGGTATGCATGCTCAAAATCTCTATATTATCAGTAGGAAATAATTAAGTATCAAACAGCATATCATAGGGGAAATACGATCACTACAGCAGAGCTTGCACAGATAGGTAGATTTTCACTTCAAAACTAAGTGATAAAAAGTAGATGGAGAAAATGATATAGTGAACCAGCATTCTCTTGTGCATATTATCTATAGTATAATCTGGAAGCCATCATCAAATGACTCATAGCTCTGCCAAAAGGGGGCTGGTTTGCCAAAGTTGCCCAGGAAAGGATTAATTCTACTTGCCACACAACACAAAGCAGTCACAAGTTAGGTAGAAGGAACCATTTCATTTACTACATCTCCCTTTCCTTAATATTATGTGCCTCTTGAGGAGGATAATTTCTAAGCTTACACACTTAACAATGATATCTCAGAGATGCCCAATGGGTGAAAGATCTAAGAACATGGCTGACCAGTTTGTTGTTGTTCTTGCTGGTTCTAAGAAATGCAGTGATGACCCCCTCACCCCTAGCCCCATCTGGCCTGGCATTGTTGTACTGGAGTGTTAACCTTGGTACCAGTTCTTGAAGAGTTACTATCTTGTACAGATAACCTGCTATCAGTAAAGTCTAAAATGAAAGTACTTTTATCAGAATACAGCAGTACTAGTTGTTTAAAGAGAGACCAACAAATGGTTTTAGTTTATGATTATTTTTCTTTCTGGATATCTAAGTTCCTTTAACTGTCAACAGTTGTTGTTGGTCTGGAGGAGTAGTGACTATCCTGTTTCACAGAGCAATTTCTTTTGGGCTTTTGTTGCTAAAACATGCATATGATTGAATATAAAACTTTGGATTTTGCAGCATCTTCAGCCTTGTGCTATTTTTGCAGCTGATCAACTTTAAGAAATGTTTTGTCATCTTTTACGTGTCACAAATTTTGAGACTACAGGTATGAATTTACTCTTCCATTTTTACATTTATAACCATAAATGAGCATGCATTTTGAAATTCATGATATTACTTAGTTTGTTTTTTTTTTAATGTGTGTGTGTTAGGTGGGAGATCACATGATGCTGCAAGCAAGCAGTATATTTTCCATGTTTTCTACATTAGATTTTGGACCTAAGAGTTAACACCTTGTTTGTTTTTTTTTTTTTTGGTCACTCATAATAATTTTTATAAAATGTACTGTAAAGTCCATCATTGAACATCGCTATAAATTTCAGTTTTTTGAGCAGATTAGGTTCACTAATTTTTGTCTTTAATGAAATATGCCTTAATGATGCAGGAAATTTTCTGTTCAAACAATTGGAGTATGTTCTTAGATAATCGTTCTGTAGGCACAGTTATCCACATTTCTCATGACTTTTTAATATGCTGTTTGCATCAAAGTTACACTCTTAGAAAACTTCAATCAAAAGCGGTGAGCAAAATGAGATAATCTTTTCTTCACTTGTTAGATATTCAGACCAGGGATATTGGATGGGGAAAACAGTAACAACAAAGATATGGATAGACCAAAACCTCTTTGAACTTAAAGTTGTAAATGTGTTGGCCAATGCCAAATTTTTGTGGAAACTAACAAACACAATGGCTGACAATCAAATGTGTGGGGAAACAAACCTGGATTGGACTCAGTTTTGACAAAAACTGTTGTATTATGCACATGTAATGCTGATCATGAGAAAGCTGCTGTCTGTTACATCTGTTACCGGTGCATTATCTTAAACAAAGGAATCTGGAGATAATTCTCTCATTTTATTGCTGATTCCATGTGGTGCCATTGTCCAACCATATGCCTTGATCTAAACTAATTCATCAAAAGGCATTTTACAATGGCTCAGTTCCCTGACAGTTGATTGTCATCTGTCATAGGTATCATGTTGTTATTCAACATTTTCCAGGCTCATTTAGATAGTGACAATCTTTCTTTAGTGAAGCAACAAAGGAGTAGGCTACATTCTAGTCTTGGGAGTTAAAGGGTGAGGGGATAAATATTATAACTTATGTCTTATGTATAAGACTCACAAGAACAACATTAGTCTATCAAACCATCTTTATAAATTGTGGTATCTTTCAACAATCTTGGTAGCTTTACCAAGGGAGACAAGGTGATTAACTATACAGACAGAATAAACTGTGAATATACATATATAAATTACCAAACAGTTAAGGAATACAACCTTCTGTTCAGTGCAGCATTCTGTTAATCACAGTGTCCTGAATTTGCTGACTTGATAAAGATTAAGTAATGGCTTTACATGACATTCTCTGATAAAGATGCATTTTTACCTAATATAATGTCTGGTGTAATGGTAGCTAAAAAGGGGGGTGGCAAGTAAACATCCAGCTTGCCTCATTCAGTTAATAAATGTTCAAGAGGAAAGTTGATTAAGGAAAGGAAGGGATAAAAGTAATTTTGAAGTATTTAGGATTAAGATCAATATTAGGAAGAATTTCTTTAGCTGAAGCTCACTAGGTGAAAAGTCATCTTTCCATGGTAGTATATTAAAAATGGAAAAAAACCTATAAGAGTTACTTTAACTATTAACCATCGATAATTATCAACTTCTTTAAAGCCTACATAAATAGATGTTTCTGTATTCTGCAAAAAGAGCAAATGAGGGGTAGTGGGCTCACATATAAGCCATCTTGAATATTCTAGTACACCTTTATTGAAAGTGGTAACTATTTCAAATTTTTTTTTCTTTTCATTTAAAAAAAAAATTATGATAATGGAGATAATCTGGTCGTGCATGCAATATGATGATGATAATGATTTTATCCCTTTTATTTATATTCAAAAATGGTTACAAATTTTTTTAAAAAAATAGAAGACAATGGCTGGCTGTGGGTATCATCAAAATCAGTAACCATTTAAATCAATGAGACGTGAAATTTATATCATTTATTTTGAATATCAAGGGTAGAGAATTGGATGGTGATGATATTGCAATAACTTTAATATATAAATATTTATCCTCTACAGTGCATCCAAGACAATATGGAAGCATGTTATTTTCATATTTACACATTAGCTTGCAAGTTACTTTAGCACAGCCAAACAATCTTTGCATCTTTTTTGTTACATCAGTTGTTTTCCAATTTTTCTTTGTTCAATTAATTACTTTAAACTTTTCTTCATTTAAAAAAAAAAAAGTTTTGATAACTACAAATTGGTATATTGGTACTAACAAAGGTAGATATTTTCCAAAACATTTTGAAATTTGTGATTGAGAGTATAGATGTTCAACATATAATCAATGCATATTTCAGCATATGTCAGCATTGATCAGAATGTTTGGCCTCGCTTGGCTATAGTAATGTAAACCCATTTTTAAGTTAGTTCTTATCACAAATGCTTAGAGAAGCTAACATATTCTGTTGCTCTAATGCTTAAGCAAAGTGAGTATTGTGATTTCAGTTTGTTTGCTCTTCCTTGTCCATTAACTTGTTGGCAAGGTGTGATGTTTACTAATCTCTGTATCTGCCTCTTTTGTTCTGTATCTTTGTAAAATTAAGTGGATATTTTTATAGGAAATAATTATTTTTGAAAAATGTTCCTAAACTTTATTTTTCAAAATACCTTGTGAGAGATTATCGGAAGCATAAACAGATGGAAAATCTGCGTCATGCATATGCAAGTGATGTACATGGAGTGAATCCAGTTCTTTGAAACCATATTTTCATGTCTGTCTATTGTATCTATAGTACTTATACAGTTTCTTGGATTGCTATGGACTTCTGTGGTTTCTGTCCTCTTTAAAGAAATCCTTTAATTGTAGTGCAGTTTGGATGATAGGCAATAAAGTATCAATGTCATACTTTCAACACATCATCAGCTTCCCCCCCCTCTTTTTTTTTAAAGACCAACTGCATCCTAAACTGTTTCATTGTTTGCTCAGTTTCTATAGCTAATAAGATATCAAATTTCTTCTCTTCTAGCATTTTTCCTTGATGTGGAGAAGAAAAGACCTTGTGGGTACTTCCAACATGTTTTTTTAGCGCTTGATATAAACCACTTTAGTTATGTTACAATAGATACAGTCCTTCCTACAAAGTCTTCATGGCATCCATGTTTCTTTTTAAGGCTGACATATTGTTTGTTTGGTTTTTTTTTTCCTTCTGTTTCATTCAAGACAATCAATAATCCTCAGGCATCTTGGAATCAAATCAGAATTCTCTCACTGCGCTATATCAAAAGTAGTAGCACAAGATCCTTTCTAATAGTATTGGAATCAAAGGAGCCACATTCATGTTTTCACAGCAGCTTTTTTAAAAAATCTTTAATAAAAATTCTCTCACCATTTCTGATATTATATTAGTCTTTCATTTTGATTGATTCAAAGTCAGGTAGATTTTTCTTCTTTTTTCACTTTATTTTTTTTCTGGCTTTGCCTAATTGAAAGCCATGTTTTTAATCATGTTCTTGTGCTGAGATGTGTTTAACATTTGAAACTGTTTGTGTGAACCATATGCATTTTTTTCTTTTAAAAAATGTTACAATTTCTAAGCAACATTGAGAGAAGGCAGATTTAGGTAAAATAATCATTCTGAGTTATCAAAATCTTTTAGGTGCATGCAATAGAGAACATTTATCACTACAAACTGAATAAATACCAAACACATTTAATTAGAAATTGTACATGTACATTTGTCTATTTTTTATGTTGCGACCTTTAGGAGTATTGGTTGAACTCTAGTTTGTTTTCTGATCATGGCCAAGTTCAGCTTCAACCAATGAAAACCATGGGAGATTAAATATAAATTTTGAGCCTTTCCTATCGCAGCATTAAAAATAATCTTAGTAATACATTTTTACCAGTTATTAATTTAAGAAAAAGAGATTTTCTAAAACATTTTTCATGAGTAAACAAATGAAAACTAATTTTCCATTAATTAACCCTCTTTTTTTTTCTTTTTTTGAGCTAGTTATCTCCATATTTTTCTGTTATAAAATTTTCCTAATTTACCTGATAAACTCTTCCTTCTAACCATCTTCTAAATTTAGTTTTTCTTAGAAAACTCCACTTACTTTCCAGTTTTTCCTCATCTTTCTAATAATTCACTCGCTTAGTAATCTTTTCCATTATTTCTTTTCTTATAATCCAATTTTCCATTTCTATGGCATTGTTTCTTTCTCAATTTTCTCATAATCCTTTCTGAGATAATGACAGTGTTTCTCATGTTTTGTATAATCCACTTCACTCTTTATGCCATTGTTTCCTTTGTTTCTCATAACTGACTCATTTCACTGTTTCTTCCTTTCTCATGCTTTTTATACATCCATTTGTTTATCACACCATGAAGTGCTTTTTTTTCCACTTCTTGTTTCCTACACAGCAACCGTTTACCATTGTTTCACTTCCCATACTTCCAGAATTATCCATTGTTTATTTTATATAGTAACAAAAAAGTTGTTGCTTTAAATTTTAAAAAGGGTATACTTAATAATTTCTTTGCATTATAATACAAACAAAATGAATTTGTTGTATGGTGCATTAATACTTAGCATATGATCCCTTTGCTTTATATAGAACCATGACACCTTGTTTTATGCTCCCACACAGGTCATCGATGCATTGTTGTTGAAAGTTCTAAATATCTTGTCGCACTTTCCACAATTCATCCAAGGTGTTTGGTTGCCATTAGACTTTCCTTCCTTCTCAATGGTCATATAACCCCCATATAGCCTTAATGATGTTCATATGAGGACTTTGTGCAAGCAAAGGCTTTTGTGTGTGTTTTATCAGCTTTACATTTAAGATAGGTTTTCACTACAATGACTGTGTGCTTGGGGGTCATTGTCATGTTAAGAATCCTTGCTCAATAAGATATCTTCCTGAGGGAATGGCATGATGGATGAGAACCTGTTGGCAATCAGTATACTTTGATTTTATGAAAATCTTTGACACTCTCGGCTGATGTGCACCCCCACAGTTGTATTGATCTACCCCCATTCTCCAGTTTAGATGTTGTACATACTCTGATCCACCTTCCAACAAACTGCTGTTAATTATTGCCCACCTGTTTCCAGGTTTGATCATCTCACTGTTTTATTTCTGCTGTCCATTTCAACCTTGCTGTTTGGCTGTTCTCCTTAGCAAAGGTTTTCAGCCAGCTACACATCTACTGAGACCACTTCATGCTGTGCACCTCCTCACTGTTTTGAACAAATGTTAACACCTGCACTTGCAGCTAGATCATTGCAAGATATTAACTGGTTCATTGTCTATCGTGTAGAGAGCATACCCTGAGGTGCTTAATATCACTTTTAGAGAGTTTGGACTTACTCTCTTAACCACATCTATGCCAGCAGTACCAGTTTTGCATATTCTCCTCAGAGTCTTATATACAGTTCCTTTTTAAACATGAAGTCAGGCAGCAATCCGCCAAATGAAGTAACCATCACTACCTATGACTTTTATTTCTATATGCTTATCATGTGATATTTGCTTCCTGAGAGCCATAGTATTCACTATGTGTACAACAGACTACAGTGATATCGTTGCTTAAATGATACCCAATCACAGTGTACTATTTCAACAGATGGCTGTGAAATATGATTCTATTGTGTGCTATTTGCATTTTATACCAATTTTTTGTAATGCTTGGACAAATGGGCGAAAACTTTAATGAAACTAAACAAAGAAAAAAATACTTAAACTTTTGTTGAGTACTCAAAATTTGAATATTTTCCTGTTATTCATTTGGGAGTTCTACAGTTTCTTTGTGGTTGTGCTTAATTTTTTTTATTTTTATTGTTATATTTGTATAAATAATATATAGATAGATTTTTAAATGACAATACTGGTAAAAAAAAAAACAACAAACAATTGGTCCAGTTTGATCATGTGAGATGTCAATTCTCTGAAAGAGCACATATTTTTTTCAGTTGAACACAGGAAACACTGACAGTCAATACATTGGGATTGTGTTTAACAGAAAGAACAAATGTCTGCCCAGTTTAGTTTGTTCACTAATGCTTAAAAGGGGATTTTGAATGCTTTGGCTAGATAGGTAATAGTGATTTTGTCATTTTTCTTTTTATTAGTTAACTACTAACTTCTAAGGATATAATTATAATTTAGCTAAGCTATTTAAAAGATTGAATATTAAAGAATATTTATTTTGTGATAAAATTGTGGTTTCATGAAATAAATAATCAGCATTATTGTTATAAATGTTTATCTTCTGTATTTTTATTTGCATGATTGAGGATTTTCTTTGGTTTTTTTACCTACTTTTTAAGTAAATTTTCAAATTTTTATGTGGCAGTTTACCTAACTAAAATGGCTCAAAAATATTTCTACTTCAGAATGGTTTTGTCATGAATATTTAACAAATTGTTTATTTTAAGCCAAAATTTGGAAACCTTAAGCCATCTCAAATGTTTGCCAACAGATTTTCTCTTATAAAGAATTGTTTATAAGATGGCTAGCTGTTAGAAAAGTTAATTTATTATTACTATAATTAGATATTATTTTAAAAAAGGGAGCTTTCAATCAATTTTGTGCTAGTGTAGATTAAATTAGAAGCTTGACCACATATACAGAATGATTACAGCCAAATCTTTGTGTTTTAAATCTGCTAATCTACTTCAGAGACCAATGTTCTTGATCATAGAAATTGATTTCTTTTTATCTACTGCTGACACTAATTAACTAAATGATTTCAAAGTTTGTTTATATATACATATGAAAAAGTCATGATGTCAAGGCTTGAAGAAGAAAAAAATTATTGTTTGCTGAGTTGAGAGTTGATGTAAGTGGGATCTAACTACTAATTGGATAGTTTTTAAAGCTGATTATTCGAAGTTTTACTTCTAATTATCAACTGCTACTTCACATGGTCTGTTTTAGATGCTTTGGCCTCAATTACTGAATGTTTCTCTCCCTGATATCTTGCATTTGATTTGGCCACCATTTTTAAGCCACCTATGATGAGGCTGGGTAAAGCACAGTATGGAAGAATAAAACTATCATACATTTTTTGTGTCAATGAACTAACTATAATTCATTTATAGATTAATTTTTAGTGAATGACTGACTGTGATATTTTCTTTCCAGTTAATTTCCAAGTTTAGATTTATTAATGTTTTGACTTTCCCACATGATAGCATTATGGAATATTTATTGTTAGACCTGTCTTCGCATGCACATATATGGGGACAGACACCAAGAGAAAGAGATGGATAGCCATTAACTGTGCACTCATCAAAAAATGCAATAAGCATAAAGAAAAGTGTTTTGATGAAAAATTCTTGACAGAAAGTTTGAAAAATATTTTTTTTTATTGATTTTCTGTCAATCTCTTGCTTATATCCATGTAACTACATGCACTAATGAATTCAACTGTTTGAGAAATAGGGTATATTGCATTGGTAGGTCCATAATTATTGTGGTTTCCAGTATATTTGTAGATATTTTACTTACATTTTTTTAACTGAATTTCAAAAATTAAATTGTTTGTTTGCCTTTTACCACAATAAGAGTTAAAATACAATATACCACAAATGTCTATTTTTTCCATTGCTACATCATAGTAAGGATGCCATTTTCTGAAATGTTTTAACTAAGCATGTCTCTCAATAAACCTTTTAGTAGTTTGTATTTAAATACACACTTTCTTTTTGTATTTGATAAGTTGTGAAGAATTTTATTATTATATATTCCTCAATATAATTCTTGGGATGCTTCAAGATATGAAACATGTAAGACTTGCTTCTTCACAGTCTGTTGAGAAGCTGATGTAAATTGATTTTCTTTGATTATTAATTAATTTGTATGGAATTAACCATTGTTTTTGTCCTTCATGTGAAGCAACTACCTGCATTGTCTTTCCATGCAACAGCAACAATATTTGGTGTTCAATGATTTATTAGTATACTCAAAGGATACAAAACTAGATATTCTATTGAACATCAGATCTGTAGCACACATGATAACACAAGATGCCATCAGTGCTTTTTTGTCTCTTCCACTTGAATTATGAACATATCTGAGATTGTTTATATAATATTTAATATTTGTTGCTTTAAAGAAGTATTGATATGCAAGTTGATACATCACTGCAAGAAAATGTTCATTTTATATCATAGTGATCTAGTGAATTCTAAATAAATGTTATATATTATACACAAACAGGTACATTTTTAACTCCCAATTTTTTTCTTTTCTGATAGTAGCAGCAAAATTGCCATACTTAAGCTGCTTGTCACTTCAGAAAACTCTTGCCACTTTTAAATGTCATTTCTTATTGCTATTGCACACTATCTCAGAAAGTTTTATTCAAATCAGGGAACTTACCTTGCTACTTAGATGTAGAAACCAAAACTGGTTACTTGAAAACAAAACAGAAATGCTTGTACGTTTTGGACATGTAATTATCTCTCATGCCAGGTAATTAATAGTGAACATAGGCTAAATAAGAAAAATGAATTTCAGGCTGCACACTCACATACCATGAATTCTTTTTACTTTTTTTTTTAAAAATGAGATCAACAAACTATAATTTTGTTATCTTTAAATTCTAATCCTAACAATAACTCTGCTCAAATGAAATATAGATCTTGTTTTGTTTTGTTTTTTTTTCACTGATGCTGGATGACTTGACGGTTAGAGATTATTATTTTAACCCTCCATACACTCATTTATTTATTGTGGACTTCTTTCTTGTATGTACCCTTACATGCTATTTGTGTAAATTTGCAGAGATTTGAGTGAAAATTCTAAGTTGATGCAGCCATTGCAAAGCTGGTCACCTCTGGAAATTTAGCAGAATGCTACTTTATGCAGAACAGGTGCATTTTGAGAGGTTTAAGCATTTTAAGGGGGAAAAAAAGGAGATTTGTACATTATTTAAAAAAGCTTTAAAAAACAACAAGCAATTTTATTGAACCACTATCTAGTCCTTGCATCAATCAATTCTTTCGATCACCCAGTAATCTTTGGCACTAGACAAATGAGACATTTTTGCCAGATGGGGAAATCCTACTAAAGAGTCTAGGTTATATTTCTCTTATGGTAAAAATTATGTAGTAAAGGATTGAATTTTTTAAACTGCATAAGGTGAACATTATTGGTTTAGTTTAGTTATTATCAGAGCAAGATGGCTTATAAAAGGCTCCCCAAGATAAAGAAATACATATCAGTAAGATTTATAAAACACTTCCTACTTTTAATATTAACCACTAATAGTTACAGCTATTTACAATTTTTCTTAAATTTGCATAATTCCATCTTCATTGAACATGTCTATTGGTAAATAAGGAGAATGTTGCTCAAAATATTCTGATTTTATGTTATTTCTGTAGAGTAGCTGTCCATATGATGATAATCTTTAATCATTTAATTGATAAACATCTAAAACTTTACCGTTATTTTTATCTTATAATTCAATATCTTTTTCTGAAGAGTGACTCCACATTACACAGCTTACTGAAGCTATGGATTAACTTTCGTAATATAATTTAAACAAGTGAACACTGGAATATTCAATGCATTTGATTGTTTTAAAAAAAAGTAGAGTATATCTAGTACTGTTCTATGACAGAAAATTGTAAATATGGGATCTGAGAAATTTATCAATAACTTTAAAAAGATAAAATAAATAAATAAATAGGAGATGGGTTAACAGAAATTTTGATGGAGCTATTGATATTTCCATTATTTTGTTTTAAAATGCAGTGAAATTGGCTATAAAATTCCTCCTTGAAAAGTTTATGGTTATTTGTAAAGTAAAGGAAAGTACGTGGTGTGCATTTCTAATTGAATTACAGACAGGAAAATTGGGGTTGATATCTTGCAAATTACCACATTTCTGTGGACAAACAATTGGAGAGAACCGTGGAAAGTTTAGCTCGTTGTGGTGCTGGAATTAAATTTGTCTGAATTGCAGCTCATGAATTGTGACTTTATTGCATTATTATTAGGTTTGATGTATTTTGTGACAATCAAGCTCAGGACAGCCATTGTTTGGCTGTTACTACTCAAGGGTTTCTGTGATTCATTTTTAGGTGCTATCTTCTTTTCCCCTCTATTCTTTGAATATTTATGCAAGAATCATGTGTTTTTGTTTTTTTTTTTTGTTCTGTTTTCACCTGGTGGTACTGAACAGCATGGAAAGTTTGGTGGTTAATTCTTCTGGCTGCTAGGTTTGGGGCCCAAGCCTACTTCTCATGGAAGCAGCTTCTGGCATTTCCCTTGCTTTTCCCCAGCCAATTGCATAGGTTTTCTTTGGCACAGTTTTTCTTCCACATCCAAAATATGAAGAGCTTTAGTAGGGATTTTTCTACCAGAGTCCACATGGTACAGGAATGGCAGTGGTTTTTAGTGAACAACCGCAATCCCAGGGTTCTATACTTTGTAGACATTAGTTTATGCCAGAAAAATACTAGGTACACAAAGAACAAATGAGTTTGAATCTACAGATTATACATAGGTTATGGGAAGACAATCATTTGCTTTCCTTCCATGTTATAATGGATTATGTCATGTTGAGCGAGTCATTGTAAATCCAAAATGCTTGATTATATAGTATTTTAATGTATTTAAAAAAAAAAAAAAAAACGCTTTTTTCACATGAAAAAGAAATGGTTGCCAGTAATTTTCTTTTATCTTTTTAAAAAATCGGGGGGATTAAATTGTATAAAGATGTGATATGGTTTGATTTATGAATGTAAATGAATCCTATTTTTCTGAAGTCCATATTTTATGTTCATCTCATGTCCCCCATATTTAGCGACAAGTAATTTGGCTTAATCAAAAGCAGTGTTGTTAAAGTATCATGTGAAATTTCTTTCTTCATCAGCTCACAAGTAATCAAGCTTGAGGTAGAATGAGATGGGGAATCTTTGAATATGATCCCTTTATTTTAGCTATTGCCTCCATGTAAAAACAACCAAGCATTCATTGTTATTTCCCCATTAATTAGTAAGCCTAAGAAGTTACAGCAAAAATGTATGGAATCTAATTACACATGTTTTTAATGATAGTTCTGCCTGTTTCTGTGTTTTTATGGTTGTTTTGATTGTTGTTTTCCAGTGCGATATGGAGTATGGTATGAGCCACCATACACAGACATACAGGCGCGACACAAAGGGTACACAAGAAAAAACGATGTTTGTCGAGGTAAGCACTGTTAGTCTTTTAACATCTAGATCACAAAAAAAACACCAAACAATTATTTAAAACAGCAGCTGCTGCAGCAAAGTTTTGTAAAATAAAATTTGATATTTAAATTTAAGCAGATTTTCTTTTTGAAAGGTGTAACAGCGAAGAACTTTTTGAAAATGCATAAGTGAAGACCTTAAGTTAAACAGGTTAGTGATATGCTGGGTGTTGTTTAGATGATATGTAGTTTTTGAACTCTGATGAATACCTATGACCAAAAAAAAAAATGACTGCAGTAGCAAGATAACCTACAGTTTGATTATGAGGGTTGATCAGGAACATTTTCAAAGTGATTTTATTGTGTAGCCGTTTTTTTAAAAAATAAAGAATTATTCCACTGTTATGCGTGATTGTGCACTCACTATCCAAAATAGGATTACATCAGTGCAGATAATTTAGCAGCTGTATGGCATTTGTGAGTGGCAGATTTCAATGTGAGCGCTGTGAACAAGCAAGAAATTTGCATCAGATTTTGTTTTTTAACTTAAGCAGACATCTGCAAAATCACACAATTGCTGCTGAAAGACAGTATATGGGAGGCAAAAGACCTTTTCCAAAAACGGTTGACAAGAAACTTTGATGATGATGATAATTGGGTATGTTCAGGCAGCGCATGTCAATTTGTTACATGGTGGTATTTACGTTTTGATGTGCAAGCAGATGTGCCAACTGTCAGATCATTATTACATGGGATTAGTGCCTCTATTGTTTCTTTTGGAGATTATTTTCTCACCACCTCCAGAAAAAAGTTTCATGCTATTGTTCATCAGTCTATTTCATCACAGCTGCTATATAAAAATCCACAATTTTTTCACAAAGAAACACCATAACAAAGTAACAATTTTGTGTACAGGTATCATCATCATCATCATCATCATCCTGAAGCCAAGCAGCAGAGTTTATAATGAAAAAATGTTATCATAAGAGGTTTGGAATATGTGCACATTAAAATTGGCTTGGAAAAAGTATTGACCAACTGACTGATGTATTTTTACAGGATGGTGAAGCATATTTCTGCTTTAAATGTAGAAAGTGTGGTTTGTTGCATCACTTAGATAAACAGTATGCCCATGTTTTTGCTCACATTGCATTTTTTCTTTGTTTGTTGATTATCAATTTATTTGACCATTTATCTTTTTTCCAAACACTGAAGATCTCTCTCAGAAGAAAATTGTAAATGTACGACAACAATTATTAGCAAAATGTAACAGCATCTTTATTCAAAGGATAGAAATGAAAAGTGCTCAGTGAGAGAACTGCCACAGACTTTGATCATAGGAATCAAGAGTGAATGAGCATTCCACTGGTAGGAGCATTACTTTAAAGGGAACAGTCTTCCATTAGTGTGAGTTTCTTGTTGCCAATTAGAATTTAAGTTACCAATACTGATATTTTTTTTTTTTTTTAAATTTTGATTGACCCTTTTAAAAACAACACAATGTTCTGTTACATGTAATTTATACGACCTTGGAAACTGGCAGTGTGCATATGTAATTGAAAGAATACAGTTATTATAGGTTGATAGGTTTTTTTTTTTTAAAAAAGAAATTCACTTTGTGGAAACACAGGTCAACTTTTAAAATCAACTGTATTTTCCTTACCAACTAAACCATTGATCAGAATAAGTTTTGAATGTATTGATTTATTATTTTAAAATCTCAAATATTGAAAACATTATGAATTTGAGTTTAGTCTTTATTATGTACGTAAAATGTTTGTTTTGTTTCTCTGTCTTAATGTTGTTTTCAAGTTAGATGGCATTTAAAAAGGTGAAATGGTCTGCAATATTAAACTGTTTAAAAAATATCTTAACTTTAAGAAAAGTTGTCATTCAGGTGTAAATTATTACTTTTTATTTTCCTTCCTTACAACACTTTAACTTAGGGTATACCTGGGCTTTACAAAACAAACAAAAAAAGTATAAATTTCAGATATGGATCTAATCAAAGATTAATAATGGAATATTTTTTGTGCATTTTAATCTGGCTTCAATTTAATTTATCATTCAACACCAGCAATAGTGTGGATGGATGTTTGTTTTTGTCTTTAGATTGGATTTCTTCTGACTCAACATCAGTGCAGCATTAACAAAAAAAAAAAAAAATAGTTTAACACAATTTCCTAATATTGTGTGAAAAAACATCAATACTTACAAAAATTTACAACAACAAATTTTTTTTTTATATTAATAGAGTTTAATCTTTTTTGAAAGCTGTAGTAGCCTTTTCTTGTAATGTGACCGAGTTGGCATGTCTGCTCTTAGGGAAATTATAATTATTAATTTGTACTATGGATTCAACAAATTTGTCCTCAAAATTCAAGCTGAAATGACTGCATTCCACAGTTTGTGCTTTATGTCCATAATGGCATAGCTGTAGTTTAGATTTTCTAGCAGTCATCCATTATTTTTATTGGATATTAGGTATTTCCTGTTCTTATTGAACTAAACTATGAGGGTGTTTTTTTTTTCTATTTTCAAGGAAGGCTCTTGATATACTCACGATTCACTAACTTATCACTTCTAGCATTTCCCTGTTGGATTGTTGTGAGAAAACCATGAAGGATTATTTGGCACTAACCCAAGAAAATATGGATGATGAGGGGTCAAAAATGGAAGTGGGAAAGCAGGAAGCTTATTTGGAGTGTATCAGAAAAAAACAGATTTCAGGAACAACAGAGTCATTAAAGAGGGGTTAAAGGGAAATTTTCGGAAAAGTGCCATCTAGCAGTGGTCAGAAAGCATTGTCAGTCATTGTGCTGGACAGTAATTGCGATGTAGATGAGACAACAGGGATGTGTGTAATTTTGGGCAAAGTATGAAATGGATCTGTCAGTCAGAGTCTCTCTCTCTGCCTGCCTGCCTATCTGTCTGTCTGTCTGTTTGTGTGTGTATCTGTCTGTCTATCTTTGTCTGTCTCTCTAAATGCAGATAATTTATCAGTCCTATTAAATATATGCATTATACCTGTGTCATGCAGTATAGCTAGCTCCAGTTACTCTCACATTACTTTTTTATGTTCTGCTTGTTGGTGTTGCAACATAAGATAATTTTTTTCCCTACTGTCATTTGATACAGTAATGCATTGCTGTAATGTTTTAGTATAACTTTGCAGCACATAAACCAAATGATCAGTGGGTTATTCAACAGATAGTTCTGCAGTCACACAGGCATATCTTTTTGTAACAACTATAAAAGTAAGTCATCCAATTGTTGCATGTCTTTACTCCAGGTAATCTTCAATAGTACAGGCTTGGCAGAAGAGCTGCCTGCTCTGATTTACAAGAGAAATGCTTTGTATTTCAGCAGAAGAATATTTAATGAAAATAAGATATTTTATTATTTTGCTAATTATTCTCTACCCAACAAATGCCCTTTTAAGGCAACGCCAGCTGATTTTGTTTTTAATAGCCATGTCACAAGACCAAGCCAGAGCCTCAAGGAACATAGCATTGTTTACTTCCATGCCAACTTGGTAATTCTAGTTTTCATAGTCTGACTGGCAGAACAACAATATCAACAAAATTTTATTATCACTAACTTACCTATGATATCTGACCAACAGACATGGGCAAATCTAAAGTGTTACAACTGTCCAGATTTTCATCATTCTGATTACGCAAATGCATATATATATGTGTGAGTGCATGTATGTGTTTTCAGTATCTTAAGATACTGTCAACAGCTAACACTGACACTTGGATCTGAACCATGAATCTCTGGTTGCTAAGCCATGTGTGCTACAAACTCAGCATCAGTATTAGCTGCCTACAGTATCTTGAGATACTGAAAATACACACATACAACACATCATTATACTTGTGACAAAAAGTTCAAACCCAGTTACTGCTATTGCAGTGAGTTATGTAGCAAAACATCAACTATAAACAAGCTTTTAAAATACATTGCAACTTTATTTGCTATCCATATTCCTGGTGTTCAAATGAATTTTCTTTTAAATGTCCATGGATTTCTTCTCTCTCTCTCTCTCTCTCTCTCTCTCTCTCTCTCTCTCTCTCATAAGCACAGGCACATGCTCGCAGTCATTTTGAAGGTTGAGACAAAATCATTACAAGTTTTCACATAAATTAATCAAAATAGTTTTTAAAATATTTTTTTTTTGTTCCCTCTCCTCTTTCATAAAAATGTAGCATTTGTTCTGCTTGGCTCCATTCAAGCACTGGCAGCCCTATCCTCGGCTTTCCTGTTAATACAGAAAGTCTGTAAAATGATTAGTTAGAATTTTTTTTTTTTAATTCAGTTTTAAGTGCAACTTAGCTTTCATTAAAATTATATTTATTTACTTTTTCCAAGGAATGACCTTGATATATACTCTTAGTTTACTCAATTTTATCATTTCTTATATCTCCCCATTGGTCTGATGCATAAACCATGGATTATTTGGTGCTTGCCTTAGAAAGTATGGATGACAGAAAGTCAACAGTGGGAGCAGGAAAATGGGAAGCTTATTTGGGAAGTATCAGAGAAGACTGATTTCACAAACAATAATGACATTGAAGAGAGAGAGAGAGAATAACTACTAAAAGGATTTAAAGGATTTAGCACCTGTTGGCTGCTATGTTTCTGACCAACGTAGCTGGCATAGTGGGATTTTGACCATTAGATTGTGAGTTCAGGACCAGCTGAGACAACTTGTGCGATTTGAAAATAAAACTGAAAATCATCTGATTCTGCAAGATAATGTCATTGGCTCTTAGAATGGTTCTCCTAGGGTCTAAAACACAGTGGTGACAGAGAAAGGTTTTCTCTCTAAATAGTTTGGTTATTAATATTAGGTGATGCGAAATGTGCAAACTAACTCATCGTTTTATATTAATGTCTTTCTTCCCCAAACAAAAGCAAAATTGTGAGTGATGTTAGCTCCTTCCATATCAGTTAATTTATTTATGTCACTGTTGCATTCATTCAAAATGAAAATCTGTTGTTTTTTGTTGTTTTTTTAACTTTTCTGTCTCATTTTAGATAGCAAAAATTGAAAGAAGATTGATTTAAAATGTCTCTTCCAATAAAAATTGTTAAACATAGATACTTAATTTACTTCATAATTAAGTACTAATTCCACCTGTGTTATTGATTTCAAATCAATTTTATTATATATACAAACATCACATAGCACTATTTACAACCACAATGAAACAAAGTAATATGGGAAAGCCACAGTAATGCCCCTAATATGTTTGAAAAGAATCAAAAGTTTATCAGTTTGGATGTTACTACATTTTATACTCTTGCTTACAAGAGGAATAATAATAAAAAAAAAATGATGGCAGTATCCAAAGTATAGATATCTTTTAGCATTGAAGCTTCAGTATCAAAAATAGTAGTTATGTGTGTTGAAACAAAGTATTCTTTTTCCTAGTTTTTTGTTGCAATATATTGTTTATGCCACTTTTGAGCATCATGCACTTTGATTTTATCTTGCCTCTTATAGATATGGATGCAGATAGTGAAGTCTGTATCTGTATATATTTTTTTAAAAATATCTACTTTGCACGTTGTTTTGATTTAGTTGTTGTAGTATTTTTTTCCTAACATTATAGAGAAACAGTTCTACTAAGTAGGTTTGCTGCTATTGTAAACTGCATCATTAAGTAATTTAATTTTGAGTTGAGCACAGAGACTCTCTGGAAAGTAACTACTCTGTATTCATTTTAAGTTTAGATGAAATATTGTTATCATTAATGCTTCAGTAGCTCTGTCCATTGGTTTATGTGGAACATGTTCTGACAGATGGATGAAGGTGAGTTGATTTATCTTTTCAGATATCTATTTTAAAATTCTTCCTTTTCAATTTAAATTATTGGCAGTAAAATATTTCTAGTATATTAACAAGTTTTAATAGAACTCCAAATGATGCAGTTCTTATACACTTTAGGAATAATGAATACAGAGGAAAACGAAACAGAGTTTAAGAATTTTTTTTAAGCTGCTTGTATCTAGCTAGCTATTTGCGAGACATTAACATTTGTGTTTTCATTGTTGTTAGTTTTATCTATGAAAATGTCCTGATGTCAAGAAAAATTTCTCCTCACTTTTAAGTCAGCTAGTTAGGCATGACCATCATTGTGTAGGACCAGTACATGTCTTTGATATCTCCAGTACTAGTTTCATACTTAGTATTTTGATTGCATGCTTGGTACAATTATATTGCACTGCAGACATGATTTGCAGTAAATGCAATTTATCACTGACATCAAGAGAGGGCTTAATAGCATTAACTTACAGGCCAACATGGGGCAATCAGTCATGCTAATCTGACTGGGCTAACATCATATCTATAATAAATCTGGCTTTGGTGCTGCAAAAAATTTATTGACAGCAAGATGGGAGATTTGGTCAGATACCTGTCCTTGAGCTGGATTCTCTTTTGGCCATTATTATGTTCATTCCATTATAGTGTTGTCAGCAGAAACTTGGGAGTTTACAGTTATATTAGTAGCATAAGTGTAAGTTGTGTTTCTTTCTCTGTTTGGATCTTCGGAAGAATTATAGACTGATATTCATCTGCAAGCAAAATGAATGGTACTATTTTCTCTACTAGGACAGCATGGTGCTCTTCTGTATCATCTATTTACTGAATCAACTGACAAGGTCTCATCTAATTTTATCGAACACCTGTATAATGAGCTTGTTACTGATTTGAAACATACATTTTCAGTGAATGTTAGATTGATTCTATGGTCATCTTTGTATTATCATTTATCACTTTACAAAATTTGACTTTTTCTACAATTAATGTTTTATATAATAGCAAAGATCTACAAAAAAGCAAGAGTTTAAATGTGTTGTTTCCTTTTTATTGGTGACTTACATTTTTATTTAAAATGTTATTGAAAAGTAAACAAAGAAAAAGAATTTTAGAAAATGATAATTATTCTCAAATACATTTAGATTTTTTTTAAATTTAGATATTATAAAAGCATCCCAGTTTATTTAGACTGATTTCTTTTACTAATAAATGACATAGCTACACTGATGTTGATATAAATGTTCTTGCTGCAGGATTTCCAGCGCTGCCTATTGAATCACACTTGGCACTTTTGATATTATTGATGATGCTGCTGAGTGAGGCTGACATGTTGTTCTGAGTGTATAAAGCAAAACACACTGTGACTTTGCTGTCTCAGTGACATTCAAAGGCATTTAAACTACAGAAGGTAGCAGAGAACGGAAGAATTTCATCTATTTTGGAAACAGAAAGGAAATGATAACAATAAAGAAATATTTTGTTGTGAAGCTTTTTAGATAATGATATGATATTAATCCTGCTACAGTTTTTTTATCAAATACTTTTAGTTAGATTTTTCTTATTGCTTAGATGATGACTTGAATTGGAATATGAAATAAATTTAGACAAGGTAAAATAAAACTTTCATATATTGATGAACATCAAAAATCCACTGGTTGCATCTTTTATTAAAGGAATTCTCAACAAAAATCATCATGTTGTCGCCTTAGAAGACCTCAAAAACAAGATGCCATTTATCCAGAAGCACTAAAGTTTGAAGACACAATGGACTGGTATTGCTTTCCTGTGTCCCACAGAGCCTGGATAAATGAACATCTGTGAGAACATTTTTATAGACAACTAAGGGTCAAACAACCAAAATTAGCTTCCCATCAATAATTAAGGGATTAAGTGGGTTGTTACAAAAACAACAACAGCAAACAGTTTAGTTGGTCTATGTTTTGGTAGATCTTAAAAATCATTAAAGGCTTTGAATATTTAGGAATTTTGTTTTAGTAGTCAGAAAATTGATGTTTGAGGGGACGATTATTTACTGCTTAAGCCTTGAGCCAAAAAGACTTGATATTTCAAGCAAGGCCATTGACGTATGAAATGGGCATCAGGCAGACATTATTAATAGTAACAGCGTTAGATAATCAGTTTAAAAACCAACAGAGATAAACATTGCTAGCCTTGAAGGTAGTGTTAAGCTATAAGAGCTTTATTTATTTTTTAAAAAACAAAGTTGTACTAGGATTGAAATTAACTACGAGTAACCAGTAGCAAAATTGTGCTTTTCCTTGTATCTGGTTGAAAAATTTCAAATCAGGCAGCAAATTATCTCTGACTTTGTCATTAAATTTTAATAAGGGAAGAACAAGAATTTATTGTGATAATATTTATGACATAATCCATGTGTTACTTTTGCTTGTAATTTAATATTATAGCAGCTAATCACAAAATTAAAGTCTATTATTTATGAAAGGGTTGTTTTAGTGTCTTTCTAATTAAAAAAAAAACAAAAAAAATTAAAAGATATTCTACTTTGGGAATTTTCAGAAGATGAGAAAAGACCGTTTTTTCTTTGAGTCCATTACAGTGAGTGTGTATGAGGTCTGTTCTTTGTAAGTGTCATTTTGGGCTTTTAGTAGAAAGAAATTCTCATTCATTTTTTTGGATTTTTTTTGGTTTTAAATTAGTTGGGTGGAAAGGTATAAAAATTCTGAATATAGGTACATCAATGTTTTGATATTTTAATGTAAAAAATGTTTTAATCCCCTAAAAGATTCTGACAAAATTGCTTGGGTGCACTAAAAACAATTTAGTTATACAAACCCTTTTCATCTTTATTACACACCACAAGCTCTTGATGCTACAATGTGTTTGGTCTTTGGGTTTGCCGTTGATTAAAATCCAAAGAAGAAACCCACAGAATGAAATCAGCTATAAATGATTAAAAGTAAAAGGATAAAGCAAATTCTTTCTGTTAATCGCTAAGAGGATGTGGAAAATATGTTAGCGTTCCTTAGCATGAACTTCACAGAAATCAAAATAAAGAAAATAAATATCAGGCCAAAAGAGAAAAATCACTCTCCCTGAATCTGTAAAATATACATACTTATATAATGAGCAATAGGCGAGTGATTGGAACTTTGGATAAACATTCAAGAAGCAGTAGTTTATTTTTGAGCATCCCAATATTCTATAATCTAACCTTTACATCTCAGCTAATTAGAAAGAAGCAACAAGTTTGAAAAGACAGTATAACTTCAAATGCAATCATTGGATGGGCAAACTCACAGTGTGTGGGTGGATGATAAAGATAAACAATGTTACATCAGCTTAATGATCTTGTTAGAGAATGCTTATCTGTCTCAACTCGTTGGGTCTTGATTCTGTGTATATCCAAGATGTTTGAAAGTCATAAATCAATTTAATTGTTTATTTAAAATAAATCCTTTTTAATTTTAAGATTTTGGAGGAAGAATATGTTAAAATTAAATTTATTTAATAAATTTTAGGCATATATGAATGGATAAGAGGAAGAGAGAATGGGAACAAAGTGTAATTTTATGGTGAACAGTTTGTTATAGTTTTCATCATCCACAAAGATATTTTTGAAATGCTTTGTTGTAGAACAGATACAATAGTGGTGTGATATAACTAACTATTCACTCCCAAGGATAGTAACAGTAACAAGTGCATGAGAGAGAGAGAGAGAGATAAATGACATTTTTTTGAAGATCCCTATCTCTGTGAATGAGCATTTCTAGTTTCCCTTTTGTCGTCTCATCAGAAGTTTGCTGGTTGGTGGTTTTGTAATCCACTTTTAAGAGAGCCCCCACCACCACACCATCTCTCTCTGTTATTTTTTTTAAATTTTCATTTTTAAGTTTCAATGCCAAATCCTATTCTGATAAACATTCTTTCAAAAAGGTGGAGTGTCTCTCTTTTAGGTGTTGTGCAAAAAAAACAGACATAAATTGGCATCTTACATGGGGTATTTGCATTTAGATCAAATGTATTGCCACGTTTTGAAATTAGAAGACTTCCAGTAAATATAGAATTTTTTTTTCATTCTCTTGTTTAATGGGGTGGAGGGGACACACTCTTTACTGGTCAGCTGAAGAAGGTCAGACAGTGGTGAATAATGTTAGATTTCATGAAGCAGCGTTGAAAGTAGATGGCACGGACAATTGCGTCAGCTGATCGAAACAGTCTTCGTTTGTGTGCACACATCCAACAGTAACTGCCAAATTTCATGTATCGCCCACTACTCTCACTAGCAGAACATTCCAAATTTCACGTCTTTAGTAACTGCCTGAAGAGGGTATTAAAAAAAGCAGCAGCAGCATTGGCTAGAAAGGTTTTTTGAGATAATTTACAAATTAAAATTTTTTAAAAAATTATTATCCTTAGGCTGTATGAGCTCCCATTTTCTGGATGGGCAGGTCTTTTAAAATCATCACTGGAAACTTAAAAATTTTCTTCTCCCAATCTTCTGCCGAATGGTTAAACTAGAAAATTAAGAGGAAGCCATTCATGTGCCTTTGCCCAAAGGGACAATCTTTTTTTTTTTTCCCCCTGCCTTTCTTTTCTTTTATGCTGGTGTTTTGTTATTATTGTGTGTGTGTTTTTGTTTGAAAAAAGAAATTTCTTCAAAGACACTGAAGATAATCAAAAATGCATTATCAAAAATATTTCCACTGCAGTGTCCCAATTTTTTTTTCCTTAATGTGACTGGCTCTTTTTTCTTCCTCATTTCACATATTTGTAATGACATTTTACATTTTCCCCCAATGCTTAACACATCCACTGACATGCAGCATAATATGCACACACACACATACTATCTATACTGATATATGTATGCTATGCTGTTTCAGTGTCACCTAGTGATTTTTCTGAAAAGTACATAGTTGACATTGCTCATGTGCACAGACACAAGGTGTTGTGTTGTAACCACCTCTATAACACCAGACCTGACGTTGGCAATATAGAAAGAACTTGATAAATGGCGTGAGAAAAGAAATTTTCTTGAACTGAATTTTAAAAAAAAAAAAAAAAACTTTTATAAATATATGCATAATAGTAACAATAATAGATTTCTAGCAAATCAGGGGAGATTATTTGTAATCTGATGCCTGTTTACCTAAGGGATCGTCATGCATATTCCTTGGCTTGAATGGCACCTGGTTTAATTCTTGTCTATTCTCATCTGTGGTCTGAACGGATATTAGCCAAATGAAATCATCATAAAACCAGATCTGATGGATATGTTACTGGTCACCTTTATTTTAGTGTGTTTTTAATACTTGTTAACAATAAGAGCATCTTTGCCAAGGAAGAGATCTCTTCCTTCCTTTGCTTACTATTCTCTCCTTTCCCCTTTACATGCCACTGATATAGAGCTTTTTTTTTTTTTAATACTCTTGCTACACACCTGTCACTGATACTCAGTGATTTTACTGGGGCTGCAAATTATTTAAAGCTTCACCAGTTAACTTGGATATGGGCTGGCACAAGTGAGTCAGTGAAACTAGGAGCAGGGTGTCCATTGAATGTATATTTTCTGGTCATCAGTAGTAATCTTTCCAAAAATCACTCCATTTCTCTTCTCTACTGACCTTTATTTGGCTCATTTTTGTTCAAGTATCAAGTTGCTTATCCTAGAACATTCATTTATGTACTATCTTATCATGCACAACAAAAACAACAAAAGTAATTACAATTAGTGGCAACAGCCACATTATGATAATCGCTAGTTGATCAGGCCACTCGTCTTTTGCTGCCTGGACTCCATTTATTAAGAATTCTCTTTGGTCATGCGTAAGATGACTTTGTAATTTCATAGTTGCTGCTCTGAGGGTAACAGTTACATTTATTAAAGGAGTCTTACTTCAAACCAAATGAAGCTCTTTCAAAAGTTTATACTAGTGGAAATGTTGAATTATTTCATAAATAAATATCTTGTAACTTTTTTTGCCTTGTTTTTAAAGCTTTGTAGGTAGTGAAACTAATTCATGATGCCATATTTTATTACAGTGGCTGTTTTTTGTTACTACGAGGGGGAAAACAGCCTAGGTTTTTTATATGGCGGCCTCATAATGATAGACATGGGATAGTTCCTTCATTTAATTATATAACCGAGAGTTTGTAAGCCTTCAGAGTTAATGATTATTTATTCTGGTACATCATTGTACTGGTTGGCTTACTGTTGTTTACTGGAGACGGGGCATTGATAAAAGGGTAGAAACATCAGGTACAAATTTCTTTTTAAAAAAGCCATGAAACTTAGGAGACATTTAATACAGAGAAATTTCTCAGAATTTTCTATCTTCTAGCTCATTATTTCAGACTAGATATAAAGCACATACTTTATTTTGGTGGATTAGGAATGGGCTTAACAGGGTGTCAATAGCATATATTTGCAATGTGAAGAACAATCATCTATAGAATGTAAATCAAAACTTCCCATATATGTGAAAGTGAGACAGTGGAGAGTCTAAATGTTATCTGGTTTCATTTATTGCCAAATTAACTAAGCTTGTATGTTGTTATAGTTTTTCTGTTTAGGTGTTGCTATTGCACTTGCTCATTTTTTAAAGGTTTGCAGATGTCCATTGCCTTCACACACACATACATATATATAGCTTCACATTGAACAGTTCTGTGAATGGATAATGGATGGATGAATTTTAATATCAGGAATTTAAACCACTGATTCTTGTGAAACTTTTCACAAAAATGATGAAACAGTGTTCTATTAATGACAGAATACTACATTAAAAAATGTTCTTTGTTCACTTTTGTTTGTTTGTTTGTTTGTTTGTTCTTTTTTCTTCTGCAGCTGCGTTCATAACTTTCTTTTGCTAACCACCTGATTCATTACACAAATTAGCATGGCTCAGTTCCCTAATTTGTAATTGTAGAGATTTTAAGGGCTCTAATTATCAAAGGCTGTTTGCTGAGGCCAATTGTGTGAGTCATTGTACAGTTATTTATCAATTTTTTTGTCTTTATTGCTATTAAGTACTCACATTCATATTGAAATTTTTCCTTTTGCTTTTGTTTTTAATTTTACATTTGCCACTATTTGTTAATTACAGAATGTACATGGTATTTGGTATTTGATGGGGCTACCACCAACCTCGTGTACCTGATTATTCTGGATGAGCCCTAATTCTTTGGTCAATTTAGCTATCGAAAAAATAGAAATTAAAATATATTTTTTAATTTTATTTTATAAAAAAGTTATTATGCTTACCTATCAAAATAATGTCACTGGATTCCCCTTCATGCCTAAATGGTTACTACTTTTTGTTTTCCACTCTATATTATTACTTAAATTTTTTTTTTAATAAGAACTCAAGTAATGAATATGATTACTTTTTTTTTTTTGTGTGTGTGTCATGTGAAAGTGGGATGTGTGTGTAAAGTTGCATATGTGTGTTTGGGAGCTGGGTCGGTTCCACGACCGGCCGCCACAGCTGTTTATAAGTGAGGCCTTATTTCGACCTGTATTTTGTGTTCGTGTTCCTCATCCTAGCGAGAGCAGCGGGCTACCCAACTCCTTCGTATTACATGGCAGGAGGGGTAGGTTTATCCAGGCTGAGACCCTCTAAAACAGAGTTTTCTCTCTGTTGGGGAAGGGGGGGGGTAAGTTTGAGCCACTGTTTATTTCTGTTATCTCCAACAGAAGCTGGGAGTGGAGAGGATCTGATTTTTCTTTAATTGGTTTTATCTTTATTGAGATAAATGGATGGAGACATATTACATCTTAACCAATGTTGACTGCATAAAATATGTATGAAATTAGAAACAATTCAGTTTTTTTTTTCTTTCATACAATTCCATTACATTACTGATGTACACCTGGATTTTTTTCTTTGGTATTGTAACATTTTCTATTCCAACAAGGATTTTTATTGTTTGATGACTAATTTTTGTGTTGAGATCTTTCTAACATCATATTGTTTTCGTCAATATAAATATATACGAATGACTAGAGAAACAAGCAAACCATTGACTACTTTACCATGAACAATGCATCTGTCCTCCCTTTTTCTCTCACACGCACCCACATTTTTACTTTCACTTACAAGAACTCTGCCATCTGCCATTAATAATCATGGACATAGACTGGTCTGCAAAAGTAAAGCTGTATATTTTAGACTACCAAGTTCTGGCAAAGTCTTAACAGTCATTGTGCTGGTTTTGTAATCACATGGGCACACTAAGAAAAAAAACAATACAGTTGGTGCTATAAAGGGGAAAAAATGTACAAATTCAATGTTTTCTTTCTATAACACCAAAGAGAAGGTATACATAATTACAAATACTTTTGCAAGAAATCATGTATTGGTAATTTAAAATTTGAAGTTATCACTTTAAAATAATAATAAATCTGCAGAAGGATTTCTCTATGCTAGTTATCATATCAAGTTTAAAAGAATGATTAAAGAAACAAATGAAAGATCTTGATTACATTCTTTTAACTGGCTAATGTTTTTGTTTTGCAATCATACGAGACGTGCTTCTGCTTTGTTTTGTAGCTGCGTCTACAACAAACTTTTTAATAACTACTGTATCTGTGTTATGAAGAAATTGAAGTAGGTGTCCCCTCTCTCTTTCACTTTCTCTCTCTTACCCCTTTATATCAGGATATTTAAAGTTCTTTTAAGTACCTCCTCTAGAAAAACCCTTAGAAGTATGACAGTGTCAGAAGCTTTCATTGTAACTCAAAACAGTTCAACCATGACTAGTTGTATCTTTGGTGCCTTACGGCAACCTTTTAGAGTAACCTCTTTCCTCGCCATGAATTCTGGTGCATGGCTGCTTCAAGTTTCCTCCGTGCACAGCGTACTCCCTACCCTGCAGTTATGCTTTAAAAACGTTCTGATCTCTGGGATGCAGCTAATCAATAAGCCATGCAGAGTTGGCTTCAGATGCTTTTCCGTACTTTTGAAATGGGAGACCACCACTAGGGGAAGATGATACAATTTATTAGAAGAACAATGAAGTCATTTTCAGCAGTGACCATGCGGTGTAATATAACATGGACGTAGGTTTGTTTGTTTTTTAAAAAATATCTGTTTAGAATTAGCTAATCTGATCAAAATCGTTGTTTTTTTTTATCTTGGATTTTAATTTATATTTAAATAGGCTTGTTAGATTATCTTTATTCCATGATTGGCAAAAAGAACAACAACAATAATGTTCAATAAATTCATATTTCATTTTCTGGATGTAATAGGTCATTTGTCTTGTTTGCTACGTATGAATGAAAGATGTGACTATTGTTTTTAAAGGCAGAAAGTATAATTTGTCAAACAAATCCGACTTAGCTGTTTTTCCCATCAATCATAAATGGCATATTGGAACTGAATATCATTCAACCCATGGTCATTCTGTCAAACTGTGTTAATAATAATATATGGACTTTTATACTTTTTATGCCTGAAAAAAAGCAACTAAAAATGATTCTGCTGCCTATTTTGAATAAATAAGTAAGACAATGTATATTAATTTATAATCCATTGATAAACTACAAAATTAATTTATTGAAGAAAATGAATTTGCCATTTTTAAGGCTATTCTACTTTGAAGATAATTAGCATTGTTAAGCAGGTGATGAGTTCTCTTTAGATTCAAGTTCTGGCTGCCCTCAGTTTTAGGTGAAAAGTTTTGTAAGGTGTTGAGAATGTTTGCTTCATCTCTCTCAAATTTAAAAATACAATGGATAGATAACAGTAAGTGGAAAGGTAGGGGTACATTATGTAAACTGAGAAAATAAACTAGAGATATTTTTTGTAATTGTATCCAAATTTTTATTTTAAGTTTTGTGCTGACAGAAATTTTCCTTTTTTTTTTTATTTTTGTAAAAAGTTAGATGTTCATTAACACCACATTTCAGAAATTGGAAGAAGCAGTTAAATTAGCTGGTCTCAACTTTAAAATTTCTTGCTCAACCTTTTGGTGTAAGACAAAAATTTTAAAATCTTATGAGTCAAACTTGATGATAGAGTGAGTCCACACTTATACACCTGAAAATAACTACATTTCAGTAAAAGGAAATTTATTACTTGATTATTTTGTTAATTTGCTTTTTTAGCTTTCCCCTCTATTTAGTTTCTGTATTGGTTTTGCAGATAGTTTTACAATAAGAAATCTCTGCTTGTATTCTTGTTCAAATATCTGTTCATCATGGAACACTAAAAAGTTCTATGTATGACAAGATACCATGTTTTCATTTTCATTTGAACTTTTTACCAAAAGAGTTATCTCTCATGGTTTTTTTTTTTAAAAAATAGATATATAAACTAAATTTTATTTGGCATAATTATCTATAACTATTGAGTAATAAATTTAACTCATTCTTGAAAAGGAAAGTCACTGAAAGATATTGGAGTATCTGACTTTATATAAAAAGAAACTTTAGTTTTCTATTCTTTACCATACTGTGTATGTTTTCACAACTCTGTGTATATCCATGAATCTATTGATAGCTTCTGATTAGCGACAACATTTATGAAGCAAGAATATATATAGTCAGGCCTTCGAAAAATCTAAGTGTGTATTGCTTCCATGAGAATGCTATTAGATTAATGGTCTTTTATTCATTAGATGGCTGACATGCTACTGGAAATGGTCTCAATAAATGATTGTGTGCCTGAAAATTGTATGAAATAACAAAACAGTTTTTAAGATAAGAATTTCTACTAAACTCAGGATTATCATTATTTAGAGGAATATAAACTGACAAATGAATAGAAAATGCTGCTTTTCACTGTACAAGATTACATAACTGCCATCTGAAGCACCAGTTCTACTTTTAATTTTTTTTTTTTTCAAAAATGCTGAAGGATAAATTTTTTAAAAATATTTTCACACCTCAAAGAATGTTTTACCTTTCTTTTCTTTTCCTTTTTTTAATGATCTTTCTGTCAAGTTCCATTTATTTTTTTACAACCAGCTCGAACCAAAATGCATCCTAGTACTGAATGTACCTAACTGCAAGACGTGGATTACTAAACATTGTATAGTTATTGTATGAAAACTTCAGTATATTGACTAGTTTGAAAAATGATAAAATGTAAGGATCTATTCTAAAGTTTTGCTAACAATTTGGGAGTAATTTCATTATACATAGTTTGTGGCAGATGCCACAAACTGCAGAAAATCTGCATAATCATCCAATTCCATTGTTAATTGAATAAAGAAATTGTTTCTCCAGATATTTGTTTCTAACATTACCATTATTATGTGTATGTATATCATGCCAGAAAATAGTTGAGTATTTAGTAACCTTTTTTGTAGAAATAAAATATAATAAAATTTTTGGTATTTATCGACTTACTAGAAAGGAAATTAAATTTTAATTAATTGAAAAATATACCAGTAATGTGAATTTTTTATCTACTTTTCTTGAAAGATTAATCATGTACATACTAAAAGTTTCTGACACTATTTTGAACACCAGAATTTTTGTACATGTACTTTATTCTGCAGTGTATGTATAATAATTGTTTGAAAAGTTGCTTTTAGTATTGAGAACACTTTTTACATGTTTGTGATATATAAGTATTGAATTTATTAGATTATTGGCTCTTTGTTCTGATTTTTTTTTGCAAAATTTGCTGTATTTTATCAATTTTCTGTTATGAGGTTGGTCCTGATCAGTTGGTTCTTAGTTTTGTCTATCAAAATGTTTCTTAGATGCTCAATATCCAGGCACTTTGGGGTTCAGTGGAAACAGATGCAGTCCATTCCTTGTTTTCTAAGCTGTAGTGATTCTTGATAATGGTCATAGCTAGAATTTCAAGTAAACTGGCCTAGTAAAAGGGTCTGAAATCTACAACCTATTTAACACATGCATGCTTGACAAAGTGCAATGGGTATTTATACTGCTACTGTTTCATTTTATTAAAAGTTAAGAGAATCATTATTTGAAATTTAGATAGAGCAGTTTTCATTATTGTAATAGATACATTGGTCAAAGGTAAAATCTAATCCTCCTCTGATATTTACAGGCAGTTAAATCTACAACCTGATTCACACCTACATATTGATCATAATGTATATGCTTCAAAGCCAATCCATTTGTTCTTTCCTGTACCATGGTTGACCATACGTACGTTTGAGTCTACAGAGAACAGAAACTGATTGTTCAGCCTCACAAGATGTGACTCCACATGTTGCCATATACAAAGTGCAACCAAGATATTTGAGAAAATATTGATGTTGACTAGTGGCAAGAGAAAAGAGATCGTCTGGTAGTGAAAATTGTATATTGTGGGTTTTCCACAAGAGATCTCCTATTGAAATAGTGAAGGGTACAGGAAGATCAGCCAGAACTAGCTTACAGAATCCTATGAATTTGTGTTTTCAACTAGTTGAGCCCATGTTGGAAAGTATGATTAAAAAAGGCTTTTAACGTTTAGATTTGGGGTTCATCATAAAATAATATTTGAATTTCTGTCAAAAAAATATGTATCACTGGAATACTGAATGTGTGATCCAGCAATATTCTTTTATAGACTGAGTCTATGCATTATTTCAGTTAATCTGACAAGCAGTTACTGGTGATCTTGGTTCAATGCTAACTGCTATGATGAGTTGTTCAGCTTGAGAATACCATCTCTTACATCTTGAACTTCTAAAATGTTTGCACTTAATAAATATTTGCAAAAATAATATTTAAATTTTTTTTTTTTTTATTTACCATTTTTTAAAAAAAAATTCCAATCAGGTCAAATGACCCAGTTGACCTCACTGGTATGGATGTATGGCATTTTTTCAAATTTTTCTGTAGGATATGGTGGCTATGGTTAAGCAGGACATTCCAAAAGATGGAATAACCAACAGAATTTAAATGTCTATCAATGAATACAGTCCATTTCTATGCTATGCTTGACATTTGGTTAAGTCTTGCTGACTTTTTCTTTTATATACCCATGTATTTACAGAGGATGCATATTAGTGAAGTTTTTCTTTGAGGTTCCATTAAGCAACCTTCTCAGGATACATAATTCTGTGGAACAGTGTGTTGCGATGTTGATGCTGCAACAACTATAAAGGATTGTTCATGCATGGTCACTGAAAATTCGGTGGATCAGGTGAATTATTTAATGTACAACACCTACGAAACAATGCAATTTGGACCTATCAGTTTTGGAGCCAATTGCTGATCCTGGCTAAATGGCAAAATATGTTAACCGTTATGTACTTCCTTTTAGCATCACACTTTCCGGGAAAACGAGTTTCCTATCTGGATAGCCAATTTAATAGCATTGACAATGGTCAGATGGGTAAATTATGGATGAATCACTTTTTTTGGTTGGTGAGGAGATCTCTTTACATTAGTATTGGAGGGAATTTTAAAATAAATTCCCCAAAATATAATAAACGAAAAATGCAAGTCATATGCCAATTAATTTTAAAGGTTGTTGTTAAAAGGATTAAGACAAAATGCAAAAAGAAATTAAATTTTTGTTTGAACAAAATATTATCACTTATTACATAAAATCATTTATCATAGTTTGTATTTTTTTACTAGACATTAACCAGCAGTACACCAATGCACTTTACTTTTATGAATGTAAAACTTAATTGGGTCTCAAAGAGGAAGGTTTTCTTCATGATAGCCAGCAGGCTGTACTTGGTACTTTAGGTACATACTGGAAGAGATTTACAGGAGTGAGAGTTCATGTCCTCTGTACAGAAAGAAGAACATCCTTATGCTCTTTCTGAAATAACTATTTTCTCCAGTTTTTGGAATAAATTACTATTATATCGTTGTGAATTGTGATTAAGGACCTTGAACAACTATGAAAACTGCTAGCACAATGTGTAACTAATGATGGAGGTAGTATGCTGCTCATTTCTAAAAGATGATGATGTTATATAAACAACTTTATTTTGGAACTTTTGCGTATGTTATTCAACATGGAAGCAGTGTGAGATGATGTATTTAGCTAAATTACTAGAACAAGTCAAACATTTTCCTGGCAGTTGAAGTGAGAACTGAGAGAGATGTAGATGTTGTTGAACAATAAGTCTTAGTACTGGTAACTTAATATTGTAACTTGAAAACACTTTGTAAATAAGTACAGCTCAGTGCAACTCCACATCATAAATTTCAATTTGTTACATATATACGAGTATATATATATATATAACCCTCTTCAGATGTGATCTGTTACATTAATAGTGAAAAATATTTTTTGAAATACTGCCATCAATAGCATGAAGAATTTATCCTTCAGTAAATAAAATTGAAATGGGAAGCAAAGCTATTAAGAATAAAGTACAGTAGATGCCAAAAAATTATATGCATATTTTGTACATGTTTGTGTTGAAAAATAACAATATCGCTGACAGTCATAATTTTCTCTCCTCCTCTGTTTTTTTTGTCTTTGGTTTGTGTCATGTGCATTTCTTTATTTAGTTGTGTGTGTATTTTACATTTTCTATTAAACCAGCAGAGGAAAAAAGTTTAGCTTTAAAAAATAATTTTTTTTTACACAACAATTGATGGTGGTAAAGACATTAAAGATAAATCTGAATGGATGTGAGAAAATTACCACTCAGATTTAACAGCTGGGGGAAAGAGGAGAAAGAAGCGCATAATGTAAACAGACATACCTAAATATGTTCATCATCATGCTTACATGCTGAAGATTGGTGATCATCGTCAAGTGCATGAAATCAGCTTAACTGAAACTTGATTAGCTAGCAGCTTATCAAAGACAAACACATTGCAAGTTTTATTTGTTTTTGCATAATGTTAGTGTAGTGGCTTTAGGCTTTTCTGCACTACTGTATTTGCTCTGCTGCTGGTATTTATTTATTTATCAAGGCAGCAGGCATTAAAGCTGCACAATTATTTGCTATGGCCAAAAAGAAAACAATCATTAGTTTCCAAGTAGTGGAGAAATATAAATTATTCCACAACTGGAGATTCGATCAAATAAATACAAAAAATCTCCTTTTTTCCATTTTTTAAATTTACATGTAAATACATATTAGAAAGTGATGATGCAAAGCAAGCAAACAAACAAAACATTTTGTTTATAGAAACTTGATTTCCAATTGGCTAAAGGAACTACTTACTTTTATCCACTGTGAAAAGGGGTCAGGTTTATAAATGTAAGTACATTTAGTTTTATGTATGTTTATATATTTTTAGTAAAGTTTTTCTTATAATGAAATTGAGCTGCTTAACAATAATAATTCAGTTTTGAGTATTTAAATGGGTGCTTTTTAAAACAATTGTTGAGAATCTCATTCAACAGGGGTTTGTTTTTTTTTTTTTGTGTGTGTTTTTTTTTTTTGAGAAAAAGGTAAAATTATCTACCTGTTTATGTTGTTGGGCTGTACACTGACATCTATGGGAGAGAGAACCCTTGTGTGAAGCAGTGTTCACTAGGAAATTTTGCCAAACAATCCTGTGCCCAATACTTCGCACTTCAGCAGGTAAAGGCTTAGCAAAACTCTTTAGATGTAGGAGCAAACCAAAGTGTTCAGAGGAAACCATACCAGGGAGATATGCCAAACAGAGACATTTCCCTATGGAAATCAAACTTAGGTCCTCATCCTCAACCTTAACAGTCCTGGAAGTACTGCTTCCCTCATTGATTGCTTTATTTAAAATTATCCATCAAGTTGTCTTCAGAGACTATATTTAATTTATTCTTCTTTGTGTTCAGATAACGTACTGTGTGTGTGTGTGTGTGTATGTGTGACTGAATTATCTTGCAATATTTAAAATTTTAAATCATTGTTGCCTTAAAATTAATCTGCTTTACATAATAATTTGAGGGATTTTTCTTGAGAGCCATGCAGCAGAATTGGCAAGTTTGTACTGTTACTTTAGTAAACTTTGCATTATTGGCTCAGATCTTTTTCACTGGCTAATATTCACTAAATAAACGTGTTTAAGATTAAGTTAATTGATCAAATGTAGTTGAGATTTTCTTTCACTGCAAATTAGTGACAAAATTATATCAATCAATGTTATAGCTATTTTGATACATTAGGGAGTGCCACAAAAATAGGTCTGCTAATCAGAAAAATAATTTACTAATATTATTTACAAATTCCATTCAAAAGAATGTTAAGGAAATCCTTAACTAGACAATCATTTGTCTAGTATGATATATGGGTTTTTATTCACATCGTGTAGAATTCTAATCATACAGTGTGGGGAATGAGGTATTATTAATTTCTGCCATTTATTGCAATAAGTTATGACTTTTATTGTTGGATAACTACCATTTGCTATCGCATTTTCATTTTTTAAGATTAACAAACCCTTGTATTAGAATGATCATTTCTAACTTTTTTAAAGTATATGACATTTAATTAATTGGCCATGCTGAGCATCTGTATCTCATTCTATACATTGTCTTTAAGTGTAGACGTCTTTAGAACACACCAAACAAATGATACTGTTTTTTTTTAAAAGAAAAATGTTTACCCCTAGGAGATTCTGGCTAAATTTTTATGTATGTGACTAGTAATGAATATTTTTAAAGATGGTCACCAATGTCTGCTGAAATATTTCCAACAGTAGAGAAGTTTGAATAAAAAGATTCTGAAGATATTGTGCAAAACTAAAACTGATGAAGTAATTCAGTATAGTTCATGCATCCATGATATATACAATTGGTATTTACTGTGTTGATAGAATCAGTCAGTCTTTCTCGTTCAGGTAAAGTGTCATCAGAATGCTAATGGTAATTTACCACTCTCTGTAATTTATGTCACAGAAACCTTGATTTTTCTGGGTATAATATATTTTGAAGCATGGTTTTATAAAGAAAAATACTTTGGAAGATATTTTACAATGGTATGAGGTTTGTTTGCATTGAATGTATTAATAACTCTATCTTTTGGTGCTACAACAAGATTGATTTCATGCTACCAGTATTCATAAGGAAATATCTACCTACAAACTGCAGTTTTCCATTGTTCATACATAGCTGACCAGGCATTAGAATAATGAACAAAACCTTTCATTAATTGCTTTGAAATGGCAGAACAAAAGCCATTACTCTAAATGGGAGTTCATTCTGTAGAGTCTTATATAGAACAAGTATGATTGCCATTCCTATAATGAATAAATGAAAGATCTTTTTCCAACATTTCAGGCTTTGTTTTGCTAGAAGATTGTATGAGTTCATTTACACTGATCTGTTTGCATTGCCCATGTTTCGAATATAACCTTACAATTTCAGCAGGTTTGTGCTCTCTGATATCATCAGCTTTTTCCTAGTCAGGAATCAGTGATAATTGCAAATGAATAAAAGTTAACAATCACAAATGACGTTTATTGTAGCATCTAATGGAAAGCATGTTTTTACTTTATTTGAACAAGGAGGATATATTCTGAAAGTCAGCTTTCTCTTGGCTGCAGTGACATTTTTGAGCTTGGGTAGGTTGCCAATTTCATTTAAAGACAGTATCCTGCATCAACTCACCTGTTTATGCAAAATTTGCATTAGCCCAATATTAGAGAAAAAATTATCAAAATAAACTTGGAAAAGGGGGCAGGCAAGTCCATCACAGTATGCGTGCTAAGGTTACATACACCACAGTCATCTTGCTTTTTAGTGTTTATAAACATAAAAGTAGCAGAATTATCAGACATGTATAGATTAAAGTATGACAAAGAAACGAACATCTGAATCTTGTGATTGTTCTGAGTCTTGGAACCTCCGTCACCAGTGCACACTCCAAGGTGTTTTGTAAGAGGATTTTTGAAAAAGAGACATCACGATGATCATAAATAAGAAAGCTTCCATTTTTAATCTAGTAACAGCATTTCATTGTTGTTGTTTTTTTTTACTGTCTCAATAGTTTGATTCTGGTGAAAGTAATGATTAGTCTCTGCACACCTGTTGTATGATGTCAGAAAATTTTGCAAAAGTTAGCCAGCTCTCAGTCAGGACAGTTTCACTACTAAGAACTGGTGCAGGATATTGAACATCTGTCCTCTTGTACCTCTTGGTCTTACATTTTCTCTAACTCTACCTGATGAAACAGATGGCTGATCTTTCATACACCTGGCTTGTCTGTGACCTATGAGACTTTTTTGGACCATAGTTATTGTCAGAACTGAATGAATGCTATCATTTCCAGATTCAAAATCATTAAGACTCATTGGTGTCTTTACCAGAAAGTATGCCAACATTGCCAATATCATCATGAGCATGTTGTAAATCATTTACTGCATCAATCTGATCATGAGAAAATCTTATAGTCTTGTTCTAAACTTAGTTCATCAACAATGGTGGTCGTATTCTAAACTAAATAAATAAATTGGTGGTGTATATCATGTTTCTGCATTTGGCTTGAATTCAAAAGAAATTGGCATCTTTCACGAGTGATATGAAAGCTCAATTTAGATTAGCTAAAAGATTATCACTGATTTTATATAGGTAACCAATTTCTAGTTGAAATTTATCTGTAAATATAGGATAATTGGCCTTGGTTGAGGTCAGGGTGGGGAAGTGAGATTAGAAAGTTATGATTCAGAGTAAAGCATATCATAATTATAAGAGATACCATGTATTATAATTTGTTATAATTATTAAAAGGAAAAATCTATTTATAATTTTTACAATTAAATTAAAAGGGGGAGAAAAGATTATTGCATTTGTTTCTCTGAATAGAGTCATTTTTTTTATCATCCAGGGTAATGATGCTGAGAAGTAATTTTTAAAAAAAGAAGAAAGAAACTTATTGTAGTTATTGAACTGTGGTCATTTTGAAAAAAAATCAAAGACAAATACTTTTGTTCCTTTCAAAGTTTGAGAACTGAAAATTATCATGTTTGTAAATAAAATCTTGCAGTTTGATTATATATAGAAAGTAGATTATGATGATAAAAAGGAAATATTTGTATATTTTTTTGCTTTTGAATTTCTGCAGCTATAAAAACTTAGTGATCATTACTGTTACTATTTAGTAAAGTAAAATTAAATACCAGATTATTAACTGTAAAGATTCCAATGAGTAGTTAGTTTTTTTGTTGTTGTTGTTGTTTTTTTTGTTTTTTTTTAGAGTATATGCTAATAATAATAGAATGTGGATCCATTATCCTTATCAGTCAAGTAAATACTCCTAGTAACAAAGAAGGCACCTTTTCTATGAATAGACTTGTTGGGTTGTCAGATTTTATCAACATTTGCAAGACAATCATAGTGGAACAAAAGAAAAGATATTACATTTTACCAGTTCTTATTGGTTTCATGTGCATGATAATAGGCTGTAGCAGCTTCTTTGAAGAAATCATGGGTTAAAACCATCAGGCACTAGTCTTCAGGTTATCTGTAAACAAAACACTTACATGAAGTTCTCCTCATTAGTCAAATATCAGAATATCTTTTTTAACATTCCTTATTTATTTATTCTGATATTCTTAGAATTTCAGATTGTTCCTTTTTGTGACAGGTTAGCTGTATCTTGGCTGAAGCATTAAGAAGTATTTGGAGCTAAGAAACTAAATAATTTTGAAAAATGTGATATTTCAAGGTTTTCTAAATTACATATTTCTTATAATATTTGGTGAATAAATAACCCCTCAGTTACTTTTTAAATATCACTGTAATAGAATAATGAAAGTTAAAGAGGGAAAATAGAATCAAGTTTGTTTGTTAACACTGGTTTTTGTGGTGCTGATTACACACTAATGATTATCTTGTATTTCTATTATAAATAGTCAATATTTATTTCCTGTTCACTGAAGCACAGATAGTTGCTGTAATTTTAGACAGTGCTGTATATTTTTTGGCCAGGTAAGTTAGTGTAGCCTATAATGTGATTGCTTATCATGGTTGTGGCTGTTGTGAATTACCTGTGGAGCAGGGCTTTTCTTACGCTTCTCCATCAGCTTATTTTTTTACTGGGTTATCTCCCACTTCTAATCAGGTAGGTTGTTATTTTCCTTTTTTTTTCAATTTCTTTGTTTAATATCAATGAAGAAAGGCTATTATTGTGTTTTTTCTTATTATTAATTTAAGGACAATATTTACACAAATATTTAATTGGTTTAATACACCATATTTGTACAGTTAAATGTATTATTTTGTACTGGCTTTATTAGATTTTGCATTTTTTGAAACAGCGCCAGTAATTCACAACTTTTTCTTTCGTATCTAGTCTATTTTTATTTTGTCCACTTATTAAATTTTCCAACAGAACAGAATAAAAATTTTTATCTTCTTCTATCATTTTTTTTTTTATTTTTACAAATAATATACATATTTCTTATGCATATATTTTACATATTCGCACTAACCAAAATAATACCTAAATCACTTTTAACTATATTATTTACCATTTTAATAATTGAATAGATAGTGAATGTTTACATTTAAACCATAACCCTGCCACCAAAATGGGCATCATAAATATTTATAATTAGATTTGGTTGAATGAATATTTAAAAAAATCAAAAAAATCTTTAGATATAAACTTTTCAAAAAATTTATCTCAAAGTTTACGATAAAGTATCCAAAATACTTTCTATAGTGAAAAAAGAAAGACTAGCAGAAGTATCCATAAATATATTACTGTTCTCTAAAACATTTTAACACTAATATGTAAAGGGTTAATTCATTTATGATTTTTGTGTGCCTGTTGGCATTTTGCTAATACAAACAAGTTTCTACTTGTAATTACAGTTCATTGTTTAACGTTATCTCCAGGTTTTCTTTTGTTTTTTTCTACTTCAGTGCTTGTCATAATTCTTTTTCTTCTCCTCCTCAGTTGATCTGAGTTCTAATCAAGAAAAATTAAAATGCTCCTATTTTTGGGAAAATTCCCTAGTTATTAATATGCCCGAGGACTGCCAAATAATTCTGATAATGTGATAGTCTAATTTACTATGTAGAAAATCCAATTCACATCATCCATTATCTTCTCTGCATCAGTCCTCTTACTTGGTTCTGATTGGCTGATAGCTACAAGGTATTTTGTTACCTTAATGGCACATCTCAGTGTATGCCTTGAAGCTACTGAAAAGTTTAAAATTGATTTGGGCATTGTTTCATTTATGATTTCTAATCATTCGATATATTTACATTTACTTTTCACTTGATTTACCATTTTTATTAATTCAGATATTAAATGGATAATGGTTGTTTTATTTAAATTCAATTTTTGTTTCAGAAATTCTGTTATCCATTCGGTATTTATTTTTATTATAGGATTCTAATGATCTGTTTTGTAGTTTATATATATATATATATATATATATAATAATTTTTTTTAATGATATGATAACAGGAACATGATTTTCAGTTACAATAAATCATGAAAAATTTAACAAATAGAACATTAAAACTATACATTAAAAATTTTGGCTGCTTATTACTCATTGGCATGACAGTTTAAATGGGTCTTTTTAAAAATTGTTATAGTATTTAATACTATATTCTTTATAATCAATTTCTGAATTTTTTTTTTAAAATCTTTTTTCCAGATTCATTCATTCATTATGATTTGTGTTTTGAAATCATCACCTTAACAACATGTAATCAATGAACTTGATTTTAAAATTGCGTAAATAAGTAAAAGAAATAATCAGGTCCCTAAAATTAGTTTCCTTTGTATAGCCAAATATTTCAGGTTTTTGAAGAGTTAATTCTTATTCATGGCTAATCAAACAAATAAAATCCTTTCTAATTGTGTCTCAATAGGGTTATGACAAATTTGTTAATGATCTTTTTTTACCATACATTTGCTAAACTATAAGCTATAAACTATGCTAATATCTATGACTGAATCCTACTGGATAACAGAATATATTATTATATAAAGATCTGATGCACTCAAAATATTCAGCGAAACTAAATTTCTCTTCATGCATAAACATGAAAAAGCTACTACTTCAGATGTACAGTATTTTATAAGAAATGAGCTGGCAAAGTAGACAACTAATGATTTCATCTGTTTGAGCTAATAGTTAATGTACTCTAAATGTTAAAAATAAAATGTAGCTTATTTCTATATTAAAGCTATCTACTGGCTTTTATTTCTGTCTTTATTTGGCAGTATAACATGCATGTTAGGAGGATTTGGTTTGTTACAGAAGATGAGAGGTTTTGAGAAAAAACATTTATTGGTTAAATGTAATTATTGCATAGTTGATGTGTGTATATGTATAAACAGTTTTTATTGTATATTTTAAATTAGTTAACAGATTATCAGGCGTTCTGTACTTTGGGATTACAATGAACAATGTTAACATGTTGTGTTTGTAGCATGCCATTAAAAACAAATAAATAAAGTTCATGCATTGGTGATAAGGCTAGTTACTTGGGCATATGCAGATGAGGTTTTACAGGCATTAATGACTATGAAGTGGTTCCAGACAATGACTGTTTCAGAACCTCTAAGGGCCAGCAAAACGTTGTAGCCCCCCCGCAGTGATGGTTGTAGTAACATTGTCAAATGGACTAGAAACCAGCATCAATCACTTAAAAGTGTTCTGGCAGAAGCAAGGAAACAAAATTTCTAAAAGTAAAAAGACATCCCAGAGGGCTGGATGAGAGAATTGCTGTGTTTCTGAGTTAATAATTGTTGGAATTAAATGTACCAGGAAGATATTTCACTGAACAGAGTTTGGGTGTTTGGAAAACCTATAAAATTGTGGTAGGATTGGATGAACAATGTGGCATTTCTAAGATACACTACTGTAATGCAAACTTTTACATGCATTTATCTCAATAAATAATACAATACCTATATTTCATGAGAGAAAACATTGAACTTTGTTACTAAACAAAATTAATTAATTCCATAATTAAAAGCTCTTCTTCACAATGACAACAATTGTTCTATAAATATGGTAAGGCACACTACTTTCCTACATTTCAAAATTTAAACTTTTATTATTTTTTTGAGCATGTAGGTGGGGGTTGGTGTAGTTATCTTATCAAAAGACCACAAATAAGTTGTGTACCTGACTAGTATGACATTTGGTAGGCAGCATCTTTAAAGTAAGATGAGGTGGGATATGGTTTGTTATATGATAATCTATTAGGTTCTGACAACAATTTTTTCACTCTCCATTTATAAAAGCTAAGAAAACTAGATGAAGGTGTCTGAAATAACATTGAGATTAATTAATTATTTGCATTTGGTAATTTATGGTTAGTAATTTTACCACTGAAACTAAATTATTAGAAATACTAAGGTTTGTTAAAAATAGGACATTAGAGTTTCTTTATGTTGAAGAAGCTGATATATAATGCTTCATGAGGAAGTTAATATTTTTGAAATTGCCAATCTCTTCTATTCTTTCTTTTTGATTTAGAAAAAAATTTCAAGTTAATTTTGATACTTAAATCATTTTTTTTTCAAATTAAAATTTTTGGTTTCTGTTTGGACATGAATAGCTAAAGCTATGACTTTTTAAAATGTTTAAATAGCTTTAATTTGAAAATTAAGTTTGCTTAGCATTTGTTTCATACATTTCCAATTTTTTGTTTTATTTTGGTTCTGAAATGAGCAAGAAGTCAGGACAGCAGCAGTTTCATTAATCAAAAGAAGATTATGCAGCTACCAATACAAAGAAAACAGAAATAAAAGATTTCTAATTTATGTTCTAAGAGATAAAAAGTGAAAATCCTTTCAGAAAAAGAAAATAAAGAGAGCATCAGGAAAGCTGCTAAGAAAGTTAGGCAATAAATTTAAGCTACCTGAGTGAAATTACTATGTCCACCCATGCATTGTTTTTTTTCCTTTCTGCAGGTAATGTCTGCAGATCGGATTAAAATCCTTTGTTCACTGTTGTATGACCTGACCAGCACTTTTCTCTTCATAACAAGCATTATCAAAAAAAGGCTTGTCGTCTTCAGGTGAAAGTACAAGTGACCATATTTTCTTCATGGAGGATTAAAGTTTCCTAACAAAATTCTGACAATAGATATTTAATATTTTTTCCGTGGGTAGCCATTTATGTCAAGATCAGAGTGTCAAATGGAGTGAGAGAAAAATAAAAGGCATAGAATATTCAGCATTAATTTTATTAAAAGGATTGAAGCTTTTAAAATAAAAAAAAGATAATACAATATTTGAAAATCTTTTATATAGGTGTTCCATGATGGTTTGTTACTGATGAAGCCATGACTATTTGTATAAATAAACTGAACTTTTTTAAAAAAATAAGTTTGTGGAGAAATCTGGATATAGAGATTGACTTTGACAGTTCTACAATCTTTACTCTAAGAATTTTCAGATTTTCTCTATAGCTTAACGCACTGATATTAACATCTGTGTTATGTATTTTGGAGCATTTTTGCTTATTTGGTCAGCTGAGATTTAGGTGCTTACTACTTTAGTCATAGTGTAGTATGTTCTGGATGTACTTGGCCACTTTCAGAAAATTTTTGTTTAATTCAGGCTTAAGATTTGAATGATATTTTCTTTGCTGCACTGATGCTGAAATAAATGGTTTATAATGCATTGCATTTATTGCCTTTAAACATCATATTGTTAGATACTGTTGCATAAATATAAAAGAGTATCCTAATTTTAAAAAAAATTTTTTAAAGTATTTCAATTGTATTTTTACACTTTAACTGTTTTAATAGATGTCCATATTTTTCTGATAAGAACTTTTGAAGCAAGGTAATTAAATTATCAATAAAAAAACAGACAAATACAACCAAAAGAAACATGAGAAAGCAACTTCTTCAAAGTGTCTACCCACTCAAGCAGTATTTTGGAATCTCAAATGCACAAGCCAGTATTCACTGTTTAAATGGGATGAAGAGACCCCTTTCTTAAATAAGTATGACTATACAAACTTAAGGGCTTGTGTAATTTTTGCATATTAATTTTGTGGATGCTTAATTACATAATTTTCTTCTGCCTACACATTTTCAGTTAATGTTATTTACAGTAACAACTTCTACATTTCCGGCCCTGTCATATTAAAAAACAAAAATAAACATCTTTTAATCTATAGAATTACTTCATTTTACACTACACTAATTATGATAAACGCTAACCTTTTACATGTATATTATTCTGACAACAATGTTTATATACATGTGGTTGCAGTCAACTCTTACTATAATGGTCCATGCTTATAATGATCTCTCAGGATATAGCAATTTTGATAGGACTTGGCACATCCTATAGAAATTTATTTAAGTGATCCATGACAATAGAGAAATTTGGAAAATATGATTACAGACATGATATGAATAAATCTGAACTTCCAGTTAAATAAAAAGAAAAGCATATAGCCAAAATTTTCATGGACAGATTTAAATATAAGCATTCAAACTTGATTTTGTACTTGGATAAATGTGATTGGAATAATCAGATAAGAGGTCATATGTCTCTAAAAGTAAAGCTCCAAATCTTTGATGATCTGGGACAAAGAAGAAAAACTCAGGCAACAATTTGCAAGGCTCTCCAAGAGCATATTCTTTACAATGTCTTCCTACAGGAACAAAATCAAGATGGCTATTCTTGAAGATGGTACCCCTTCTCAGAGAAAGAGAATGCTCCAGAACAGAAAGATGTTGAAAAGGATATATCCTGCTGGTTCCAAGCAGTTAGAAAAAAAAGCATTCCAATGTCAGGCAGTCTTATGCAATTAAAAACTAAGAAATTTGCTAGGTAGTTTCAAGTGTTCTAACTGATGGCATACATACCGAAATTTCTAAAGCCATTTACAACGTGGATGAATTCAGACTCTTTTACCAACTTATGCTTAGCAAGATAGTAACTACATCTACTGATGGGTATAAAGGCGCAATAAAAAGCAAGCACTTCTTGGGGAAAATGTGGATGGTTCAGATTTTCTGTCTCTTCTTTTTATTTGTAAAGCCGTTAATCCTCTATACAAAGTAGAGACACCACCTGTCATGTATTTGAAAAACCTAAGAGTCTGGATGTCTAGTGACATATAGGCAGCATAAGTAAATTGGGACAAAATAATGCAGTGCCAACATCAAAAGTCTTTGTTTGTTGATAATAATCTGGCACATCTAGATGTTAGTGGATTAAAAACTGTGGCCATGCAATTTTTATACTGAATACCATGAGTGTACTGCAGGAAATTCAATGCTTGAAGGTGTGATATAGAAAGTTGTTTCTCTAAAAATGATAAGATGTATAGATAGATAAAAAGAACGCATTTCACATGAATATTCTCCAGGCTATGTACTGTACTAGGACAGCTTGGGACCATGTCATTGTATTATGAACTATTTCAAATACACTGGATGGTCAGACATGGAAGCTGAAAACTTGGCCAAAACAACTTTTGCAACTTTTAATGATGATTGTGAAGTATTGAGCATTTGGGTAGCAATGATCTAGGGGGAAATTTTAGACATGTACCGACAAATGAAAAGCTGGATTATGGTGATATCATTAAGTCTCTGATAGATGCTAAGAGGAGTTTTGAAAAAGTAGACATCTGCACTGAAGACAATTAAACCAGTGAATCTGTAATCCCTTCTCTGATGGAGTCTAAGACAGCCAAAGAAACTTTAGGAATTATATGCCATATGCACTTGATACCAAAGATTTTCTTGAATGCACCAACAAATTTGGAAACAAGTGCTCAGAAAAAAAATAAACATAAACTGAACAGTTTATATTGGATACTTTTTTTTTTTTAAGTGGAAGATAAATTTTTTCTTTTTTTTTTGCTTAATTAAATATTTTTTATGCTGCAGTACATGTATTTTATGTTCAAGGCAGTGTACAATATAGTAGTTTCTTTGGTGTTTTAGTTCACTTAGGAAAAAAGAACTTGTAGTGACACCTTGATGCAGCTAACCTTTTCTAAAGCCCATTGGAGTTTAATGAAGTGAGAGTTAACTAAATGCACATAAATCAGCATGTATAAAGATAAAAAATATTTTATTGGTGAACTCATAGTCATGACCACTAGAGTGTGAGTGAGAGAGAGAGTTGGTGAGTGAAGGGGAATGTAACATATGTTGAAAGCTGCCTGCACTGATTCACCTCTTCTTATAACCTTATGTTGAATTAATATTAGGGTTTCACTATACTTATTTATACATCAGTGTATTTATTTATATAATCCAAAAAAATAAGAATCTTTCATATCTAAATTTATTTGCATTCATTTAAATATATTTATTTAAGAAATGGATTCTTGAGTTTTATTTTCTTTCTTTCTAGTTAGTTTGTTTTATCAAGAGTTTCTAACCATGCATAGTGCAGATTAGCTGAGAATGTGGAGTTTATCAAATTGATCCCTTCAGTGCTTTGGTTGCTTGAATATTACTTATGACATTTGTCCCAGTGCTCAAATTTCTCTAGACACAGTTTAAATTGTGTTTAATGTTTTAAAGGAAAAGAAGTTTTACACTGACAATTTTTAAAAAGAAATGTTTATGCAAAGCAGCTTTATAATCCTTTTTGTTGTGGTTGAAGATTTTCTGATGAATTTATTTGCCAGTCAAATAGCAAAAGATGTTTTTTTTTAAGGTGCTTCTAATAAGAAAATACAATAAAAGTGACTAAAATGAATGAATAAGTCAGAAATTTTTTAAAAGTGTTTGACCAGTTTATCAAATTCTACTTATGAAAAACCATAATAAAAGTGAGTGAAATTACCTTATTAATTTCTGTTTTTTAATTTTCATTTTGTGGTGTGTAGCAGTTCGTTTTCTCCAGCAGAAAATGGCTTTATCTTTCTTTTTTTTCTTACCTTTTTGAGGAAAACATCTACAAGTCTTTATAGCTGCTGCTATTATCAATCTTTTGTTTGTGAATTGACGTATTGATGAAATCACTAAAATGAAAAATTGTATTCTGGGGAGTTCATGTGGTGATCAGATGTGGCATTTAGCATTTTATCAGTAACAAGAGTAAGCTCCCTTCTGCAACTTCTGACACAGAAGGGGTGGTGTGTTTATTGACTTAGCAAAAAAAAAAAAAAAAAGAATGCAGTGCAACAGTATATTTCCCAGAATGTTTTAAATATTTTTACCAACTTTTAGAAAAAATTATTTTGCAGATAAGAAAACTAACAGTAAACATCAAAATATTCAAGGTATAAGCAAGAATGAGTAGAAAGGTTTCTAAAAAAATTGTCAACACATGAAGCTTTCATTATACTGTAGAAGATTAGCAAAACTTGGCCAGTTCTTCTTCTTTTTTTTTTTACTTAAAATGTAAAAATGCACACTGTGCATGGCACCTTAACACCACAGACATGTCAGCTATTGCTTGAACTCTGAAGAATTTCATAATTATCACTATTTTCATAATTGGGAATCATCTGTGGTGATTTCAAACATTTTTAAGTCTGCCAAGAAACTCTAAATTATGGTTTGTTGCATTAAAAAAGAGTGGGGGGTCTATTTTCTGATTGATATATTTAGATTTCTGTCATAATGAAACAAAAGATCAATCCTGACTAATTGAAAAAAACAAACAAATTCCTCCTTAATCTTCCACCAAGTTTGCTGAGCATCTTTATCTGCAAAACCCTCTAACAACATCTGGTCATATTTACTGGAGATTTTAGTAGAGAGAGAGAGATCAAAAAAGATGATCTTGGTACAGGCATGTAACAATTTTAGGAAAATACTTAAATTTTGCAAAACAAATGTTTTTATTAGGTATATCAATCCAGGTAACTATAGTACTTATCATCTGGTAACCACTGGCAAACTCTAGTTCACTCTGGAATGCAAATATTCTCACTTATTTTAATTAATTTTTTTTTTCCTGCTGGAGGAAATGAATAAAGACAAGAATGATATTCAAAGATGAGCTATTTCTGATTGTTTCTATCATAGATTAAAATTCTATTGTTCATTCCTTTTTGTTAATTTAGGTTGTTATCTTTTATTACATTTTTCACATGAAGTGGACTTTGGTATAAAAATGGCTTTTTTTGTCCAACAAAGAGTATATTGGGTTTTGCTGATAATTAAAATTTCTATCTCTGTGGTTCAGGAAATTAAAAAAAAGAAGAAGAAAAAAGTTTACTCCAGTAGTAAAGTATGGACCTTGGAAAATACAATGACTATTTTTTTTGTCAGAGAAAGTAATGCCAGTTTGGACCCATTGCTAAATCTCAACATTACAATAAACATTTCAGTTTTTCATTATTTAGTGTCTTTCCAGCAGAAAACTATTAGGTCATGATAACTTTTAATTTACCATTGTCAGGGCCCTTCTACCAAAATAGGGGGGGGTGAAGGTAAAAATCAATTATCAAATCAAATGAGCGAAAGTGAATTTTTTAAATGTGGTTGTTTGTTTTGCTGAGTCATACAAAATGGTCACTCATCATTCTTTAACATCATTTAATTGTGTAGGCATGGAAACATTGTGTAACATTAAAGTTAATTACATTGAACTTAATCCATTTGAAAGGTGGTGAATTGTTCTATCTGGTTATCTTGAATCATAGGTAAACTACAAGGTTGAAAGTGACAGGTAACAATTACCTTTGATTAAAAAAGAGAAGGAAAAGTGTTTAAATTTAGCTTTCTCTTTGCATAATTTTCATTAAGGATTTTTTTTCTGCTTATTTTTAGTTGATTTCTTACTAAAAATTATATGTAATTATTGCTTTTATTGCTGGAAGTACAGGTGGGTCAATATTCCAAACATTCAATCCAATACCAGAATTGGAAACAGTATACAACAATTCCCTTCAAAACCATGTTAACATAATCAATAGCACTAGTAATTAGCATGTTCTTAAGAAAATGTTTTATTAGCCAAAAAGAAATGTATTCCTAGCAAAATCACATGACCAAGAGGTAGCCTTTGTCAGCAGTGATTTCTCACAAAAGACCCTTAAAAATGCAGTTAGCTGTCTTTTTTCATTGTATAGATTTTCCGTTTCAAATAATAATGTCTTCCTCTGTCCAGCAGTTTTCAATTATTCAATCGATAAAGCTAGAACTCATTGTCTTTCACAGGTTACAGAATGGGTATTGATTGGCAATACCTTCTCAGTTTAATCACTGACTAGCTTTGAGGACATAAATTGGATCATAAAATTGCCTTTCATTCTCTCTCTCCCTCTCTCTGCATCCATATTCTTTTGCATAGTATTTAAGGATCTTTCCAATTGCAGTCATAATTAGTAATGTGTGAACATGTTTTGTCACAGTATAAGCATAGATTCTTCTAGATAGATGCTTGCCATTATTTCATGGTGGTATTAATCTCTATTTGTTTGAGATGGAAAAAAATGAAATTGCAGATCCAGATTGTAGACCTTTGTCACTTAATAGAAAAGGCTTTTTTTTTTCAATTGACATTTAAAAAAAAAATTATTAAATATTTCTCACAGGTGATGATTATTAGATATCATCATACATATTAAGCAGTATTAACTAACATTTTTTTAATTAACTGACTTTGCTAACTGAAAGAGCAATTACACTAATTCTCATCAAATATGATAAGTATATCTTCTACAGATACTTTTAAAGAATTGTTTTATATCTTAAAAGGATAACTTTTTAAATTGTCAAATATATCAAGACAATGCAACCTTTTTTTATCAGTTTGGAAAAAAAAAATGTTTTATTTGGTATTGCACCATATTTGCCCTAAGTGACTATCTCAGATCTGGAAAGATAAACTAATTGTGATATTTACCATCCTCTTGTTCATTCACCAACACATCAATTGCATTTATTTATTTGTTTGTAGTTTACTAGTGTATATATCAATAGTTAATATAGTTTGTGTCCTTGCTAATCACTAAATAAATCAGAAACTACCAAAAAAGGGGGGATTAAAATCACTACTGGCAAGGCTGGTTATGTTTGCTTATCAACAATTGTTGTTGTTGTTGTTGGATTCAGGACATTTCCAAATGGCATTCTTCTCGTTGCTATGGTTTCCTCATATTCCTGTTGTTTTGTTTTCTCACATCTCAATAAATTCATTGTGATCAGCTCTAATCATGGCACATACTTTTGCCCAGAGTTTCTGTTTGTTTTCTTATTTATGAACACCATGAATGGTTTCAGTGGTCACTTAGAAAAAATCTGTAAGACTGAAAATTACTGTTAGCATAATTATTCTAAGACAATCTTGTGCCTACTCGAAGATGGCAATGCCTTATTGTCACATTATTAAGTGTGGTTCAGTTACATGCAGTGATAAACCAGATGTGTGTGCCAAAAAATTTGTTGTCATTTGGTTGAATGGACATTTTCATATGGCAGTTCTTGTTTTTTAATCAGCTGTTGAGTGTGTGTGTTTCCTTTTCTATTACAATTATTATGCTTTGTTTGCATATTGAGGTAAATTCAGAAAATATGTAGATGTTATGTTGCTATATGAAAATCAAAGGATCCATTGGAAGGCTGTGGAATCTGTATCTACTACATGTCTTATACCAAAAGGCTGAAAAATTAAGTGCTCAAAACCAGAAGATGACAACTAGGTTAACTTGTGGAGTTCTTATGAATTTGGGGTCCAGAGACAAGGATTAAGTTAATTAAGATGTTAATATTATTAGTGCTCTTTATTTTAAGTAGTAATTTTTATCAAAAGTAAATGACTTGTGCAAATAAATTTTGTTGCTCGGTTACAAGTGTTCATATTTTTGTAGCTAAGGTATTTTGTGTACACAATCAAATAATGATATACTTACTGAACATGACAATTATGGCAGCCAGTATATGTTGTGTGTGTCACTAAAGAATTCCTTTGATATAGAGGAGACTTTTTAAGTGTTGATTGATAGCTGTGTTATATTTAAATTGAGTGCAGTTTTCTGTTTGCTTGCACAGAGAATATAAGAGATACTACTAGATCAAAAAGTGAGATCTCAAAATCAGAAGAGTAGCATATCTGCTGTTTGAGCAGATTACTTTTAGCAGGAATTAGAAAATGGTTTATTATGTATATACATGTTTACTAAAACTTAATCTCTAGTTGTTGTTGACCAAGAGTAATGAACTTAGATTTTTTTCTTGATTGATTTGATATACTGGTTTGTAATTAGTCAGATTCATATTGCAGTAAAGACTAATAATGATGATGTATCTGACCAGCTTGATTAATTTTTTTCTTTCTAAGAATTGTTATGTACATTATATTGCTAATGTCCATATGTAAAATAGACTCCAAAGTAGTACCTCTCCCTTTTGTCATCAGTAAATTTAGAAAGTATGGCAAAACTGAGGGTGAAATACAGTCGACCCCCGCGTAATTGTAGTTCGGCATTCGCGGAATTTTCCTAAGAACCTAACTAATAATTGTTCGTGGAAACCCCCGCATATTCGCAGAATCGCAAATATCTTCCGCGATTTTTTATGGCTTTTTTCTTGGCAATATATATATATATTTTCACGCCTTTTAACGCTAAATTATTAATAACAATATAATTTACTAATTTTGTAATATAAATACTAACGTAAATTCAGCAAAATATCAATATAAAATAAACGCTATTGGCCGGAGGTTTGAAAGTAGCCAATCGGAGAGCGTTATCCATTTCTCCTTGCTGCTGATTGGCTGCTGCCCACGAGGTGCTGTCTCAGGCAGATGCAGCCCCGCACCATCCCAGTTTACTGCATGTAGCCATCTCGAGTGCTGTATTTTTTATTAAATTATTATTATATATTTACTTATATATTTTGACGTTTATAGGCATTTTTATGGACCATGTCCAATATTCGCAGTTTTTCACTCTTCGCGGGTGCTCTAGGAACGTAACCCCTGCGAATACCGGGGGACAACTGTAGTGAGGTTTTCATCTTTGTAAAACTGTTTCTTTATGGGTAGCTGAATTAGCTTTATAAAATATCTGTTTACTGAACACAGTGTTTAACTAGAAGTTAGATTAGCAAGCAAGTTTCAACAAAATTTATTACTGTATTTTCCTTGGATTCCTGTGAGTGTGCTAATAGGAAAACTTATCTTCGTTTATGTGTTTTTACCAAATATTAAATATGAAAAAGTAAATTCCAAACAAAGATGGTGCTTTGGTTTTTTATATCAATCATTAATCATGAAGCAAAAATAGATTTTCTTTTGTTGATGACTGCCTGGTGATCCGAGAATCTCATCTTTAAATGTTTTGGGGTTGTTGGTCTGTTAGTTTACAATGCAGAATGTTTGTTGTTTTTTGTTGTTGCCACAAACAAAGACCTCAAGCTAATTCTAATGATTTTATGATGAAATACTAAAAAATCTCCTCTACTACCCATACTTAATAATAAAGTCCTCTCTCTTTCCAGAAAGTAAGTAAAATAAGCTTTTTGTTTGTGCTTCCACAGAAACCTTTTTTAATTTATAATTTTTTAAAACTTATTCTAAAAAGAAAGGATGAAGCCATGGAAAATTACTATGTAATACTTTATTTACAATAGATATCTTGATGATAAAGCTTAAATGATCAGGCTCTTCCCCGTCTCATCTTGCATTCTCTGAAAATCTGAACTAAAAAACCATGTGATATACTTGTAAAACTTCTTGCCTCAATGTATCTAATCATTGTTGTCATATGACTTTCTTGCATTTTTTTTAACTTTTAATATTTGTATCTTCTGTTGCTGAATAGGTCACGCTAATTTTTGCCCCTTTCTGTCATTGTGGTGGTGTTTTCTGTTTATTTTTTTATATTTACATTTACTTACAACTGCAATGATGTACTATGAATCCACACTGTCATTCAGAATTTTGTCAACATCCAGACTGCTTTTGGAAAACAATTATCTTCTCAACAATTGGATTTTTTAACCCACTCATATTATGAAAAACTTAAATGGAAGCTCCTTAACCAGTCATTAGAATTGGAGGAAGGTTAATGTAGTAGCATGCTTGCTGCATCCCTAGCTAGTGGTGCCAGGCTCTGCTTGTTATCTATCCATTAACATGATGTTCCTCTTTGTCTCCTGTACCAGACTGTTCTGGCTGGGATTCCTCTGGTTTATTCCCATTGCTAATCAAAAGATCAGTGGCCCTTTTCTGGATAGCTTACTCTGTTCAAGATGTGGTGTTGGGCTGCCTGGGTACTGATTCTGTTAGGCCCAAATTGGCATATACAGTATGCACAATAACAGAAGATTTCTTTGAATTCAACAAGTTTGTATTATTATTATTTTTTTTTTCTGTAATGTTTGCTTTTGAAAAGTCTAATTTGTGATATCTTATGAATGAAAGATCTATACAGATTTTAAATTGTATTTAAATCACTAAAATCTTAAGTGATATTAAATGTTTGTATTTATTATTTTATTCTCTGTAAAAACGAAAAAGAAAAAGTTTCTATCCATCCCTCCATTTATTCATTTTATCTAGTATTATATGTAGACCATTGGCTTGTTTGGGGAAAATTGAAATAATTGATATTCTGTTGTGGACAAGAGAGTTATTATGATTGTAGGAACAAATTATTTATTAAACCCTCATTGCAAAACAGGAGTTCCATCAGATGACAGGGCTGGAGGTTATTTAATTTTTGTGATGTGTTCTTGATTGGGGATAGAAAGATATCATTTTTCAAAGATGTTTTGCATATTTCTTGAAATTAAATAAATAAATTCTTTAATCAATTAACTTCGAACTGTGCGTGAATATTTGACAGGGAATTTCTTGACTTTAGCTGCTCTTTGATTTTTTCCCCCCAGTGCCTGGATTATGATGTAGTCTTGTTTCTTTGAAGAAAATGTGATTGTGATATCTTAGACTGAGCTAGTGGTGGATGTGTTGTTGAGCTTCATACTACTGAGGTGGCTATCAAGCAAAACTGGTCTCTGAAAAACATAACTTATATTCACCTTTGTTCATTCTTTCATTTATTTTGTTAAACAAAAAGTCTGTACACTATCAGTAGTAAAAGAAACAAGTCAAGAGACACCTGGCTGACTATCAGCATGCCAAAGCTTGTGTTCTAACTTTGCAAGACAACCTGTGGGCAGGGAGCTGTTACAACATAGAAAGGGATTTATAGATGGATGTAAGCCTCAAATGAATAAAATGTATTTCATTTTTCATTACAGTAGTTTGTAATGATAATCTTTCAGCTTTTGTCTCGAAAAATTGATGCTGTCCCATCCCTCGTCCCCCATTAGCTGTTTTTGCTATCTCCTGCCACTGACATTTCCAAAGACCTCACTGTTAGCTTCTCTGGGATCTGCTGATATTTTTCTTTTTTTTACAAGCTTCATCTTAAGAAGAAATTCTGTGCAGATTAGCTTTGATCATCCAGATGACATTGAACCATTTGAACTTTTCTCCACCACGGGGAATAATTAAATGCTTGTTTGTTTTTTTTTAAAAAGAAACAAAATCCTTTGAGTTCTTAGAGAATAAGCTTCACTCTTGTGCTTATAAAACTGTTTATTCGAATAACACTTAGTTTACACATACACTTAGTGGCCCTAAAGTTACTTCCTGCTGTTTATAACCTCTAAACCTTAACATAAGTGGACATGCATAGGTCATGGAGAACACACTCCAGTGTTATCATGTTTTACCACTGGGGGAGCTACTTTACATTATGTGCTGTTACCTTTGACACTATGCTCACTTGACCACAAATTACCATTGCTATGAAGAAACAGCTACACAGTGCTTTCATTGAAAAATCATCAGTAGGGCACTTTCACATATTATGGCCACCATAATTACCAGATCTCTCACCTGCATATTTATGATTATGGTGCTATCTAAAAACATTGGTGTACCATTACCATCTGCACATGACTGCTAATCTTAAGACCAGCATTCAGCAATACATTTTAGCCAGCAGCACTGGTAATATATGTTTTATGATGTCTGGAACCTGCTATTGAAATGATGGCAGACCTTGTGAACACTTGTTTTGCAAAATCTTAATTAAAGTTTTGCTTCAATAAATTGGTTTGGTAACTTTTTTGTTAACTTAATTTTTAAAATTGACATGGTCTTTTTAGCTATGATGTCACATTGTAAGTGGTGTCCCCAAGTGGCAAGATCAGGGAATGTATTCCCTAATAGTCCCTTGTGTATGCACATTTAATACTGGTAAAATGTGTATAATAGTTTGGGATTTATAAATATTTGACTTTTGCAGGTGAACAAATATTCAATATTTGCAAGTGAGGCTAGTTTTTTTAGTTCTATATAATAGATTTTTTGCATATAACTAAGTGAAGTTTGTTTTCTTTTAATTCTTTAGTTTTTTAAAGTTTCTATACAATGGCAATATATGCATTTAGTTTCTGTCTTAATTTCTCACTAGAGTTTATTAGTTTTGTTTTGTTGCAAAATGAAGACAAGAAGTCATCATGGTTTTTGCTTGATCCTCCAGGGTAAAGAAGAGCTTGTAACTTGATTTTTAAACAGCTTTATAATAATCTCTATCAACACTCACCCCTGGTAATGTATTTACAATTCTATTTATACTTATCTCTTTATTTTTAAATATTAAGCTCTGACAATGCTTTAACTAATACGATTTTTTAAAAAATATATTTTGCAAGTACTGTACTCAGAAATTTTTTTCTTCCAATATATAATATAAAATTTTATTCTATACATTGATTACACATTCAACCACTTGTAAATCCATATTTCAATAACAAAAGATAATTGCCATCCAGGAAGTTCTACTAATCAGGCTATAAATAAAGAGCCAACAAAAAAGATTATTTGCCATCTGAAATTGGGTACCTACTTGAAATTTCATAAGATGAACTCGATTCCTCCAATTTAATAAAGTTTATTCCCAGAATATTTTCCAATGCACAATAATTTATCTATTAGGTACAAATCCTCTGTACTTGTTAATAGGCAAATATAACAGATTCCAGACTTTAATCAAGTTTAATTAAAATTAAATTCCACATTTTGTGTTGTTTATTTTACTTTTCAGTACAAGAGGAAAAGAACTACCTGAAATGAGTGGTACTAACCGAATCACCTTGCTTATGCACAAAGATTGCGTGCTTTTTGTCCATCAATTAAGAAAACAGATTTGTACTTTTGTTTCAAGCAGTATAGGGTGTGCAAGAAAATTATTACACTTTCTTTTCGTTGCCTACACGTGTGTTAACATTAGTTTTTGCAATTCAGTTTTCTGTGACCATTCATTATTGAAGAGTTTCACCAAAGAATGAGGGGCTAGAATAATACCTAGAATTTGGGACCAACATAATTTATTTAAATTGCCATGTATATACATAAAAAAAGGCTTTAAAACTTTTTAAAAACTAATTATTGTTTTAGTTATAACATGCTTTTAATGTGAAATACTCAAATTGCATTTAATAAAAAAAAACAAACAAAATACATCTTTATTCTAAATCTTTCCATTGATAATGCCTTTGACTGTAACCTTGTTCAATGCAGGATTGCATTCCCTGAACAGTATTATAGATCTCTTGAATGTGAAGGCAGTGAAATCATTAATCCACTTCTGTGGAGTGAAATCAAAGTTTTCTCTTTTGTGGCAAATTTGAAAGTATTGCTGAAACGAATAGAAATTGGATATTTGTATTATGACACTGTAAATCACACGAAGAGTCATTCTGATTTCACTGCAGTGCATAAATACTTGATAAAGTAGCAATTTAGATGTAAATGCTCATGGTGTTGTATATATAACAGCATAATTTGTTAATATTTAAATAATATATGATAATAATTCTCGTCATTTCATTGCATAGGTAATTTAGACTTTATGGTTTTGATCTCATAAATAATGTGAAACATCTTTTGAATCCATGACCATCTGCTACAGTTTGGTGTCACAATTAATCAAAAGCAATGCATCTTCCTTATTAAAAATAGTTTAATTGGATGTAACATTAAGAAAACAATTTAAGTATTTTCATTTGTTTTTAAAAAATACAAATATTTTAGTGGAAATTAATAATTGTTGCACTTGATTTTGATAGTGTATGGTCTTTACTTTTTGATAATTTTAGTTTTATATCCAGACATTGATTTCAGAAAATAATCATTTTTTCCCAAAGAAATGTATGCTTTAAAATATATGGATGTTAACCAAAGAGGGGAGGGATATGAAACTTTCATTAAAAATGGAATAATTTTTATGCTATGCATTCTTGTTGAGTCATCAAGATTGCTGTTTCAATGCCACCTTGACAACCACATCCGGTCTTGCTGCCTAAGATCACACCTTGCTTATATCCATTTTAAAGTTTTGCAGAGAAACCACCCCACCCCCAACCTTTTTGGGTGGGCTGCTATAAGACTCTACCATGAAGTAGTCCTTTCCACCAGCTTAACTATGAAAACCATTCCTCCTGCATTTTTCAAGGAATGTCAAAGGATATCTGCATTATTTTTAGGGTTAAATGTCTCCAATATGGCATCTCATAGAGCACCACAGAACTAGTTTAAAATATTGGATGTCCTGCCCAATCTCCCAGAAGATTTTTATCAGTCATTGTCATTACCTATTTATCATGATGATGTATGTAATCATTATGCTAAAAAATATTCTACGTCTAATCATATAAAACTAGCATACATTTTTTATTAGTTTTGTTGAAATTTTAAAACACTAAATATTCAAAAAACATATATGTTGTGCCGAGCTCCCATACGATGTAAGTTACACTTAAAAAAAAAAAAAAATCCAGCAAAACAGAATAAAATTGTTATATTAAATGCTGGCCTATTAATAATTCATTGGCAGTTTACATTAATATATCATTTTGTGTGTACGTTTTTAAAATTACTGATTTGTGATTTAAAAGAAACAAATTGTGAGGAGAATAATATTTTGGCCATTCATGTCTATACTTTCCTAACACTTGACAGCTCTTCGACACATTGCAAGCCTAACCCAAATGTAGAAGGAAGGATTATGTCTGGCACCAGACTAATACTTTCTTTGGTATTTCATTTGGGTGGATTAGCAGATGATCTTTGAATTATGTTTAATATGTCCTGACATGGTTAATCTATAATACATTTTTATCGATTGCATTTCATAAAACTTTGCTAAACTTACCTTTACTTGGATGTTTTATGGACATGAATTCTGCTATAAGAGTTTTGCTCTTTTCTTTCTTAGGTAAAATAAACATGCAACAACAAAACTTGAGATATCTGAAGCCCAGTACTCAGATGATGTTATTTCAGTAGCCTAGAAATTTCTGACAAATTTTTTTAAATATTTTAAAAATTTGATTTATTTATAACAACTATAGAATAAGTAAAACAATTAAATTTCCTGTTAATGTTAATGAAAACAGTACTAAATTAAATACCATTGATTATTTTCATATTTTTTTTATTATAGCATACGGATTGGGGGGGTGTCGTTTTTCTTTTTAATATTGCACTTATCCTTATTTTCCTCTCCACATTCCAAGCTGTTAAAATTCTTTTCCAGTTTACTTACTACTTTGCTGTAAAATGATTAGCTTTCATTCTCAATAAATTGTGTGTGTGTGTGTAGCCTGGGGTTGTATTTATTACTAGGCTAGCAAAGGTGACAGGACAAAAGGACTTGATTGAAATGATGGTCACTAGGTCAACTGGATAAAAGACTGAAATCTTACAACAATTCCCTTTACGAGCTATTTTGTGATGTTAGTGAAGGTAGCGCTTGTAAGAGGTGATAAACTGGAAGTTATAAGACTAGTCGTTGCTGCTATGGTTTCTCCTGTACCCTTTTGTTCAGTGCCAGCCTTTGTTATCTGGACAGTTAGTGATTCTGCTTTCTAGCATCACTCAACCCTTCATTCCCCTCTCTTTAAGCAAGTTTTTTTAAATATATATATATAGGGCTTGATGGGAAACTAATCTGCAGAGAGCTAATTACATAGATGTTAAAATCATTTAACTGTCAAGACATGGGTACTCACTGAACAGGGTTGATTTAATAGACTTACTAGAATTAACTCTCAAGCAAAAGCAGCTCACATGGGAAACAGTTAATAAGACATCATCATCATTAGTAAATGAGTTTGACTATTGTTCTTCCTTTCTTTATTAATGTAATTTGTTGGTGACTGCAGCAAAATGTAGATGATGATGATGATGATGATCTAAAAAAATAAAATCCAATCCAATATGCAAATAGTAGATTGTCTTCAGTGTGTTGCACAGAAAGGTTCAATCAAGTTTTCTAACTACAATTTAATAAGAAAATGATACCCACATTAAGTGTCAGTTAGGCAACAGTGATACTGCATTTCTAAACCAGATAGTGTGTCTGCATCAGTTCATGAGAAGGCTGCCAACTGATGTAGAAGCATGAGATATTTTTCTCTTGTTTAATTGCCAGTTGTCCAGATTTTTCTTTCTATTGTCTGCCTCCAATTCACAACAACACAGACAACAACAGCTGTATAATTATTATTATTCATTCATTTGTTTTGTTTGGACAAGACAGATGGGATGGTCTGTGAAAGTGCCTAGAGACCAGCAGATAGATTGATGCCTGACACTATTTGTTTGTGATGTAAATGGTAGCATTGTTTATCAGCAGTCTATCTGGGGTAGAAAAAGGAATGAAAAAAGAAGTATATTTATATATATATATACATACACACACATCTCAAATGTTAAATCTAAAAAAATGCATATATATTTAAAATTAGTTATTTTGTTTTAAATGCTAAGTAAAAGATTTAAGAGTTCTTTCCTTCGATTGTTTTGATCATTTAAAATTATTTAAAGGTCACACTTTATTTTTAGGTTTAAATTAGTTAAGGTTACAGTGTGCCTTTAACAGTGAATTTTAAAAAGGCAGTAAAGTCAAATAAACAAAACATTTTAGCAGCATTTAGCTGCTCATCTTGCATTGAAAACTTCACGACCTGGAAATTCTGTTTCTTAATAGAGTCAATTTCTGTTTTCCTTTATGTCACAGTTTTTTTTCTTTCAAGTTAAGTTTTTGCAGTATATTCACTGCTAACCCTCTTTCTTTCTGGAAATAATGTTCTGCCAAATTAAAATGTCGGGGTTACATGTTCATAAACAGTTTATTGGTGGTGGAAAAAGGCCCCTGGGTGGTTGCTGACCTACTGTTTACAGCTCCAGTTTCCACCAACCAGCTCATTGGTAGTGACACCTCACATCATTCTGTTAATTTTCTTTTCTACACCACTTGTTAGTTGTTATGGGGTGGGGGACATAAAGTGAAGCCTAAACTTTTAGGGGGGGTCCATGACTGGTGTGTTTGCAGACAGGATTTTTGTACTTGTCAAACTTTTTTAGTTATGGAAGGTACTGAGGCTTGCAAGGGAAAAAAAGAGAGACGATTAAACACAGGCTTGATGACAAACGGCAGTGACTGATTATAGCTCTGGTTAAGAGATTGTGTGGTCAAGCACTCAATAGGCCAAAAGAAATACATCTATCCCTATCTTACATTAGTCATGGTGTAGCAGAACCATTCAGTGCTATTACAGACTGTACTAATTATCCATCTTAAAGGAGCAACATAGTGTAAAGGTAACTACAAATTATATGCTTGTGTATGTGTGAAATAATAACTGTGTTGGCCTTAAATGCTCAATGCACGATTTGCTAGGCGAGACCTTAGATTCATATACCATTGCATGATGGCCATTGCTCATGATTTCTGAAAGTATCATTTTGGATTAGTGGACAAAGCTGTGCTGGTTACCAGACATCTAGCAAAATAAAACTTGAAATGTATTTGACAAAAAAAAAAAAAAAATGTTACCATGCATGTAAATATTTATCTTTTAAAAATTTGGGATTCTTTGAGATACTTTTATCAAGTACAGACAAGTAACATAGAAAAGGAGAAACTATAAACTTCCCCTCTAACACCCTCCTCCTTTTAATAAAATAACAAGATCCTATCAATTTTCTTACAGCTCTTCAGATTTTGTAGAAATGAATGATTCTTTAATATTATAGTATAGTGCAATTCCAGGAACTTCCTTGCATAGGATTCCAGTGTACAATTTAAGATTCTGGCAATGATTTCCCAATTTATTTTTATGGTCATATCACATGGGGCCCCAAAGATGACTAAAACCTTTCTATATTTTTTTCGTCTGATCTGCAAAATTCTGTTCATTCACTTAAAGGTTGTCGCAGATGATTGAGGCTTCTTATGATGGTGTCAAGATATCTTTCTTTTTTTTCCCACAAGCATTCCAGGCATTTGTTTTAAAGCCTACTACTACTGAGTTTAGTTTAATCCATTTCTGAAGTTTTTCTTTGTTTGATTGTCTTTATAACCAAATTGAGAGAGTCAAACTACATACATATATTTTTTCCATAATCCCTAGTGACTTTTGAAATAGAGTTTTGATGAGAACTTTAACGTCTGGTTCTAATCACGCCCGACAAAAAGTCGTCTCTACTTCATCTTCAATGGCTGGAACAAGCAGCATATTTGCATGGAATTCACTATCTTTTATTTTTAATCATGTAAAGATGTTCTTTTGGCATTTTGTTAGTAATTAAAGATTATTTATGTGACCTAATTGGCCAGAAGATTATAAAATATATGGAAATGAAAAACATTTGGCATTACACCATATCTCATAATCAATGTGATCTCTGTTTTAATGATGAAACAGCAGAGTTATTTTTCAACTCTTCTTTTTTCAGCTTTAGATTAGAGAAAAATTTTTACAGTAATAAAATATCACTATGTCTGTACTAATATATGAATTGTTATTTACTTTTAGATTTTATTAGTAAATTGGCTAGTTTTACTACAAAATTTCTATTGTACTATTCATTCCATATTTGCAGGTTTTCTTGACCATGTCTCAGTACACTTATATTTCATGACTGACTGACTTTTCATACAGACAGCTACAATTATGAAAAGCAGGTAAAACATCTGTAGATACACAAACCCATTTTGAGGATTACCTTATAGACTAATTATTCAAGAATACCTGATGTCAGATATGTAATTGAAAAGTCTGGCAGACTATATCTTAAATTTTAATTTAAAAATAAATAAACGGGTGTCCAGTGTATGTAGGTAGCAAATAATATTTCAAATGAAGCAGCATTCATTCCTATTTATAAGTACCTCTAAATAGTAAAGGACCACTGGTTTAGGGGAGTATGAAAAAAGCCTGATATGCCTCATGTGAAGAAATATACAGACTTAGTGGGCAAAAGAAAGAGAAAACATCTGTTCATTGATGGAGGGCTTAAGACTTAATTTACTTACAGTTTTAAATCTGTAAAGAATCTTGTTATCCAAAGGAAGTTTATGTGCAGATGTAATACCATATTTTTTATTCAGATGTGTGTTTGGATACAATTGAACAGTCTTATTCGAAATATTTTATTTGCTGTTTTTGTTATTTTAATTAAAATGTAAGATATATATGCAGTTACGTATATTAAAAAAAGAAAAGGTGCTGGCTAAAAATAATAGAGTATTAATAATTGGCTAGCCTTCCTTCCTCTATAGATGGTCTCATGGTAAAGAATTAATGATGCAAATGTTTTGAAATTTATTTTCTTTATGCAAATCAAAACAACAACAAAACTAATCATTAATTTTGAAGTTCAAAAGAATAATCTAACATTTACTTTTTGCATCTTTTGTTACTGGTGGTTATTAAATTTACTGTGTATGACAGGATTATAAAAAAAACAATGTAATCATAGTAAATAGCAGGAAGAACATTTCTAAATGTGTATAATAGAGTTAAATAATACTGTTATTGGCACAGTGGACAGTCGTGATGTCAGACTCATTTGTGATTTACCATTAAAATGAAAGTAATTTTTCTGGTAGATATATGAAAATAATCTTTGACACAGCATTTGGGAAGAATGGCACAATATTATTAAATATCCAATATATTTTTGGTGGGGACAGGAAAGAGAGAATGTCATGCAGGAAAGTATAGAATTAGGTATCTTTGTCTGCTCTGGTCGCACATGTGATCTTTAATAAGTGACATAGCTAGTGATTCAGACCACATGTTCACATGTTAGTACTGCACTCTGGAATTGATTTGCTGGATCTTTTATTTTTTTTTCATTTGTTTAATTCAAGTATTCAGCATGAGTTAATACACATGACTTTAATTTCAGGTTTTTATTAATTATATATATTTTTTAATTTCTATATTTTTACAATTATCTAGCTCTATAAGGTTCCTTTTGTACAGAACACCTGGTGCTTGTTGGTTCCCAGATGCTGGCTGCTCTCAGAGGCCAGCCATCCATAAAGAACTTTCTTTCAATTTATCTTCGCTTCACTGTACAATAACAAAGTAGGTGACAAAGCAAAAGTAGCTTTTGACAATAATGACCTGCAGAAAAAATCTGCCAATAGTCATGGCTATATTTCCTGTCTGCTTATTGGAACCTAATGGGACCACTCAATAAAAGAATTTGGTGTCTTGAAATCCAAATTCATTGGAGAGCCATTAGTGGTTCAGACCAACAAACAATTACAAGTCAGCATGGGTTTACTGTGAGTGTTAATAGGATAGAATTCCAAGTGTACGACACAGTGTCTCCGGCATGTCGAAACCAGATTGACAATTCTTAGTCAATTTAGTTTTAACAAAGCTGGAGTCATTGTAGAATAAGGAATTTAAATACTTATGTTGTTGTGTATAAGCATGGCTGCATAATGTGTCATTTATCTTTTCCTGCCATTGTGAAAATACTAGATTAACTGTTGAATATTAGCTGATGTTAATAAATCTATTGTACTACATTTTCAGATTTATTAGTCACAGTGAAATGGCCCGTTCAGCTATGAACTAGTATGAAAACTTATTTAATGTACTGGTGCATCAGTATCACTAAAAATAAGTAATAGCATCATTTTTCTTTCCCAAGTAAACATTATAATTCAATACAAAATATATCAATCATATCAGTACTGCTCATTTATTAAAAATGATATGAATACTTTTAAAACCAACTCTTGTTTCAATTTTTTGATGATCAGATCAAGAAAGAATATAAAACTTTGCCATCTTCTTTGACCTTGGTGTGACTAGTAAGATAAATTTGAAAATACATTTTAACTACTGAAATACTGTAGTTAAGGGATCATATCTTTTTGTGTTGACTGAAAGAGTTTATCTGAATTGTAAACCGAATTTCTTCTACATGTTTACCTGGAAAACACCCCCCTTTGTCTTTATTAATTTTAGAAGAGGATATCTAATAAGTTATATATCTGGCTTAGCAAGAAACTTCCTCTAGTTTCCTGTAGCACGTTTTCTTTTTTGCAAGTGCTGAGCAATTGGCAGGAACAGAGCAGTTCAGCAGGAACCCACTATGGCTAATGTACACCCAGCATTTAATATCAGATGCTCTTTGAGGGCAAAATACCCTACCTCCTTAAAAAAAAAAAAAACAAACAAAGACAGCAAATGATTGCTTTCCATTTAAGGGATTGAAAATAATGCATCAGAATTCAATAAACTGTCAAACGTTATAACTTGGAATAATTTTAAATTCTCAAGTAAATTAGTGTCTTGTTCCCAATGTCATATAGTGACTGACTAAACAAAGCAAAAGCGTGGAATCTGAAAAGTTTCTACTTGACAATATTTCCCACAAAGTACCTATACAGAAGTTGACCCCCTATTTATTAGTCACTATCTTTTCTGTCTTTTCACTTTCAAATAATGCTCTTATCATTTGCAGTACCCATGACTTTGTCATCAGCTGTAATGTTCTTTTTAGTGCAAATCTTTTAGTCCATTTCTAAAGTCATAAGCAGTTCTTAACTATCATTGGAGACTGACCACAGGAAGTCTAGTTTTATAAAAGTCAAGCATGGGTATTACTATTTATGCTTATCTAAGACCTATTTGGTGATTTTGAAAATTTCTCAAATAAAAGCTTTGATTTAATAAATATATACTAAAGAATACCATCCAAGTAATAATAATGTTTAGTTTTGGTTTCTCCACAATAAAATGTGCAGTAATACATCACCAAAGTCTAATAATTTTGCCAGTTTTAAAATAGGTACACTGCCAGTGTAGATGTACATTACAAACAGTAGCATCTGGCTTAGTGTTTAGTTTTCTGAAAAAAATTATTTCCTAAGTAAAAAAAAGTTTATTGGTTTTATAAGCAGTAATGAACAGATTAATATAAAAACCCTAATTATAATGATCATAATGGGTACCCTTTGCTGAAGTATAGAGGTCTCTTACCTAATTTACTCAGTGGACTTTACAAAGAATAGTTTGTGTATAACAACAATAGACTGTTGGTGAAGATCATTTTACTAATGCTCTTTAGTTTTTGTTATATTTGAAATCTAAAAATAGAGAGGGGAATATATACAAATTAGGTGTTCCCTAAAAATGTACCTTGAAATCTGAAAACTCAGTCATGATGTAGCTTCATATTTGTTTATGACCCGTGACGTGTACTGCAGTTATCACACCCTTTTCTGTGGCAGATAATTTAAATTTTCTGTTAATTGCCTAAACATTAAACAAATAGCTGTAACTAAATTGACCTCGGGAAGTAATTGTTTGTAAGCTCCGTTTTCTGAGATAGAAGTGCACCAGACTCTCCCACAGTTTGTAAACCTTGCATGCCTTCGGAAATTGGATTTTTCCCTAAGTGGCAATCATTGGTGGATTGCAGACAGTTTCTCTGTTCTCTGACTTTAATGGGCATCAAGTGTTATTCCAGCTGACCTTTTCCTTGGCCAAAATGATTTTCTTGAGTGCTTAAGTAAAGATGAGACGCATACTCCATATTCTTCTGTTATCATTGCCTGCGATATGCCAAACAAGAAGTTTGAACTCTTAGCTTAATTAAACTTTAGTATATCAATGTAGTGGTGTTCTTCAGTATGCTTAGCAAAGAGAGAGAGTGCTAGGAGGCTAGTTAGATAGTCAGAAGAGGGTTACTTAAAAGGTTTGAGGAACTGACAGCCTTCTAACCAACCAGAGGTGGTTGTCTTCCTGATGATGTTTTAATACTTTCTTAAATGAAATGGAATTTAGAAAACAATATAATACTGCTTATACCGTTAAGTAGCACTGCTTGCATGCAATGATTTCAAAATTTAAAAAAAAATCAACCTAAAACTTAGAAAAGATAAGAAAATGTTTTTTTCACTTATAAATCTGTGTTGCTTCAAGAAATTTCAATCTTACTGAGCAGGATATTCAAATTATATCATTGGAAAAAGAATAACAACTATAAAGCAAAAGAAAAACAACAGATTTTCAGGTTTAAATAGTTCAAGTGTGTGCTAAAATTTCTAATGGCTAAACTTTTTTGTTTTTTTTCTTTTAATATATTTCATAATTTTGTTTTAATAAATAGTATTAACCTTTTCTTTGCTGGCTCCATACACCATAACATACTAATATTCTGTTAGAGCAAAAACTGTTCAGGACTTTATATTGTACCACTTTTATTGGATAAAAATGATGCAGCAAAGATCATGAGTGGTTAGAATCCTTTATAATTAGTTTCAACAAGTATTTTTTTTTCTTTTGTTTTCACTCAGCAAATTTATAGCTTGCCTGGGTTCTTCCTCATGACATTTCCCAGGAAGATTCCCCCTATCCATGCCCCCCCCCCACCCCCAACGATCCTCCTCATCTCGAGCTATTGTGTGCCGGCACACAAAACCAGTTATTAAAAGTGTGTAGAGACAATTAATTGTTTTGGAGTCTCACCAATTCGGGAATGTTTATTCAGATTAATTTCATTGAGGAGAAAACAGTTAAATAAACTCAATGTCTCAGTGTATCTAATGTACATTAGGGGGGGTCCTCCTTTTCTTTTGTTTTAACTGCATGGAGAACAGGAAAATTCAAAAATTAGAGAAATTTCCACACCATGATATCCAGCTTTCTTTCCCATAAAAAAAAGAGAGAAAAGCATAGGTAAACCTCATATCTGTTTAAGTATGCCTTCAAGATTTTAGAAAATACTGAGGGATGGGGCTCTTAGAGTAAATCCATAATTAATAAACTTGTGCAGAACACTTAAAAAGTAATACTGATGGTGCTTTTTAAAGATGAGAAGGAATTATTTATATATTGAGTGTTAATCTCAGGATGATAATGGTGCCTTTTTTAAAAAAAAAAATAACAATATGATGCTGATCTGATGGCAAAATGTTTTCTAAGATACATCTTGAAATGTAAACAAGAAAGGAAAATAACTGTACGGAGTTGATCATTAAAAGATTTCTTATACAGATGGTGTTAAACGTAGCAGCCGCAAAAAAAACAACTTAAGTTGGACCATCAGCTTACATCTTCTGTCCACAGCTACTGCTCAGTTGGTTAAGCTGGTTAGGTCGGAGTATATAGCTGCTGATCTTGATTTGATGAAAAAGTTGCATTTTTCTTTAGATGTTTTTGAATCATAGCATGATATTGGTGCTGTGATTTACTGAAAGCATGTTGAAACAGTATGTTGATCTGCAGTCTGACTGATATTGCATTTAGCCTGTGCTTGGAGACTCTACTGATTCTCTGTGGTTTATTAGGTATCAACCAGGAGTTTTTAAACTCTACCTGCAAATGATTAGAAGGGCTAGACAGGTGCAGTAATGCTATTGGTCACATCCCTAGGGGTTTGAAATTGTGCTGACTGGCGCTACACCAATGATTGAGCACTTAAAAGAAGTAATAAAACTTTCATTCACTTAAAATGAGACAATCTACTGCAAGATGTAAATTTAGTACCAAGCACAATTTAAAAGGCCCAAGAATACATAGGTCAGTATTAATTTGACTTGGATGGAATTTTCCATTCTTTAATGGTTATCTCCTTGCTATCCTTTTATTTCACAGGCATAACATATGATAATTAAGGAGAAAGACAATATCTGTGTTAAATAGTTTTAAGAGTTTAAAAAAAGAAATAATATGGGTAAATTTATTCTAAAATGTATATAATAGTTAAAATAATGTTTGAACAATTATAGTATTTATAAATGTAATAACCATTAAACTAGTATTTAAAGAAATTATAATGGATTACCTAATTAAAATTTTCAAGGTAGAAGTAATTCCTGTTAACTTTATTAAACAGAGCACACACTGTATCTTGCTGATAATTTTTTAGGGACACATCTGTTGCCTTTGTTATATTTTGACCAAAAAAGGTATAAAAAAAACAAACAAAAACAACTTAATATCAATAATTAGGTGGGGATTTTTTGCATCACAAAACAACATTTGTTATGATTTATGTCTGTCTGAAAAATTCCTGAATATGGAGTTATTATTTATCCAATGACAGGATACTTATTTTAACTTTTTCCTAAGCCATTAGTAATTTACATGTTAACTTTCTTTTTCTAATTTTTTAAGAGCCAAACCTATACATATGTACAGGACACAAAATTTTGACAATAGTAAATACTGTGGAAAGATAGTATTTTCTTCTTTTAACTCACTTAGTTAAAAATGAGTGAATTCTTGTCAATTGTAAGTTACTAATGCTTTAGATCTGACCATGATAGCAATGTTGTGTGTGCACATTTCCTTTGTGATTGTCCTCAGATCATGTAATATTAATACTGATATCCTTAAAACCTCCCCAAAGCCTGTATCTAGATATCTTGATTGTGTCTCTTAATGGATCTTTGTTATTTTTTCCCATTAGCTTCAGAACAAAAGAGAATGTTCAAATTAGATACACCATTAGTTCCAAAATTGCTAGTATGTAAAAAGTTACAGCTGCTAATTACTTTGGATGATATTTTGCCAAAAAAATTTTTTTGTTTATTATTTACAAAAGCAGTTTATTTAACATATCCTCAAATCCCTCAAAGACTACATTATTGATTTTTTCTTTTTTTTCTTACCATTTTTTCTCTTTTTTTCTGCAGCGAAACACTATCATGGTTTTCTGTTCCACCGCCATGGAGATTCAATATCAATGCCTATATATGATGCTAACGGATTTTTGGTGGGACTTCAATCAGCAGTGAGTACAAACCAAAAATGAAATTTCTCTTTCTCTTCCCTCTTTTCATCTCTCCATCCACACATATATATCTTCCCTCTTTCCATCTTTCTATCTCTCTCTCTGCTTCCTCTTTTTTGAAAGACAATTAAAATCTTGAGATATCCTCATTTTCTAATCAATTTTTGTCTAGATGTCTTCATTTTCATTGCCTGACTTTTCTTTGATGTTACTTCAGACTGACAGAACAGTGACAAATCAATGCTTTACAGGTATGAAATTAATGAAGTGTAAAATGATGGAGCGCTATTCAGTGTTCTGCAGATTCATTCCCATTTCCTATATCATGGTACTACTAGAACCACACTGATGAGGTGTTAGTGAGGAAAAGCAGTGGAATTCTGATTCCAGTTATTTTCAGTTTAGCTTAGTATTATTTTTTCTAATCTCACACATGTACATGCACCAATGCATGCAACAAAATTCCTAGTTTCTTTACTTATGTGATACCTGCTCTTGTTAAGCATTTTAATCAGCAAATCAAACTCACTTGGTCACTAAATCATGCTGCTTCTATTGGCATTGAATACAGTTAAAAATATCAAAAGTTTAAAGAGTTCTTTTTACCTGGTTAGGTCTCTGTTGACCTACATTGATCTCAAGGCATATTATCACATTATCTTTTAGAACCTGGAAAACTATTCAACCATGAAATATGTTGGATGATTCTTACATATTTGAAAAAAATTGAATTTAATTAATTAATTAATGTATTTATTTATTTACTTACTTACAGCTGACAAGATGCTCATTAATTAAACAGACATAAATTAGTATGCCACAGGTGTGCCTATAATATATATATATATATTGTCAGCATGACAAAAATATAACTAAAAATTCATTTACATAACTTGTAATTTTTTCATCATCATGTCTGTTTTACATTATGTATAAAATATTGTGATGAAAATATAAAGGACATATATAAAAGAATCTTTATTTAGGTTTTGACATGAGTAAACATGATGTATTATGCATATGCACCTGTGACTGTATTATTTAAAAATGTTTAAGATACATTTGTTAGAGAATGTGTTGGTGGGGAGGCAAAATGATAATTGATGGCAAAATTGTCTCATTTACATAGAGATGATGTTCCTTGTTTTAAGGTTTTTGGGCATATTTCACTGTTGGTGGGTGGCAGACATTAAAAGTAAAAGGTTAACATTATTTGGTTGCAAGGCAAAATGTAAGGCAACCATTTCTTAGTTTTATTGATAATTAAGGTTTGAGAATTATAGCAAACCATGAAAGAAATATCATCTTTAATTTTATGAAATTCTGTAAAAATCTAGATTCTGTGTCTGAAATTAGAAATTCATTAAGAATTTGCCTTCACTACCATTCATTAAATACTGAAACTCATGGGAGGGGGTTCCTCTGGTGGATGCCATGTTGTTGATAATTCAGGTTTAAAGATGAAACGAGATACTAAAAAATCAATATTTTCTATTAGATTTCCAAGGTTTTAACTACAAGAAAAAGAATATTGTTTAATAAATAAAAGTGATCAAAAGCTAAGAATAGAACGGTAAATTGGTAAGAAAAGAAAAGACTGGAATTTTGTTGTGTTGGACAGTGCATTGTGAATCAAAACTAGCTGGCTGGCTTTGTGGAATGTTGGTTGTAGACTGACTTTACGAGATGAAGTCTGCCAGTCCGCCTGTGGACTGCCTCTCCAAGTATGTGTGTACACTAAATTTTTTGTTTAACCTGTCTGGGGTTGGCTTTCTGGATGTCTTTACTCACTGCATCATGTCTGTCATCTCAACTATGTTGACCATCTATCCAGTAGTCAAAAATTGCTTTTTAAAATTTATATGAAATTCTGTTAATTTTAATTTATTTAGTTTAATTCATACAGGTATATAGAAAGCCATTATAGTTTATATACAAAGTTTTTAAGGCAAAAGAATTTGATACCCTTTTTTAAATCCACTTATAATTCAATTACAATGTTATTTTCCACCATCCAACTTTCTAGATGATTTTGCTTGTTTGAAATTATGGCCTTTATTTTTAATTCTTTAAAACTGAAAAAAGAAAATGCATTAACACCCACCAATCAAAACTGTTAACCATCAATTCTATTAAATCCTTCTGTGTCTACAGTTATTAGGCCAACCAAATTCTTTTAATCCTACAAAATCCTTCACACTTGCATAGCATAGTTGAACTAGGGTCGTATGCAGTGGCATGGAACGTTTTTTGGGGGATTGGCATGGCTGACCAGTCTTTGTGTCATTCACTTTATTAACAGGTTCAATACAGCATTTCTTCCTCCAGATTTCTTAATACTTCTATTGCTAACTGTCCCTGGTTTGTTTCCTTTTCTTCAAATCACCGTTATCTGGAGCTAGATTTTCATTAGGCTGAAACAGTGCATAATTCCCCCCCCCCAATCACTTTAATGAACTGATTGCGTAAAACAAACATGAACTGTCAACAAAATGGAATTCCATCACCCTGGCAATTCTCGGTTTTAGTAGATGTGGATGTTTGACCAAATAGTTGATAAAGCTTTGTGACCAATCACTTAAATCTGAATTTTTATCATTGCCAAAGATGACCATATTTTTGGAGCATCCTTTGTATCTCATAAAACAAAATAAAATTCTGAAATCAGAATAAAATTGAAAAAAAAAACAAACAACAACAAAAGGAAACCCTGCTGTTTTATTAGGTTGTTTGGGCTCTTCAATTTCCAACTGCAAAACATTGTTTTCTATTTGCCAGCAGTCCAAAGGTCACATCTATTCTACCTGTCCTCCATTTGGACAGATTCTGAGCAAATCTATCTAAAAGTTAAAAGTGTATCAACTGATCTTGAATTGGTTTTAATAAACTAGTAGAAATATAAAATCACAACTAATAGGTTAGCATCTGATCTGATTTCTAAATTTTCAGCATGTTAATTCAAAGATTCTCTTCTGTTGTTCATGCCAGCCATTTAAATTACTGAACCACTTTGCCCCGCCCACTGAAGTTGGTTCTTTTAGAGATATTTCAAGACACCTAGGTGTTGAATGGGAAGTTGTTTATATCCTGCATCTTTATCACTCATACAATCAGTTTACAAAGTTTTAGCCCTTTAAATCTGGCTATACAAAATAAAGACTACCATGTTTTTTTTTTTAAGAAAAGAATTTATAAGCATTTATTTTGTTTTTAATTTTATTATGCATCTTATCAACTTTTAATATTGTGCATTGTGGCAAACATTTTCAACACAGAGTCATTGCTTCTGGAATCATATGAACATTAATTATATTGTCTCCTTGTGAGCTTGGTAGGTAAAATGTTAAGCAACTTTTTAAAAGAATGTTTTATGCCTGAATCAGTAAGTTTAAGTAGGCTTTCTTAGTGCCGAATAAAGAACAAAGTTTCTGGGAATAACCAGTGTATAATTTTTTTGAAGGTTTAAGTACAAGCATTGGCTTTGTTTTGTTTGTGTGTGGTTAAGCTTCTGGTTTGCTGTTAAAAATGCCAAAGTAATCCAATTTTTTAAAATTTTGTTAGTACACTTCTTAAAGTGTTTTTGTATATAATTAAAAATAAAACAACAAGAATGTTAAAGTAATATTTTGAATAAGTTCAGAAGTATTCAAACTGTTAGCAATTCTCACAATATATTGATTTGCATTCAAAAGATTCACCTACAAACTCTTTAAACAGGAGAAGTCTTTAACCATCTCTCTTTCTAACCTGTTTTATGTTACATTAAATAGATTGTTTGTTTCTTTTCCTTCTTTGGGGAGGGGACGGCTAATCTGATTTTTCCTCAGATTTTTTTTTTTTTTTTAAATGTAGTGGTCAGCCTATTTTTAATTATCTTTAATTTATAGTAAATTCAAATGGAAATACCTTTAACAAACAGCAATACATAAAAAAATAATAAGATCACTTTTAGAGTCCACCTTGTAATGACCCTGCTTCATAGTTCCAGTTGATGTAACACGAATCTCTGATCATCACTTTTATGAAACCAAATGGTAGCTTTTACAATTCTTTTCTATACAATGGCCCTGTTTTAGCTTGGCACTCAGAATCATTTGTGTATTTGTATTATAGTGGACAGATATATAACCTTCAACTCAGCTCAAAAATATAAATTGGGTTGATTGATTCCAAATTTTGAGAATAAAATTGTTTTTAACAGTTGCCAGTTTTTATAAGAATGTCTTTGATAAAAATTATCTTTTAACTGAAATTTGTGGAAATGTTTGTTTTAGTAGATAAATTGTGCGTGCAGTTTTGTATCTGTTACTTAGCGTGTTGTCAAATCACTTTTTGATGCATTTATTGAAGATAAAAAACAAACACCTCCACAAAAAAAATTAGGCTTAGAGTAGGTAACCTTTTTGATTATCGGCTTACTGTCATCTGTTTTCAATATTTACACGTTGGATGCTTTCTATCTAATATGTAAATAGCACTCTAGAAAGCATGTTATAATGCCTAGGATTTCCATGCACAAAGCACAAGCAGTAGATTTTATAATGATAAAAATAAACAAAAGTAGGCCTTTTGGCCATGTATTAGACATATTGTCTCTGAATAGCCGATGCCTGAAGTCTGAGTGTATCTCCTTTCTCTCTCATTTGTGCAAAAAAAGATCTGCATATGCATGAAGAAAGTGGAAAGAGACATTAAAAAAAAAAACAATTTTCTATTCTGTTGAATTTCACATACCACAACAGCTTGTACATTTAATTCATTGTCTTATCACCAGAATTGCATTTCCCTTCTTTGTTTCTCAATCTATCGTGGGCAGCAGATAATTTGGTATTTTAGAAGTATTAAACAGTGTAGTTAAACTCTTTTCAAAGAGCATTATAGCACTATCAAGATAATTTGGCATCTTTCAGTGGTGAAATACTTTCAAATAAGATTTGTTCCACTTGATTTTTAATTTGAAAAACAATAACAAAAATATTTAGTTTCCTTCACTATTTCTTTTTTTTGTTCCCTGAAACTATGAAGAAGCAATAATACTAACATCTAGCTATATTTCATACAACGTCAGATTATGGTAAGAATATAATAATTACTTATGTACATTGTTTTCTTATTTATCTCTTAAAAATTATTTATTGTACAACAAAGGATTTTCAGTGTACTGCAACATGATCAATTCAGTATCTTTCTGTTTAAATGAGATAATACAATCAGTAATAAACTTTATTTACTGTGGTTAAAATAGTTAATGAAAAAAAAAATAATCTGCTTTTAGATTGATCTTCATGTTGTTAAGCATGTAAATATTTTTGTAACCATGTTTTATTTTGAATATTATAGTTAATGATAATTTCATAATGCAAGAGATAACTAGTCTTATTTTCAAATTTGATGTATTTTTAATGTATTCATGGTGTACCCACAAAATGTGAATTGATTTCTGCAATATTAAACAAAGGGAAGATATATGAATCTGAAGATCCTCTTACACTGAAACATTGCAGATACTGATTTACTGCTTAGCAAAGAACCTGACCACTAAACTAAACTTCTGCAATAATATTTACATTTGAGAAAAGTAGAAATGGTGGATTGGGCTGAGTGGAAAAGTGAGTGAATTTCCTTAGTTATGAGCAGACAACCAGATTCCATACACCTGCTTTAAAAGTGGGAATCATATGAAATAAACATTTCCTACCTGTTTATCAAAAGTATCATTATGCCAACTTCTTCTGCAATACTTTTTAAAGGAAAAATATGGAATAATTTTAATGCTATTAATTTGTTTTTAATGAAAAGAATTTAGGATAAAGGTTTTATTGGGCTAAGAGAAAAAATAGGCTGGTTATTTTTTATTTTTTTTACTACATTCCTTCATCACTGATCTATTGGTGGCTTTTTTGTCTTAAGTAAAGATAAATAAATATGCAACTGATCAATGATTTAATGGCCAAAAATAAATCACTGGATAATCGGATACAGGTAGCAGCTCTGGAGCTGTGTGTCAGCATGAAGCAATACCTTGAAATTGTTCATGATACCCTAGAGTTTAGATTAACATAGCACCAGCAATACATCATTTTAAAAATCATTTGAGATTAGTCCAGACAATCTCCATCACATTAGTTTTCTCCTAAAACTTGATGAGTCATTTCATTAATTCATACATGCCAATTTGACTGATTTTTGTTCTAATATCTTGCATACTGATTAAATGTTTGTCATATGCTTTTTTTTCTCTTTAAGAGTGCAACACATTCCTAAAGAAAATTATGTAAATTTTTTTTTGCACTTGATGATGTACTTTAGCAACCACATGTACCTTTCAAAATTCTGAGTCCAATTTATATACTTTTCCTAATTAATGCTAAATATTAATTATTAGCCATTACGTTTTCTTATTTTGACTCAAATATCAGTTTTTTTCTTCTGTTTTTTTTTTAAAAGTTTGCTTTGGTTGAAGCAGTTCATTTATGTTGTGTTAGTTTTTTTTAACTAACATGTCCACTGTCAATCCCAAGTATCTACTTTTTCTTTTCTCATCGATTTTATTCACTCAAATCTGATTTAACTTCACTTTTGCCATCACACTGCCATTTCTTTGCAGAGTTCTTATTACAATTTTCAACAAAGGAAGAATTAAATGGATAAAAGATTGGAGGTTCGGGGAGAGGGAAATCTATTCAAGTGTTAGATTTATTTAGTTGGTGTTTTTGTGAAACCAGAAAAAATCCAGGAAGCCTTCAGCATCTGTAGAAGCTGCAAGCTTGCTCGCTCTTTCTCATATAGAAATGTCCACCATAAGAGGTGTTTGAACTATTTGGCAATGTCACTGTTAACAACTATATTTGTAGAAATTCACTGTTACTTTAAAATTCTTGGTAAGCACATCATTCTCTCCAATGAATAATAACACTAATATGAAAACAGCAGAAGACAATAACTTCTGGAGGAACTAAGCAATTTTCATGCTTATGTGGATTTTAAAGGAAAGTATCTAGATGCGAGTAACCATGATTGTTGTTAACCCATTGAAGTGCATGTTTTGGTTTTTTTTTTCATAGATTTCATGCTTATTGAAACAGAAGGGAGGGCAAAGGCTACAAATAATGTAATGATCTGTGATTAACACAAGAACGGCTAACTTTTAAAATGGCTTTAATTTCTATTCATCTACTAGGAATGGTTTTATTATTTTTCCATAGTACTAAAATCCTAAACAGCAATGGCTTTTATAGTTTAATTGAACAGCCAGATAATTTAAAAAACAAACAAAACACTGAAATAAGCAAACTATTGTTAACAGTTTATGAAAAGTAATTAAATAAATGAACCTGGAAGGAACCTTAACTGTTGTGACTATGGATAGACACACAGCTTACTAATTATTCTATTTATTATTTTTTTTTAACTTTTAAGATTTAGCGCATTACTGCAGAACATTTCTGGATTCTTTACGTAAATATTAAGCCAAGCTATAAACCAATTTCCTGTAATAATATTATAGCAACAAGTGAAATAAATATTTAAAAGTTTTCTCTCTAATTCATTTTCTTTTCCTTTTTTTCATAAAATAAGCGAGAAATTTTGATTGGTGTTGTTGTTTTTTTTCTTCCCCCTCCTCTTCCTCTCAATTCTGAAACTTTATATTAATAATCAGAATTCTTTATTGAAAACCTGGAACAAAGATTGATTTTGGATTACAATAATAGAAAGCCTGTAGAGTGAAGCCCAGCAAATACATCAATAATAACTAAAAAACTATTGACCAAATTCTTTTTTGTAAACACGTGAATTTCTAGTCACATGACATGCATGGTAAACTTTTCTTTTGTTTTGTTTTCTGATTCTTTGGCTGGCTTAAATGTATGTTTGTTCTGAGCTGCTGTTGAGTTGCAGGGATGGATAAAATAGAATTAAACACAATGCTTTTAGACTTCTCATTTGGCTTCCTTTCCAGCAGGGAATAAAATAATGGTTAGTATTTATTCATTATGCAGAATCATTGATGTTTTTAGATTCTAAATCACCCGGTTGATTATACAACAATGAGATGTAGTGCTAAAATCATTTTTAACTTTTGCAAGACTTATTTAGTTTAGGAATTGTTTAAAGTACGAGCTTTGGAAAATTTCACATTACAAGCAGTCCAAACACTACAATCCACTGTAGAATAATGCTAGTATATGGCTGTGCCCTCCAACCTCTCTCCAATACAAAAAAAAAAGTGCCAAAGGTTAAAATGGCTTCCTAAATTTTACTTTATCATTCTGAAGACTGAAGATCAGATTATTTTTTAATTCTCACAAGTAAATTGATGAAAATTTTTGAACTCAAAAGGAAAAACGTCAAGACTTCTAGAAATTTTATAATAAAATAAATGGTATTTTGTTTAGTACAAGTAATTATATTTTAAGTACTACAGAGATACATATTTAATCTGATATGAATAACGCTGGATTTAGAGAAGTTTGTTTTGTTTAAAGAGTAAAGAGGATGGGCAGTAAGTATGTCTGTTGGGTTGCTTTACACCATAGTTAGTATTAACATCACTATATAAATCAACTGTCTACTAAGCATACATATAGGTATTCATCTTTTTGTGTAAAACAAGCCGACTTTTATTGCTTTATTTTTAGATAGCTCTGGGGATGATAACAGAAATAAAATTAATAGGACTATTGAACATCTTAGTGGAAATCATTGTAATTGTGGTAAACACTATTAAATGTATCTGATAGATTTCTATCCGAACCAAATAATGAGTGCTCTGATGAGAGAAGATTTTAGCATTAGAGGTTTGCTTGCTTATTTTACCCACATTGCAAAGTCAATATTAACAAATGAACATCTTTATTGTTGTTGGCATTCATCAAACATTAGATATATTGGTTAATATGAATTTGGTGTAAATAGGGTAATTTAGTAAGTTGATAGAGTTAACACATCCATTGATCAGACTTTCTGCATGAAATTTTTTAAGTCTGTGTTTACAGATGATTTGTATCAACACAAACCTGAAAAAAACATTAAAATGGATAATATTTTAAAAAAATAATAAAAGGGATTAAATTTCTAAAAATAATAGCTGGATTGATTAAAAATAGTTTTTTCCTAAATAATTAGAAGATATTAGATTAACTATTAACTGATCAGTAAAATCAAATATAAAAAAAAAAAAGAGAAAAAAACCATTGAATAAAATAAAGCTTTTAAGTGATAAGTTTTTCTTTATGAGTGAGTAATAGTCAAAAATGTAACAAGGATGCTGGATGATCTCCCATGACGCAATCAAATAGCTTGTCAAAGCATGAAGAGATGCTGTCTGAATTGCATGAATGCTAACTACTCATCATAAAAGTGACTGGGTATATGACTCCTATGCAGTTTGGGACATTGTGACATCTTGTGACAGTGAAGAGCAGAACTTAGATGGCTCCCCCTTCCTTTTTATAACTGATGAATGAACCTGTTATTGAAAATCTTTGTTTTGCCAAAAAATATTACTTTAAAGATTATTCATATAGTGATTATTATTACCACAGGTTTTCAACTCTGGGCACTTTTACCAAAGAGGGAAAATCATTTGTTGAGCAGCATTTTGTTTCCTAAGATGTGGAGAAAAAAAACAAAATAAGTGCTTTAAATGTATAAACTGAACAACTATTTTTTTTCCATAATATCAGCCTTGACTGTTATTTATTTATTTATTGTTTTCAAGGAATCCTCATCAGAACCATTTACATCTAGGATTTTACACTACAGAAGTTTCCACATTTGTTTTCTTCTTTTTTTTTAACTGTTAATTTATTAAACAACTTATTGTTCTAATTTTATTAATATGCTTTATGCAGATTGTTAATGTTTTCTTTTTTTAAAAAAAAATATCTTAAAACATTTAGCTGCATTAAGCCCTGGTTGTGGTACATATTTTTATTTTCAGGATGCTATGTTGCAATATACTGCTATGTACGTTTTTAAGTCAGAAAATCTAAAATCCCTGAAACATGCATTGCAGCTGGTTTTAATAATTGCAATAATAAAATAAAGAAATTTAATTATAATTATTAAAGAGTACATATACAGCAATTTTTATAATAGTTTTTACCTATACATGGATGGTTATCTGCCAGTTTGCAGAAATAAACTTACATCCTAAATGGCAACTTTTCTCTCAAATCCTTAGCAAAACCATAATTTAGCCACCTCTTATATTCATTGATGAATAATACAGTTCTGCATCATACCTTACACTGAGTCTGTGCATCTTTTTGTGTTTTTAAATCTTTTTTTTTTCCTAATCTGACTCCTGTGGTGACTGAAGATGCTTTGCTTGTTTCTTACACCTCCTTTCAAAATAAGTTACTCTTGCTTTAAGAAGAAAAGAAAAGAATTAATGGAAAACTGGACATGTCAGAATAATGCATTAATTTGTATGCATTATCCATAAATACTTCCCAAATATGGTCTTAATTTGAATTGTTTGATTTTAAAAATTTTAATTGGACCAGACAGTCTCACTTATTAAATAGAAATTGGTGCTGAATCTAGAAAATTTTGGCTTAATTTTTTTTTTAATTGCACAGTGTGTTGAAGTAAAATCCAAGCCAATTACCAAACTATTTCTGTGCAAGATTTTTTTTTTTAAAACTGCAATAACAATTTTATCTTGCCAATTCTCAATTTGACAATTAATTGTAATTCGATGCAGAATTAACAAAGGAGGTATGTTCTGCGTTGATGTTGTCAGCTACAATTTTCAGCTTTATTCAATTTATTTTTTGGTTAGAAATCTTCAATTTTTATTGAAATATTTCACTAATTAGCAAATTAGCACAGAAAACAGTTGCAGTGAACATTGATAATTGATTAAAGTGTAACAACATTATGCTAGCTGGTTAGTTCAAAATAAGATGAGAAAAATGCATATTTTCTGGGGGTTTTTTTAAGAGGATAAACATTAAAAATATTAATTAACTTTTAAATGTAGTTTCTAATTAGGTATACTTAATATTATGACAAAGAATTTTAAAATGTAATTTAGTGCTTATATTTAGATTTTACAAATTTTATTGGCTTACTGACATGATAAATTATATTTTCTTATGTATACATTGGCTGAGTCTGAAATAAAAAGGGACCCATTTTTACTTTTAAGAATGTTTTCTAAGATGAATAATTGGAAAAAATGTTTATTACTATTAAAGGGAGATCTCCTATTATTTGCTTGCTAAAACCCCAGTTATTTAGTAATTATATACTCAATATTACACATTTGTATATCATAATGCATTCATTATTCACAATAAAGCTGTACAATTTATTTTCTTACTATAAAATGAAGTTTAGCTTAAAATTTTCTTTTTTTATTAATAAGAGAGTAGATAGCTTCCTTCTTCTAGAGATTATCATAATTAAGGGCCATTTCTTCCTTTTCTTTAAACTTTCACTAAAAAGAAAATGATCCTAAAAATGTTTATTCCCATACTAAAAATGTTTAATTTGGAAAATCAAACAGCGTACATTGGACAATTATCTGAATAAATGTCTCTCTACATTTTCAAAATCTGAATTATTTTATATTATAGCTGGTCTAATTTCTGCAGTTATAATTCTATGACCTATTCCAACACTATCTGTTTCAATTATGTAATATACTGTTAATTTTTATACTATTCTTGTTAATTAGATAGTGGCATAGTTGCACATTTAACCATTTTTTATTTTCATGAAATCTCAGATGTATTATGAAAATTATTTTAATTAAAGAAAAATTGTAATCAAAAATAGATTTTATTAGGTCAAAAAACTCTTATCTGTCAAGAAAAAGTACAATAGTGGGTCTGAACTTTTTCTCTCTTTTTATACATAGAAACATTTGTTTACATTAACAAGAACACTGGCTTTTCTTGTATAATGTTGTTCCAGTATTTTAGTAGTGATTATGCTTGGGAAGCTTATTGTATCAAAGTAATGCTTCTGTTACTTTAAACGTTTTTCCTCCTCCTCTTCTAATAACATTAATTTAAGGAATTTCAGTAGGTTTCAACCCTTGATACCTTTCCAGCATGGATGAACAACAATTCTCTATCAAGAACAACAAAAACAAGTTGATGTCTCGCTAAGATAGTATGCTGAAAGAGCTTGAAAATGCAACTACACTCTGATTTATCACTATGAAATAAATAAGTTTATCTTCTGCTTTTTGATATTTTGTCATAAGTTATTTTAGCATTGGAAATGTATCATGGGCATTAATAATCTCTTCTGAAATTTCAGTTTTATTTGGTTTGCCTGCAAGTATTATCTATTATGTTTTAGGTAGCATTCTTTCCCTGGTCATGTAGGTGTGAAAAACCTACAATCTGATTGTAACACTGATTCTTTCAGATTTTTATAGAGCAAATCTAACAGCAATAAGATTGTTTAAATATTGAAATAAATGAAATTGTAGTTGCAAACATTTGTCGGTTATCAATCCTGAAATTAATTCTGTAGAACTTCTTTTTAGAGTCACACTATTGTCTGGCTGTTCGTGTCATGGCCATGTAGCATTTTTTTTTTTTCTGTTGCTTGGAGCTAGGCAAAGGATGTTGGATTTCTCATGGGCTGATTGTTTGCCAGCTTTTAATAACAAACTTTTATTTTTTCTCTTGCACATCACTTGCTCTCAACAATATCAGAGATTTTTGTCACAACTCTAGCAGTTGTTCCTCCTTCTGTTTATAAACTAAGGCAAACTGATTTTCAGAGTTTATTCTGGGGACCAAATTTTGAGTTTCAAAATTTCCGACCAGATTTGGTTTTCCATCCAATATAGTGTTTTCTTAGAGACCCCCCCAAATTTCAACAGTGTTTTTAATAAAATTACAAAAATAGATATTAGAAAAGTATAAAGAAGTGTTTTACAAAAAAAAAATTTTTTTAAAATTTCTTAACTGTATTTAAACAAACAATTAAATTATTTTCATATGAATAAATTGTATGAAACCTGAATTCACTGCAGTATAAAAAAATAAGCAATTTGGGATGATTAAGAAAATCTTTGTTCAGTATCTATGGTTTTTTTCTGGTATTCAAGACAGAAAATGAAGAAATGTTTTTGAATTCATGTGATATGCAGATGTTCAAACTTATTAATTTACTTTTCTTTTAATATTGAGAAAAGTTCTTAGTTGTTTTTTAATTACAAATCTTTGATGTTTTTATTCTAAAACAACTTTTTATAAAATATACAGTAATTTTATTGGCAAGGTATACATAAAAGGTATAAATACTATATTTAAAAAGCATTTTTATTACAGTTAGAAGAGGAACATTTACTCTCTGAACTAGAACCATAATTAATATGCAAAGTCATCTGTTCAGTAGACCAACTAAAAAACCTATGACATGTATAATATTTATAATATCTTTAGTATTTAATACTGAAGTACTACAATGATGAACTTTTATCTTTAATTATTTTGGCTCTTATATTTTCATTCTGAAAATGAATGATAGTGGACTTACAAATAGTTTTAATCAGACACTGATTAACTTAAGTTAGCTTTCGTCTGAAAAACCATGTATCCATCCAGATGAATGAAGTAGAGATGTAATGGCATAGCGTTTTAATATATTATACAAAACGACGATTAATTACTAACAGACATGTAAGACATTTTTAGATCATTTGAATGAAATAGTTTTACAGACTTAATGATAGAACAGTGATAATCATTTCTAAATTTGATAATTAATAAATCACTGCATGTATTTTTTGTGCAATGAAACTAAAGTAAGTTTGTTGGCTGGATATTTAATGTAGAAAATCAGAATTTTTTTCCTTCTGATTTCTTTCAAAGTTATTCATGCATTTGTCTTTGGTTTGCTGCTAAATTATACTTAGCTTATAGTTTGACCATTGCGAAAATTAAGATGTGTAGTTTTTTTAGCAGCAGCATTCTCATCATCATCATCATAATGTTGTAGAAGGTAAGTGGGTATTTTAAGTAGTTACAAACTTCCACAGTGCCAGTTTCTTGAAATTTTCTTCTGGATCAATTAATTTTTATAAAGCATTTCATTTGGAACTCTCCCTGCAATTTGATGAATGTTGATGATGTCATCAAGATTACTTTTGAGAAAATGAATGGCAAATATTAGTTGGTGCTTTGTTATTTTTCATTCCATTTTTGTGTTGTTTTTTTTACATTTCTTCCAAAAAATATTTACATGTTGATACATAGTGATTTTTTTCCTGTTTTTTTTTTGACTGGTTTTCCTAACATCAAGATTGTGGCATACAAATCACAGGAAAACAACTAAAACCTGAGACATAACCCATTTTTATCCCTGCTGGCCACAGATTTCTGTGCAAGTCTTGGATGGCTCCCTAGATGGATAAAGTGCTTCATTTGCAGTATTTGAAACATAAATGAGACACTAGTCTATTTCATGCTGGGTAACTGACTTTGTACCACACTGAGAGAAAATCATCTTAATCAAAACAACCATGCTTGAAAAGACAAAGTGAATTTGGCTCAGTACGATAGTTGATGAACAAAAACTATCCACCCTTGTTTTTTGGAAAGGTAAGCAAGAATCATTTGCTTCATTGGTTCCTGCAAGAATTTTAGTCAGAATAGATGGCTAAATGAAAAGACCTGTTCTTTACTGGCTATGAAATGTTTTTAGGGGTCACCACATCTAGGAATAATTTCTTGTTGGGACTTGTTCAAGGCTCCCAAGACTGAAGCAGTAAAAGAGACAATGTGCAAATGTATGCAATGGAGTGAAAATGATCATGGGTGATTGAACTAGCTTAAAAATAGTATTATTGGATGGTAAATGAAAAGTATATATTCATGAAGGGTGGGCATATCTAGTGCTCTTGATGGTGCAGAAGATGGCATGGCATGTTGGAGAATTGAATTTTATTCAGATGACAATGAATTGGAGTCTTCCAGGATTGTAAAGTGTCAGGTGCAGTGCAAAAAGTGGCTGGACATGATGATGCTGAGGGTGGAGTGCTGAAACAACAATGCAACATAGGACAAGTCCAAAGTGATATTGGAAAGTGAATCATTGATTGGATCCAATGATAAAACTAAGTGCAATTCAATTGTTTTATTTTCATTTTTTTCTTTTCCCAGAGAGAAAGAGAGGTAACAATAATTTGCTTTTCAGACTGTATACCAAGTGGTTAATTTTTTTTGTTTTTCCTTTGTGTCACTCACAAAGCAGCTGTAAGTAAAATTGCTTTTAACAACGTTTTACTGTTTGTTATTTTCTTTTTTGCGTTCTTTGTAGATCCATGCTATCTTTCATGCATGTCCAATGTTGTTACTGTTGATTTGTACATCAGTCTGTACAGTTGACAAACCTTTCTACATTGGCAATAACCCCAGAGTGGAAGTGTAGTGTCATGGCATGGAAATCATTTCTTGAACTCTCTATTTTAAGATATGGGAAGAAACCCATGCATCATGTCAGTGAAGAAGAGTGAAAAGAAACCATTACAGGAAGCTTTGCCAAACTGAGCTGACACAGATTGGAAATCAAACTTAGGTTCTTAAACATGGCAGTCCAGGGGTTACTGACCATCCCTATGCACTATCACTTAGCTTGCATCGCTGATATTCTCATATAGCTTAGTTTGTACATATCAATGTTTTCAATCGTAGGAAGATTTGGATTTCATTTTCAGTTTTCAGCAGGTTTACTTTTTTGTCCCTAAGTTTTACCACTGTCAACTTTTGAATTTTGTTAAGTTCCAATGAAAAGGGAAAAAATTAGAACCAATATAGTATCTAGTTGTTTTTTTTTTTAAATGAATCTGTTTAGCATTGCTACCATGTTTTCTTAATAAATTTTATTCAGTATTTGAGGTGTAGAAAAGCATTTTTTTTTTTTTTTTAAATAACCATTTATTGTCAGCATAAGAATTACTTTAATGAAGTGTGACATACACTCATTGAAATCATTAGCTAATTTTGATTCACAGTTCTCTTATCATTACTGGAGCTGTGTTTGTAGCCAATCATGCTTACAGCCATTTCTAACCTGAAGCTCTGCATAGTTATTTATGATCCCTTAATATGCAGCTGTATGAGGCTTTTATGTTGATTTTGATGCTGTTAAAATAATTCCTTATGTGAAAAAAATTATTATAGAAATGCTATTTAGCATCAAGAATTTTGACTGATTGTTTTTAACCGAGTTTATCCTTTTATGGGGAATTTTTAAGACTTTTTATCACTTCTGGTCAAAGTAGTTTGTTTATCAGTTCTCTCTCTATATATATCCAATTTTCTCTCATTCATTCTCTTGAGGTCTTACTGTGTGGATCTGTGCACAATGCTTCTGCTTCTGTTCTTGTAACAGGTTAGTGTTTGTTAAACACTAGAGCTAAATGTTTCTCTTCTTACTCATAAATTCAAATATCCAAAAAGTATATAAAATGTAGGATCAATCATTCCTTTATAAATAGATGACATAAATTTGGTATAATTTATACACTTATATTTAAGGGAACTTACTGAATAAGCAAGCACATTTTACATCTCTGACTCTTTTGTGACTCTTAACAAATTGTTTCAGTTTTTTTTTTTGCAACTTATAAAAATATAAGATATCCAATGTATAAAGGCAAATAATTAGAGTATAGTTTGTGCTCATAGCATTTAACATGCTGACAATATTTCAAGCATCTGAAACCCCAGAAGGACGAGGTTAAAAGTAGAAATGAAGTGCACACTAATTTGATTTTATTTTATCATGACATTACATTTTTCTATATAGAACATTAACGAACCCAATAGGTTTAGCAGTTTCATTATCTCGTACTGAATGGTGGTGTGGTTAGAACGAGCCAGTCACTTTCTCTTTAGAGGCCAAATTTGAATAAGCTCTGTGCCATTTTATAAAACTTTTAGTTTTATGTGTATGGAGAGGGTCTGCTGGATTTTCAAGCTTACATATAAGATGCATGAGGGTGTTTTGCTCTGCTATGCTTTTAAATATCCAACAAGAATTATAATTTTATGATTATAGTGCAAGTTTCTTCGTCATTCTTGGTTAGAAGGGATGTGGAATGAAAATTTACCTGAGACAGTGAAAATTAGAAAAGTCTTCAACTGTTTAAATAGAGTCTTGTTACTAATGGAAGTGAAGCCATGATTATCAAGCAGTAATTTTTGTATATATAAATGATGACTTGGTGACTCTTATTTAAAACACACACACAAAACTGCCTAGATTTTTTTCTAATGATGAATGCCTTACATAATAAGTGCATTTCTTCTTAAAATATTTCAAGGATCACTTAGATGTAGAGGCTATGGTAAATCAAGAGAAAACTTTGGATACTTCTACTTTTACTGACTCTAATGAAACCTTGTAACTCACACCTGAGTGATTGATTGAGTTTAAATGAAGCCTTAAACTCTTGCTACCGGTGGCTCCAGTACAAAGTTACTTAGATTAGTAACATTTAAGTAAAAGCAAAAAGAAATTCTTAATTCATTCTCTTACACTTGGGTTTCAGTAAATGGAAGCTGACAGTTTTGTTAACACTTCATTGACAAAACAAATTAGAAAATTTTAATTTAATTCATCCGTTAAATGTTTGCAATGTTGCTTGTCTCTTGATGTGTTAAGAAACCTGACAGTGTTATCTAGATTTATTTCTTCTATTTTTAGGCAAAATTGGAATGTAGAGTTGTGTTTGTTGATTGGGAAGGGGTTGTGTTTTTTTTTAAAATCTTTCTCATATTAATGTACAGATTGAATTTTTGATAGCATTTATTTATTCTAACATATTCTTATTGAGTGGGCTATTGTAATCTGTAAGTTCCTGTTTGCTGATAATGCTTCAAGGATTTATCTTTTACAGGAAATGAAAGTGGATCCATCCTAAGTGTATTCTCTTGGCATCTAGAGTTTTAATGTTAGCCAAAACCAAGTAGGCATGGGAAAACTCTTTTTTAAAACAAAAAAATTAAACTTAATTAATAAAATCATAATTTTGTTTGTTTGCAAAATTTACCATGAAGCATGTTCAAACATACATTAATTAATCTGCTTGAATTATTTTTGTAACCTTATCATTGTGTGTATTCTTGCAGACTTACAGTATGTCTCACACCTGCATCACATAATGAGGCAGTGGGTCTTAATGTAAGTTACTTCCTACAAGAAGGAAAGATACTGTGGCTTACCAAAACAACTTGTTGTTTGCTATCACTACTAACTCCTTCCAAAACCACAAGTAATTTATTCATTCACATTTCTTTTACAAAAAAGAATTTCTTATGCACTAATTTATGGTTATGACCATTAGTGCTGGTGCAAAAATAAATAAACTATTTATTCTCCACAAATTCAAAACCATTAATTATTTTTGAAAACCTTTAACCTCTCCTCAAATGTATAATAACAACCAAACTGTGTGAACCTACTATTTTTAATCTTAATTTATAATCTAAGCACAAGAAACCTGCAAACATTTAAAGGAGACTATGCCTAATTCTTGTTGTCTTCCTTAAGTGTTTTTTCTAGTGTATTAAAGATGTGCATGACCCAAAGAATTTTATACCATTTTAATTTGATAAAAGAGTGGGATAGAGACTCGGCTATTAATAAATGAAAACTGTTTCGATAATAACAGCTAAATTTCTTCTAATTTACAAACAAATGCTCTAAGATCTATATTAGTATTATAACTGTTAAACACGTGCCCTTTTTGTGCTGAATATTTAGTCTGTCTGTTTCTTTGTGTAAGTTTTTTTTTCCTTTACATTATATCTCCATTATCTTTTAATAGGTTTCTTGATAAAAGAGAAAGTGCTGATGATTTTGTAAAATAATTACAGTGTCTGTAAGCAGCATGTGTCGTGTGTGTGTGTGTGCCATTTAATTTAAGATAATTTATCAAAATATAAAACTTTGAAACAATTTTTTAAAAATTATTTTTAAGAAAATTTATCATTGTAAAGATACTCAGCATCTTTTATAAAATGTTTTCAACTAAAATATATTACTAAGAAATTTTAAGAAACAAACAGACCCTTTTTAACCAAAGAAATTTGTAACTAAAAGTTATCTGTTGGGCAAATGTTGTTAGCAGAGTGTTAAAAGGTCTTGAAAATAAGTCGGTAAAATAAAATTCTTTTAGTTCATTAACATATTATTTATTTACTACTTATAATATTAAAAGACATTTTGTGAAATGTTTTCATCATTTTTGGCAGAATAACATAATACACAAAAACAATGAAATTTTGGACTCAGCATCTTTAGGGTTTTGCAGACAGCCTGGGGAAGGCTACATATGAACAGACTTGGTGATTATATGTTTAAGCATGGATAGTGGTTCTCTCTTTTGGAGGGAGTTGTATTCTTTTGAAGTTCTCTCTGTCATACTGTTTGTTCTTTTTGTTTAAACTGCCAGCTCTTACAAACAGTGAAGAAATGGTAAAACTTAAGGTTTATTTCAAATTAGTAACCACTTCATCTTGTGTAAGGAAACACTTTTTGACATTTTGATTATTGAATGCATATTATCCATTGCATCATCAGCTGTTCCTAATGCTGACCTGTAAATAGCTATGTATAGTTTTAGGTATTTTGTGCATTATTTTAGTTATCAACTTGGAATAAAACTTTTAATAAAAAACAACCAAAAACTGTCTTAAATGCTAGATAATGAAAATAAATAGTTGCTACTATTTATGTTATTCTTACTGCTAATTTTGATCAAATCTTTAGTTTACATATAACTGAATGTCTGACATTGCAGGGGATACAAATCACTTAATTCTGCCATCAATATAGAAATTCACTGAAGGATTGCTGCTGTATATCAGAAATTTTAAAATTTCTTTATTTTTTTTCTCAAATATAATTATTTATGGCAATATCAGTAATTAGTAGTTTGCTTCTGGAATCTAATGAGAGATACGGAATGGGTAGTGAATATTGGAAAAGTGGCAGATAAGTGATGGAAAATATCTTGATAATTATTTTAAATAAAACTTGATGTATCAGCAGATGTCCTTATTTATTTATTTTAAGTTAGACCTCAACTAGATTATTATATTGTATAGTTTAGTTATATCAAAGATTATCAGGTGATCTAATTTAAAGGTCCAGTTAGAAAAGTTTTATTTTTTTTGTTATTTATAATTACCAGGTTACAATGGGTGTTGACTTAAGCAAACAATAATATAGTAGTGAATATGTGGAATGCCCTGCTTGGTGCAGTTGTTTGATGTGACACAATTAATACATTTTAAAAAACATTGTATACATGGTTTGTAAAAGACAAGTAGACTTTATATGAATCAGAAGACTTTTTCTTTAACTGCTCATTTTGATTGATATGATGTATACAAGGTCTGTCGAAAAAGTATCTGACCTTAGGCTGGGGAAAAAAAACTATGTACTTGGTGGGGTTCAATTGCTAATCCCCTTTGAAGTAGGCTCCTTGTGCCTCCACACACTTAATCCTGGGATCCTTCCACTGTTGGAAGCATGTCTGGAAAGCTTCTTCCAGAAGAATGGCTCTCAGTTCCGCCGTCGAATTCTGCATGATGTCCTCTCGGCTCTCAAAGTGGGAGCCTTTCAGTGGCATCTTCATTTTTGGGAACAACCAGAAGTCACAAGGAGCCATGTCTGGAGAGTAGGGAAGCTGGCGATTGAGCAAAATGCCTTTCTTTGCCAAGAAACTTTTGATCAGCTGCAACGAATGAGCTGGGGTGTTGTCATAATGCAGCTGCCAGTTCTGCGAGGCCCACAGATCCAGTCTCTTGCGCCAAACTGCATCACAAAGACATTGGAGGACTTCCTGATAGTACTCCTTTGTAACTGTTTGTCCTTCTGGTGCGTATTCAAGATGCACAACGCCTCAGTAGTCGAAGAAAACAGCATCACCTTGATTTTGCTCTGGACCTTGGCGACATTGGGTGCTTTCACTGTGATGACTGAGCTTTGGCTTCCTGGTCGTACTTGTACACCCATGACTCATCTCCAGTTTTCACGGTATCGTGTAACTCCGGATCCCTGTTGGCAGTATCCAGCAGGTCCTGCGCAACCTCAAGATGAAGTTGTTGTTCCTGAGAAAGCAACTTGGGCACAAATTTTGCTGCCACACTGCACAAGCCCAAATCCTCATTTAAAATTGCATGTGCAGAAGCTTTACTGATCCCAACCTTATCACCAATCTCCTGCACCATCAAAGGATGAACCTTCATTATCAAGGTCCGCACTTTCTCGATAACAACTGCATTGCAGCTTGTTGATGTCCTCCCGGAATGCTGGTCACACTCCACCGATGTGCGGCCATCTTTGAACCTGTTATACCATTCTTTTATTTGGGTAACACCCATGGCATTGTCACCAAAAGCCTGTTGAATTTTGTGAATCGTTTCCGCTTGGATATCTCCAAGCTTTTGGCAAAACTTGATGCAAGATCGTTGCTCCACGCGTTCCGTCATCACGGGCAAAATGAAAATGTGACAAGTAAGTAGTACAGCACCTCACACTGGCCGCCTGACAGCGACTGACACATCCAGCAAGCCCGCCAAAAACCACGCATGTGGCTCCACTATGTACACTTTTGTCTCCCTAATGCCATTACTTCCCACAGGAAAAAATAGTCAGATACTTTTTCGACAGACCTCGTATGTGAAAAATAAAACTGATATAATAGCCAATTTATACTGATGGCTATATCTCAGTAACTGTATCAATTATGTTGATTTTGCAAAACAACATTTGTTAGTTCATAAATAATTTCCGTTGTGAAGTATATTTGGAAAAAGTTTTATTTTTCATTGGATGATCTTGAGCTTGATGTAAACTGTTTTATTAGGGAATTTCTGAATTAGCATTGTAAAATCAGCTAAAACCTTTTTCATAAATCTATTAAATTGTCAATTGATAAACATTAATTTTTTTAAAAAATCAAAAGTTTGTACTAATCATGACAAAATGAAAAAGTTTCAAAATAAGCCTTTATAAAATTATAAACCTTTGGGTATGCCAAAATATAAAAACAACTGAGCTAAAGTCTATCACTCAGTATTGCTGTATAGAACTGCATTTTTAAAAAATAAGTGAACAGCTAGGGTATTCACCTGATTATGTATTATACATCTTTTGGCATGTGTCTGATAGATGTATAAAAAAAGTAGTTTTACTATTTTACGTATGTTGGTAAAAGCTTGTCATTGCAACTTTGTATTTTTCATTATCTAGGTAGTTAGAAAGCTAATCTGCTTTTACAGAAAAGATTGGGGAGCCTTTACAATATTCCATAGATTATTCAACATTGAGGAAATGATAATAACAATAACTAAAAATCCTTTAATATTATGCCAATATCTTAATATTTCTTTTCTCTCTCTCTCTCTCATTTTTTGTTATGGTTACACAAAACAGAATTCTGTTGACACTACTATCAATTCAAAATAAAAGATGGTACTTTAAAAAGTACTGATGTGATATTAATTATATACATTTGATAGTTTATTATTAGTAAATTTAGTATTTCTACCAAATCAAACAGTTTGACTACTGTGTTCTTTTGTGTTAGAGCTAGATTTGATAAACAAAAATTAGCCAAGTAAAAGTTACTACTTTCTTATTTGTTAAAAAATTTGATAAGATATTTTGTCAAACCCAGCCAGGTTACATTAAAAGTCCAATTAACAGTGAATTTGATTGAAATTATTCACCTATGTGGAGAAGTTGTACAGATATACAGTAGAAATAAACAAAGGGGCATTCTTATCTGCAAAAGAAGCATCTTGTTTTCTAGACTTTAAGCTTCACTGAATAAAGTATTATTCATTATTTTCTTTGCTAATTGTTCCAGCTCAGTTGTTTACCCAGACATTAAGGCCCAGAAACAGGTAATTAGTTGAATCAGCTTGTTGATAATAATCCAATGTTGTCTGTCTCTTATTTGAAAAATTTGTCCGTTTCAACTGTCGAGGCTGTTAGATTGGTTGATAATAATGGACTTACAAAGTACCATTATTAACAGAGACTGCAGACTCTCTGTCTAGTCTTACTGTCGAAAAACCTGACTAGGTATCAGTGTGGAATATTTAAAATTGTTCTCATTGTGCTGCAACTAAGGATAAATAAAAGATGTTCATTCTGAACCTATAAAGCAAAAAGCACTAATTAACCATGCCTGTTACACCCCAGTATAGTGGTTTTACTTAGTAAGAACTTGGAAGTTCAAATGAAAGATAACAAAAATAGTTGAAAACTAAAAAGACAACTTTGAGAATTTGTCTTTTCATTGTGTCATTGGCATTAAAAACAAAAAGAAAAGATAAACATTTAAAAAAGTATATTAGACATCAGTAAAAAAATGTAGAATACATTTACTTGAAATTTACATAAACCACTGTTCATGTCTCACCTGCCCAGCTGAGATAAATATTTTTAAAATATAAAAATAAGTATTGAGCTGCAAGAAAAATCTAGCTACCAAACATGTTTGCTTAGCTTATAAATAATTCCTATGCGCAATAATACATAATAAATTAATTGTTTCTTTTACAGGCATCACAATCAAAGCAATGTTGATTATTGTATCAAAAGAGGTCTTTTTAAACATTAAGTAATATATACTGTATGACTTTATAAGCAAAAATTGTAAAATTTTGGGTGATAGTTAATAAGTTTTTTACATTTTTTTGAGTTCTCAGTAATAATGTATCAGAATATGGCATAGTTTATTGAATTGACTAAATAACAGCTTTCTGTACTTTATAAATGAAGAGTTTATCCCATCCCCCAATCTCCTTGAACGTCTTCCTGTCTGTCTTAGTGGGAACCATTCCTCTGGGACCCTCATCTTTCCAAAACCAAATAACCAGTAATTGAATCAAACAAATCTGCTGTCATGGCAACCTCAAAGCAAAGAGTCAGTAGAATCTTAAAAGTAACTCTTAATCTGAGTTTTTCCGCGATAAACGTGAGCAATGTTTTGATTTTATTCAGAAATATCAGATTTGTACCATTTTTAATTATAAGCCATGCTTTGGCTATTAAGTTACCTTCAGCCAGCCTGCTGTGACCTCTCTGGTGCACAAAATGACTATTCTTTAAGGTAAATGATGGATAATTTCAAGCCAGAGAATTATTTTTGGGTTTTCATCAAAAGGTTTTCATTAAAACTTTGTCTGCTGAGGAAAAGAGGAAGAAATCCAATCAGGTTCCTTTGGTTCTCGATTTCATTGGGAAGTGAGTAGAGTGTAGGGATCTAAATTACACTTTGGAAAAAGTTTTGGTCATAATTAATTCAGGTTATGAAAAAGTTAAATCAAACTGAATAAGATAATTACTTTAAAGGATAATCTGTTAAGTATGACTGTTCATAATAAGCTCAAAATACAGTGGAAATATAAAAATGGCAAACCAGATAGGATCCAGCATCAGTTTACATTCACTGTCTGGGCTCCAAGATATATCAGTGATCTTACTGTTGATAAACAGCCATGTGGAAACAAATTACCTATGCATGTCCCCAGATCAAGCAGTGAAATAGATTGCTGCCTCAAAAATCTGATACAGAGTAGCAGGGAATTTAATCAGTTAGATAGATACTTCATTTCTAATGAATGTAATGTCTCAGCTATGTCCTCATGGCTTCCAACTTCATTTCATTCATTAGATTTTGTCAGAACAAAATAAGCAAAAAGAGAACTTCAGATTATGTTCTATGATCCCACAGAGTGTCTATTATAGCAGAACATAGTGCATATCAGAGTATGTCAAAACAATCTGATGACAACTTTGGCCTTTAATTGAAGAGAAAACAGATGAAGTTTTGATTGGTGACAAATACATTTTTTGCTTTAATTGCTTAAAAAGCAGCTGAATTGTGATAGTAAGATTAGTGCTGTTAATAATTAAATGAGCAGTATGGCAGCCATTAAAGGAATGATATGCCAGCAAGGGATTTTTTTTTTCAACTCTTTATCATAAATCTGACAAGATTTTTTTAAAAAAAAATTATTTAATCTTTTTATCATAGATTTAATGCAGTGAAGTATGGCTGAATAGCAGAGAATGAATCAGTGTTGATTTAAAGCATGTCTGAATCAGATGAAGTTCACTCTTTGACTGCTTAATGCGCTTGGGCATAAGGAGCACTTAATATAATCCTGTTTGTCAAGCAAAAAGAGATCCAAAGATTACACTGGTCAACAAATTTTTATTTTTTTTCTTTGGCAGACCATCTAGGAGTGTTTTCTGGGGTTTTGAAGGTCGCTGATTACGAATATAACATTGGTTTTGTCTGATTGGCTCTAGTTTAGAAGATATTGATAGCCTCAAATAAGCCTAAACTGCTAAAATTCTCCCTGAAATACTTCAATATAGAAGCAGTAAATAATAATTTTCTGATATTATTGAATCATTATAACATACTATAGGACAAGGGAAGGCAGCTTGCTTCGTTTCTTTTCTAAAGAAGATGACCTGATCTTTTGTAATGACGTTTCTGCACTTCTTAACTGCATGGGGATCTCGTCATATGACCCAGCAGATTGGCGTCTCTTTATAGATAGCTCGAAAGCAAGTCTAAAAGTTGTACTTTTGCATAATGGCAATAAGTTTGCTCCTGTACCACTTGGCCATTCTACCAAGATGAAAGAAGAGTATGATGGTATCCAATTTGTTCTTGAAAAGCTAAATTACAACACTCATAAATGGCTGATTTGTGTGGACTTGAAAATGGTGAATTTTCTGCTTGGTCAGCAAAGTGGGTACACAAAGTATCCCTGCTTTCTTTGTTTGTGGGATAGCAGAGCAAGAATCCAGCACTGGAGAAGGGAGAACTGGCCAGAACGAGAAAGTCTCGAAGTCGGCACAGCCAACGTCATCAATGAGCCTTTGGTACCCAGGGATAGAATCATCTTCCCTCCATTGCACATAAAACTAGGGCTCATGAAGCAGTTTGTTAAGGCGTTGAACAAAGATGGGGATTGCTTCAAGTACATATGCAGGCAATTTCCAGGTCTTTCCATCGAAAAAGCTAAAGGTGGCATCTTCGATGGACCTCAGATTCGAACGCTCATGAGGGATTCTGACTTCACTAATCATATGAACATGGTTGAGTTAAATGCTTGGGTGTCCTTCACAGATGTAGTGACAAACTTTTTGGGAAATCACAAAGCTGACAATTACAAGCAATTGGTCCGTAAGATGCTTACTGCATACGAAAAACTAGGGGCAAATGTGAGCATCAAAGTTCATTTCTTGTTTAGCCACCTCGACAGATTTCCTGGTAATCTTGGTGATTACAGTGAGGAGCAAGGAGAGAGATTCCATCAAGACATCAAAACAATGGAAGAGAGGTATCAAGGCAAATGGGATGAGCACATGATGGCAGACTACTGCTGGAACCTTTTGAGAGACTGCCCGAAAGTTGCTCACAAGCGAAAATCGTATAAACGTCAATTTCACTTTTGTGAATAAAATATTGTTTTGTGTGTTCATTGTAACTAAGAATCTAGTGTATAATAATGCTTTGCATTAATTTATGATATATAACTGATTATGTAAATGTTTTTTTCCCTTGGAGAATTAAAATTCAGCAAATTTTTAGCAAATTTTTTGTATATTCTCGAAATATATGAAAAGTGTTCATTTATTAATAAATGAAATGATGTTATATCTAACTTAACTTGTTAGATTGAGATTTTACACTGTCTTTGTGGTTTTGGATTATCATAAAAATCAATATCTGACATTTTTGCACTATTTAGCCGTTTTTTGTACGTTTAGTTATGGTCGCGAATGGGTGATTTCAGACGAACGACCCCCCTGTGATATCTCCAAAACTAGAGCCAACTTGAAAAAACAAATGTCAGATTCGGATTCAGCGCCCTTGAAAACCCCAGAAACCAGTCTCACTTTTCCTGCCAAAAATATTGTGTTGACCAGTGTTATTAATGTGGCATTTGAGCAAAGATGTAGCACGATAACATAGGCAATGAAAACAGGTGGTGTCTACATCCAAATGTACTGTTGTCATCTTTCCTAAATTTCTTTATCACCTCAGTTGTACAGAAATAGCAGTTCTTTAACTTACAAAGCATTTAAGTTGTGTTGTCTTCCTATGACTTCTGTGGCAAATGATTGAGATGGTCAGACTTGTGGCTATATAGGACTGATTTCCAACACCAGAAAAGGTCATGGTGGCGAGCAGTTGGCATAATACAAAGATTTAAACCCTTGTTACTTTCAAGTGGAATTCTCAATTGATGCTTGCCAAAAGTTGAGTTTACCATAGCCTGGGAAATTGTACAATGATATTAGCTTATATCTTAAGTGGTGAAAACAAAAAAAAATACCTTTTTGTAAACTAAGCCTTGGCAATAGAATAAGTTCGTACATGAAAGAGATTACCATTGAACTGGCATGACACTGCATGAAAAGCATTTGTGAGTCTACTACATGGAAGCAGCTCTGGTCTCTCCAAGACAGTAATAAGCCATATCAGTGCTGTTTGTTGTTAGCTTAAAATTAAATTACAATCGGAAGTGGGTGGGAGGGAGATAGATGCTGACAAATATTAATAGAAAGATGTCAGTATATGCAAGTTTCTGTGGACCATTTTACAGACAAGTGGAATGACAATGATTATCAAACCATTGCTGGACATACTAAATGACAAGACATGTAATTAGGTTTAGCAATATTTGAAAATTCATTTAAAGCATCTTGATCATATCATTTCTCCACTGCAAATTTTATGAAGAAATAATCCCCATCTATTGAGCAGCCTTATATTTAACAACATTGATGATGCATAATTCTGAATCTTGTAGCTCCTATTAAATTTAATCATCATTTTTTAAATTCTTGATATCTGATTGAACGGTTTCTTTTGTTGCTGCTTTTGTCAAGAAGAGCTGGAATATTGGGTTATGGAAAAGATTATATAATAGGTATGGCAAAATAGACAAAATACTGTTGTAGTTTTTTTTTTTTTTACCCCAGGAGTTTATTGTGATATATTTAACAAATTTTAAAATCTCAATTTCCCAAGTTCCTCCTCTCAAAAACTAAGAAAAACCAATCACTTCCAAGTTTTTTGAACTCTGATATTAGCTTTGCAATTCCAGTTATTTATTGAATAATATCCTCCTCGTGAAGATCTCCACAAACGACTGGGGCTGTTCTTTTTTAACATCTGTTTATTTGGTTACCTTTCTAAGCAAAGCCACGCTGAGGTTTTGTGCTCAATATTTCTGCTTGCATGAAAGTTATTGGAATACAAATTTTCTACAAATATCTGCTTGGTTCCTGTTGAAGACCAGATCTGCTAGCTAAAGTGACAATTCACAGTGTGATAGCCTTTGATGGATACTTGACTGAGTTGTTGTCAGAAAAAGTTAATTTTCAGCTTGTGCCCTGTGATACCTTAGCAGCAAGTCAGCACTTGATGGAATTTTTGTGTACATTTATTCCTATATCCCAATCTGGGGATCACCATAACTCCTTTTCACTTCTAGGTCTTCCTCAATTGTTTGAGGTATTTAATGAATTTATGCTTAGAATATTTACATGACAGCCACCTGCTGATGAGTGATCAGAACTGTGACAACATAGCTGAGTATTTTTTAGCATGATAGTCTCTTTATATCAGTGAAGGACACAAGATGATCAAACTGGGTTATAGTTCCCTGTGCTAATTTAGTTTCTAATTGAAATCTAGTTGGTGGTAAAGTATTTCTTTTTTAAACCAGTGGATGGGGGAGGCATTTTGCTATGGAATTTTAGATAGAAATTAAAATTCATAAATTCTGGAACTTGTGATTTATATCTTATAAACATATCTATATTTCTCAGACTAAATATTGCCAAAAACACCTAGGAACATGAATTGTTTAAAAGTAATTAATTCTGTTTACTCTTCTTCTTCAAGTCCCTGAAACCAGTTGAGGCAAAACAGCTGAGCACTGATGAGTCATTTAATGGCTCTATACTATAGATACTACATGTAGAAGGATGCTGGTTCACATTATCTCTTTCTCTGGCTATTTATATAGCTTCATTTTCTTGCAAAAGTGATTTGACTAGTGAAGCTACTAGCATGAACCATGTTCATTACCTAGTTTATTTACTTGATATGAGATGGAATCCAGCAGTGAATCCTTTTCTTCTGATGTGGAGGTTTTCAGTGTTTGTACCTTGGTTCTCTCACCATTTAGCTTGTTGGACATTGATGAAGAAATATCAAGGAATGTATTGGATGTGGAGAGCAACAACAATAGCAAGGAGACGAGAATTGTTGAACAAAGTTTGAGTCATCTGCAGCCAATCAACATGTCAGTGTATTCACAGTCTTTCAGTGCAGAGACTGATGTTCTTGATAATGTAGAGCTAGAGGATTTCTTCTGTGAGCTGGTGAAAAGGGATTTGTTCCAACATGTGGATGAAGAGTCTAACTACTATGCCTCGCAGACCCAGTTGGGGGATAGGCAGAACCAACAACACTTGGACGGACACCACTAGGAAGATGAAAACATTTATAATGGTAAAAATAACCATAATTCTCTGAAGCCAATTAAGGATTATTAAAGTGAGAACAGCAGAAAAGTGTCAAAAGTGATGACGACATTCAAGAACCTGAATCAGTATTGGCACCTCTGTGACAGCAGTATGGTGATTTTACTCTACATTTTTTTTTTTTACTTTTAAGACATGTTTCCTTTTTATTTTTTTGGATTACTGACCTGTATGTTAATTATTAATGCTGTTTTGGTCATTCCATAACCTTTTAATGTTTTCAAATAATTTTAATCAGGTGGGTGCATTTTGTCCAGCCATTTTGGAAATTGTCCAAACATTTATGCATATCAAATATTACATTTCTGTACTGAACATTGCTAACTGCGTCTTTTTTCTTTTATTATTATATTAAGTGAAATTTGTAAAACTTACTGAACAAGAAGTAAATAACAACTATTGCATCTTCACCCTTCTCAGAAAAATGTGTGAAGAGCTGTACCTACATGAATAATCATCTCCTTCCAGCCATTTCACTGTTTACTTTATTTTACAACATAACTTTTGATTAGGAGGATAAGTAAAGAATAATTATTGTTAAATGGCTTGAACTTTATTATTTGGCATTTGTAATTATATTTTTGTCAGTCTGCACATCATAGAAAATATTAAACTCGCATACTGATTATCAGTTTGGGATGTTCCAGTATCATGAGAAGTATCCAGGAAGAAGCGGTAATATGAGTTGCATTGTTGACTATAAGTCAAATTAGTAGACATTTTTTTTTCTGAGCACTTTGAAAAGTCACTATTAAGAGCTGTAATTTCACAAGCTACATAATTTAAACTCTGCTGCTACTGTAGAAACTGCTAAGATATTGGACAAAGTTTCTTCCAGCAGCTGGCTATAGATTTTCTTAGTATATGCATTAAAAATGAATTTACAAATTAATTACTTAGTTCTATCAAAAAAGGAAAAGCCAGCATCAATGTATCTGTTTTCCATCTTTTTTGTTTGTTTTTTTTTTTTCACAGAATCATCTGCTTTGTGAAACTAAACTACAAACTATCTGCTTTGCTTTTCTAAGATCATATGATGCATCTTCTTGTAAACAGACTAAGCAAGTATGATGTTAGGTTGCAGACATTAATATCTCTTGGAATCAGTCTGTTGTAGATAGGTAAAAAGATGTTATCCATTGCTTAAAACATTACAACAATATCACCAGCTGTGGAATTTAGAGCATAAAGGCTGGTTTTATATTTTCAATATTTGTAAAAAAATATATATACTTTTAACAGACTTGTTGAAACATTTAATGAATCCTTGCTTCTAATGTTGAGATAAGGAAAGAATGATTTAAAAGGTTATGTATAATATTAAAAAAAAAAAAAATCTGATGATTTATTATTTAAAATCTACAACTTTAATTGATTTATTAATTGAAGTGACAATGCAGTTACACACACTGTTGCTCTTGTACTACAGACTATAATATTATTCTTTAACCCTTCTTTTTCATCCTAGTTCTGGTTGAAAGCAGCATCAAATCAGATAAACTGAAGATTGTACACTTCTTTTTCTTACAACATTTTATACATCTTTTTCTTCCTGATATTGTCTTGAATTTCATATAAAACAAACGTTACTTTATAGGAAGATTCTGTCTGCACACAGATAATATTCATAAATATTCCCCTAATTTTTTTTCTTTTTTTTGTACTTTCATAATTAAGTTTTATACTACTTTAATGTAGCAGAATGAAAGAAATTTTTCAGGTGAGCTTTAAGCATGTCACATCACCAGCAGATGAAGCAGCTCAAGGTTACAGTTTAAAACTTGTACCAGTGGATATCAAAACAAAGCAGAGACTTTAAAACCAGTATTTATTTCCTTTCTTGATTTAAAATATTCATATACTTAAAAATAAAAGTTAAATAGAAAACATGTCTTAAGCTTGTAAACTTTAAAAAAGATATTTCTTTAGCACCACCCTGCCCCGTCTCTGCTAAAGTCTAAACATCAAAATTGTGGCTGTTAATAGTATTTGTGTTTCTAGACCCTTGATACCACACTGAAGCTGCCAGGACAATCAGACACAAATTATCTTCCCTGAAACTTGACCACACTGGAATCAGCATTGAAAGGACCAAATTGTGCCAATGGAAGAGGATACCCCCACTTAGCAAACCTAATGCAGAAGCTTTTAGAGATCAGATACTAACCTAACTTATCTAGAGATGTCAGCCAGCATCATCTTCAGCACACATTTGGCACAAGAAGCAACAACATTTATTTTACCCAGCCTGTTAACAGCAGGCACTGTTTAACTGGATCTTTCCTGTCTCATATGCAAACTATTTACTTAAGTTGAACTCTCTTCCTCCATCAAATTACTTTTTATACCAACAATATTTTTGTGTTTAATATATTTTTGTGTTTTGGTTTGAATGTATGTTCACTAATTTAGAAGTCTTTTAGCAGATAACATTGAACAAACTGTGAGTAATTAAGTGTGGTTAGTCGGTCAGTTTGAAGATACTTACACAGCTTCTATAGCATTGCTTTGTCTTAATAAATGTTTATGTTACTGTTTCAATTTGAATATTCAGATATGTCTCAATTTTTCCTTTAATCATAATGGACATACTTCTTAGGTGTATGAATGCACTGAAAATAAAATGTAGAGTTTTGTTTTAACCTTCCATATACCACATCAGTTTTTACCTTATATTGGGTACAAATTTACCTCAGGTGGTGTACAGAGGGGTAAAATTATTCTTTCAGATGTTATAGCTATAAATTTCAATCCAGCTTAGTATATGTATATAATGGCCTGATTAAATCACATGCACAAAATGCCTACATGCTTATCATGATTACTATCCAAAAAATGCATTTTATAAGAAAGCTAAAACCAGTGTATCCATCTAACCTGCTGCATATGGTTGTTTTACATTTTCAGAAGATTGCTTTTTGTTGAATGATTGTGATAGGCCAGAGTTTAACCAAATGAAATATGCGATAAACCATCTTGGTTATGATCTAGAACAGGGGCAGGTCTAGTATTTTGGGAAAGGGTGGGTCTAATGGCTTGGATATGGAAACTGTCCGCTATAGCCAGCCAGCCATCCATGCTTACTACTGTTATGGTTTTACTGTACCTGCTGTTGTATACAGCATTGTTGTGTCACTATCACCTGCATTACTTTCCACTGTCCTCTTGACTGTTTAGCTGTAAAATAATTAATATCTTGCTGATATAAAGCACTTCTTTTACAATCTGAATGTTTCCCCTTCCTTAAAAGTATGAGTTTTCTCATTATTATTGATACTAATACTGTAGATACTATGCTAGCAGTGTGATTGTCACATCGTGCATGGCATGATTCAAGCAGAATTATTTCCAAATGGTTGAAGTACTGTTGATAATACTAACAGAGTTCACACACTCTTTTACACCTCAATATTTACAGTTTGAAAAACTCCTAGGCAGACGCAAACAATACAGACCTATTTTACTCACAAAATATTCTGACAGCTTCCCCTGACACTTCGTCATCTTTGATTATACTGACTTCCCGTAATTGCTTGAGATATCTTGTGAAATTGCACAAACCAAAAATGTCAAAGTGCACAAGAGATTACAGTATTATCAGGAAGCTGACAGTAATTTTATACTTAACTATATATATATGCTAGCTTAGAAAAAAATGAGTGGAGGGACCTAGATCTGCCCCTGTGGAATATAATCCTTTACTAGCTTATTTCTACCAACCGTAGGCTAAAGTTAGAGAAAGGATGTCAGAATGTAAACTATTTTTTCTCTAAGGGAATCAGACTTTGAATATTCGAGTTTTAATTCTGCAGGTAAAGAAATAAGGGGGTGGAGAGTAGTTCAACCAAAAGCAAACTGCAAAGAAAGTCAGTTCCTTTTACTTAGGAATTTTAAAATGCCAATTTGTGTGTTTTTTGCACAAAGTCAAAAAGGATCAAAAGAAGTGTATCCCTCAGGCAAGTTTAGTTCAAAGCCAGCTTGTTCATATTTTGTAAATTGGTGATGCTCTGGGCCATGTTTATGACACAAACAGACAATTTTTATTGTTTTTTTTTCCTTTTTCTGTGTATGTGTGCAGCCACATAACTTTAAATATTAGTTGTTGTTTTTTTTTAAAAAAATGCTATTAACAAAACATCAAAACCTCCATAAACATTTTTCCAACCAATTTTGCACACAATTTTTTTTTAAGTTTAGCAGTACTGTACTGTCCAAAAATTGAAAAATGGAGCACATTAAATTAATATTTTGAATAGCTTCTCATTAGTTGTGCTTTTAGCACCAACAGTCAATATGCACTCCATCCCTGTTACCCAGGCCTAGCAGTTAAAGTTAGATTTTATTCTTCTTGTTTCAGATACCAGGCTCGATGCAGGGATTCAACTCGAGAAATGAAACCATATCTTTGCCTCCTGCACAGGTGATGCCACCTATATTGGAAGGTCACAAGACTGCAAAAGGACTTCAGATGTATACTATTACAGGTAAGAGAGAATTCCCCTTTTACAATAAAATTCTCATCAATCTTTGTATGAAGATGAATTTCAGCCATCATGGAAAAACTTTGATACTTTCAGGAACCTACCGGAATTTATTAAAATGAGTTCTGCCTCAAGTTTCTTTCAATGAATTAGCAAATTTTGGATTTTCTGTATTTACTGAGAGATTTCAGAAATATTTCTTGTTCAGCCCATCTAAATCATTTGCATAAAAAAGGCAATTTTCTAAACACATGAAAAAGAAACAAATAGAAAGCACTGTTTAATTAGTAACTAATAGCTGCTGCTTAGGTGGTAAAGTCTTATTTAAATGACATATTAAGCAAATACTCTGTTGCTATTGTAATGTGTTTGAAATCTTGGATAGCTTCTTGGATTCTCTTTAACTGTGATTTATTTTTCTTACTTAAGCTAATTAAAATCAAAAGGAAGTTAATAATGAAAAAGTAGCACAAATTTTGAAAAAAAAAAAACAACTTTAAAGTTTTTAAGATAAAATTCCCCATAATACTTTAAGGTGGTGTTTAGCTTTCATTCTTGTTTAATTTTTTAAAAATAGATAAATAGGAATGCTAATGCGGTGTTCAGCAGACTACCACACCACCACCATTAGCCAGTTTGTTTTCTTTTCTCTTTTCTAAAATGGTTCTTATAGTCCTAATTACAAAAACCTGCTTACTGGGGCTGTTAACACTTACAAACTTTCTGGAAATACCATCAGTGACATATCTTCATTTCCTTGAATCCTGGGGACTCTTTCTACTTTAAATGTCAGATTAGAACTTTCCAAGCTGACATTTTACAGAATGAAGCCAGAATCAGAACCAAGACAGATCTAGGAATAAAAAAGAACCCAAAAAGTATAAAATATTTAAGCTCTATCATCTAGTAATTACCGGCAGCAAGCTTTATTATTATTTTGTTTCTAATGATGTTTTTTTTACAATATTTTTTACTTTACCTACTATGAATAACAAACTAGCTTCTTTTTATTGAATAAGAAATTTGAAATATAAGTTTGCAGTCTGAATCATTTCACTCATGCTTAATTCTCCTAAATGTACGCCTGTTTTGTTGGCTAAAACAAGGCAGCACATTTCAGTTTTGTTTTGCGCTACAATTTTAATCTCCATCTCCAAAAGAGCTGGTCAAAGAGTTTAAACAAGAAAGACAACCCAGGAACGAGCAGGTGATGGGTTTGTAAACAGCTTGCGCCATTGTTAAAAAAAAAAGGGTGTGGGGTATACCAGAAAAATCAGAGGCTCGTGTGAGGCACTGGGCAAATATTAGCTGCAGGACACCCAGGATATTTTTTGCAGAAAAATAATTTGTATAATTCACTAAATTAATGTGAGAGTAGCTAAATTAAATCAATAGATGGGAAAGTCTTTAATTTTATGATATATAACCCAGATCGATAGCAGGCCAGATTACCTACACTTTAGGTAACAATCTTTGAGCTAAACAGCAAAGGTATCTATTAAATGTTTGTCCCCTGATATTGGAACCTAAATAGTTTTTAATACTTGTATTACACATTTTGTTGTTTCGAAGTTTCTACAAGGGAGAATACTGCTGCAGTTGTCTGCAATCTTGCACCACTCAGATAATTGATCCCCCCCCCTTTCTCAAGGGGATGACAACAGGATCTAAAACAGTTAAGTTTCTGTGTCAAAATAATGAAAAAGATTTCTGCGAGAAATAACGCAGTGACAATATTGGGAATTGTGTAAGCATAATCATTGGCACAATGTATGAAAACTACACTGGGGATGGGAATCCTGAAAGAGATTCTACAAAACATATCACTATCCAAACTTAAACAGTTTCCAATTTTAAAAAAATTTTTTTAATGGTAAATAACTATGGTAACCACAGGCAGGTAGGCCTCATGAATGTTGAGTAATGTTGAGGAAGAAAAGAAAAGAATGCATATTTATGGATTTCAAGCAGGACGGATAATCTGTAACATTCAAAGTTTAAAATCAAAGGAAAGAAAAACAACTTTAGATCATTAAAAAAGAAAAGAAAAATGTCTGTATCCATTGAACCCTTATAATGTTCCATCAAAATCCTTGATTATATTTTACTTTAAACAAAAATTTATAAAATATCTGTAGGGATAAATTTGTACACTGTTTCTTGTGAATATTTAGAGTTGAAATGTCAACCAAGGCACTGGGAATTAGCGAAGATGATGACATGTGTCTAAGAATGTTGAAAACCATTTTGATTTGAATAATTTCTGCTAATGCAGCCTTACCCTTTTATTCAAATGGCAGACCGCTTTGAAACATTCCTTGTAGTCATTAGTTTAGGTATCCATAATTTGATTTAGACTGCTCATTCTCAGCACAGTAAAATGACTTGCGTCTTTGGAAAATTTCCCTAAACCAATCCCTAGTTGCTATAAAAAAAAACTATATTAATCATTTTTAGGGACTATTCTAGATTATTAAAGCTGAATTATAAGTGAAGTTTTTTCCCCACAGGCAAGCTGCTGAAGAAATTTCAGTGCTGCTGTGGGAGTCCATTTCTCTAGCTGTGGCAGTTGAAACCAGCATACTGGTTAAATATTTCATCTTCGGTGCCACCTAGAAAATTTTTTTTTTAAACTCTTGAGCTTCTTGTTATTTGTTTAGCAACTTTCTGATAACTGTATTGATATTCCATGTTGTCTGATAGTCAAACACATCACCACCTTTCCCACACGCAAATGGAAGATTGGTTTAGGGGCATTATGGAACACATGTCCCTAAGTTAAGTAACATTGAAATATATAACTTTTAGAGTTGGAAATATCATTTGAGAATAAAAACCATGAATGCTTTGTTCATTTTATTTATCTATCTTATTTTAAATTAAAGCTTCATAAAAACTAAATTACTCTGGGTAACTGATTTAGCAAGCGTATTTATCTTCCAGATAAAACACTTCTGGCCTGCCATCTTTAGTCAACTCAGCTTCAAAGCAATATTAACATTAGCCAGAGTTACCTGTCTGGCTGATGCCCAGTGGTAGCATGTGCATAGGTGTATTTTCACTAGGCCTGGCATCCACCAGAGGTTTACTAGAACTTATATGAGCATATTTTTAAAATTATACTAAAGAAATGTTTTTATGTTTTAAGCATTTGAATATGCTGAATTAGTTAAAGTATTAAATCTACCAGGTTCAAACTTTAGACATGAAGTTTTGTGTGTGCAGACGGGGACAATTCTATTCAGCTGTCTACAATTAATAGTACTTGGGGTCATATTACAAGTTAGCTAAGATTTTGTCATGATTAAATGTCCGAAAATTCTTTCTAGCAATAGGATTCTTAACAAGTGGAATTACTTTTAGTTAATGGTACATGTCAATTTAGAATTGTACTGACAGTCTTTTTTTCTTTCTTGGTAGCATCTGCATAAGTTTTGATAGCTGCTTCTCCATGTAATTATTAAACTAAACTGAGTTGCTATCGAAAACACAAGAGAGAAGTTAAAATGAAAGTAATCTGTATAGTTTGGAAAATCTGGTTTGTATGTATGTTTCTCAACAGTTCAGAGGTTAACATTAGAATTTAAAATTTACATTTATTATTGAATGCACTTTAATTCTTAAATGGAAGCCATCATTACATGATGATTTAACTTTTCTTGCCTCTGTTTAAATTCAAACTAATTTATGGTAACGATAGAGGTCTCTACCAGCCAGGTGCCAGAGAATTTCCAGGTCTTCTGTCCTTCACTAATAACCTTGGATAACATGTCCTTTGACCTCTCAGGGTAATAGCTCACATGGTGGGGAAGCATGTGCTGACCACACAGAAAATTTTGAGTGTTGGGTGATCTGTGATGAGAAGAAATACTCAACATCAGGTACCTCATCAGGTGATTAAAGTGAAGAAGAATATCAACTGAGAGGTGATTTGACTGAACCCTGTGTTTGGCTTTTTATGGTTATATGGTGATGGCTTCATGCCAGCTTTGCCTGTTTTTGATAGAGATAAACAAATAAAGCAGACCTCCAGTGCCACACTCTACTATGTCTCACTCCACCTTCAACCAGGTCAAAACAAATGTAGTTATATGCTGTTTTTGTATATTTATCTTAATTTTATGTGCAAATCTATCATTTAATAAAGGGGGAAAAAATTGATTTTTTTTGTGTGTGTGTGTGTGCACTCAGTGATGGGATATTTTACCCTATAGCAGTGGTTAAGGGTTAAAGAAATATCACACCAATGTTCGTTATAATTTCTTTAGTTTTTTTAATGTAGATTTTTTGGAAGTAAAAACTGTTCATCTCATTTGATTGTCAAAATATGCTATTTGCAAATCAGATCCAAAAACATTCAAGATCAAATCTAATTTGTGTACAGATCAAAATAATAAAAGTTGAAATATGCAGTCTCTTTTTTTTTTTTTTCATGAAACTCAGAGTGAGATTTGTATCTTTAAATCACTGACAGTCATTAAGCAAATCCATGTTAGGTTATACCAAGTTGAAGGGGCTGAAAGTTGTCAGAAGTAAGCTTCTGAATATTATTTCTTTTTTTGTAGGTATTCACATTGAGAAAAAAACAAAACAGGGAAAACATAATAAAATTTTATGGGCCTGTGTCCATGTGTATGTAGTTTAATATTTAAGGTACACTTACTTTGTTCCTCGCTGTATTTTTCTTTTATAGCAGCATCGGTAATATGGTCTAAGAAAAATCTGTAAGCGCAAATTTTGTGTCATTTGTAAACACGTTATCCAGAATGTTTCATCAAGCATATTTGCCCTACCTCCTGTCTGAAAGTTAGAGAAAATGGTTACTTTATGTGTACGACACAGTGCTACAAGTAATCATGAAGTGGAAAATCAGTGTCCCCTTTCTGCTTAAAATCATAACAGAACATGAACAAAACATGCTGTTTTAAATTTCTTTTAGCAAATTAGAAAACAACTAAAACAAAATTTCATTTGTCAGCAGACCTCTCAGCATGAGAAAGCTATTTTTCCAATGAAAAAAAATTAGAAAGAGGGATATAGGTCAAGGACTCTTCAACAGAAACCCAATTCAGATTGAAAGCAGCAGCATTAGTCTCAAAGTCCCTACTAGTAACCTTCATTTAATTGATGTGGGAGAAAACTGATGCAGTCCAGTGAAGAAGAGTGAGATGAAAACGTGCTAAGGAGATACACCTAATAAAGCTGGTCCTGACTTGGATTCAAACTTAGGAGTCTGGTAGTCTAACCATTGGACAATAGGTAGCTTTGTTTGATTGGGAGATTAGCAGGTGGGCTGCTGCTCTTGTTGTTTCTCTCAGGAGTTCTTTGTACACAGTTCATCCCTACAAAAAAGTGATAAAATCTGTTTGTTTGCTTCTACTACTCAGCTTCTTATTGTTGGTCTGAATTTAAATTTGTGTAACAAATGGAACCAACCCAGCATTCTCTTTTGTTAATGGACTTGCAATTAGAAGCATGTCAGTATTGATTTAATTTCTTTATATGGAGAGAATTATGGAAAGTATTTTGTAGAAAGTTTGGAGCAAAGGGTAAGGCCATAGCTTTGCTTTCATACACACAAAATTGATCCACCTGCCACTGTGAAAACAGGCAAGAAAAGATAGAATTGTTGAGAGCAATGGCTTTTTTGTTGCTTTCTTTTCTCCCTTTACTTTTCTGCTTAATTAGCCTTTTCTGAATACATTGCAGATTAATCTATACATTCTCCTCTCAAAAAAAAAACTGAACAGATGAAGGATCAGATGTAAAAGATCTTTAGAGAACATTGTCTTTTTTTATTCTTCACCATGCATACTGTTAGGTCAGCCAAATGGTTTGGGAATTTTTTAAAGTACACAAACTGTAATGATCGCTAATTCTACAAAGAGATTTTCAGTTCTTTCTTTGTTGATATAAACATCTGACAGATAATACTGTAAATTTAAAAATCCAGCTTGTTCTGTTTGATTGACTGATTTATTCATTTTTTTACACTCTGGCTAGTTAAAGTATTAGAACAACGCCAAATGATGTTCCTCCACCTGAGAAAACTGGTAGTAGGTTACAAAGGAATATTTGTCTGTGAAAGCAATATCATCATCATTTTTCCAAATCAAAATGGAGGCAATCGTGAACTTTCTTTCAAGTGAAACAAAGTATTTCAATACGAGATGTCATATTAGTTTCCTTGTTTATTCATTGTAAAAATGACAGTGAATAGTTAGTACCACATTGACAAATGTTCGTGGAAAATATATATTTTAAAAAAGACAACAGACATTGTATTTACTACTACTTAATTCTGCTTGATCTCTTTTGTCACTGACTTTGCTTATATATGCATATTGTTCCCAGGATGAAAATATTTTTTTTTTTATATTCTTTGTTGAGGAGAATAAGTTGCTATGTTAATGTGCCCATCTGAGCTTACCAATTAAAATATCATAAGTCATATTAGCTTAGTTAATAACTTGGGGTGGATTTCTAAAAAAAAAAAAAAAAAACTAGTGTAAATTACATTGATGAGAGTTTAGTTATCACTAATGGTCAGATGATGGAGTATTGGGTAAGTACATTCTTTGCCAATCTCATCAAAACTGCCTTATTTAATGTAACTAAATACTGTCTCCATGTAAGAGGTTTTTGTATGAAAACATGACCAAATAGAAACTGACTTCACACTAAGGAAAACTGAACAAGTAAAAGAAGGGGAAAGTGAAATGAATTTGAAATCCATTAATTGTGGTTGGAGTTGCAGAAATGCAGTAAGATTATTAATCTGATATCACGTAAAATACAAAAAAAAAAAAGATTTTAGCAGAACACATACAAAAGGTTGCAATATCATCTGTTTCTTTAAAATAAATTTTAAAATTGAAGCATTCCATCTAAAATAATAATAATAATAATTCAAAACCTGCAAAGGAGTTATATTTTGTAAATGCATTGAAGCCATTCCTAAACATGTTAATGGAAGTGGACTCATAGCCCTATAGCATAATGTCTATGACTAAAGAATGGTTTAGATAGCCAAGGTGCTGCTAGATATGATAACATGTCCTGATCAAAGATGACTGTGACAACTGGTGACACTCAGAGAGAAAATACCTTCCAGATTAAAACCAGTTTTGTGAAATGTCAAAGCCCAGTAAACCCTCCCCCAGAGTAAGTCAAGTAAAATAATTTAAAAGAATGAGTACAAGATGTATTACCATACTGATACAGGTATAAATGATGTTCTAACTGGCAAGTGGGTTTGATTTTAGTTGTGTGTGCTAGGTAGAATCAGCTGTTTGCTTGAGCAATTTAAATTTTAAAATCAAAAAAAAAAAAAAACTTAGCACTAGAACAAATGGTACTGTAGATCTCTATGAAATATGTTCATCATTGCAGGTAGAAGATCTAAAAACTTTATAAATAGCATCACTCATTTTAATTATTGGTACTTATAGTTTTTTAATGTATGTTTGACAGACCTGTCCTTCGAATATTTTTGATTGACAATGAAATTGAAAGTCAAAAGTTTTTATTATTTTTTTAAATATAAATCCTGGAGTCCTCATTTGACAAAGATTATTGATATATTATAGAAAGAGCAGCACAGACTTACTAGGCAGTTTCCAGATCTTTAGTCTTTGGAATACACTGAATGATTAAAAATATTGCAACTATAATATTTGAGTTTTAAGAAGATACCTAAATAAAGATTTTCAAAATTATAATTGGTTTTTTTTTAGTGTGTAGATTTACTTTTACTGGAAATTATAAATATAGATTAGCTAAGATTCTAGAACATATAGAAGAAAACATTTTTATTAATGGAATTGTTGTTAATGAGTGGAATTAGTTACTGTCAGGAGTGTAGTTATTAATGTTGGTGATAGTATTAATCGATTTAAAAATTGTATTGATGTCTCTTTTAATTGATTAAAGCCATGTTGACTTCTTGTAAATACTAATCAAAACTAATTGTAATTTTCAATTCTTGTCTTCAGGAAGTATTAGTTTTTACTCTCTATTTTGTTTATTAATGCTTCTCCCAGTGGCTAGAAATGCAATTTTATTAATTTTTGTAAAACAAAAACAACAATAAATATAACTGTTTTATTTCTTTTTCATCACAATTATACATTTAATCCTTTCTGTCAGAGGTTGTTGCATTTTTTAAATACAAATTCAGCAGACTGCAAAATATTATTGAATTTACATTTACTTTTGGGTATTTGTTGTATTCTTTCTTCTTCATGTGTTTGTTAGAAAACAAGTTATTGATATATTTCCTCCTCTTAGTTTATTGGAGATGGCTTATTTTCAATAATGCAGTTTTATTTTAAAAATTGATAAAAACAAATAACCATGATTACATTCTTCCAAATTCTTTTAATTTTACCAACATGATTCTGTGGAAATCTTCAGTTTCTTTAAAATGTTATAATTTTTTTTTTAAAATATCTTTATCAGGTTAGATTTTAAACTGTATATTTAAAATAATTAATTAATTTCTCTAACCAAATGATTGCTTCAGACAGATATAGTTCTCATGTTTTATTAGACTGAATGGTGAACACATCTTTCATCAAAACTGCTGTGTGTGTGTTTGAAAACCACCAGTAATGAAACTCATGACAGCTGAGTAATGTGTCACATGGCAGTATTGCATTTTTACAGCCCCACCCACTCTGAAAACAGAGAGGTGGTGCTGGTATGTTACATTCATTGGTAGGCATAGATGAAGTAAAGCACGTCTTCAGCAAATAAAATAACCACTGATTCTTGACACTGAATGAGACGTCATCTTTAATGACTTATGTATAGAAACAAAAGTCCATCTCTGCATTTCTAACTTTTTGGTTATCTTATGACAGTTATAATGATGAAATAAAGGTGAATTGTGTCCAGTGCTCGGTAAAATAGAATTTTTTAAATTTTTTTTTACTTGTAAGTCAAAGTAGTTCAGAAGAAAGTAGTTCAAATGAGCTTGATGCCCATTTTAAGGAAAAATGAGCCCTTAATAAGTGTTAAGTTTGTCTCTTTTATTGTCTACATCTATGTGAAGCAACAGATGTTTATTTATTTTTTGTAAATGGTGCTATGGAAAAATAGTACAAATCTGACAGGAAAACTAGCTGTCAAAAATCCTCTACACGTCTGTGTTCATTCTTTTTAACTGAATTTAGAAATGCATAAACAAAGAATACTCCACATGTAGATATTGCTTTCTCTGAAAATATTATATAACTGATATTTTTAAAACTTTTCTGACGTGTTTTCAATGAAGCTCAGCAATTCAGGAAAGAATTTAAATTAAAATGAAAAAATATCTTTAATTAAAATCTCAGATAATGAATGTGTGATGCAATTATACATTATAATTAGAAAAATTTTATTTTTTATGATCTTTTTTAGATTTTCTTGCCTTTATTTTATGATCATGATTCTGCATAAGGATCAGGATTAGAGACATTTTTTAAGATTGTCCCATGTGCATGCTAAGTCTGGTAGAAAGACGGTTCCAATTCCTGTCTGGTTTTTGGAAATGTACAAACAGTTTCATAATAGTACTGTAATGAGATTTAAACTCTCTGGAGGTTTATCCTCTACATCATGAACATTTCCTGTCCTGCAGCTTTTAATTTTGAAATTGTCTACACATCTCTTTATCATCAATTTTTAGATTATTATTATTTATATATTTATTTTTCAGCAGAATTTTATCATGGTAACCAAATAACTAATGTAGATATACCTACTATGAGTCTTTATTATGATTTGGATGTATTATTAGCAATTTCTGAAAGCCAAATATGCAGTTTTGAAGACATCTTTGTCCAGTGAACAGGGTTAATATATATATTAAAAAATTGATTATGTCAAATTTAACAAAGGTGTTTATTAGTGTTAAAGAAAACGATGTGATTAAACTGGCTTAGCATATAATAATAATTTAAGAATCTCTCAGACAGCAGCAAACCAATTGCATAAAGAAGAGTAAAACAGTCAGGCAGTTGCCTACAGGGTTGATTAAGTTAAATAGTTTCTTTGATAAATGTTATTAATATTGTGTGAAATATACTTTATGGCGTCTTACTTTTCTTACCATCATTTTGGACTTTTCTGTCTCATCTTTAAATGGTCTCCAAAATATTTTAACTGTTTCTCCCTCTCAATTTTTAAGAATATACTTTTTTTTTCCCCCTCTTCCTGCTAAGCAAAAGGTATTAGCATTGCATTATCGCATCTTGTTAATCGTATTTCTGATATACTTTTATCTAGAGTGATATCTAGATTGCAGTTTCTTTTCAGCTTTTGGTCTGTTCATCCCAGCTACTTCTGCTTTACTGTCAGTGTATAATGGATTAGTCATCAACAGCTTCACTTTCAATCTTGTTTCAGTTGATTGCCTACATTTTTCCTTTTCTTTGTATAGTCTATTTGGTGCTGAAAGTGTGTGATAGACAGGCAGAGGGAATGCAGCTGAGTTGTTGGAACATTGGTTTAAATCAAAGGGAACACACGTCTGGTTTTGTTTGTTTTCATAGTCAACAAAAGTGATTTAAAACTGTCTGCAAGACCATATTTCCATTGAGCAAAAAGATTTTATTTAAAAATTTAACAGCTAATATGGTACTCTCCTCCATGTATCATATGCTTTTGATTAATGATAATTATCATTACCATGGAAATGATCATAATGATTATCTCAAGATTTATTTTTTTATACTTAACATTTCTAGTTAACTGTTTAGTAAAATTAATCAACTGCAGTGCATATAGATAACTAAAAATACAAATAAATAACAGTATCAAACACAAATTTTGTTCCATTTTACACTCAAGTCATCCATCTCATTCATTGTCTGCAATAATTTACAAATAAAATTTTGGAATTTAATGGCAGATGCAAAAAATGAGAGTTCATTTTTCCCAGATATATTATGTTAATTTTCTTATGGATATTATCAACTAGAATCTAAGTCATTAGTTTCACTGAAAAGCTTTCTTAAAAACATTCAAAAATTTAGTTTAGTAAACAATTCATTAATTTTTTTTGGTGTAGAATTTTTAAAAAATGGTTTCTCAGTGGACTGACGCCCTCTGCAGTTTGCACCAGCAGCACTTGCTGGAGGGCTTCAAGACTGTCACACTGATCCAATGTTTTAAAAAGGACACTGAAGCGGTATAACTCTAGGCTTAATCTAGGCAAGAGTAACAGATACTTTATTAAGAAAGGTATGCTCCATGTCACCTGAGAATATTTTATTATTTTTCTTAAACAGATCTACTGAGCAGAATCATGTATGAAATTTATTTAAGTTGAAGTATTTGTTCAGAGGCAAGTATGATATGATATGAATGTTAAATCCTGCTCTTACAAATAGGTTATGTATAATATAAAACAAAATATATAGATAAGTTTCATTTCAAAGCCACAATTTCTAAACATTATAATAAAATAGGTAAATACTACTCTGTGCCCAAAAGTTAAACAAATATCAAACTAATCTACTAATTAAAAAAAAAAAATTATGATTTGATTATTCCTCTTTTGTTTTAATTTATTTGGTAACATAGCAATGTTACTGTATTTTTTTATTTTTGCACATAGGACTGTTATTTATTTATTTATTCATACAATTTTACTAAAATCTGCAGAATGCTCGATGCCTTTCTAGCACCTGTAATGTTAACTAAAGCCAACCAATCCATGGCAGACCTCTCAACATTTGGGTATAAAGCAAAAGTACTTTGTTTAGAAAAGCTGGAAGTTTTGTTGTTTTGTCAGTAGAAATACAAACACTGTGAGTATTATGCTGGCTTCAGGTATTAGTTACACATCGGAAATGTTAGAAATACACAACAATAATGATAATGCCAGAAATGAAAGCTGGATGTAGATTCCATTATGATCCATCTTATACAGAACAAAATCAGACTTTTGTAAAAGCATTCCAAAATATTAGGGTTATAGAACAGTGCCATCAGGAAAGTTGTTATTATGGCAGGGTTAAAGTAGCTTACAGAAATTACTGGGATTCTTCTCTACTTTAAAATCTTGCACAGGCCAGCATTGATGGCAAATTTTGTAAAACAGGCCAAAGCCAAACCTGTTTACTTAAATAAGTTTGTGTTTCACGGTCTGATGTCATTCATTGTGAGATTCGGTCAGTGGCATCTACTAACACTTCACCACCTCATCTGAAATTACAAGGTAGCAGCTCAAAGTCACTTGCCCCAAGCAGAGCTGCTAAATGAAATCATTACTCAAAAGTTTTGTAAGATTTCTGACTTCTTTGAAAACATGGTCTTCAATATAACAATATTAGGGTGGGAATTATTGACTTTTTTTAAAAGAGAAGTTGAGTTTAAAACACCAAGAACAGCAACCCAGTCTGACCATTATATATGGATTGAGTTATCCTGATTCATAACCTAGAATCATTTCTTAAATGAATAAGGTTTCTATCAGAAAATGTATCTACAAAATAATAATAATTAAAATTGTGTAGTTTTTTGTTGCTAAATGTTCTTTTTTAGAAAAAATAGTTATTTTAATAACTGCTCCAATTTTGATATTTCCTCAACACACTATGGAATCATAAGAAAAAACACAAACTGTATGGCTGCACTGGAGATAAATTATAAATATTTTCTATGAAGTATTCATTGCAGTTCTCAAATACTGATAAAAAGTAGCTGGACATTTAATAAAAATAAGAAAGCTGTGTGCAATTTCCTTCTCAGTTTCAGTGAATTATGAAACTGTTACCACCTCATTTTTCATCACATGAAATATTGTAATCAGTTATCAGTTTGCTTTTTTCTCTTTTGTCATCTTTTTATTTGATTTCATGCTGAGAATAGGAATCACTATTATCTTTTGTCTAACTACTTATTAGTTTAATCTAGATAATTTTTTCCTTAGATTTCATGCCTTTAAAATTTAATTATAGATCTGATAATCACAAACTTTTGAGTGGAGTAGATGATCATGTAATTTTCTAAATATCATAACTCCTACTTTACATATACATTATTATGGTCAGAGCATATGGTATCAATAGTAGCTACTGTGATCTGTATATATTGAACTATTAAAAGGCAACATTTGTTTAGTTATTCCTGCAATCATTGCCACCAAACATCATAGTGAACAACACAAGAAAGGATTGGAATACTCATTACAAAAGATGAAGCTTATATTCACATCGCTTTGTTGACATGGTTGGTTTTAACACTTCACACCTGGATACATTTTAAGCCCACTACTAATTAGCAAAGATGGAAGCCTAGTTGATATGGGTTTGATATTAGCATTTCTTTCTCTGAATTAGCATAAAATTCCAGATAACAGAATTATCTAACAGACTTCTCTTTAAACTGGCTCTAGTTATTATTTTTTTTACATTTTCTGAGAGGTTATAGTTGCATTTATTTGCTTTGTCTCAAGACATATAAACTTGTTTATTTCATAGGGATCACCTACTCTAGTTCCAGGGGTTCTGTATTGGCAGATACATGCTTCTTACTGATGCTAGTAGAATGGAAATAGCCTATGATCTGTACATGCTGTAGTGTATATTGGCCACTCATCAGGCAAAAAGAATAAAAACTGAAGCTTTAAAATGGATGTCTGCATAATTTTCATCCTCTCTTTTTTTTGCTATTTTTTTACTATTCCCTTTAAATTTTCTCTCATTGTATTAAATTAAATATATTTCAGATATTCCATGACCTGATGTCTGAAATTATTCCTTCTGAAAGTTGGCTAGTATTTTTTTTCCATTTCTTATAAAATCATTCTTTTGTTTACTGATCTCAGTGGATATTTTGGCAGCTAAAATAAATCAGTTACAACTAAGTTTGTTGGTACTGGAAAGTCCCTTTAAAAAAAAAAAACAAAAACAAAAAGCATTCTATACTAAGTTTAGGATAACAACTGGTGGAAAGAAACTGGAGTACTCAGAGTAAACCCATGTTGATTCAGAAGAATGAGAAAAATCATTAAATATCAGACACTATAAGAACCAAGGAATGAAAACTAAGCCCCCTGCTCTGCCAATCACTTTGTTTATAGACTATCTGCCCCAAAACGCGTACAAAATAGGTTGTTGGTTTGCATATATTTCCTCGATGTTTTAACTTAGATGAATGAAGGATTTTCACAACTGCTTTAGCCACAAGACGTATATGTAGATCTATTTATATAAAACAAATTTTGTTGTTGGATATAATTAGTGCCTTTTAAACCAGTGGCTCTGTGAACAAGATGAACCAATATATTAATATATTTTTACAAAGTCATCACCACAAGATGATTTTAAAAATATATATATCAGCTTTCTTTAAAAAAAAATTACAAGTAAAAATGTTTCGTGTTTTTTTTGTAGTTTTTAAATAATAGTACTTGAAGAAATATTTTAGCACTCTACCTGCATGAAAATTTCAGTTTCATTTTGGTCTGATCTTTGGTTTGTTCAGTGAGAACCAGATGAAGCTTTCTCTTTGACCCACTGCGTGTGGCTTGAAAGCTATAATTGGCTGTATTTTAGTTTTCATAGACAGTGGAGTTAACGGACAAGTTTTGTTCTGTACTTTAAAATAACATTGCTGCTGTGATCATAAACAAATGGCAAACCCAGATTTAACTGTTACAGAAAAATATTAATAATTTTTAAAAAATGTATTAAGTTCCATCTAAAAAATAAGTCAATTTTCTATGCTTATTTATTTATTATTTTCAGCTTATTTTAAACATCCGAGACTGGTGTGTAATCCAGGTGCTCAGAATGTTCCTCCATACAAAGGATTATATTTTCAAATGGGTTATGACCCAGAAAAACATTACATGGCAGTTCCATTGGAATTAAAGCGGTTAAAACCAGAGTGGAAAGTTGGAAATTGTGTGCCAAAAATGGGTAAGTTATAAAAAATTTTTTCTATGTTCATTCTTTTATGCTAATATTTTTAATGTGAAATCACCTTTTCTGATCTGATCTATCTTTTCTTTTTCATTTAGAGTTACAAAGCTCTATGACCCTTCCAAACATTTTGACATATCAACTCCCTATAGCATTGGGGCACTGTTTAAAATTGCACATCCACTAAATGAAATCCCATCTTAAACGTCATGTAAGGTCAACACGATGATGGTCCTCACCGATCTTTAAATGCAAGGTTTTGTCCAATGATGCTTTCTACCTTTTTTTAAACAGTTGGTTTTTTTCCAGCCCATCATGTTCACTTGTTTCACCACTCCATCCACTATCTAAAAAACATGGGGTGAGAAGTGGAGGAGAAGACATCATTAATCAGGGTACAGACATCGCAGCAGCTGCTAGGAGATGAAGATCAATGCTTATGGGCTTTCCCATTGCATATTGATGCTGGCTTAAGTTTCTTCTTAAATTACTCTATGACATATTTTCTTATCATAGTAACTGGGTGATTGTTTTAGCTGATGAGATTTCTCATTCTCTATAAACTAAAAACAGAAAATCCTTTGAATTAGTTTAGATAAAGGTGAACTGTCATATATTTAATCTTGTTGCTATTCTGGCAGATAAAATGCTGGTGAATATACAAATTATTGTTGTTAGAGACATTTATTTATTCAAAAGAAAGTCATAGAGCTTGCATCCATTCTTGGTGTTGACTTTTAAAATGATGGATTTTCTGATTCTCATTTGGCCACTAACTAAAGGTTTGTTTTGGTATGGTATCTAGCCAATGGCTTCTTGTACTCTGAGTTTTCTGTGGTTTGCAATGTTGACAACATGCCTATTTGCTAAACTTGAACAGTTTCTTCATTTAAAATGAAAATTCTTCAGAACATTACAATACATTTAAAATAATTAATTATCGTAAAGTTTATCATTTATTTCTCATCGACTATTTAAAGAAAAATCAAATTGGTTAAGAATGCAATGCTGTAGAATAGCTAGGGATAGAAGTCTGCAAAATAATTTGAATAAGCTGCTGTTTTAATATAAGAGAGATTGGTAATTGAGATTTTTAGCCAATGAGAGGGATAAAACTAAAGCATTTAACTTTTTTGGACTGCCCTGGTCTAATGCTTTCTTTTCTCCTGCACTGTTTGCAACCTTTACTATGTCCCATTCATTCATTCATCTCTCTGTAGTAAAGTATATTGTACCTAGTTTAATGCTTGGTAATTTTTTCAATTGTTTAGGATCACTTCCTTTAAACTTTGGACATCAGTTCTATATAACTTATTGCATTACTATATTGGGGATGTATTTACACAGTTGTGTCTTGATCTGATTAAACATTGATGTGTACAGTATTTTCTGATACCTAGACATAGTCATGAAAATTGCGTGTTTGGTCAAATGTTTATTAATTTATCAACTTTTGGCTTCACAGAAATGAATTTCATTTAGTTGAGTTAGACTGTTATCTAGTCAGTTAATCTACAATAAACATGTTGTTTAAAATCTGGCCATAGTTCAATAACTATAATTATATGCATATACGAAGTCTGTCGAAAAAGTATCTGACTTTAGGCTGGGTAAAAAAAATTACATACTTGGTGGGGTTCAATTGCTAATCCCCTTCGAAGTAGGCGCCTTGTGCCTCCACACACTTAGTCCTGGGATCCTTCCACTGTTGGAAACATGTCTGGAAAGCTTCTTCCAGAAGAATGGCTCTCAGTTCCGCATGATGTCCTCTCGGCTCTCAAAGCGGGAGCCTTTCAGTGGCATCTTCATTTTTTGGAACAACCAGAAGTCATAAGGAGCCATGTCTGGAAAGAAATGCCTTTCTTTGCCAAGAAACCTTGGATCAGCTGGGGTGTTGTCATGATGCAGCTGCCAGTTTTGCGAGGCCCACAGATCTGGTCTCTTGTGCCGAACTGCATCACAAAGGGGTCGGAGGACTTCAGGATAGTACTTCTTTGTAACTGTTTGTCCTTCTGGTGTGTATTCGTGATGCACAACGCCTCGGTAGTCGAAAAAACAGTCAGCATCACCTTGATTTTGCTCTGGACCTTGGCAACATTGGGCGCTTCCACTGTGATGAGTGAGCTTTGGTTTCCTGGTCGTACCCGTACACCCATGACTCATCTCCAGTTTTCACGGTATTCTGGAACTCAGGATCCCTGTTGGCAGTATCCAGCAGGTCTTGCACAACCTCAAGATGAAGTTGTTGTTGTTCATGAGAAAGCAGCTTGGGCACAAATTTCACTGCCACTCTGCACAAGCCCAAATCCTCATTTAAAATTGCATGTGCAGAATCTTTACTGATCCCAACCTCATCACCAATTTCCCGCCTTGTCAAAAGACGATCCTCCATCATCAAGGCCCGCACTTTCTCAATAACAATTGCGGCTTGTTGACGGCCTCCCAGAATGCTAGTCACTCTCCACCAATGTGCGGCCATCTTTGAACCTGTTGTACCATTGTTTAATTTGGGTAACACCCATGGCATTGTCACCAAAAGCCTGTTGAATTTTGCGAATTGTTTCCGCTTGGATATCTCCAAGCTTTTGGCAAAACTTGATGCAAGATCGTTGCTCCACATGTTCCATCATCATAAGCGAAATGAAAATGCGACAAGTAAGTAGTACAGCACCTCACACGCTGGCTGCCTGACAGTGACTGACGCATCCAGCAAGCCCGCCAAAAACCATGCATGTGCATGAAGGCATGTGGCTCCACTATGCACACCTTTGCCTCCCTAATGTCATTACTTCCCACCGGAAAAAATAAAGTCGGATACTTTTTCAACAGACCTCGTATATACCTGAGTCCTTTAAAAGTCTTTAATACTTTAAATACCATGAATCACCATGGCACTAAGTATTGAACTATATTATGTGACAGACTGTAACTTATAAAAAGATACAAGCAAATATAAATTAGAATATTATCCATGTAACCATAATTATACACAACATTTTAGCAAATGAAGATGGAATTAATTTTAACCTTCCTGTTATATTGATTTTTTGGTTACATTTATTATCTTTTGAATCCCAATGATATGATTTTATTTAAAACAGCAATCCCCAGCCCTAGCATCATCAAATAGTTTTAGATTGCATTACTTTTTTTGCTTAATGTTTTATTATCAGAAAATAATGTAAACTCTATTTTTTATTATATTTATGCATACACTTGCAATAAAACAAATGATAAAGTATATTTTCAGGTTATTTTGCACATGTAGGACAGTGTGTAGGCATCTGACTTTTGCCATTGTTTGAATGGCAATAGTTACATCTTGCTTGGATGTTATGGATAAGAGTAATTGCTGCAGGTGCTCTTGGTATTCTTGGAGCTTCAAAGAAGCTCCAAGAAAATTCTCCATTGATACTAGCATTCTAGCACTCTAGGTTGGAATCCAAGGAGAAAGGCATTGATATACTAACATATCAACATTGTTGTAGAAGATAACCAACTGCCAGTAGCAGATGTGTTGATAAATGTAGGTTGCTGTCAGTGTATCCCGGTTGTCAACTTGGCAGAAATTGTAGTTCAGAATAACATCTAGCTTTTTGTCATCTTTGATATCCATCCATCCTGATCACAATAATATTCTTGTTTTTCTTTTTGGAATATATGAAACAACTGCTGTGCTATCAGTAAAATAAAATGTTTGAACTATTCACACCAATCTCATTTGGAAGCTCAGGTTGTTTTTTTGTTTTTTTTTTTTGTCACATTATCCCAAGCAGCTTCAACTTACTTTTAAGTAGCTCAGGACCAAGTCTATAAAATGTAAGCCACAAGTGTTTTTACCTCTGCATCTTTGAGTCATTTCCAACATGACTTGCTTTCCATGATTCCTTCCAGGCCCAATATACACCTACATTTTCCAAGTATAGTTGGATTGAACATTACAGGTCAACCACATTTGTATATCATGCTTGGCAGGCTTGTTATACAGATATTGCCTGAATGGACAATTTCCTTTGAAGGGATAAGATGCTTATCTACTGTAACATTTGTCCATGGATTATAAAGTAAAGACTATTTCTACCATTTATCTCACATGTCTGTCTGATAGTTGCTAATTTGTCTGTATGTCAGCTATGGTATCACTATTATCAAAGTGAATCACTAAAGCAATGATGTGTAAATATCTGCAGTGACATAGTGGCTGGAAGTAAAGCCCTTCCAATTAATGCATTCCACAAATTAGAAGTGGCTTCTCCTTTGGATCTGTACAATCCAGCTAACAAAAGTAATCCAGTGTATGCCTGCATATCAACATGATCAAGTTCTTTTCACTTTTCACCAAGTACATGCCTTCCTTTCAGAACCTTTAATTTGTAGTAGTATATTTTTGATTGCACATAGCATGAAAGGATCTAATGATCTTGTAATATCATGAGAAACAGGATATTGAGTAGACCTAAGAATCATTTTGATAACATTGGAATTTGATAGCCTTACTTGATTCATACATGACACTATTTTCCATGTTGTATTTCTACCTTTCAATTTGAAATGTTTACTTCAATTAGAAACAAGAGGCGATAAGGAAAAATTTATGTTCTATCTCTTTTGCTTGAAGGAGTAATTATGGTGAATTTAGAATCAATGTTTTAGACTCATCTGGAAGATTCATGGTAATCATGATCACCATCATTTTCTTTAGTTTCATATACTTGCTCTTTCATTTCACTGCCTCTGTTCAGCTTTGTTGGAATTTCTTGCTATGAAAGCTACTTGGAATAGATAGGTCATGTTTTTGTAGTCCTTATTCAGAGAGATGCTACTACCTGAAGAAAAAATGAGCTCCTAGTAGCTTCTGCCTTTCAGAGACATTTATAAACATCTCTGCTGACAGGCACTTTCTGCATAACAGTAGTAAAAATAAAAACATTTCTCCACGCATTCAGAATTATAAGTAAATAGCATGGGTCATATCGAACTGAGGCATAATGTTTGTATACAAAATCAGTACTTAAAAAATACGTCAGAGTTGTTTATTTTGTGTTCTAGGTACGTGATCCTAAACTAAGAAAAGTCACATGATATAGGATTGAGAGAAAAAAAATTACAGTATTTTACCTTGATGGAAACTTAGTGTCACATCAAAATACCCTCAAAAATAATAGGAGACCTAAATGTTACTGTTCACATTCATCAAGTATTACAAGGAAAGGTTCTTGAACTGTGTGGCCATTTTTAAAGGTACTATGTGTAAGGGTTGTTGCTACCCTCTTTCTAGAAGACATCTGTAAGATTCTTATTATTCTGTGTTCTCGGGTACATGATAAATGGACTATTTTTTATACCATAGCTATTTGTTTTTGGACAATCAAGTTTGTCATTTATTTCTTAGCCAATTGATTTAAAGAGAAAAGAAAAACAGGTTATAGTGTTTTTGAGAGTTGGACCTAAAATGCATTATTTGTTAAAATCCTTCTGGTACCTGATAAAACTGCTGCAAAACTGTGAATTGCTACCCTCTTAAAAACTCTTGATTACAGTCAGAAGAACTGATAAGGTATTTCAGTTTGTGGCAGAATCAAAACACTTGTTGTCCTAAACATGCAATTCTGGAACATTTCTAAATTATGCATTGTTCAATCATTTTATGCTCAGGTTAGTAGTGATGCTATTCAGAGAACACTGTTAACTAAAGCAGATTTGACATTTAAAACTTGCTCAGGATATTACATTAGCAATGGAGTTAGCAGATAGAAATTGAAAACAAATGAAAACTAGCACATATATTGGAGGGATAACATGGTGTAAACAGGGTGAGCAATCAACATCCTACCAGTTAGAAACAACAAAATGAACAGCACTCAAAGGTAAAAAGCAGCAAGGCCAGTTTCTGTTTGTAGCTGTAGATATACCAGTCACAAACTAATATGGAAATCGTAAATAATGACCACCAAATTTGGGAAACGCCCCGGAAATTCACCCTTATGGAAATTGAGAACATTTTCATTGTTTTAAAAACACACCACAGAAAAATATAACATTTTGTGCATTTGCCAGAAACCGTGGATATACGTGTATCATTATGGCCTTCATCCACCATTATCTTGTTTTCTTCTGGCTGGAGTCTACATACACAGGTTTGTGGTTGCATTGTGCATTAAAATAAGTAGCCAGAATTTTGAATATTGGAGTTGTGAATTAAAGAGTATAAATATACTACTGATAGTTTTACATCTTGGTTAGTGCCATAATCCGGACTATATAAGAATGTTTATTGTTTTGCTCGTGTGTGCATCTGTTCATATCAGATAATACACAATTACGCACTTCTATGTATGTTTTTAATTTATCATTGACTACTTGTGTGATTAATAACCAAAAATTGTTATGGATAAGATATCCCAATCAGTATCACTTCACTCATTAATCAGCATCATTTTTGGTGAGTTAAATTAATTTTTTTTTGTGTGTGTGTAATATTACATTATATCACAAAAGAATCAATTATCTATTAAATGTGTATTTTGAAAGGTCTATTTTCATTCTTAAGAGTGTTTTTATTACTACTTTTAGTAAAAGATGTTTTTGTAGGAATGCATCTCCAAATATATAATAAACATCAATAGGAAAATTAGATTAGTTTTACAGAAATTCACGTTACAGAAAATTTTTCAGGAACATATCCATTATGTATTTCAGGGGATTACTGTATATGAAAAAATATGTGGAGGAACACAGTGTAAATACAACCGAGATAGAGGCAGAAGTTCTTGACTTGTTTTATACTTCAGCAAATGAAAGAGATAGATCAAGAGCCGTCAAGGTTATAGTGCATTTTGATACTTAAATACAAAATCATATAGGATCTACAGTGACAATGGTTTGGAAACTGTATATAGATAAATTAACTTATATTGTTGGAGAAATCAGGAGATATTTTGAAAACATTCAGGAAGTGCCTATTCTTGGACAAGCAGAAGTTGATGCTATATTGTAGCCAAAGTTGAAAACCAACCAGTTATTATAGGTAGAAATTGGCTAAATTGTTTAAAGTCAAATTGATTGACCATTTTCACGTTTCTCTAGATGTATGCACAATTCTTAAGACAGATTCAGTAATTTCTTGAGGAATTAGGTATAATTGAAGGAAAGTTATTATTGAAACCTAGCAATAAATCCAAATTCTTTAATACACACCCTGTGCACTATACCTTTTAGAGTTAGGTTGAAAATGAGTTTGACAGACTTGATACAGAGGGAGTGATAGAGAAAGTTAAACATAGTGAGTGGCCAATGCCCCTAGTTATGATCAAGCAAGATGGAATAGTAAGACTGGAGATTACTTGTTACAATGAACCCTGTACAAGTTGTTGATCAGTACCTCTTGCCAAAATCTATGAACTTATTTGCAACCTTAGCTAGAGGCATGTATTTTTCAAAACTAGGCTTAACGAGGACCAATTATTGACTTGAAGTGGAAATCTAATTGTCATCAATATCCTCAAAGGATTCCATTCACCTTCTGTAATTGCTAGTTTACCTGAAATTTTGCAGTCACTAATTTTATATGGAATTTCTCTTTGTGTTTATTTCCAAGATGTTATTGAACTTACTGGCAAATTATCAGAAAAAATATTTTCATACATTCAACTTGCTTCTCACTAGAGTTGAAGAGCTTGTACTCAGATTAAAATAGAAATTTCCAGTATTTAGGTTATGTCATTGACAAAGATGGACTCATTCTTATAATGCACAAAGTCAAACTATAGTATATCAGTCAGTTATCATTTCTCAGAATGTTGCAATAGTGTTAGAGTAAATCTCTGAACACATTATCTCAATAATTTACTGAAGGAATGAGTTAGAGTGAAGAATGGTAGAGAGCTTTAAATAAAGCCAAATAAGAACTTGTGTAAGCCAAACTGTTGGCCCACTATTATGCAGAATTAAACTAGCATATGATGCATTACAGTATGGACTTGGGGCTGTCATTTTTTATGTATTATCAGAAACCCATTGCATATGTTTCAAGTGCATTAGATAGTACTAATTCTCAAGTTGAGAAAGAGGCCTTGATCTCTGTTTTTTTTCAGTGTGAAAAAGTTAATGAATATTTGTGCAGTCTAAAATTGACTTTGGTCACAGATCACAAATTACTGCTGGTCACTTTATGACTGCAAACTGTAGTGCCACCACTAGCCACAGTAATGATGTATCACGGAGCTTTTATCTTGTCTTTATACCTGTATGATTTGGAGATTGAAGAAAACTAAAGCATGAATCTTTTATCATATTTTTCATTGGAAAACAGCAAAGAAGCCAGTGCATCTCATTTTTCATACTTGGATGGATTACTGGTCACAGAAAAGTTGAGAATGCTACACAAAAAGATCTAGTCTGTTTAAAGTATAGTCGTTTACTTTGAATGTGTGGCCAGCAAACATTGAGCAGCCTAGAATGAATCCTTACTTCAGCAGACAGCATGAAGTGTCTGTAGAACACAGAGAGTATTATTATACCTGGGTCTCTACAGAAATATCTTATTGTTGAACTCCATTTGGCTTGTAGTTATTTGTGGTGGCGAGAACTTCATCAACAAATAGAAGAGACTGCCAAATCATATAACATTTGCCTAAACATTAGAAATTGTCTTATTAAAGCATCTTCAGTTATATGGTTTTGACATACAAGACAACAGCAGTGCATACTTGCAGATTCTGCTATTTTATCCGGTTGATTCCCATTTAAAGTGGCCTGAAATTCCCTTAATGACATCAATTACAGCTGTGAAAACTATGGATTTTTGAAATATATATTCACAAAATGTTGATTACCTGAAGAGTTAATATCTGACTTTGGTCCAGTTTACTTTGTAGGAGTTTGCAACTTCCATGATGAATAATGGCATTAAGCATACTAAGACTCCTTCATATCATCCTGCTTCTAATGGAACTGTCAAAAGATTTGTGCAAATATTGAAGAGTTTGAAAATTTTCTTTTCAATTATAGATTTACTCTTCACTCTGTGACAGGAAAATCTCCTGCCAAGATTTTTTCGAAATGGCAAGTATATACTCGTTTTAGTTTACTTAAGCCTGATATGTCATTCCTCATGAGAGAGAAACAGCAACAAAAGATACATAGGGAACCTTCAACAGGTAATATTGTTAACATTCTCAAGTTTTGTGGACTGAATAAGTAGATTAAAGGAATGGTTATGCAAAGGATGTGGACCTTTAAGTCATGTTGTTGCACTGATCACTTCATGCACCTTAGGAAGTAATTTTTCTGTGCCAAATGAAGTGAATTTTGTAGCTCCTGTCATTCAAGGCTGTGCCAAATTCTGTAACCCCACAACTTGTGGCTAGCAGTACTATAGATGCGCTGATTGGTTGGTCAGCAGATGTGCTTGTCTTTACCTGTAGCTGTGCATTGTAATTCTGTGTGGAAGATATGCATGCCAAAGTTACTTAACCTGTGAATTTTTTTTTTGGTTTTGAGAATAATTTAACCTAGCTTAAAGGAGTGTTAAGTATTGGACTATATTATGTGATGTTCTGTAATGTAATGCATTATTACTTTGTTGAATACACGTGCATCATGACTAAAAAAATACAAACAGGAATAAATTAGACTATTTATCTATCTCACTGACAAATAGTAAAGTTATTATGTTTTATCTACAACAAATATACGGCTTTACTGTTGGATACAGATGTTGGCATTATTAGCATTGCATCAACTTTTTATTTTCAACAGAAGTTAACAGGTACTACTGCAGCTGCTCCTCTCAGTTGCAGAAGTTGATTAAGATGGTAAAGTGATATACCCCAGTATTGTTTAATTCCTGGGATCATGTATAGATATATTCCTTTATTATTATTATTATTATTATTATATTATTATTATTATTATTATTATTATTATTATTATTATTATTGTCATTTCTGAGAGTGAGCCTAGGCACAAAAAAATTGAAATTTGTAACAAGCAGATTAGTTCATTTTCATCTTTATCTTATTAAATTGCATTTCAAACATCAATATATTCAATTTAGATTGGTTAATGCAAATGAGGAGGATATCATCATACATTTATTGGTTCTCCCATGCATACAAAGTTCTACACCATTAGTTACTTTCCACTCTTGTTCCTCTTATATTTCTCTCCATGCTGCACAAGATCTTACATAATCTTTTTTCTTTTTACCATTTAGCAAAATGGGAAAAATGCATAAAATATGTTGGTAATCTTTTGAAATATACTATATATATGCCCATGAGTTAACATTTAGATCCTGTAGTGTGATTGCTATCATAGCTCAGAGCTCAGTGTATAGAAAGTTTGGCCTGGGTGAAGGGTTAGGGCTACCATGCTGTTAACATCTGCAAAAATGTCTGTCCTGATTTGTTGACACACTCATACACACCAATGATTACGAAAGTATGGTGTGTCAAATTACACATTTTAAAATAAATCTTTGTATAAAGGGGTGTTTTTTTCTTTTAGGTTGATGATTCATTTTGATAACTGGCCAGACTGCATAAATCATGTAGTCTTTCACAATTTCACACTCAGAAATAGCGGTAAAGAGAGTGAGACTGTAATTTAAACTGTTCAAAGCTTAATTCTTTTTCTCCAGTGTCAAACTCTAGATTTCTTTTGGCTGCTATACTTAAAAGACAGAAGATTGAGGTTTCATAGAGTTTAAAATTCAGTTTCACACTTCTAATATTTAGTTATTCCAGACCATTTTTATAAATTCAATTACAGGAGTGAATGAATCTACTTTGGTCCCCACCCAATGAATACTTTTCTGATGGAAGCATTAGGTTGCTAAGATTTATCTTGCCCATCTCCAATATTTTCCAAAACCCTCAATGAATTTACTCACATATCTGTGGACAACCTGTCATAACAGATAACAAAACCTGGTAAACATTTGGACATTTTAAATAACAAAGATGGTATTGAAAAACTGATTAAAAGATAAAGAAAAAGCATTCATTTTATGGATGGATACCAGGGTTGCCTTGATATCAGTTGGTGCAGTTTATATCCTTTAGTATACGACAAATGTTTATAGAGTATATTAGCTTAAATAGGAAAAAGGCATTAAGTATTAATAACTGCATTACTGTGGCAGGACGGAATGATGACAGTCACTAAGTACATGGATCACTTCCTGTGATGAAATCAAGAATGATAGTTTTAATTTGGCAGTAATGTCAAAGAAGTTAGCAAAAATCAGGTTGTGTTATGGTGACTTTTACTTGCACAAACTTGATTATCACACAAAATTCATAATTTCAGATTATGCAACTGAACCTAGTTTTGTAGTGTATATCAGGCAAATTTTTCAGTTAAACATCATAATCATTCTTCCTTTGGATAAGTCATATCACAAATACAAATATCTTATTTAGGAGTAAAAAAATAATTTTGGCTTTGTTTCTTTCTTGAACATTTACTAGACATATGCACATTAAAAAAAAACAGATTACTTTGATAAATTCATTGCTGACATTTTCTTTTGCTTGAAAAGTAAAAATATCACATCCATGGATTTCTTACTACATGAGCAACTTTTACTTATTTATAGTAAAAGGATTAGAATCAAGCACACACAAAAAGTAAGGAAAAATTATAAAATTGCATTTTTTAAAAAAGATTGATGGGAACCACAAATCAAACATTCTTTTGTGCTTCTCCCTTTTTCTTTCGTTTTATAAAAACCAACAAAAACTTTTAGATATTTTGCTGACATTGCTGCTAGTGCCCATTATCTAATGAAATTTTATATACTAAGTACTCAACAGGTGTTCTCTGATGAGTTTATTTTTTCTTTTCTTTATTCTTTCATATAGTGATGATTTATTATTTATAAGCTTTACCTACCTGCTGGCTTTTCATCAGGACAAATGTTGGCCCATTGAGTATATTGCTTCACTGAACCAAGTGACCATGATGGAAAGACAGCAGTGGGTCTCCTAATCCCTGACTTTCTCTGTTAATAGAAGTTGTGAGGATGGAATTAATAATAATCAATGGACTTTTTAATGATTCAAAACTGATGTTAATGCAAAGGAAAAGTCATCTACAGCCAACAGATAATATCTTTGTTGACTCAGATTTTACTTTTATCTTTTTAAAAGATATTTCCAAATTAAATGTATTGACTTGATGCATTTTAACAACATGCATTTTAAAAATTATTATTTAGTGAGAGAACATATGGCTTACATAGTATGCTTATTTCACACTATACTTAGGTTGTGTTTTTAATCAGTTGTGAGGTATTTTGTGCAGTCTTGTGAGTCCTGCTTTGAAGGAATTAGTGTAACAACCCTGCTTAAATTTTTTGTGGTTTGATGCAAGTGTTTAACATGTTTGAAACAAAGAGTGGATAACATGGCATATAGCCAAAATCATGTCCAACTTCTGTAGGCCAGCCATACTCCCCGCTACAGCCGAAATCTCAGTCACCCTCACTGGCTTCCACCACGCCCAGCCCCCAGTACTTGGTCAGTCATATCCTGATGGAAACTGCATGCATTTGTTCTCTCTCATAGGGGAGTGGTGTGTTTGGAATTGTACACATGGAAAGTTATCTCATTCTGAGTTAATGTATAAATGTGATAAACATGTATTTTGCTGGTGAGTGGAGGCATGAATACATACATCCATTTTTTGTGTTCTAGATCTTCCTTCAAAGCTACTATAAATACAGGGTGATCAGAAAGTAACTATGCAAAGCTTCCAAACAGAAACACTGTAAGGGCACTGATTCAGTTGAGGATTATCTATGATCAGGTAGGCCAAAAGTGTTGGACGAGGAGAAGCTTTCAAAAATTTCAGATGCAATTCTTCATAGCCCTTCAAAATCACTGCATCGACTTTCTCAACAAGTGAATGTTTCATAGGGGAGTGCAGATAACACTGTAAAGGAGTTAAATTTTTACCCATATAAAGTGAAAGTTGTGCACAAATTGAAAGCTGCAGAGCTCGGTAAGCGAGTTGAAAATTGCAACTGGTTTAAGAATTTTATTGATGTAAACAGCGATGACATATTGGATAAAACATTTTTTCTGATGAATGCTGGATTCACCTCTCTGTATATGTTAATAGCCAGAATACCAGAATTTGGTCTAACCCTCATAAACTATTTGAGAAACCGCTTCATGACAAAAAGATCGGTGTACAGGTGGCTATATCAAGGAAACACATTATTGGGCCTATATTTTTTGAAAAAAATACATTAATTCAAAGCATGATTGTAACAACATACCGTATCCTTTTATTGGTGAGTTACACGAAGAAATCGATGAAACTGCTGGTAGGTAGTAGTGTTCGGTGATCGGCTGATATCGAAAGGAATTTGGCCTGTACACTCTCCTGGCTTCACGCCCACCCCTGCACTATTACCTGTGGGAAGCAGTGAAAGTTAAGGTCTTTGAAAATAATTCCCATTCTATCATGAACTGAAGTAAAACGTCATCCATTTCATTAGAGCAGTAACATCTGAAGAATTGCAAAACAATTTTGAGAATATGAAAAAAACGTGTGGAAAATTGTTTAAATGTGAGTGGAGCTCATTTTCAGCATCTATTGTGATACTTTATTGTAAGAGTTAACGTACTGAAATACGGAAATAAAAACCCAATACATTTTCTATTACATAGTTACTTTTTGATCACCCTGTACATAGATATGGTCAACATAACCAAGTGTATAATCAATGGAGGAAAAGGATAGTATGATTTCATAAACCTTCATTGCTAATTTTAATAATGTTCCTTAAAAATTAAGTTTTTCCTGCTCAGACCTAACCCTCTTTTTAACCTTTTTAGTACAAAGTGTTATCACCCTCATTTTCTCACATCTAACCTTTCTCTCACTCATACCATTGGACCTTGCTATTTCCAAAAACTTTACATAGCCAGTTTAATTAATCCATTTCAGCAAAATGTTTGTGATTAAAATCATTTGCTTCTATTGTTAAGAAAAATAAATCTGGAAACAATAGGAATTTATTATATGCTGTTTCTTAAGGGGAAAACAAACTACTACTAAATTTGATTTTATTTGCTCCCAAACAGTCAGGTCAGTAATGGCCAGTCATATACCAATACAAAGACCTCATCTTTAAAATTGGTTCTTCACATGATATGTTTAGTTCCATGTCTATAATATATGGGTTGGGTATAGTGATGTCCAGACTTCAGCAGTGAATAATCATGACTTTTGGGAAAGGATCATATTTCAAGCTTCCAAATTCAACAGTGACTGACTAAATGTTTGTACCATGTTCTTTTTGAGTGTGTGGACAGTTTTGCATTCTGCCAAAAAGAATAGCACTGCACTGGATAATGAATGCCTAATAGGGACATTGTTCTTGAGAGCTATTTTTATGTGCAAAATTGCTTTCTACACTGGATATTGGTAATATATCTTTCAAAACAATAAAACAACATTATTTGAAGAACATAAGAGAAGGGTTCCTGAAATCTGACCAAATGCACTGCACATGTGCAGAGCTACTTTTAACTGGGAGATGCCAGGATTTGTGACCTTTGATGAAGTTGGTCTTTGATTAAACGTAGGAGACCAAATAAAAGTCCAATACAATAAAAAATTTTTTTTTCTAAAATCCTGCTAAATGTGTCTAAAAGAAAAGACCAGGACTAATTACATCAGATAAAATTCTGAAACAGGATAATGTATCCATCTCTCTGCAAGTCTTAAGACCACACAGGAAATGAAGCGGGAAGCTTTAGGCTTGGCCCGTAGCAAATATCATCTTTTTGGGCCTTTGAACGAACACCTAGGAGAAAAGAGATTGAAGTAGTCAAGCAGGCTGCCCTTCGTTTTCTATGATTTACCTCACAACAATTTTATGCTGACAGGGTTAGGGTTAGGGTTTCTTGCCACTTAGGTTACTTTTAGTTAGAATAGTAGTGCAATTTTTGGCTCCGCCATCAGTACTGGTATCTACCAGAAAAGAGTTCTTTTTCACTTCTCTCAGTTTACCATATTTGACAGTGTACAAGTCTACCCCATATTTCTGATTTTAAAAACTAGGATTTTCATAGATTCGGTTTATATGTCAACTGACATTTGAATTATCCATTTTTAAAAAAATTCCATGTGAGCATTCTTGCAGTGGAAAGAATTCAGAGGAATCCACAGTATCCAAAATGACAAGAACAAACAATCTCCACCAAATCGTTTTTGACTATGGTATGCTGGCTACCCCAAGAAACCAGAAAAGGAGTAAACGCTGATATTAAATATCAATTTTTTATTTATTCATTTTATATTTTGATCATGAATCTAAAATAATAATTTAAACCCTTTTACACAAAGGGGCAATGGTCAGATCATAATGGATGTGAGATTACGGTAACTAATTTATGTAATTAGTGTAACTGCTGCTCAAGCATTCAAAATATCATCAACTTATTGTGCAGTTAAATGTAAGAACGATTTGAATGTTGGCAACCATTCTTTGCTTTGATAACTGTTATAAACCACTATTTATAAAGATAAACAAACAATGAAACTCACAATTTCTTTTTATTTCATGCATCTTATAAATAAACTTTTCAGTTGTAAAGATAAGGATTTTAATTGTTTTCTTGACAAGGCGTCCCTCTCATGCAACAACTATGAGAGTAAAAGAAATGAAAAAAATTCGACATTGTCTGTGAAATTCATAAAGATTTCATGACCAAAAGTATTCATACAATGTATGAGTCGAGGTGGAAATTTGAAGATAAATATTTTGGCTTCAAACTTTGACTTATACACCATAAAATACAGTATCAGTTTGAGATATGCCTTTTTCTTTTTAATACCGAAACAATATACCATCACATTTAAGTTTTCTTGTTATTATTGTAAATTTTTTTTTCTTGTTATATATTTATTTAAAAGGTATTACTTTAATTGTGAAATACAATAGACTGTTCTGTTAACTAATAGTGCTTTTGTTTGTTTTTTTATATACGAGTGCTTTGTATTTGTAGCTTAATATCTTGAGCAATGTTTGCACCTTTTTGTTATTGGTAACACTTGTTTGTTGTTGTTAAGGTCTAGTTCTTGTACTTTGCCACTTACTGTATACCATCAATAGATAAAGAGACATGTAGCTCAGGTGACCATGTTTAAACTTTATACAAGACCCAAGCAGCTTTCTAAGTTGAGAATGATTACAATTATACCTGATGCACTCAAAATACTCAAGTGAGAAGGGGGTGGAAATTCTGCTTTGATTGGTTTATCAGATAATCCAATGCTCTGGCCTATCACAAATTTTCTTAGAATAATTTCCAAAAGGAATTCTTTTATATTATTATTATATATACTTTTTAATCATTCTTCATTTCTTTTATTAGGTAACCATTACTTCCTGAACCTCACAAAGAGCCTACCGTGTGAGAATATTTATCCTGTGTTTCTCATGTATAACACCGAGGGAAAATTGGGCGCCTTCGGATGGATGTTCCAGGGAAAGCCTCCGTCTAACAATGCACATGGCCTTAGTTGGTTTAGTCTTCAGCCCGAGTATTATCCTGTAAGTAGAATTTTAGCACTCACTTTTTTAAAATTTTAAACAAATTTTATAAATCTGTCTGCTGCTGATTATTCTCAGGCTGAGTCTAGGCGTGCCAGAGCAATATCACACTTGTAATTCTTCATATATACATTCATAAATTTTTAATGAGTATTGGCCATGAATATACAGCAAATGTTAGAGGCAAAAAACCTAAACTTGAAAAAATAAAAAGGAAAGAAAAAAATGGCTGGTGATTAAAAAATATAAATGAAATAAGTATACTTCAAACCGTATCTTAATTATTTTTTATAAAACAATGAACTCAATTATCACATGAAACACAACGCGCGCGCACCCAATAACATGCCAGAGCCATCTACTGTATATAAGATTTGAAGAAATGGGGCATAAGATAGATAATTCAAAATTGGATATACATCTTTAGCCACTAAAGATTCCTGTAATTGTAAAACTTGTCTACAAGATGTGGCCAGTATTTTGATGTCATTCAAAATAAATTTGATTTATTTAAAGCAGTATGATTAAGAAGAGTCAGGTGCTGTTGCCCACTTAGCTGGCCTGACACGTCCAACATTCGACGACAATATGCGATCTGTTTAGTACAGGAATACAATTTTGTACTGATTCTGTATGTTGGAAAATGAAAAGTTGTAAGTTTATAAAAAAATAAGATTTCTTCAAATGGAAGGATTGAAACCCTAGAAAGAGGGTAAGCCATTGGCTGATAGGATCTTAATAATGAAGGCCACTTTATCAAAATTAAAATGATACCAATTATGAAACTTTGAATTATAAAATTAAACCAAAGCTAACTTATTTCAATTCTGTGCATATAATCTATAGGGAGTATGTATGTTTTATCATATAAAATCAAGGGTGCTGGCAGTATGGATATAAATTTTGATACCTTATAAAAATCTAAATGTGCAGCTTTAAAAAACACTGACTTAGGGGTTTCTGTTGATACAGTATAATAACATTTTTTTCAGCTTATCTTGAAAGTTTATAGTCAACACAAAATGATGACCAGTGATTTATCTTAACTCAAAAACAAAAATAACAAATTGAAAATTTTGAGATGAAGCTAGGCTGTTGTAAATAAATTGCAAAAATCAAAAACATATCACAGGTAAATGTAATGTGGAATAAACAGAATTGAAACATTATCTCATTAAATAATAATTTTCATATTTTAAATTCCATATATATTTTTAGCATTATGTTTATATATATTTTTGTAACAACTAGTCTGCCTACTATACAATACTATTACAGACCAACTTTCAATTTTTATTTTCAAATTTTATGTAAATTATACTCGGGTTGACCAGCCACTTGTTTGCATATTGCATAACAAACTAAGTATAAAACAAAATTATTAATAGATAGGTATATCTAGTTTTGTAATTAATATTTTCAGGTTTTCATACATACATGATCCTTTTCCAAGGAACAAACTGTTTGTGCTTAATATTTAAGATTCTTGTGCATCTTACACTTTCATAGATTCTAACAAAATTTTGCTATGCTATATTTTCATATATTCTGCATTTAAACAACAATTCAGGGTGATTTTCAGTTGACATTTAGGAAATTAGAGATTGTGCTGCATTGTTTAACATGTGCACTCTTAATTAAAAACCACAGAAATAATAGTTTTGAATTTTCTGGCAACAATGTGCAATCTATTTAAAGTTTAATTTTCTAATACTTTAAAAATTACATTAAAAAAATTTTTTTTTGCCATTAAATCAGTATTGATTTGCTTTCTTGTTAATGAAAATTCATTACTAGTTTTAATAAAGTTGAAAAAATTTCAGCATACAAGGTCCGTTGAAAAATATCCAACTTTATTTTTTCCGGTGGGAAGTAATGACATTAGGGAGGCAAAGGTGTGCATAGTGGAGCCACATGCCTTCATGCACATGCATGGTTTTTGGCGGGCTCGCTGATTGTGTCAGTCACTGTCAGGAAGCCAGCGTGAGCTGCTGTACTACTTACTCGTCGAATTTTCATTTCGCCCATGATGATGGAACGTGTGGAGCAACGATCTTGCATCAAGTTTTGCCAAAAGCTTGGAGATACCCAAGCAGAAACAATTCGCAAAATTCAACAGGCTTTTGGTGACAATGCCATGGGTGTTACCCAAATAAAAGAATGGTACAACAGGTTCACAGATGGCCGCACATCGGTGGAGAGTGACCAGTGTTCTTGGAGGCCGTCAACAAGCCGCAATACAGTTGTTATCGAGAAAGTACGGACCTTGATAATGGAGAACCGTTGTTTGACAGTGCGGGAGATTGGTGATGAGGTTGGGATCAGTAAGGATTCTGCACATGCAATTTTAAATGAGGATTTGGGATTGCGCAGAGTGGCAGTGAAATTTGTGCCCAAGCTGCTTTCTCATGAACAAGAAAAACAACAACTTCATCTTGAGGTTGCACAGGACCTGCTGGATACTGCCAACAGGAATCCTGAGTTCTAGAATACCATGATAACTGGAGATGTGACGTGGGTGTACGGGTACGACCCGGAAACCAAAGCTCAGTCATCACACTGGAAGCACCCAATGTCGCCAAGGTCCAGAGCAAAATCAAGGTGATGCTGACTGTTTTCTTCGACTACCGAGGCGTTGTGCATCACGAATACACACCAGAAGGACAAACAGTTACAAAGGAGTACTATCAGGAAATCCTCCAACGTCTTCGTGATGCAGTTCGACGCAAGAGCCTGGATCTGTGGGCCTCGCATAACTAGCAGCTGCATCATGACAACACCCCAGCTGATCCAATGTTTCTTGGCAAAGAAGGCATTTCACTCATTCGCCAGGCTCCCTACTCTCCAGACATGGCTCCTCCTGACTTCTGGTTGTTCCCAAAAATGAAGATGCCACTGAAAGGCTCCCGCTTTGAGAGCCGAGGGGATATCATGCGGAATGCAACGGCAGAGCTGAGAGCCATTCCAGACATGCTTCGAACAGTGGAAGGATCACTGGGCTGTGTGTGTACAGGCACAAGGGTCTACTTCGAAGGAGATTAGCAATTGAACCCCACCAAGTACGTAATTTTTTTTCCCAGCCTAAGGTTGGATACCTTTTCGACAGACCTCGTATATTTGATCAAAAGATTTGATTTTTTAAAACTATTTCAGTTTATATGCATATTCATTGTTTTATCTATTTTAATTGAGTTTTTCTTCCTTAGATAATAATCCAAATTCCTTTTGTAATTTTGTAATGTGAAGCAACCTAACAGTTATCTTTGTTCATTGTTTAGAATCATGTGGCAAAATTCAAAATTTATTTTAAAATAGTAGTTTTGAATGGACATGTTTATTTGTATATTCATTTAGTTACTGAAATTATACAATTTTCTCTCATTTCATTTAATTCTGAAAAAAGAAAAAGTTCATATAAAATTATAAATTCAAAACAATTTACCATGCTAGAAAAGCTATTCAGTGAGTTAAGAATGCTGAGACACTAGTAAAAAAAATTGTAATTCTACTGTAATATCAATAACTCAATTATAATATGTGGTTGCCTTGGTAAGTTATTTATTAATTAAATCAATGACATGATAAACATGTGTATCATGTAACTTTTTTTTCTTCCATATTTTCTTGAAGATGATTTCCAGTCTCAACTGAATAAGCAAGATGGTGTGGGGGTTAATGTATTTAAAACTTAAATTTGATCATAGATATATGTAATGCCTGGAAGGGGTCACTGGGGATGTCCAATTTGGGGCTCTTCCTTGTTACCTAGTCCAGAAGGAATTTGTGGTAAATTATTTTACATTCAGTAGTTTACTTACATGCAGAGCAGTGGAAAGTAATTGTTTTCAGAATAACTGTTTTATACATGTGCAGCATGTTCGTGAAATTGTGGTATAACTAGAAATTCTTTTATTTCTTAAGAGCAAAAAAATGAATTTTTAAAAATCGCACTCAAGTGCATTTGGAAATCTCATTGCAGGTAATCACAAATTATCATCATCAGTTTTTGAATCTTTCATAATATTTTTTTTTGTTCACCAGTCTCCATAAGAGATGCTAGCAGCATCGTGCCATAGCCATTTGTTAGAGAACATTGTCTTAGGGCTGCAGCAAAGAAATCCTTACTAGAACTATTCATTTTTCAATGTGGGAGAAACTGTACCTGTGAGGTTTGCCACCCTGAGCTGGGATTGAACTTGGAATTTGAATTTTTTTTTTTCTTATTTCCAATGTAAATCCTACAAAAAGGAACATCGTAAATAACAGAAAAACAGCTCTGATTCATTCTAATTGGCTATTTACCATTAAATAATTAAAATTATTCATATTTTACTGTTTAAACTTGCCAAATAAGATCGCAAAGTTAGAGATATCTCATCTTGCATGCATATTTTCCATAATAGTTTATTGTTTTTTTTATCCTGTCCACTGGCTCTCAGTACACATTGTTTATTGTTCTTGCTGAAGGACATGGGATGTGGATGGGAACTTAGCTCTATTGTATGACAGGCAGCCTAGAGCTGCAACAATCATTAGATAACTAAATGTAGTTTGCATTTAGTTTGTTTTCTGAATGTTGAAACACTTGAGTGCACTATAGCAAACACTTTATTCTGATGAAGATGCATGCACTTTGTTTGCATTGTTTTTCAAAGGATGACTCTGACAGATCTAACAAAAAAGCAACTTTAGGTTAAACCATGAAAGGAGTAGGGTGTGAGTGATCATCATCCCTTTAGAAACTAGATTCATTAGAAGAAAAAAAGTAAATATTTAATATTATTAACACAATTCACCATAGGTTTTTAAATTAAAGTGTAACTATTTGGATTTAATTGTTTCAACACATGGATTAAAGTTGCCAAAATTACAAGCCTATAAACAAAGTTAAAGTAAACTCCAATCTCAAAATAAATATTAAAGTAACACTTCTACACTTTTTAAAAATCAAGTTTTATATGTGGAAGTCTGAAATCTCAATTAAAAAATAAAAAGTGGGTAGTAAAGAGAGAGACTGATTTGTAAATGAGATAATTATTATGAGTTGTCCTTTTTTCATCTCCTTTGATCTTGGATGCAGCCAACATAGTTTATAGACATTATAAAGCTGTATAAATGTGCTGTGAACATGTGTAACAATTTTTCTTTTATTTTGTAATTTTCGTGTATTTTTCTAAACTTACCCTTTTTTTGTTGACCAACTTAAAAACAATCACTATAAATAGATTTACCTTAATCCACCTTGTGACATAGATGCATTCACTCACCTATGAACACGTGTGGTCAGAAAACTGCATGATCATAAACTTTTGGACATGGGTAGTAACTTAAAAACATTGCATTATAGTGAGTTTTGTAGAGGTCAGTGGAATATGAACTTTTAAGTGAGACTTTGACTGACTGAAAAGTACTCTAAAAAAACCACTTCAAGGTTATTAGCCCTTTATGTAGATGCGGGCAAACCTGGTCTCAGTCATGGAAGTTCTGTTAGCAATTCACTTCATCACTGGCATACATATCTTATTTATAATAGTAATGAGGACTCTCAAAGGTCTAGAAAAGTTTTGTTTTACGTATTAGAAATAAAGTGAAATGCTAGAATGTTGCTATATTTCCAAGTGTGTTATGTCTAATAATTTTTCATTTCATACAGGCCCCATTTATATTAGCTTTGTCACTGCTACTGGTGTTTTGGATACCTTTCCCTGATATGTTATTCAGCTGGACACACACATGAATGTACTTAATCTTTAATCAAGAATGTAAAATTTACAAAAAGTAAAAAAAAAAATAAATAAATTTGGGGTTTTTTAAGTAGTATTTTATAAAACAAATCAGCTGGCTGTCATTTGGTAGTGGTTCTAATTATAACTTGGAGCTATCGTTGTTTTTGGACAAAAAAGGAACTGGTGTAATTGGTTAATAATCTCTCCGATGTGTGTATATAGCTGATGATCATAATGTTATTTCCACTCCAAAACCATAACATGTTAACAGGAATGAGTGTGCAATCACAGGGACCATGGGTAAAGCATTCCCAATGTGATGTCACTTCTGATGTTCTTTCATTCTGCATAGGAGCGTATAGACGGAAATGCACATTTTTGCAGAAATTTATCCATACAAGATGCAGGAATCCTTTCTGCTGACCCAGAGAAAAGGTTGAACTTTCTGCAATGAGTTAAACCAGTTCATCAAAATGTTAATATAAATTGTTTCTAATAACTAACTACATTTTTTTGGCTTGACATCATATAGCATGGGGGCATCTCTCTCCCCTCCTCCCAGTTCGTGGGAAAATCTACAACCTCTCGGAATGAATTCCCCCCAATCCCATGTGTATGCATTATGGTTTTGGACTTTACAAGCAAATGACTACAGGAAGTAACTTTATGATTTGGTTGGGTTTTGTGTGCATGCAAATGTTACTGAGTTAGTGTCTAGTTTTTTTTTTTTTCTTAATAGTGATTACAGAAAACTAATCTTTGCATTTTTGAAAATTTTTATATAAAAAGATGTATTCACAGTAAAAATTGAGTTACACTTCTTTAACTTTGGAATTCAAAAGTTTTCAGTTTAATGAACAAATACATTAACTGTTGTTTGTCATTGCCATACTTTTATTAGTAATTGCATGTATAATTGGTATTCTAGTGCAACATAAACTGTTCATAGGTATGTACGCATTTTTTAATCCTTAACATGAACATTCTGGCTTCAATGTTTACAAGGTTTAGCTTTTGCTGTTTTTGAAAAAGGTTTTTGCCACGCACAACTCTTAAAGGGCAGCCATTGTTACATGATGATTTAAATTATCTCGCTGCTTCTTAGTGTGCAAAAATTTCCCAATCCTCATGGATGATGCATGTCCCTTGACTCTAAAGGTGATAGCTCACATGGTGTGGAAGCATATGCTGACCTTGCAGAAAATTTTGAGAATGTTGGGTGATCTGTGGTGAGAAGAACATTGAGATATTATTTGATTGACTCAGAGAGTGACAGCTAGCATGGGCTGCCACTATGTGTTGCATTCCTTCCACCCATACATTCAGCCTTTGTATTGTCAAATGGTGATAGCTTCATACCAGCGTTTCCTGTTTTTGAAGTAAACAAATAAACCAGACCTCCAGTGCCACACTCTACTACGTCTTACTCTGCACTCCACAAAACAAATGTAGTTATATGATGTTTTGGGGTATTCTTATGCTGTCTTTGTATATTTATCTTAATTTTGTTGCAAATCCATAATTTCATAAAGGAAAAAAAAGATTTTGATTTTTTTGTGCACTCAGTACTGGAATTTTCAACCCTAAACCACCAGTTAAGGATTAAAGAATGCTCATACAACATCAGTATTATGTGCATAGTTACGTATCAGACAGACATTTAAAGCCTGTATTTCCTTCAGCTAGAATAATTGCACAAAAAGTCCCTTGTGATATTTACAGTGTGAGCAAATTAATTCTTAGCAACAATTAGGTGTCATCAATTAGCTAGCCTGCTTCATGGCACACACACACTGAAAGATTTTTATGCAGTTCTTTTTTTAAAGCACAGCTTTTTAAAGTGGTAAATCATATTATGTCCCTTTGTTCGTTCACAGGTTACTATTTGTGTGGCCAAGCACGCGTGTCTTGTCAAGTCGTATGATCTCGTTAACTGGCAATAACCTAATTCACGTGCACATTTTATAGAACCAAGAAGCAGAAAGCAAAAAAAAAAAAAAAAAAAATATTGCACGACAGGTCATGGAAAGATTTGTAAAATTAATGTTAGACACAGCCAAGCTTTTTTTATTGTAATCATTTTTCCTTTCAGTTTAATATTTTTTTTTTTATTTTTAACACTTTGCATGAGATCTCTTGTATGATTATGTTACTTACACTTGTCTTGGTCATGAGATAATTAATTCTGGGCAGTGTACCTGCAAAAGTCACCCCACTTTCAGGTAATTTTGAATGTGCATAACAGTGGTCAAATTATATGAGCATTTTAATTTTTTTTTTCTTTTTTATCCAATGAAATGATCAAACACTGAGAGTATAGCAATACGCAGTCTTTAGTTAGACTATGAACCAGAAGTAGACACAGATGAGGCTGTTAAACTTGGAATAAAATAGTTTAATCAGCTAAGTTTGGCTCAACATAATAACATTATATTGGCATATTCAATCCAGAAAAAGTTGGAGCAGGACCAGAAGAAATAAGTTGCATTCTGCTAATCTACACATTAGAAGTTTAGTATTTCATACACCATAGGGCAATAATGGAGTAGCTAAGATTCATTTGTGCTGGACTTTGGCAGACAAGCAAGGTTCTCTTCTCAGATTACAGTAAATTTGATTTTCACTTTGCTAATGGTTGCTTCCATTTACCAGGAACCAAACCAACATAATGCCGACTGTAAACGTGTTGGAGAGATACTGTTTTAGGAATCCTGCAAGTCAGCACTACCTGGGTGAGGTCATTAGACCTTTTGTTATATTGCTTGTACAATGGTATTGTAATCAATTCATTTTCTTGAATGCCACTCAATCCCCTGACATTAACCTCACTGAATATGTCTGTGATGAGCTCTCTGGCATATATTTGGTAGCAACCAATGTGCTCCTGGAACCATTCTGTAACTGTTAAGCAAAAGAATGGAAATACTACCACAAGACTGCATAAGCTGTAGGCAAGCAATATGAGACAGAGGTCCCCCCCATTACATGCTATTAAGAGTCATGTGAATTAAAGGTATGTACTCGGTGTCTCTGCTATCATTATGACATCCCTGTTTTTATTAATGTAGTTTTATAAAGCATATTCTCATTAAAAAATAAATGTTAAATTATTATTTCTTTCTGCTATCAACTTTAATTATTCTAGTATTTTGTTATAGCATTTAGTGAAAAACCTGAACACTTTAAAGACATTTAGAAATGTGTAGCTACCACCATAAATTGCCTTGTTAGGAAGACTGCTGTTGATAGTTTTCAGTTCCCGATACCATCCAACTAGGACTTCTCCATTGGTTACATTCTTTCATGCATTGACAAAGTAAGCTTTAAACATTTTTTTTTAAATATAAAATCTTGTTATGTAATGAAAATAATGAGCACAAAGTATGACTGAGTAGAAATTTATTTCTATTGACTAATGGTCCATGTAGTCTCAACCCATTCATATAGCATTTTACCATTTGCATGGTATGACACTTTAATGGATGATCGGAGTAATCATTCTCTCTCTTTTGGTTTTAGTAAGGCTAAGCTGAAAAATAAGTTGCATACAGTTCATCTTATGTCAACTAATCATCCAAAGTAACTTGAGTGCTTTCTGTTGATAGTCACAGTATTTTTAAAAAAATAGCAGCAACTTGTAATTTAGTACAATCCTCTAGAAAATAAGGGCTATCTTCAATCCTTAAGTGGCAGATTTGGATTTGGTTTTCACTTCTTGACCAGGTTCTTTACAGATGGCCAGTGAACTAATTTTGCCATTTCTCTGCTTTTATCCAATCTAAGGATGAAAAAAAGTCTCTTGTTATGGAAATAGATGTCTCATTGCATAAGCACATTTTAAAAATGTGCAAATGCAAATAATGATTAATAGAAAAATAAATCTAAGTATTATTGTATATTATGTATATGTGCTTCTTTTTTATAGACAGCTCAAAGAAAGTTTACACCAAGCAGTTGGTTTAGGCAACACAAAATGTAATCATCCTTCAAATCAGTTTATCTCTTACTCTTCAAAAGCATGATAAAATAAGTAATCTTCAGTGTGCATGCCCAAGGTCACTGGCTTAGGTAGGCTCTCCTGCCACATGACTACTACTTATGGCTCATTATCCAACTAAGAGAATAATATACTGCTTCGAAAAATGTATTTATATTCTTCATAATATCAGTTATTTTAGAGTTGATTTGTTATGTAAAATCATACAAAGATGAACAGCATCTGATGTTTTTCTCTTTTCTTTTTAACTGTAGTAGCTGGGAAGCAGCAACAATCTGGCTTGGAGAGGTCCTATTATTGTTGGAACAGTTTCTATCATAGAGATGGCTACATCTTGAACTCTGTCCCTTTTTTTTGCGAAATGATCTTAATGTCTGACTTGCAGAAGAGTATTGATCCTTCCCCAAGAAAGGCCATGCTGTATGCTCATGGAAGGGGGTACTAGCTACTGACACATCAATTACAAGGCAAATAAAACTTTTCTTTAATTATTTTACATGATCTGCACTACTGATCCTCACCATGACTAAAATAAAAATGGCCATGAATTGAAATAACTGATTGCACATGGTATATTATGCACTTGGATTATATTTGGCATTGCAGATCTGCTGAATTAATCAGAAATGAAATTACATGCAAGTAACAATTCAAGGGTGATTCCAGGTTGAGTAAGCATTTCATCAGACTGCCTCAGAATCAATACGATTGAGATTCACTTGAGCAGCATTCCAGACTTCTCCCTTCTTGTCCCTATTTCTGAGATTTAACAGCCCATGAATGGGATACAAATAAAACTACAGCATCATTAGCTTCACTTCCCAAACACAACAAGCAGTCACAATGCATTTACATCAAGAAAAAAGGTTACTTTAGGTTGGCATAAAAAGCATACGTTGAAAATTCTAAATTTTTTCCCCTCCCTCTGGCTTGTTTGATATTATTCCAGCCATGCATGCATGTGCATAGGAACACGTTGTAAATAGTCTATAGAATGACAAACGTCCAGTGTTTAAAATGCTTCCTATTCATTTTTTTTGTCTAATATGTTACCTGCTGGATATTTTTATTTTGTCAATTATAATAAATTAACACCCAATATTTAGATTATCATCACAAATGCCAGTAAATGTACCAACACAAATTGGCATGCATCATTTTTAATATTTCTTTGCACCTTTACATCCCCTTTCAACACTGCTTAGACCAGCCAGGTCCCCACTTAAGGTCCCAAAACAGATGAGCCATCCATTTTTCCTACACCATGGATGGATTTTGCTACAAGAAATCTGTTTAGACTTGCAAGATTTACCTTATGAGCTCACTGAAGAGAATAGAATTTTAAGTGTACTAAAAGTGCAGTTTTGTTTTGGAAAAATAATTAAATGTGGAGAGTTTGATAATTTTTTCACTAAAAATTTTTTCAAGTTCACAGTGTATTTAGAATAAATGTTTATCAGTCACCACATTCCTTTGTACAGTGATGTTTGGCTTGTTAATTTAAAGCTGTATGTCAGTTACCTTCAATAATAAGTAGAAAACAAAAGGTCTGTATAGGCAATACTGGTATGATGTGCTAAAATGTTTCCTGAATGTTGATTATTTTTTTCTCTTATGAAGCCAGTGACTCAGTGTATTCAAGTAGCTGTTTCTATCTTATATATGCAGCAGTAAGCAATCAAAATTGGGTTTTGATGAAGTGTTAATTTTATTGATCATAAAATAGTCAATCAAATTTCAATTTTAAAAACAAAAAAAAAACTTCTAAACCTCATGTTTTATTAAAATCTTATTAAATATTGGTTCTAAAAAATTGTAATTAAAACTGTTTTAAAGTCTTATTGGAAGGTGGGGAGTTTATTATTTTACTTTGGGATTTTAACTGTATGGTCAACAACTTCTTCATTAAAATTCTGTATCAGATTCTCATAATGGTGTCAAATTGCCCCTTTGTGCAAACACATGCACCTACAACTTCCGTTAACAAGTATCTTAACAATTTTTAAGGATTGTATAACATTGTTTTTAAATATAATGCTGAATCAACAAGCAAATGGAAAAACACACTGATGTTGGTGGATGGAAACAATTTAACAGAATTCTAAATAGAGATAATTGCATTTTCATGATTTACCAGTTGAATATGGCAATGATTCCAGCCGATGCAACTTTACCTTTTCTCCCTAATGATGGTAGAATTATTAATTGTAACGCTGTAGCCTACATTCAGATTATTTCCTTGTAATTCTTAATGACTATTAATTAAATGTATACAAAAAATAAAGCAATTTTTAATTTTTCACTATGATTTCATTCTAAATTTGTTTAATGCTTAGATTTATCTTGAATTAAATGCCATTTCACCAAAATGATATGTAACCCAGTCATTTCTTTAACTAAAATATTTAGAATTTTCAATAATTTTTATTTACATATTTCTTTCGGTTTTGTCCTGAAAATACAATTGCCACCTATCTGGAAGACAATAATAATAATAATAAGCTGATCTGGCTGGCTAAATGATCTCCGAGTCCCACAGCTTACAGACAGACAAGAAGTCATTTTTCATTACCATACCTCATGTAACTCAACGGCTTCTGTGACTATGACACCTAAGTAGCAAAACTACAGATGTACAACATCATTGCTTCATAATAGCTACAACAATAAGCTGCCATTGTGGCTAATTGTTTTTACATATTTTATGATATTCAAACCACTTATTTCTTACTATTTTTATCAGTTTTGTAGATGGCATTTAAAGACAACACTTTTTGAAAGATTTTCTCGTATTTGATAAACCTATATAACACTAATGGAAGTTCCTGGTGTATATCTCATTGTTAATTTACTCATATGCTACATTATTTATTTTTATTGAATTAAAAGCTAAATGTAAATTTATGGTTCAACATCTCAGGGAAATGAAAGATAGATAATAGATTTACCGAAAGAAATAGATATTAGCCTTGCATGTGCTTTCACATGTGACTAAAGCAGGTTAATTATATTTACAAAATACTAACCTTTTACAAGAATTACTTAGTTTGTGATTAGCTTCTTTCTTTAATAACTGATGATATGGGAATGGAAATACAGAAGTTGAGAGAAACAATGTAATAGTAATAGTTTCTGCTCTAACTGAAAATAAAATTTATAAATGAAGTCAATACAAAGTTTATTCATTGAAAAACGTTTACATGTTCTAGAAAAATTTTATAGAACTAAAAAGTAATAATCATGCTAAAGTTTTATATAGTGTTTTTGTTTTTATTTTTTTAAAACTTCTAATTAAAAAAAAAATGACAAACGCTGTACTTTGTTCACATTTTAAGTTATGCATTTGAGTTATCCGATACTTACTCGAAAACGCTGTAGAGCTGGATAAATGTTATAGAAAAATTTATTTTAAATTAGAATGCAAGAAACCTATATCTGGTTTTACATGTCTTTTTTTTTTTTTTCTTTAGATTTCTCCCTACAAAGGAAAGTAACTGTCACAGATTACAGTATTAACATCTAAAACTAGGAAGTGTAAAATATTAATTTAGAAATGACATTCCAAGATATAAGTGTAAATATCATAGGTAGACTGACTCTTTGATATAATTGAAAAACAATATTAGGGAAAAATCAAACAGGAAAGGTAAGTATTGATAACATAGGGGTAGACAAAACAACAGATGAATATGGAGAAATTGTAACCTATATTTATTATTTTGTAGAAACAAATGTTGGTATAAAATTTTAATGAGGCGGCACCTGTTGCTCCCGGGTACAGGTCCACAGCTGTACATAAAGGAAAGAATAAGCCACGTTTACTCTACAACTGTAATAAGAATTTTATGAGAAACTCCTTCCTGTAGTTTACTTTCATTTATTGGTTGGAGGTGATTTATTTTAAAGTTTTCTGACTTATTTTTACTAAAGCAACTACTCACTATACGAGGTCTGTCAAAAAAAAAAAAACTGAACTTTTAAAACAGCGCGCCAACCATCTGGCACAGCGTGCTCACGACTGCAGTGATGCGTATCGGTGACCTTGATCTTCAGTCTAATGATAGCCGCATCACGCCATGTCAGTTAGTCATTGATCTACACGTATTAGAGTGAACATGTGTTTAGTGCACTTGGCAATTTGTCGCAAGTTGAACAATGAAAGATCTTGAAGAACAACGTGTTTGTGTGAAATTCTGTTTCAAATTGGGGAAAACTTTTACGGAGATTTTTCTAATGTTGCAACAGGCCTATGGGGAGGATTGTTTGAGACATACGCAATGTCACGAGTGGCACCAGCGTTTCAAATCAGAAAGAATATTCACCAAAGACAATCCAAAATCTGGATGACCTTCCACGACAATGGACGATGAGCACATTGAGAAAGTGCGTGCTGTGATATGTGGAAATCACCGCCTGACTGTCCGTGAAGTTTCTGAAGATGTAGGCATCTGTAAAAGTTCGTGCCATATAATTTTAAAAGAAAAATTGAACATGCATCGTGTAGCTGCAAAATTTGTGCTGCGTCTGCTGAGAGATGAACAAAAAGAGAACTGAGTCACAGTCAGTCAGGAACTCTTTGATCGTTCAAATGCTGGTGAAAGCTTTCTGAAAAGTGTCATAACAGGTGACGAAACGTGGGTGTACGGCTACCATGTTGAAACAAAAAGGCAGTCATCGCAATGGGTTGGATCATTGTCACCACGACCAAAAAAAAGCACGTCAGGGTCACTCAAATGTGAAGGTGATGTTGATCGTCTTTTTTGATTGGAAGGGTGTCATTCATCACGAGTTTGTTCCACGTGGTCAGACGGTCAATAAAGAGTTTTACTTGGATATCCTGAGGCGGTTGAGAGAGGCAATGCAAAGGAGGCGGCCTGAGGCGTGGAAAAACAAAACCTGGATGCTGCACCACGACAACGCACCTTCTCACGCGTCACTCCTTGTCCGTGACTTTTTGGCAGAGCATGAGATGACTCTCGTCCCCCAGCCACCCTATTTTCCGGATTTGGCCCCTGCAGACTTTTTTTTGTTCCAATAGTTGAAATCCACCCTGAAAGGTCACTGATTTCAGACAATAGAAGAGATCAAAGAAAATTCTACGAGAACTGCGCACTATCCCTGAAAATGTGTTCCAAAACTGGAAAAAACATTGGGGGTGGTGTATCAACAGTGGAGGGAACTATTTTGAAGGAGACAAGTCTGATTAAATTGTAAGTAAAACAGTAAATTTGTTTTTTAAAAACTTTGGTTTCTTTTTGGACAGACCTCGTATGTATGAATGTTGTTACAATTTCACAGGTCAGTCCAGTCTTCTGTTTTTGCTGATGATGTAGTAAATCTTGTATTATCTCGACACAGAGATAAAGGCGGCAGTTAGTTTTGTGTCATATTTCTGTATTTAATTAATGTTACAGATTTTTAAATCTTTGCTGCTGTTCTATACACACGTCTTCAAAAAGATACAACAGAGAATACTGAAACCTTTCAAGTATGCAGTACAACCAGCCACCCACCCACACAAACAAAAGAATAAAAAAGCACATTCTTGGAATTGTAGCCAGTAAGGAGAAATTTTCATAAGGACTCGCTTATCTACTCTTCATATTTAATTTTGTGAAAACCTTGCAAAACAGACTGCATAGTACTTGGCCATTACTCTATTTTCACTGCTGCAAGTCCTTTCAAAGATTACAGCTGAGGTTTTTTTCTTCTGGGAAGAAGTCAGTCATTTAAAATATTTTGGAAAAAAAAATCTTGCAGATTAGATTCTAGAAAACCATTTTCAGCAATTATAGGAAAGAGGGGAGACTGAAAATACGTCGTCACATTATTAATAGCTATATAAAAAATTAAAGAAACATTGTAGTAAAACTTTTGTACCCAAAATAGTATCCAGACAAGGTCAAAACATTCTAATTTGGATGTTGCATCCAGCAAGAGATCCTAAATGAGCATCATCTATCTTGGTCAATATCTAAGAGTCTCACAGGTAAGTTTCCATTCTTGTTGGTAATCAGACAAACTTCTAATCACAGTGAATAACTAAACATTTTTGTTATCAACCATTAACTTTGCAGCCATCTATGGAGAGTGCAGCAGAGTCGTAACAGCTCAAAGGAAAGGTCTATGGATGGAATATGATATGCTATTTTCTGTCTGTGGATAAGGGGTTTCTATTGCTCTGTCATTGTCGTCGTTTCTTTTGAAACATTTTGATGTAGTTCCCAAAGACTCTGGCTTGGAGTGATCTGTCCATATACTGCTATCTATGGTTACATGGGCTGCATTGCATTTAGTCCCTCAGTATCTGCTTCTTTGGTTGACATTTCCAGTACTACCTGCTATGTGCTTTGCTGTTTAGTTCAGAAATCTCTGTCATCTCTATTTACCTGCCTTTTACTTCCATTGTATTCCCTTCCATGGCAATTCCATTGTGCTTTTATATTTCAGCCAGGAACTGCAGCTGAGCCACCTCTCATGCATTGATCAGTCTGCATCTTTTCAAAATAGTCCCCTCCCCATCTTTTTTTTCTTGATACCATAATGTGGAATACCTTGGCACAACATATTCTGGCTACCTCTTCACTTTATTGCTCCAATAGTGGTCCTATATATAATCACTTCATCCATTTTGCAGTATATTTCAATGTGGATCAGATGTGATATTTCTTTTTGGCTTGTGTTCACCCATGTCAGGTGTCCAATGTAGACTTGGTGATATAATCAACTATTGCTTGTTAAACAATAATGTCATTGGTGCCCAGCTTTTTTTCTTCTTCTACCCTATTTCTTTCTGGTATCTTGGTTCTTTGGTTCCCATAACCAATGATGATCAACTAATCTCTTTCAGTCTTTTCAGAATCACACTTAAGTTGAGCTATAGCTGGAGCCATCATCAGTAATCTCTCTCTAAACCAATCAACACGGTAAATACATTGAACCACCAGAAAAGAGTGGAGAATAAGACCACAACTATAAAACTTGAAAAATGTATCAAGGAGAATTGGAACTTTTGCTCTTTTTGAACAAAAAAAAACTGTCAAACCATGATCTTTGTAGAGACCCAAGCCTCAAACTGCTAAAATGAAAGATCATTCTCATCATATTCATCCCAAGCAACACCATTAGATAGAAGTTGGTAAATTTCTAGTAACATAATCCAGATTTACTTATTTGCACCTGATCCACATTATGGATATTCAAATCTCTCCCTGCTGGATGATGACAGTTTCAGCTGGATCCAAAAGCTTCAGAATTTATCTCTAACTTGCAAACATCAGAAACCCACCAGCATTCATCAACCACATCAGGAGCAATACATATATTATTACATATAGTGGACAATTGATTATGTAATGCTGTAATAATTACATGATGCCATAATTTATATTTTGTAGTTTTGTCATTATACAATTCCAAGGTGTCAGTGAAAGTTCAATAGAAACATGTTACCTGCTTTTATATAAATAAACTGTTTAATACAATATGCAAAAAGCAAAGTTAACATTTAATACAGAAATTTGTTCTGTTGAATAAAATTTTTGTCATACTTGTCCTTTGTCAGACATTGAGAATAGCTTTTTTTACCGATTACCTGTGTTCCATATCATCACCAATGCTAAGTAACAACAGTTCAATGATGGTACTAATTCCAGATGAATATGATCCATTATCTGTATAAAGTAGAGACACAAAATCTCTTATTATTGGTCTGGTGTATTGTTCCTTTGTGACATTGGTTTTGTGTTGTTTTCCAGCATATTGCTTCCTAATGAAATTGATTCTTCTGTTACCCATCATCAGTTTCTTTCTTAAAGTATAATCTCGAAAAGTGCCTAAATGAGTTGATCTATTAAGCAGTCATCTCTAGTACAAATCACTTTGGACTGGTCAAAAAGCAACATGTCCTGCCTCTAGAGGTGACTCCCACCTTTCAGATAAGAAGCTGGGCGCATGATGTATTTCAAACAATTTATTTTGGCATAATTACCGGCTGGTGGGGACCAGACTGTTAATTTTAACCATGCCCTTCCCAACCTACCTACTGGTAACATAAGAGTTAAGTGGAAACTTATAGTGGATAGCACTCCAAGGCTAGGATTTTTAGATATCCACAGAAATGGCTAAAAAAAAGTACTGTCTCTTAATTTTATAGCCTTTCTCTTCTGGAACAATGCACATAAATGGACCAGATGATTTGATTTATAACTTAAATATTTTGTAGTGAAAATTAAAGTGCTTAAAATCATCAATTTATTTAATCACTTGTAGGTTGTTGTTGTTGTTTTTTTTCTGCATACTGGGAAGTTGGCTATTCTTAATTGTCTCGTAATATAGAAGTCAACATTTTTATGAAAACTTTTTCAGCTGAACTCCAAAATGGTGAGTAAATAAAGAATTTAAAAACAAAATTATTCAGTGAAGTTTACTGCTGAAATAAAAAAATTATGCAGTAAACCAAACTGTTAATACTTTTCTGTATATAGCACTCACTTTTCATTACTCCATACTGGTAGATCTTATTAATTTATTACTGCAAAAGATTTGATTTATTATTAGCTAACTTTTATTTTTAACTCTGCTTTTAGTACACGTTTGATCCCAAGAAACTTCCTGCCTGCATGTTCAACAAAGAGTTCAGAGTCAGCGGATTACATATTTGGCTGCAACACCCGAAGACTTTACTATGCAGCACCACAACAGGACCTGCTTACATGGTCTCCAAGCCAACCACAGCCTCCATATTGGAAATGGTTATACAACCATCAGAAAATGTCCATGGTGGAAGTAATCGCTGTTTTGTGCATATCGTAGCTTTCGTTCTTATACTGGTTGTCCACGTCTTAATTGCAGATCATTGATCAGTGTCTAAAAACCTCAAAAGGATTTCGACAATGTGATATTCTAACAGAAAAGAAAGTAAATGAACAACATCTACTGCCCCCTACCCCTTCTTGAGCATAACGAACACTACCTATATCAATGACAACCTCCAGAGAGCGAAGCAGCAAGACGAAAATAAAGCTTATGAAAACTTTCTATTAAAAAAAATTTTTTTTTAAATATCATTTCTATGGAATGAATTATGTAAATCATCAACATTGTTGACTCTCACTGAGCTGATGTGGATTTCTACTACATTTTGCTGTTTCTTCATGGAGGTGACCACGTTCTAACAACGTGCTCAGTTACTCATCAGGGTAAGAGAGAGATGGTAACATTCCATACATATTTTACTTGGAGCGGACTGATTTTCTATATTCCACGCATTAGTGGAATGGTTATCCTGTGATGCAATGTTTGATAACGTAAAAAAAAAAGAAAAAAAATGTTTCTATTTACTTTGACAAAGCCTTTTATATAAATATATATATATGTGTGTGTATATACATACATAGATACACACACACACACGTATGTATGTATGTATATACACACATATACATAATGGTGAGATGGGTAATATTTGAAAAAAAAAGGAAAAGAAACCTGTTTTACATAAAATGTTTTAAGTCCACACTTTCCTCTCCTTACCTTCTGCTTGCTTACATCAGCATCTTTATTACTACCGTTTTTGTCTTGATTGTTGCATAATGGTTTAGAAAGCCTTAAGAATGTTGTACATTTCTGTTATGTTAAAGAGCTCATAATTTTAATATTTTAAATGATGTTTATGGTTCATCCAAAACAAAAAATAAGAGTAAGAAAATCATTCTTAAACCTTAATTCTTTGCAATGCAGGCCTGTTTTTATTCTTCGTCTGGCCTCCATCAAACTATAGGGTTTGAAGATAGCTGACTGCCACTGTTAAGGGAATTTAAATGCTTTTTTTTTTCTCTTTTTTTGTCTTTATCTCAATGTTGTTGCACAAATAAGCGATTAAAAATAAAGAAAATTGATCATTTGAAGAGCTTTGTCAGAAGGATGCACAATCAACAATCACAGTTGAGGCCTTAGCAGTTTCCTGCAGTTCTAATGGCCATTCAAAAGAATGGCTAAACACTGGATCCCTGATGAGGTCGGCCATCAGTAGGAGGAGCCACTGTACAGATCACCAGATTTATGTATGGTTTCTAGTTTTATTTATTATTTTGTGATTACCCCCATCATAAATATAGAAGTATCTTATTATCCAGACATACATACGTAATAGCTTACTGGGAAAGGTGGTATTAGTGATGGCATCCATTTTTTTCTCCTCCTCCTCAGGATTTGACATGAACATACACAGAGAGATGGTGTAGCTCAGTTAATACAGCACCTACTTCAGAACAACAACAGAACTAGTGACCAACCAACCAACCTAAAGAGAGAGAAACCACCATTATGTCTTCATTTGGTAATAATTTTAAAATACAATAAATGTTATGTTATTATTACAATTTTAAAAATATATACATACATATTGTGAGTATTTTGGTTTAAACTGCTTTGTTGTTCGTTTTTTATGGTAATTTAAATATTGGTCCACAGTGCACAAGAAAAAAGAAAAATCTAAAGTTTTGATCTTTTACATTAGTTAATTATTCTGCAGTTTATAATAGTTATGGCAGTAGCTTTTCCACAGCAATGAAGTCTATTTTTTATTGGTTTCTGCATGGCAAAAAAGAAAATGATGCTTTTAGCACAATAAGGGAATTCCAAGACCACACTATCGAAATGGTCAGTATACAGATGAATTGTGAAGTACACACACACACACACACACACACACAATGGTCCTGATATAAATAGTTATAATTGTCAGTCAGACTTGTTATTTTTTACACTGTGTACAGATCCGGTCAGTATTAACTAATGTGCAAAAATATTGTGTTAATGTGTTATTATACATTTTTTTTTTTTTTTTTGCAAAATATTTTATTCAGAAAGTGGGGAAATGAGAAAAATAATTGTATTGTAACGAAATTTTGAAACATGTTAGAGCGTTTTTGGAAATGTGTTTGGTTTGAATTGAAGTCATGTAATTGGTTTTTAATGAATTAATCTTTTTTTTTTTAAAATAAAATTTAGCAATGCTATCTTGAAATAGTTCTACGATGAATAAACTTTGTGCTGCATTTGTCTCTATAAAATTTACACAAGATCAGATTTGATGTAATATCAGTAAGGTGGAATAACGATCAGACTATATACAAACAATAACATTTAACATTTTTTTTCCCTTCAAATTTATATCTCTAAAGTTTTCTCCTACTGCAGTGATACATGTGTTTGTTTCTTTACTGAGATAACTAAGGTTAATTTTCATTTCATAAACAATTCTTTCTTACTTTTAATAAACATTGTTTTTCTTCTTTTAGTTAAATGTTGAACATTCCCAGTGTTTATACATATCTGTTCTACTGTCTTGTCATTTGTTGTTGTTCTTTAATGATTGCTTTGTAAGTTGGTTGACTCTTTTTAAGCCTGTATAAGAACCCATCATTATTATAACTATAACTTTAAAAAGAGCTAGCAGCAGAAATTAAGGCAACCACTTTTTCAAATATATTCTCTCATTAATGCTTATATGTCCAAAATATTGCAAACCAGATAGAGAACAGTTCTCCTTTCTTTCCTTTTTCATTAACTCATTTTTTTGTTTCAGAGAGAGAGAGAGAGGCAGACATAGTTCTGTGCTGACGAGGCTAATTAGATAATCTCTTAAATATGTAGCTGAAATTTATTTAATGTATATTTTGAGAGTAGTAGACAAAGCTCAAAATTTCTTAAATAACTTTTTACTAATTATATATATTATCATATTTTTAAAGATTGCTTGTTTGCTCTTTTGTAACTCAGAATAAAAATTGGATATATAGGATATCTTGTCCTTGTGTGCATGTTGTTTTTTTTTTCTTAATGTGTCAAAGGTAGAAACTGCAGAGCTCTGCCAGAAGAAAATGAATACCTTGAAACATTAGTAGTTTTAAGTGTACATGTGTCACAGTGAAAAGTCCTATAAAACTATTGTTGAAGAGCTATGGCACATTGTGGCATTGATACAATGTGTTTTTGTACTTTAGCATCTTCCAATATTTGTTTAAGTGGATTTATTTCAGGACTTCTAAGTGGCCAGCAATGACAAGTGGCATAATCTTCTTGCAGTAAATTTCTCTTGAACTGCAAAATCCCTTGTTGGAAAAGTGGCATATGATGATTACTGAAAATGGATATTTATGCAACATAACTCAGTCTTTCCAACATCCCAAATCATTGACTACACCATTACACTAAAACCACTGTGTTGAACTGTAGGCTGCAAGCGGCTCTGCTTAAATGTTTGACTACAGTCATCCATTTGATATGAAATAATGAAATAGACTTCCAAAATGCCATAGATTTGTGCATTATTTCCTAGGCCCATGCAAATCATTTTTTTTTTTTTACATTGGCTTCTGTAAATGGGGGTTTCCATTGTACCCCTTATGTTGTGACACATTAGAGAACTAATAATGTCTGCAAGCCTTGTGCATGTACTGAACCTCACCTGGCAAACACGGGTTGGTTCTGTGGCTATGATGGCCATCTTGGTTGATGACTGATGAAAATTAACAATGATGTTATGCACTGTGCCATTTGTGAGTCCAGGACTCCATGCTATCTACTTCTCACTTTGATTGTCCAGTCATGCATCCCATGCAAATGGTTATGTATCATGACTATACCAGCTTTTTCATTTTGTGGCACAGACAGTTTCATTATTTTCAAGAGTGCTCATTTTATTTTGGCAGGGCTCTGTATTATTATGTGCTGTAAGTATCGGATTTATAAAATGTACCCATGTCAAATTATTTAATCTATGCCTGTTTAAGAAAAAAAATTATCGCTGTAAAAAGAGATAAGATATTCCATAAATGCAACATTTTTCTAAAAAGGAAGTCATTACTGCAATGAAGCTATAAATATATTATAAGAGACCCAGTTTACAGTCAGTGATATTTCGCTAAAACTTCTTTCCATGATAGTTGGAAAGGACAGTCCTATCACTGATCTGAGAGGGACCAAATTTAGAAGGCTTAGTTTTAATTAAACGCATATAAAGTGTGTTCAGTGCTATAGTAATTTTACTCCAGATCAACATGGTAACTTTCATGTACTCCTTACTTTATACTTATTGTTATTAATAATTTTTAAATTTAGTCCAGGAGAGTTAAATAGTACCCAAGGTTTTATAGTTAGCTCAAGATCTTTAGTCCATGAGAGTTAAATAGTACCCAAGGTTTTATAGTTAGCTCAAGATCTTTAGTCCATGAGAGTTAAATAGTACCCAAGGTTTTATAGTTAGCTCAAGATCTTTAGTCCATGAGAGTTAAATAGTACCCAAGGTTTTATAGTTAGCTCAAGATCTTTAGTCCATGAGAGTTAAATAGTACCCAAGGTTTTATAGTTAGCTCAAGATCTTTAGTCCATGAGAGTTAAATAGTACCCAAGGTTTTATAGTTAGCTCAAGATCTTTAGTCCATGAGAGTTAAATAGTACCCAAGGTTTTATAGTTAGCTCAAGATCTTTACCAAACTAGATGAAACCTCTCTTGAAAAGATCATAGCTTTAAACAGAAACAAAAACTGAAAACGTTTGTCATTGTATTGTTTTGAACTTAAAAGAAAACAGTATTAGCCATCCATTCTCAACTTCCAGAATGACCACTAAAGAAAAGTATTTGGTAGGGATAAGTCACTTGTTAGAGTCACTTTTGTGAGTTTCATAATATTAATAATATGATTAATGGAAGGTAACAATAAAGAATTCAAGTATATTCTTTGGAAATAGGACTTTTAAAATATTTCCAAATTAGTCCTGGAACTCTGTCTTAAGAAGACAAAAAAAAATCCAGTTTGTTAATTGCGGTTCATTTGGCAGAAATAAAAAGTAACCTAACATTTTCACTGAGATGTCTAAAAAAAATGCTCAGAAATAGTAAAGAAGAATTATTACCTGCATGAAATTCTGATGTTACAGGCAAGGAACAAATATCCATGTGATTTTCAAACGACATGGTTACAACTACCACCTATGGAAATATTTACTACCTGTCTTTGTAACTATTGTCTAATGTTGACTGTGGTTTGCTTTTTTTTTTTTTATTTCACACTTGCATTGAAAATTTCAAAAGTTAGTGTATTAGTATATATGGTATCTCTCTCTCTCTCCTATCAATCAGTGCAGTGATAAGGTAAAGCACATCAAATAATTTTCGCCTTTTTATTTTAGATTAAAATTGTTGGAGTCATAGATACAGGTACTGAAAAGAATTGGATCCATTTAACTTGAAGTTAAATTTTATTTTAGCCTAAACATGACTAATTTGTCCTCAATACAGATTTTTCTCCATATAAATTCAGCAGTCTTCAAAACACACATGGTTGAAAAACTGGCAAAGGTAAAACAAATTATTATTTTTCTTTTGTTAGTCAGCTCATTAAAAAACTGTCAAAAATCTATTTCCAGTAAGATTTATACCATTAACAAATTCAACAACAGATGGTGCAGTTCAGTTTCCATGCTTTAAAATAACTTGTAAAAATGAAATATAAGACAGTAGAACATATCAGTTTATTGAGGTGAGTTGGAGAAGATACATCTCAAACATAACTAAGAACTTTTTCCTTTACATTTGAAATAGTCAACATTGTTTTCCAATACTTACGCCCTGTAACAAACAGAGAGAGTTCATGCTAATAAAAATTATTCATATAAGAGTTATTACTTAAAAATGACTGCTAACAATTATCTGTAAGCCAACGAGCAGATAAATCTATAAAAATCAAATTATATTTTTGATAAAATAACTCTTCGTTAGCATTTATTCTTAAGAATAAGCATCTGAACTTCTCATGAACACCCACACACACCCCAAAAGATAACGACAGTAATTTTAGTCTAAAGGACTTTCAGTTTATCGCATTAACTTTCCATGATGAGAAGTGTGCAGCACTCATCAGAAATCATCGTAAGAAGAAAATTAATACTAGAGATAAAAATCATTTAAAAAATATCGAAGAAATAAAACTTCTACCTTGTTGTACTTTATACTTTACTCAATGCCATCTTGATGGGATGAGTAAGAGACAAAAAATAATAATTGTTAAAAGCTTAGTCATTTAGTCGGGGTTATGATTATGGTTTTAAGGAAGTTTTGCACAAATGTCTACCAGTTTATATCAATGCCCACAGGAATAGACAAAATTAGTGTAATATAAAAAGTATATTAATTTTTACTCAGATCAGCTATTAAGTGTATCTTGTGGTCAAGAGTTCAATGGTGAGGTGATTCATTGCTACTTGAAGTGTTATGGAACCAAGTTAAATTAGATACTTTCATATTTATACAACTTATGATGAAAATTGTAAAGAAATTACATCTGTTCAATTGAGCCTATCTTAAGATTAGTTTTATACAAGTAGGAGGTCAATTTTTACATAGAGCCTCCAGAATTAAATAATATCTATCAAGATATTTTTTGTTTAAGAGGGATAGTAAACAATGACAATGAAATGTAACATTTTAGAAAGAAGCCAATTAATTTTAATAATAGTTTTTTAAAAAAAAATAGCCCATACATCTTGTCTGAGAGATATGACTAAGCTGTAATCGCTTCCTGGTTGTTTGTCATGTTGTTCATACGGATTGATTGATTTTTGTAGAAAGTCAATACAAAGGAGGATTTTGTCAATTTAACATCTCTCCAGTGTGTGTGTGGTGTGTCGTGCTGCAGTGGTCTGCTATCAGCACTTTACACAAACTTTAATCCCACTAGACATCTGAGAAATTAAGTAGGAATTTCCAAGCACAAGAGCTGTCTTTAACTAGCATAGATTGTTAACAAAGGTTAAGTGTGATGAAGTGCCAGACCAGGTTAAATAGTATAAGCTAGGCAAGTGTAAACAGGTGTGTGTATTGAAGTAAGGTCCTTATAAATAGCTGTAGGGTACATAGAAAAGACACCACCAGTCCCCCTACTAGGATGGCACCAAAATCTTGGCTTTTGACCAACAGCAGATCACTAAACTACAGGGGGAAAAAATGCTACTTCACTGCATCTCACCAACCCATTTAAAAATTCATTCAAATGTTTCTAAATGTGGAAAACAAAAAGAAGCAGATTTTAAAATACTGACATCTGTTTTGAAGATCTGTAGTAAGGCTAGCCCCTTCCAAAAAGGAGGAAAAACAAAGGTCACTTTGTCTAGGAAGGTACTGTATTTCTGGCAAAACATTTAAATATCTGAAAGAAAACAGATCTTTAGTCTATCATGTCAGCCCCCTAGAATTACGTTATTTGTATGATGTATTTTCCAGAAAAGGACCCACTAGACAAATATCACTTATATTACCTTATTTTTTCGAAGAAAAAAAAATAGTTGTTAATTATTCATCCAACTCCACAACTACAAACTGTCTCTACGCTACAGATTTTCCTTCCACCCAATCTTTAAAATAATCACTACCTTAACCACGCAAATTTATTAGTTATTAGTCTTCTGCTAATCGGGTCTAGTTGACCATTGGATTCCTGTATAAATATTTTTAGAGCTGGTGATGCTTTTATTTAAACACACTCACTCACATATGCAGCTGTTTGTTTTCATCTATGTTATCTTTGGTCAGATTGATAGCAAAATAAATTTACAGACTTATAACGCATTGAAAATAAACTTTAATGCAACAACTACAAGTGGGAGGTACCAACATGGAATACTAATGAAACAACAAAGCTTTTTATAATATAGTAGTACATGTTTGTTTACTTTTGTACACAGCACCAGTAATTAGTTTTTTAGATTAAGATTAGATAGAAATTTTTTTAAAAAATCTAAAGGTAGATCACCAGTGCCTCAGTATGAAGAGAGTTAACTTTCTGTACTGCTTCAACCGTGGTGATATTCTTTTTCAATTACTACAGGAAGATGGGCTGGCCACCTCTCTCCCTAAATACTGGAAAACATCAATGATAGCAAAGTAATCCATAAATAATTGAATACAGACATTAAATTCTATCCACTAGTTTATTAGGTTCTAATTACAAAGCCAGTAGCAACAAGGAGGAGGGTAACAACAATAAATGTTTAACACTTGCAGCCATTCAATTATAAGCAATTTACAGGGCTCAAGAAAATCCACTTATCCACAACAAGAGAGACCCAAAAACTCTGGCTTTCAAATAGCACATTTAGTGGCTATATACAAACCGAAAACTACTGAGTCTAATCTACATCAAATGTCCCTTAATATTATCAGCTGTGTTTGGTAATGTTAAAACTTTTGAGGGGGGGTAAGTATTGAAAACAATTTTTTTTAAAAACTTTTTTAAACTAGTCCTCCCCAAAAAACTTTAGTCTAAAAGCATTAGCTCAATGAGGACCCCTATCCATACCCACTGAAGGACTTTTAGCACTGCTACCATAATGAACAGATATTGCAAACAATTGTACTCCTCAGCCATTACACACAGTGGAGCATAATTAAAAATACAGTACTTTGTACTAGCATCTATCTTTAAAACAGAATTTATATACTACCTTTATCTGCAAATTAATGTTTATAGTTATTTTAATATTTATTATTTAAATGCTTGTCCAGTTACAAATGTCTTTCTCTATGGAAAATTTATATGATAAGTTTCTAGTTTGTTTTTTTTTTGGATGTGTTAACCACCTTAATAAGGTTAGGAGCATTGCAATAGAAAATGGGTTCTTTCAGCCTCTCTGCTTATTAATCTATAGTTTTTGTTTTTTTTTTCAACATCTGATATTCTAAGAGAACTGGCCAATGTGTTCCTCTCTATATATAGAAAGATCTGTCTACAAGTATTAAATGGCTATTTTGGTCAAAATAAAAGGGAAGGGGAGCAGAAGAAAGAAAAAAATCTATGGTCATTTTGGCACAAATGAAACAAACAACAGTTGGTTGTGTTTTTGTTTTCTATGGTATCACATCTTTTGTTTAGAGTTATATGTAACTTTTCTCCTGATCTCTTCTTTCAGACATCTCATTTTGACAGAATTCTAACATATTCACTCTACATGGTTCTACCTATTCCCTACTCTTCATATATATAATCTTCAAGCTTTTTAATGGCTCAGATGAGGCCTACATATCATGTGGCTTTTCACTATTCATTTATCAGTCATTTTTCTCAGTGTAGCAAACTGATTTTAATCAACCCTTAAGTCTTATTCCAGAAGCTAGAATTCCACAGACTTTGAGGTACTGTATTTGTTTGTTGTTCATATTGTAGCTCTTTCTTAGCTGAAAGGGGGAAGTAATCTAAAATGTTAAAAATATATAATTATTATTAATTGAAAAACTAAAGATGTAGTTTTTACAAATGATTCTACCCTTCAACATTTCAGGTGGAAAAGGGTTAATGCGAGAATATCTGTGGAGACTTTAATGTATGCATCATGTAAAAATTCTGATCATTATTCTATTTCGACAATAATTGTGAAATAAGATTGTTCTGTAAATATTATTTATTGCCATGGGTATCTTACATTCACAAAGTTATTTTTTCAAAAGAACAGATTTTTTAAATCTATCTTTTTTGTGTTTGAGAGAATATTTTATTACAATACAAATCCAAAATGGATGCCAGCACATGTATGTACGAACACCCGCGCCCACCAACCACCCAGGCAGACTTACCCACCGTTGCTTCCAATTGTGTGTATAGTAACAAAGGTTCCAGTGTGTGGTAGAATTTAACATCGGTGTGGTATTTTTGTTACATGGCCATGTGAATTGCCACGATGCATCACTCTATTGCCAAGCTTATAATGGTGTTAAATAAAAAAAAGTTGCACAGTGGTTTTATATCTGTTGTTTTGTTCAGTCTACCTTGTACAAGTGCATCATCAATGGATGCTAAGCAAATATTCCATCTTTGTCCCACAATACGAACATGACATTCTTTCAAGCATATGTAAAGAATGAATCAGATAAAAGGGGTTTTAAATAGAATACTGCCCACAGATAAAGAAAAGTAATCACTTACATTTCAAAACTAAATCTTGTTTAGTTATTTTTTTTTCCTTATTTCTGACTAATGACATCACATTTCAAAAACTACATACACATACATGCCAACCTCCAAAAGGCCTTATTCATAAGACTGAACTTCAAAATCCAGAATTAATTCTTATACTTTAAAAATCACACAGGACCAATACAGCACATTTACTGAATAAGCAAAATGAGTATATCTTCCATGCCAGTTCAATGAAGCAATTTGTGATTGCAGCTGATCAAAAATATTACTTCAAACCTTGTAATGGCAACTGCAGTATCTGCTAGCTAAGGCTTGATGAATATAGCCATCATATCTTATTTCTCCCATACTTTTGAGTTAGATTTGTGCAAAATAAGCACTTTTACAGCATGTGTGTCTGATGCAGCAAATTTAATGTTGTGGGCACACTGCATCATCATTTATATTGTTCATATCTTACTTTTGAACTTTTTTCTAATCCAGTGAGGCTGAAACCTGCCTAAAAATATACCTTTTTAGCCAGTAGCACTAACATCTTATGTTAATGTAAATATTGAAAAAAACAGATGCCTACACTCTTTACACTAAACACCCAATGAAATGATGGAAGTAACAAATAATGACAACTGTAATTGCTTAGATATAATCTCAGAATCAAGCTTTTTATAAGCTAGAGTAACCATCCACTTGGGCTCCGACATATCTGTTCTTGCCCAACTTCCATTGACATAAAAACAACAATACATTGGTTGTTTCTCAGTAGAATGTTCAACTGCAGTGTCATTCATTTCTAGGGTAGCAAGATGTTGTCAGTTCATGTAGACCCTCAATAGGTCACCTAAGGGTTATAACCCCTCATTATCATGTTATACCCTCCAGAATAAATCATTTTTCAACAATGATCTTTCTAAATGAATTTCAAAGAGCACAGCATTTTGACATGGACAGTTTACAACAGGCTTCACACTAGTGGTATGTGTTCCAAAATACCACTAATGCATATTTCTTTAACATGCATCTTCATTGACGGTTGTACCTGCTATGGTAACACAACAATGCAAATGGAGGTTGACCTGTTGGTGATGCATTCCTTTTCAATGATGAGTCTAGATTCTGTTTAGGCTTCAACAATGGATGGATGAGTTTGGAGACATGCTAACTAAGCCCAGCATGGGTGATTTGGTGAAGCAGCCTGGTAGTGTGACTTGCTTGATCTTTGGATTTAATTTCAATTGAACATATTTGGAACATTCTAAGGTGGTGTGCTTATGGTCACCAAGTCCATCTAAAGCCTTCTGACCACCTGGAAGTGGTTTTGGTCAAAGGATGGCACAACATCCCACAATGATAGCTGTATCGTCTAATTTGGTCAATACCTAGAACATGCACTAGCTTGTACTGGGGTCAGAGATGGTCACATATTATTAAAGTGTTTTCTGCCAGTCAATTTTTCTCATCATTTTTATAGACTAGCAGCATTGTCATTTTTGCATGCTCATTTCAGACCCATTTTGTTTATGAAAAACAAATTGCTTTTAAAGTTTATATCAATATGCAGATCCTCTTCAACCAGAATATGAACATGCACAAACATACCACATAAGCATGCAGGTTGGGAAATGTTTGCTGCTCTCTTTTTCCTTTTTTTTTCAGTATTCATATATATCAACAGACTTGGGGAAATTCATATACAGTTTTTCAGTGATCCTAGAACATTAGATTTGTATATTTATTAGTGTGGGGTTATAATCATTCATTGTACCACACTTGTTAACAGGCTGTGTATCAATTAAATTACTAATCATCCATAGAACATCTCCCACAAAATTTCTACAAATGAGCATATTGTAGCTAGTAGTAGCTACTAAAATGCACAAAAATTTCAATAGTATAATGTCCAAATTTATGCAAAAGTGATTATATTGCATGACTTTTATATTGCGAACCTGCCAGAGGCTCTCTTTTCTCAAATTTGAAAGTTTTGTTTATTTAATGGTAACTTTTTGGATGTCAATTTGATAGACTTTTTTTGCATACTGACGAACTTAACAAAATAACAATAAATTCACATCAACACAGAATATTAATTATCACTGATTACCTCAAAAGATTTAGCTATACACTAAAATGGTTCCCAGCATTTAAGGATATTGGTTAAACATAACAATAGTGGTCTGCTATCAGCACTTTATACAAACTTTACATTGTGTGGTTTGTTTTGTTTTTTTCTATTTCACACGCACTCAAATCTGTAGAAGAGAAAACTTTAAAGGTTATTATATGGTTGAGTCAAAGCAATCTCAAACATAACTAAGAACGTTTGTGTTGAGATGACATGTATAATCAATGTTTATACAAAATGAGGACAGAAAGTTTATCTGAGTGTATCCACCTTCAAATCAACCAATAAGAAATTTTTTCACTCATCAATGGCATTCTTTTTTCATCTACACTAGCTAATTAGCCACCTTTTCGTCAATTTGTTGTTGCAATGAAAGAGACAGCACCTCAACTCATTAAAATGTGCTGAACGGAACTGGAGCAGACATGAAATGCCTACCAATGTAGCACATGTGAACAATGGTTTCTTCAAGAAAGTAATATTTTGTCTTCATTGATTCACTTAAGCAAAATTTTCTTGTCTGGTGTGTATCCTTCAAGTCTGACACTGCTAGCTGCTGATACAAGAGACATTCTTATTATAACTTTTTATTTTTCTCACAGTAACCAACTGCAGCCAACATATAGTCTTGACCAGCATCTTATACCACTTAAAAATGGGGTCATATTATGTACTGTCATTGAAAATCTTGTATCATGTTTTCCATTACAAAGATTTTATCACTTATTTTGCAACAAAAGGGTAAATACAGTGAGTGGTTTGTTTTTGCTCAGTCATACCTTTCAGTAATTTGACAAAATGTGCCCGTTGAGCATTTCAGGTTGTTCAACGTTATAGTAAAAGTCAATTTCCAATCATCTAAGCTTGATCAATAATCTATAAGTATTCACATTTTTATCAGTCACATATTCAACATTTTGGAAAGTTATGTCACTTCCAATAGGATATCAGGTAGTAGCATCAATATGGAATCTTTACTATCATTCATTTATACAAGATCTAATCTTGATTATGAAAGTATGAATTCTTCTAGGCCTGTAAAAAAATCAGAACCAATATCCAAAAAGTGTCTGACAATGTATAAAATCTTCCAGTATAGATAGATGGTTGTCATAAATTTCCTAAGATTAATCTAGTGGTGCACTGAAGTACAGCACTTGCTGCAAATAAAGTGGCTATCATAAACATTTCACCAAGTCAAGAGTCATTTGGCTTTTTTGTGTTCAGCACCAAGAATCTGACAATTATGTAATATTTTCCAAACCACTGGCCATCTAGAGAAACACTGCAGCCATTCTAGGAGGAGGAAAGGCCAGTGATCAAAATTCTTGTGGATAAATTTGAATCCTGCATTCGAGAGATGACTGATAGAAAACTTCCAAAAATTGTGTAGCGCTTGATAAAGTATAATTAGCTGAAGAGTATATTTGAAATGTTTTTAAAACATAAAACTTGGAGACTCAAAAAGTATTAAACCCCCATTACACATTAAGGTCTAAGTGTTATGAATTCCTGTAACACTAGGCTGAACAAAAACAGTAAATTAGGACTCCATCACTTGCAACAAAATATCTAAGTCCAAATTTTCTATTAAAAAGATTTAATGGAAATTTTAACAAATTAAGGTTTACTTTGAGAATAGTTTCCAGTGAAGATGTTTTATTGCCATATTGTAGATTATGGAATCTGATCTAAGAAAGAAGTTATCTTAAAAAAAGTTTTATGTAAAACATTTTAAGTAAAAGATAAATAAAATTTTTTATTCAATACTATTGCTATATAAAAAAACAAACAAAAAAACACATTACTTCAGTGTGGTTGGGACACACCCTGATTTTAAAAATTTTATTTTCAAATCAAGGAGAAAAAAATTACCAACAAAGTTACAGGTCTTGTTACCTAAACAGACATTTTGAAGGTGACCATGTAGTCTTCTTCATTTTCTTTGTATTGCAAAATATTGTGTACATTGTTTTAAATTTGGCACATGTGAAGCACAGGTGCCTGGACAGTGCAGGAATATATTCTTCAATCATATTACACCCTTTAATGCTTGACATAAATCATGAGGAAAATTCAGGGCCACCTTATACCCTTTGTTCTAATTCAAAAAAAGCATGAAAACCCTTGGATATCAAATGTTCGTAAACCACTGCATGACTCACTTGAAACACCATAACCAATGGTAAAAAGGAATCCCACATAGCTAACACTCCACCTAACACAGAGATTGTACATGTAAAATAAACTTTCTCCCAACACTTTAATATATGAGATTGAGAATTTACTGTAGGCCCCAGCAACAATCATGCAAGGACAATTAACTATTAGCTGAACAGGGTCATTGAAAATTTTCCTAATTTAATCTCAAAGCAACAATGAAGAGATTTTGCTAACAATATTTTTGTGCCAAATCTCTAAGAATTTGTCAGTTATAAATCAAGCATGTTTTAAAGATTAATATGCTATCTGAAAAGGTCAATACTATTTTGTTTTAATGTGCTGCTAACCATAAACTATTATTTATGTAATATAATGGTACAGAAGTTATGCATAGTTAATGTCTTATGTGTTTCAGAAAGACAAGTTAACTAATGCTAGCTCACCCATAGTGTGTGTGGTTGTAAAAGAGTTAAACAACAGAAAATCAATTTTATTAATTTATGGGTATTGTAACCCATTCATCACACAAAGAGGTAGTGTTTAAATAGATAAAGGAACTACCATTCATGTCAGAAAGGATCTCTCTGCCCATTTCCCTCATTTTTATATTGACTAAGTGCTATTTAGTAGACCACAGAGTATTAGACTAGGAACACTTACTCTATAATTATAGTATAATGGAACATAACCAAATTACTCACAATAGTTTTCAGCACAGTTGTTTTACTACAATCCTGCTAGTTCTTGCAATAAAAAGAAGATAAAAATAACATGAGCCAATTCCCTTATTATAGCCAGCAGATTGATTGCAAATGAGAGAACCAGCATACTATATAACAGTGAACCTTCAACAGCTGCTGCCTCAAGAAAGTAGATTGTTGAGAAACTCTTAACAGTTTAAACTACATAGAAACTAATGGAATATCTCTTTAAGATGTATAAAGAGAAATGATCCAACTATTATTAATTCTCTCATTATAAAGACCAGACAGTGGTAGATTATCCTAAGCAGAAAAAAAAATTTTTTTTTTTTTTTGCTGTTTTATGCAAAGCTTCTTGCGGATGTCATCTTCAGATGCTTGTTCCTTCCCTCCTTTCCCACCAACTTACAGAGTTCATTGGTACAGTGACCTTAATCATTGCATCACATGGGCATTGGGTGAAGTGGCACAGAAGTAGCTTTCTTAGCCATGGGAAATTTAGACATGAACAATTAAGGAAAAGGTGTTTCAGTGCTAAAATTTTATTCTTTTACTAATGAAAAAAAAAAATATTTTCCTCACTAATACACTCCCAGACAACTCTGTACAATAAATATTTTTTAGCAAATGTAGATTTTTCTTGTTTTTTCATTATAGAGAAATTACATAAATTAAATTATAAATCCTCAACACCAAATAATAATGCCATGCATATTCTGTCACAAATCACATTAACATTGCGAAGCCAATACAAATACCATGTAGACATTTTGTTTCTGAGTATATCGAAAGTAAATTGTGTACAGGCATATAACAAAATTTAAGATCTGATGAACTACAAGCTTCTCAATAAATCTAAGATTTAAAAGGTCAAGTAAGGATTTCTCTTGAATTTTGGCAGTGCATAGAGAGAGCTCACACCTTTTGATGAATTCCTATTCTTAATATATTCGATAAGACATCTTGTAATAATCTTAAATAAATAAATAACTTGGGAGGAGGAAGTGTGCAATATTTGACTAGGTTCTGTTTATGTACCTGAAATCAGGGAAGTGTAAAGCAATAACAATGTTTACCACAAAAGTAAACCAGCATGACTGTCTGTTGCTGTGTTTAACTAAGCATCTTTCTTCTTTTTTTTTCCAGTTTTCCAACTAAACTTTGGCTTAGCATCCTCAACCAGGATACACAAATGTGCTTGAAATTTTAAAATAAATAAATAAATTACAGAAATCTAATTCTAAACTTCAGAATTAATGCCAGATATTAGAAAGACTCAGGATTTTTTTTTTCATTTTAAAATCACCACCATCTACTTCTCTACTCAGTATCCAGAGAAATAATGGATAACGGTAATTAATGCTGTTTATAAATAGCACATGGCAACTGTGATTTTCCCCAAAAAAGCAAAGACCAAACACGTGACCAGTTTCTTCTCAGCCTGTGCACAAACAATTAAACACCCATCTTTCTGACAAATTCCTGCATTAATACCAGCTGTGGAAACCTTTCCTGCTATTGAAAGTCACACACCAGTGCGGATCCTAATGTCACTGTCCACATAAATGAGAAATGAAAAGCCTGGATATTACAGGTCCGTAGACACCCTTTTTCACTGGTCCCATTATGCCAAATCAATCCAATTAAATTTGACATCAACAAAAATTTCTTTTTGGGGGCCCCCATGTAGAAATTAAAGTTATATCAAAAATCAACAAGAAAACTTAAAATTATCCTTTTTTTTTTTATGAAATGCTAAGTTTTTTTGTTTGAAACAACAACTGGTAATTATTTGAATAAACTTGGAATATTTACAAATATTTCTTGTATTTATTTATTTTGAAATTTTTTTTTTTTCTTTTTTGAACCAATGATGATTTTCTACTGATGATGACCAGAAATATTTCTCAGGTAAATTTACATACAAAATGATTTTGATCGCACACCTCAAGTTTTCTTAATTTCAAAACTAAACACTCCCCTTTTTCCTTTTTAAAAGTGGAGCACTAAACCTGGACCAAATGCATCCCTAATGAATAGAAGACATCATCACATCCTCCCTCAGACAAATGGGGAGGCTGAGTAGCAGCAGCAGCAGCTATTAAGACACAAGCTCGATAACACATGCAGGATCTTGTGGTGATGGATTTTGACAGTGATGCTGTGCGCGCATTTTGGTAATTATTGCCTACAGCAGTTTGTATTTAAGTTGACAACATCAGTAACAGTCATGTGTATGCATGTGGGTTTAAATGATTGTCTTCAAACCAGTTTAAATTCCCTGTTTTATGGAAGGCTTTTTCAGCAGCACATCTCTAAAAAATTTTTGTTGTTTTCATTTTTTATATTTAAAAAATATTTACTTTTTTTTTTTAATGACAAAATTAATCAAAATCCCTAGGCAGATTTTTAAGCTGCTCATGGGAATATTTTGGGAAATAGGTAATGATAATTTTTGTTTATAGGTCATTAGAAAACATGATTTTTAAAAAATTCAAGACAGCTTTAATAATGACCTTAATATATTTTTAATTTAGCTTCCACAGAATGTCGGAAATATGAAGGACTGCTGAATGGTCTCAATGGCTAAAATAGGAAGAAGCTATTGCAAGCATAGAGCTAACTTCTTAACAGAACTGCAGGCCCTCACCTGGCTCAGATAGAAATGCTTTTCACTTACTATAGAAGCAATTCAGAATCAAAATAGAAGCTTTAGCAACCTTTCTTAACAATGTCTACTTTCCACAGAAACAATAAAAAAACCAAAATTTTTCTTATTTGTTTGTTGTAGAAAATTTATTGATTTGTTAGTTTTTTTGTTATTTTATCACACACAAAAACCACTTCTTTCATACATTATTTAAACAAGTAGGTTTTATTCTTGCTTGAATTTTTTAAAAGTTTAACAATAAAAACATAATACAAAACAAACCATAAATTTATTAACTTTTTTAGAACTTATACCTAGCATAGCCAATCTGACATTATTTTAGATTGAAACCTGACCACACAGATGGTAAACTATGAATTAAGGAAACCTGATAAAATAAAATTAGAGATAACAAAACTATGAAAACAAGCAGATGTAGGTATAATAATTCATAAATAATCCTTAGGTTGCTGCAACAAAAGTGGCTTATGATCAGTATTGGTAAAATCATTGATGGCACCATAGACCATGACAGAACAGAGAGCTGGTCATTATCGGGAAACATGTAACAGGTGCGATCTCCAGAGAAAACGTTCACCAGCTGATTGTAGTACCATTTTCAGAGTTATGGCTTGGAATTTGTTTATCAAGATACATACATCCTATCCTTCAGGCTAATGTTGGTGAACCTTGCTTAGATTGTACACTTATGAGGCAACAACAGTTGTTGAGAGAGCCATCCATAATCATTAAAATCTAGAGGAGGGTGGTTGATTTATATGCTATGCTGGCAGAGAAATGGTACAAGATCCCCATGGATCTAATCAGCCAGCTCATTGAAAGCATAAGACACTGCCTGGACTATATGCATGCCAATTCTCTCCTCCACCATATTATTAAAATGATTGTCTACTTTGGATGTCTGACCCCTTTTTAAGTTGGGGTACTGCGATGACCAAGGCAAGTTTTCTTTTTTGCACTTAAAAATGATGCAAGTTGCATTTATTTTTGAGAAAGTTGCATTTTGTTGCACTCAAAATTTTCAATGGCAGGAATGCTCCTTAGGAAGTCAAAATAGTTTTAGAGTCAAATTAAAGCATGGTAGTATACTGATAAATAGTTCTTAACATTCTGTGGCTTGAAATTTCGATCTTTTGCTAGTGAAATTTCCATTCAACTCATTTTCACAATGGTCTTAATGTCACTGTTCTCTAGCCCTTTGGAAATGTATTTCTTGATTTGGCAGTGGTCTTTGCCAAAATTCAAGTACTTAAGGTCTTTGTAGGCCTCCACTGTGCACATGCTGCCTCACATCTTGTCCACTATTACTGTAAATGGCACATACTGCTAATGCAGTTCCATGAGCTGCCACATCAAAGAAGAAAATTTGAGGGACTCCTTTGCTCGACACATAAGTACTCTAGAGCCCTCAAATTTGTGGACAATTTTCCTTAGTTTGGGCAGGTAGAACAGGGCAACCAGCCAACTCACTCACCTGCTCATGATGTGCTCTGGTAGCTTTCTGATCACCTATCTTGCCTGGTTTTCACAGTGGCAGCTCTCACGTTGCTGACTTTAGGAAAGTGGATCCTGACTTTCATAGCACAATTGTGTAGCAGATGCATCACATTACATGAAGCAAGCAGGGAAATAATTCTTTTAATGCTTTCCCCACAGCTACCATGTATCTGATGGCATCAGACAGAAGCAAACAAAAATTTGACCTGCCAATATCCAGGGTTCTTATTGCATATCTATGGCCTGGCAAATAATTGATGCGCTACAATGGGAGTCCAGCGGCATGCAATCCAGAAGATATATTAGTTCTGGATCTTGGAGGGCTCCAACTAGGATGTTGAGATACTGCTGGCTATTGACATCAGCCTCACCCACCACCAAGAATAACTCTTTTTTGTCCATCAGCTGCTGAATTGTGCCTGTCTGCAGCTCATCAAGCACCAATGTTTTTCTACAGGTGGTTTTGGATAGTACAATGTGGCCCAGGCTTTGAAAAAATTTCCATAGTCCTTGATTATTGACCTTGTACAAGGAAATATTGATTGCTAGTAAAGCTGTGGTAATTTCGTCTGCAAAGTCAGACGTTTTGACTCCCGGGAAGATCTGCTTAGGTTGACTGGTGTTCCTAGGGGACTTCTGGTGTTTAACCGACTCTGTGCTTTGCAACGAAAAACTTCCTCATGGACATCACTGTGCAGTACAACTCATTGGAAGATGTCTTCATGAACTCAGGGTTAAATTTTTTTATAAAAGCATTCACCAGAGACAGATGGGAGTTTTCGGCTAAAAAATTCAAAATGTCCAATACAGCAAGGGGGAAAAATATTAAAACAGTTTCTAAAATCCACCTCATACTTCTCATGGATGCGACAAGACAGAAAAGATGGCACACACATACTTTTAACACTAGAAGCACCGAGCCTGTCATTTTGCCTGAGTGGCCAAGTGAGCATATTGTAGATTTTGGGTGGAGCATTCGATTTTTGACAAAAGTGGTTGTTTGACACTCAGGGGTGAGAATTTATTTTAATTGAAGTGTTCGGGAGCATTGTCTGCCTTAGACAGCATATTTTAATGTTTTCAACTTTTAAATAGAACACTATGCTCCCAAAATGTACAGTATGCTCATTTGACCAATGAAAATAATGACAACTTCAGTGCTTCTAGTGTTGATTGGATATAGAAAAATGGCAATAGTTGATGAAACAAAGGACAAGGCGAATGAGAAGGGGCAATTCTCCAGATTGTGTGAAGAGATTGGGGATATATATATATATAGAAAATGAGAACAATTGGATGGATCAAAAATGGTAAACAATTCAGAGAATGCGGGACACAAAACAATGGGGTGGGCCATATTTGAAACAATTAGGGATTAAGAGTGCTCAAAAGACATAAAATTCACTGGGATACTAGAGACCTCAGTCAGTTGGGTGAGAAGGATATCTTGGAGGAGATGTAGTGTGTTGTTACAACAAGAAAATTACAGATTTGTTTTGAATTACACCAAACTTGGGAAGAGTTGGTCAACCTCTACAATATCTCTGGGTGGCTTACATTTGTAGGTTTGCCACTATTCAGTATGTTACATTTTGCTCAAGTTGGATGTCCTTCAGTTTGGCTGCCTGATATAAAATTTTTCAACCAAGAAGCCCATCCTGAGTCAGGTGAGTTTGTTTGAAGAAACACATCTAAACGTAAAAAATTAGTTTTTTGTGCTGTAGGTGGCCTAAAGTCTGGTTAATTAACCATGTGTCTGAAAACTGTTTTTTGTCAGTCATGCTAAAGCTCATGATTACAAATTGTTTCCATAAGTTAAACCTTACATATCTTCTGAATATTAATTCAGTTAGAGTGGATTTGCTGTTTGCTAAAGCTCTGTGACTACTACAAGCTATTTACTAAGCAGACATATTAAAGAAGTTTAAAAGGTGCACTGCTAAAAATTGAGCTTTTAATTCCTTGAGTACAAATTTTAACTTGGTCTCACTGGTCTTTATCCTGCAGACAGGTAAAGACAGTATGGTTGACTGTCATCCAGTTTCTCATACATGAGGCAAAGCATCTGGGGAAAGCTGCCAATTTTTATTTGGGTTTATTTTCCCTCACGGGGAGAACCAAGTATTCTTCAGTGTATGCCAGATGAGTAGCTATCTAAATGATAGTTTTTTTTTTGAATTTTTCCATACTTCCTGCATGGTAGAGGTCTGGTGCTGAAACACTCTCCCATGCCTCCTGATAGCGGGGCTTAGAACCTGAAACCAACACTAAGTGACATTAAAAGTCATGTTGTGACACCAAGGTCATAAGTTGTTTTTTTTTTATACCATCTATTTTAACCATATTTCCCATGGGGATTATTCTACTTTTATTCTATAGTTTTATGAAATCTGCTAAAGTTATTGATAAATTTTTAGTGGATTATAGTCTTGCCCCACTGAGTGACTATTTCATTATCTGTGTTAACAGCTTCAGCTACCTGCTGGGAAACTTATTCTTCATTTTCTTACACTATAATTATAGCCTATCATATCTAGCAAGTTTTTAATCTGCTTAATACCTATTTTGCTCACTATGTTTACAATATTTAAACCACTTAGAACCCAGGGAAATTAGTGTTTATGTTCTTTCCATAAAAAGTTCTGCTTTAATGGCAGTGTGTACCCAATCTGGAATTCCTATGATTTTGTTCTTATACCATAAGGGTGGAGAGACTAAGCTATTGATTACCATTTCCTTACCTACATAGCTAAGGATAAGGGTTTGTCAGCCTTTTAACTTATTTTTGTTTTCAACTAGTTTTTTTTCCAGTTGTTATTATTTACATTTATGTGACTATCTAAGGGAAAAGCTGTACCAAGAATTTTTATTTTGTCCTTAGCTCATCTAGCACCAAATTGTCTGGGTTGTGGTGCACATTCCAGAAAGTACCTAGCCACACTCCCTTGGTTTTGTATTTTGTTAATTCGAGCACTAGGTGTCTCCTCATATAGTTTGAGTTTGTCAAAAACAGCCAATATACTCTTTGCTTCCACAAGATGATTTGTGTTGTTGTCAGCATACTGTATGATTTTAGATTCTAAGCTATCAGTTATGGGTATCCCTACAAATTTTCTTTTCAGAACAGATCATGTAAGCCAGCTGCAATAACAACATACAATATGGCAATAAAAGGAAAACCTGCATATTCTGTGGAAAGGTTTAAATAAGCCAACAAATAACTGTTTAGACTAATTCTTGTTTGGATATCCAAGTAACACAATTCTGTCTTACCCAAACCAAAATTATATTAGTATTTTAAACAGAACCCCCCCCACTCTATCCTATTGAATGCTTTCATTTGATCAATAGACTACTTTTTTTTTTTTTGGATCCATGTATGGAAAGCTTGTAACAAATTTTTACATTGCGTAAACAATCGGGTTAGATCGTCTTTTTGACACTTTGTTATCCCTGATGCAGGCTCAACTCATAAAAGAGATGGGATAAATATTCCAACAAAATCACTAATTGATCCAAGGACTTCACCAACCCATTTGATCGACAGTAGCAATGAACAGTGTGTACAAAAGGAACGAACATGATTGATACAGGTAATGACAACAACCTATGAGTACTAATTCCTCACCAAATTTTGTACTTAATGAAATAAAGTGAATTTTCAAAGCAAACTGCTTGACATTTTGCTTGTTTAATTAATCCTTATTTTGCTTTGCATAGTATATTCTAAAATTAGATTGTCTATTCTATTTTTAAATACTAATTGGCAAATTAAAACAAGATGTTGAATTAATAAAATAAATGTCAAATGTTGAAATTGAAGGAAGATTATTTTTTTTTCCTTTTTACTGAAAAGAAAAAGTTTGACCTTATCATTTGTTTTGCTTTCTTAGCCTGAAAAAAATTATAATGTTCCAAAATCATGTCAAAGATGTATTCATGTAGCAAAATTTAAGTTTTTTTTCATCTATAGATCATCCCTTTTCTATGAGTTTTGAACTTGATGTGCGATAAATAGGTAAACTAACTAAAAATGTTAGCTTCACTAATATATTTTGTTGTTTTTTAAAAAAATAATTGAATCGATATTACCATTTTTACAAATACAAAAGAACCATCATTTTAAAAAGAATATATGGTCATAACACCTAAGTAATGCATTATTAATAAAAGTTTTAGCAATATACAGAGAGTAACAAGTTAATTTTAAAAAATGGGCACAGTGATTTATTTTTTTTAGGTGGTTACTTTTGCTTTATGACAACAGTCCTGCAAAGAGTTTATGTACATACACATGGTCAAAAAATAGTGGATTCTTAGAGCATCATATTCTTGTTCTATAAAAAATTGTTTTTAAACTTAAAGAATCTGCTGCTGTCTAGTGGTAGCTTGCTTACTAACAATTAAAGTTCTTACAAATATGGCACCAAAGTACATGCACAACCTTTGAATGAAATTCAATTTTTCATTTTCTGAAATTTTCAAAGTTCAAAGAGAAAGGTATGTCTTATAATACTGCGAGTAAAATTATAACACAACTCATTTGCAAGTAATACCCAGAATGCCATGCACAATGATCCTCAATTATTGATCAGAAAAAGAGTGCAAGGATAACTACTCAGTCACTTGGTTAGTCAGTCATATGTTGGTCAGCCACACGTGTTATCAACATTTGATAAGAACATTTACCTTGTAAAATAATTAATTGTTAATTAGGTGAATATGAAAATGAATGTGATATTAATTTGCTGTCAAATTAGACTATTCAACATTGATTACAAAACTGTAAAAAAATATTCAATGAAAATAGAAAATTTTACATTTATAAACGTAAAACATTGTCACCTAAAAGCATGTACCAGGATAGGCCTGAAATTGTGTGTTCATGCACTTACAATGGCTCCAGAACACAGACCAAAGGGCCATTCCTTTTAGAGAGTCAATCAATATGTTTGTTTTTTTTTTAGCAGCAGTGTAAATTTTTTTTTTGTAAAAATGATAGATCATGAAAAAAATTTGGAAATAATCAGTTATTATGTAAATGAACTATAAAGTATTAATAGATATTTAGAGAAAATATAAATTTGATGTTGTGCCATTATTTAAGTAGGATACCATCAATCTATCAACTAATTTCCAAAGTTAGGAAAAAAAGTGCCAGAGAAGACATCTTATCATAAGGTGGCTTTGGGCTTACTCAGAGCCTACTTAGAGACAAAGTAACCACCCCAGATAAAAAGTTTGTAAATTAAAATTATATTAATTTTTAAACATCTTGCTTGAAATAAATTAAATAATATCAAATGAAAACATTTTAGCAATAGCATATAATGAATTATGCTTTTTAAGTTAAATATCTTGTGATAGATATTTCTTCCATAATGAATTCTGGTTGAATAAGCTCCATAAAATGGTGGCTGGTGGTTCAGTGGTTGACTGTTGGATTCCTACAGCAAGGGCACAAGTTTCAATTCTGGTTGGTACAGCATTACTTCAGTTGAGTGCTGACATTTACTGTCTTAGCTGATTGGTGTTTATTAATTCTGTCGAGCACTAACACTTAGTGCCTTGGCTGACTGGTTTTCAAGATTTTATTCAGTACAATAAGGTAAACATTCACAAGACAACAACAACTAAACAAATGAAGCATGCGCAACCCCCTGAGATTTAGTTTGAAATTCAGCTTCCTCCTAAAAAATCCCCCCCAAAAAACACTTATTTTTTTTCAAACTAAAAGATCCAAATGTATAAGGTGACAATGGTGGCAGGGAAAATTTTGATGTCAAAAATTTTTAATTTAAGAGGGAAACATGCCAACACTTTGAGAATGGAACTAATGTCAACTCAAATATGTTAGTAATCCATTTAGCCATCTGCAGCTATTATCTCTTGAGGGAGGGGAATTAGCATCAGTCCATTTGAGGAGTTCCAAGATCATGCATCAAGATAATTCATGACATGCTGAACCTTTAAGTTAAAAATCTCGCTAAAACTACAGTTTTATTTTTACTTCTTTCAGAAGGTAGAAAAGGTACATAAAGCTTAAATGTAAGTCTGTAGGAAAAAAAGTAACAAAAAGTTTCTCTATACAGAAAAATGTTCATTTCCTGATAATTATAAACAAAAGAATTTGTTTCTAATGTCTGGTATTTTTTAAAAAGCAGCATTTAGTGATTGCTACTAATCTGGATGGCATCAACTGGCATAAAGATGAGCTCCATATGTTAAAGATGCTTTGTTTGTGCTTTATATAATGTACTTACAGATATGAGTTCTTACTTATTTAGAACAAATCTACTAAGTTGTATGGGATTTGCTATAGAATTTGCTTAAAACAGATGGAAAGTTAAAATTCCAGCTCTAATTTCTTTTTTTGAATAATAGTTCTTGCCCATATTTTAAAGGCTTTAGCATTTCACCAGTAAAAATACATAATATTTGACAGGTTATTAACTACTGTACAATGAAACGAGGGGAAAAGGAAGATAACTCATATACAGATTCTGAATACAAAGCTCAACAGCTAACCATTGAAGTACTCCTTGAAGCAAAATATTTTGGGGAATGGGTACAATTTTCATTTAATTAGCCAAAACTGCCACTTCTTATACAATTAATGATAAAGACAGCCAATGAATGACTGTTTTAAAAAGAACAATTATACAGTGAACTTGCCACAAGATAGATGTTTATCTATGCCTTAGACAGGAACAAGACTGAATGAATTAACTGAACATCTTTTGTTTCTTTTTAGCAATGTTACAAGAGAGTTTGGTCTATAACTCAATAGAGTTAGAAATACCAAAAGAAACAAAACATCTGCCCCAGTTAAGTAATCATGAAGATTCATGGAAATGACAGAAAATTAATAAAATAGGTTTTTTTTTTCTTTTGTTCACTGTGATTTATTAACGTTTTTCTTTCACACACTTACTCAAACATTTTAAAATCAAAATTTAGAAATTTATTAAAGAAACAGAATATGACAGAAAATTTGGTTATAAAACTACATTTAGTTGACAAAGTTATTTTCTTTCACATTTTCTCTTTTTTTTTGCAGTGATCCATCACACTTCTAATTACATTTTCATTTTTATTGCTATCATGACAGCTAGATACAGCTCCAACATTCAACCAACAGCACCGAATAAGAAACTATTTGGCTATTGGTTCTGATGAGAATAACAAAATATACTAATTAACTGTTTACTGTAACAAATAATTTTATCAAAATATAAAACAAAAAAAAATAATCCTGCAATAACTTAGATTTTTATGTATTAAATAATAATAGTTATAAACTTTTCATACATAAGTTTATTTCTCATGTGATATCAACAAAACAAGTCATGTATGGTAAACACACTACATAAAAGTTATGTTCAAGAATTTGACAGAAGAAGATTATATATATATGAGAGAGAGAGAGAGATTAAATAGTTTCGATTTTCGTTAATTATCTCAACTGTGTGCTTGCATCCCAGATGTTAAACAAAATCCAGTCGCCAAATTTGTCTGACAGGTAATTCATAATGTACAAAACAAAAAATATAACTAATAAGAATTTTTAAAAAGTATTTTCTTATTTCTTCTCACAGTAATGCAGTGAATAGCAATGGAGATCAGAGAATCAACAATGACTTAATTTTTCTTAAGGAAAATGAAAACACTCCTAACAGAAGTTATATATTGTTTGAAAATATTCATCACAAAAATTCTCTTCTTTTCTTTCTGTAAAAAAAAAAAAATTTTTTTTTGGTTTGATACTTTGCTTCATTTAATTTTGATAGGTTGTTTTAGGGAGAAAAGAAATTTGACTTAAGTTTCTCAATCTGGTTTCTTCTCACAATTTTGCAGTTTTTAGGTTATTAAACAATTTCATATTGCACTCGCATACAGTAATTTTAGGCCTTTTATTAACAGAAAACGTAATTTATGATCCCTCAAATTAGCTAATCACAAATGCATATTTATTAAAATGTAACTCCAAACTCCATAGCAAAGCAAACAAATGGCCATCTAGTTAACACAAAACAAAGCAATCAACAAGTGTGAGGATCTCCTCCTTCAATACCTGAGACTGACAAAATAACAATTTGAAAACACTGTTCTTTAACACTTAGAGACATAATATAACCACATCCACCATACCAACCAACCTCTTATTCTCAGTAATTTCTTTATCAGCATCTTCAGCTTCTGAATCCAAAAGATAGTTGGTGGATAATAGATTGGTTACAACAGCATGTAGAGATTTTAAAAATAAATAAATAATTAACAAGTTTTTTTTTAAATAAACAAAGCAAGGTTAGGAGATCCAAATTTCTAAATACTCTCTTTTTAAATCTAGCCTTCAACTTAAAAAAATTACTAAAAAATTCTTCAAAGAGCCAATATCTTGTAGGATGTGCAAAAATATACGAATATATCCAAACGTTCAAACAGCTAGTAAATTGTGCAACATTTCTGCTGCTATGATTTACACAAAGGTGAATCATCTGAATCAGAACTTGCCCAACTAGTAAAGATGTACAGATGAAAAGATTTATTAACAATGACAAGAAATTCAGATATGAGGGAAGCTCTGTCATGATTTGACCTAACATTCCTCAACATAGTAGCATTTAAATTTCCAGTCTCCACTTGCTTAAATTTCAATAACAAAACTACACCCAAATTGCTTGCAACATTCAGTTGAGCATTTAGTAATGTTCTGTCTTCCACCAAAGATATACAGGAAAAACAAAAACTGAATATAAGCCATTAAATCCAGTTTGTAGACAAGAACATTCTCTTTTTTTCTAGTATTCTTTTTCATGTTGATCACCCACACAAGAAGTAATACCAAGAGTAGGGAAGACAAAGGTGGTGTCCAAAAGAACTTGGTAACATCTACACTTATCATTTGCTATTTTTCTTAACAAAAACAAAGGCACTGCATCTCACACTGAACAGTAAGTTCAAAAGGCCAACAAGACTTGATAAAAAATTAACAATAACATAATCCAATCAAGTATGATTGTCTGCTGGTCAGGATAATAAAGAAAATAAGATATTCTATTTTATAATGGAAAATCCAGTTTAGTTAATTTGAGAAAGGAAGCTATTATCATGGCTCACACAAGGTCCCACAAGACAGAAATATTTATTGATGCAATTTTTTAAATAGCTGATGCTCTCTTTTTACCATCTACCTATCACTGGTAGTTTATTTCATTCACCTACAACTGCATTGGAAAAAAAATAAATGCTGTTCCTTTTTCCTAATACATTATTTTAAGCATTCTGGGATGCCCAGTTTGTAATTGTATGCTTGGTATCTACCAAAAAGCATACATGTGATTATGAATATCTACATAATAAAAGTCTCAATAATTTTAAAAACCTTGTGATCTCCAAAAAAAACACCAGCAAAACAGAATCATTTATCTTTTTCTAATCATTCCAATTAATCTAGATTTTCAATCCCTATTTATTACCTAAACTTTGCTAAAAATTTCTCAAAAATTTCCAGTGCCTTGTCGTCTTCTCTAGAGCCAACAATAGGGGCAAGGCTCTGGCTAACTGGGTAGTTGGTTACCCAGGGTGCCATGTGCTGGGGTGGGGTGTGAATTTGCAAAAAATATGAAAATGAAGAGAAAAAACAAAATAAGTAATAAAAATTTTTAAAAAAAGGAAAACAAAAAGATAAAAATTATCAGACATGCAGTCAAAATGTTCAGGAGTGTAATTATTATTGTTATGGCAAGAAGAGACAAGAAAATCATCGTGGAGCTGGGTCATATTATCATGTGCAGGTATGAGGAAATGGCAAATCTTAAGAGTGCTGAAATTCAAATTGCCAAGAGCACTGACAACCCTAGAGCCAGCCAGCCCAGTCCTGCCACCATCAATCCCTTTTTTTTTTTTAAATCCACTTAATATCTAACCCAAACAAGAAATAAAACAGTACATACCACTGCAGACTGTATTCCTAGCATCAGGAATCATTGAGAGCAAAGGACATCCAGCGTTGGGCCACTGAGGCTTGGTTTCTTGGTTCACCTTGAGCCTGCTTGCTCTTTTAGTACCATTTCTGCCATGTAACTTTCTTAAAATAAAAAAAAAATTTTTAAAAATACTAACAATATTAATAAAACACTAAAGGAATTCTCACAGCAACAAAAACAGATGTAAAACAAGAATTACTGCGGTCTTCATTTAAAATCTTTTGCTTATTGGTGACCTTTTTCACCCTGGAAATAACAGTCTTGAAATTCTCTACATAGTCGGCTTATTTAAGAAAATCTCTCTAAAACATAGATTAAAACTAGAACCATAACTAAAAGTTTTCAGTGGGGCATTAAACTATATATCTACCATTACAAGAAACTAATATTTGGCTTTATTATTTTTTTTTAAATTTTATTTCACTCTTTTTAAACACTTAATAAGATTTTTTTATAATTTTAAAATCCTGATCATTGATTTAATAATTCTATCAGATTTTAAGATATCATACTTAGGTTTAAGCAAACTTGAACAGTTAAGTGGCATACAGAACCTTGACATAAGAAAACATATAAAACCTGATACTCAAACAGGCCAGGCCAATCATTAAATCATCTGCAAGCCACAACAAAATTTAGCAGTTTGCCTGTCATGGTGTGAAGTGATCTGTACCATGGACAGTCATAGCTGGTGGTTTATGAAAGAACTGTCACTTATGCCCAATATATAAACATTCTCTAAGAGAGACTTGCCCCTCTATTTATACCAGTAGTAAACTGTCCAAAGAGAGCAGAATTTGTATGGGAGATGGTGCCCCAAACTCACAAACCCCATGCAACATAACTATGGTAGAAGAGTCAGGGCACTGAACCTGTGGATTCGGTGCCAGAAATCAACTGTACAATACTAATCCAATTCAATTTTTTTTTCAGTGCTTTGTATGATTTCAAAATAAACATGCTTTAAAACTTGGCTGTTTATTTACTTGTTAAGAATCTATATCTCAATGTCTTCAATGATATGTGATAAAGTGCTTTTCCATTACAATTTAACCGAAATTTTAAAAATAAAATAATAATAATAAAGTTTCTTTGATTATGTAGAGATATAGATCACTGGTCAGAAGAAAATTCTTATTGTGCACAATTCCATTTATCCATTTTCTGTTGATATCCTTACCAAGTTTTAAATAAACATTCATTTTGCTCTTTCTGACAGATTTTGGCTACAGTATTCAAACAAGGTGCATTCTAAATGTTTTGATTCTAGAGCCAGCCATTATCCAATGTACAATCATTCTGAAAGGTAAATCTTTCACCACACGAAAGAGTTGATACTACTCTCTTCTGACTATTTCATAGTTCAAAGCCAGTCTTGGAAACCTGCAGTCCACATTTTCCTGCCATATAGAAATTAAATGGAGCCTTTTAGATTCTTCAATCCATTCTGATTTATAGTCATCCTTGAATTTACAAAAGTGATTAATAAGATTCAGACATTTGCTTTTGCCATTTTAAAATCATACAAAAATGAAAGAACAGTTTATGACTACTACACTGTAAGTCAATGGCCCAAGGCCAAACATTGTTTGCTCGATTTTTTTGAAAATTTTGTTAGAAAAATATATTTTAGAGTCACAAAAGACAGATTTTCTTTTCCACCAAAACTGAGTATAATATTAAGAAAACTTAATTTTGGATCATAAAATATAGATAGCACACAGTCAAAAACCTCAAAAATTTCTATAAAGATAGGCTTTCCTTAATATCAATATTAATATAGAGTTACAAGGTAATTTAAATTGAAATCTATTCTGAACTACTACACACATACTAGTAACATAAACAAGTATGTTTAGATGGAAATCACTTTCTCCTGATCAGAAACAAAACTAGAAAGCTTTGTATCAATATGCCACAAAAAGTTCTTAAATGTTTCAAAATGCAAAACACTTAAAATATGAAGTAGATTAGTTGCAGTATTTGATTTTCAGGTATAATTCTATTTAAATTTCAGAATCTTAGAGTATACTATTCTGTCTATATATTAGATATTTGCATTTTGTAAGACTCAAACCTGTAATCTGTCTCATCAGTTTCAATGAGGGTTTTCATTATAAAGGTTAAAATCATTATTTGCTTTAAAGCTGTTATTTCTAAGCATTATTTTAATAACTGATAGAATGAAGACTTACTTCACTCTGATGTAAAAATGACAAGATACACATCATAGGAAGTAATCTCTGAGAGAGAGCCCACATTGTTAAGCTGTTGTTTATAATTAGGTAAATTCATGCCACAAAGCAAATTGCTACCTTCAATCTTTGAAGATAGCAATTTTAGTCTAGACAGAAATTGCAAAGGTTCAAAACTGAGTCTACCAAGATACAAAAGCGATCTAGGCTGTTTCATTGTGAAAAACCTCTTGGACTATCAAAGAAAGTGTTGGAAATGATGCAAATATGAAAGAAACCAATAATTTAGCTGTCTATCTTTTGTTGTAGTGACCAAAGCAAATATAAACTAGTAGAAGACAAACTGGCAACAAGCTTTATTGGAAAACATGCCATCCTCAACTAGAACATATATAGAAACAAACAGGCCAGCTTAACTGAAAACAAATTCATGATGAATGAATTTATAAAAGCCATTTTAAACATTTATTTATTCTCTAAATCCTTACTACCAGAATAGCTATATAACTTTAAAAATTGCAAATACTAAATAATTCTAAATATAATTGTAAGATTTTCTTTTTAATGAGTAACTTTAATAAAGGAAGCGTTAAAACTAAAAAAGATGGCAGAAATCAATGCTTTCATGTAAATGAGCTTCCATAACATAATATCAAACAAGTTATTTTACTTCTTCCTATAAATATAATTGTAGGTCAGATGGACCTCAGCATGACACAAACAGGTTCTGATAAACTGGCAAAGTTTGATAGAGATTGTAAGAAAATATTCATAATATTAATAGTTCAGTTCCATATAAACCAGATAGCATTTCTTAACATGCTTTGACCAGGCAGGTGAAATGTGGAAATTGATATCTGGTTTCAAACTGAAAACCAGACAGAAAAAAATTATCAGGTTTCTATCAGCATAACCAGATGTTAGCTTTGAAAATATGAAATATAACAAAAATGCTGCTGGGAGGATAAAGTAGTAATAAGAAGATGTGAATAAGCCACTTCTGACTTTGGAGACATTGCAATTTGTGCTGAAGTCTCACACATGATTCAAGCCATGAGTGTTTACTGATATGTGAGTTACAAGAGAATATTGTGGCAATTCTGGTCATTGTGTTTGGATATAGTTAGGACCACTGGATAAGTCTTAAATAGCAACATTCTTCTTTGGGGCTATGTCAAGGATCAGCTTTCTAAACTGGGTGACTGACTGCTTCATTAAAAAATTTTCAAGAAGATAAAATTGAATAATCATGGCATCAGAACTCTCTGATAGACTGATCACAAAAACCCAGTGTAAGTGAATTGTTGAAATACAGGGTATTTCAGTTGTAATGACACAATTTTACACATTTATTATTAATGAACTATTAATAACTCAAACAGAAAACTTGTATCACTATACAGAGGAAAGTCTAAAGTCGTTATTTCATGAAAGGATATATTCAATATAATCATGGATATTGTATAAAAACATGTTTGCTTCCTTTCTAAGAATTCTCCAGGAGGTTGTTTTTGACATACCTGCCTCCTTTGACAGATGATGCAATGATTCCTTTTGAAAACTGTCACTAACCCTATGGAAACTATACTGCATGGCTTCATTTGTGCACATAGTCAGCTGGCAACAACATTCAATTAGTTCACACACTGACTGTTTTCCAAAATTGCTAAAGAAACCAATAAATGGTAAGAAGTCTTCTTTTGAACTTCAACTGTACTACCATCACTATCGTTATCTAAATGAACCACTTGACTAGTTTGGTTTTATGCTGCACAGTTCAGCCTTTGTCTGCCATGTTTTCCATCTAAACATGGTGCCTGAGAACAACAAATGAAACATGACACAACATCTTTAATACCAATTTTATTTTTGTGTCATTAATAGTTCATTAATAATGTGTGTAAACTCATATTGTTTTATCCAGAATACTCTGCACATACTATAACAGATATCAGACACACCAACACAAAATGCAAGCTGTATTTCCACTGCAAATTTTTACTAACTTTCAGAATTTGTTTAAAAATTAAATTTGTAATTTTAGTCTAAAAATATCATGCAGAATTATTTTTCTTGAATTATATCTCCAATATATATAATAAATAAAAAATTTATAATATAAATTAAATTCAAAAATGTCATTTTTAAATTATTAATTTTTCATTAAATACCAGAACATCTAATGGACACATTTCATATTTCTTTCTTATTTTATTCACTTTGAACAATGCATTCATATATTACATTTGTTATCTCCCTGATTTTAAATGGATTCACGCTAAGTTAGTTACCTTAGAACAATCTATGTATAAACTGATTTTCCACAATTGCAATAATTAACAGTGAAACATTTTTCTTCAACCACTAGTTTTAAACCATTTTTAAGTTAAACACATGCATTTTACTTCTAATAAACCTTTTAAACTTACAATATGGTTTACCTTCTAAACCAATTAGAGTGACAATAAATTATGCCAATTCTACAATGTATTGATAACAACTTTTTGTAAAGAAAATCCAATCATTAAATAAAAAGGCTGGCAGACAGAAAAATTTCTAAATACCTAGAAAATTCTCTCTTTCAAAATCAAAGTTTATCAGCTTCAAATCTATGAAAATGTATGGGTACAATACAAAACCAGATATGTCAGTTTCATTTTGAATAATGCATAACTATTTGGTTTCTAGGAATGCAAAGATAGATAACATTTTTCTGCTTGAAAGTGATAAAATTTAACAATGAACTAATCTGTTATTTTGAACAACTCAAACAGTTGCATTAATGTTTGTTAGGGCTGTAGGGACAGGTTTCAAAGATATTAATCAACAAGCTTTATTCATTATATCACACAAAATGCATATATATGATTTTATCTTACAATTATACTCATGCCAATGTTTCTGATAAGAATAAGCATATGGCGTTAACTGAATCAATACATTTTTTAAAAAAATATAAATAAATCTATAAACCATGCATAGTTTAAATAAATGTTCTTCACATTTTTTGGGTTGGGATATTTCAGTGACTAAAGATGAATATTTGTTCATTTTCTCTTTCATAATCTGAACCATAACAGCAGCAGAATTGAGAGATAGTGGTTATTTAACATCTACAAAATAACAGTTTTTGGGGTTTTTTATTATTATTCAGTATGAATTGTGAAAAAATAATTAACATAAGAGATTGATTTTCTGTAACTTCACTTTTATTACAAATAAAAATTAAATAGAACAATAAGAAAACTTCCAGAAAAATTCAACAAAAATCCTATCCCTGCTTTTCTCTCATTAGAATTTTGCTTTAAAACAAATGTTTTATTTGCAACTATTATGCAAGTAAACACACCATATCTAATGTAATTTCCTATTCTTTTAATTTCTAAAATTCTGTAAAATTATTTTAAAAAAATACTTCTTTTAAACTAATGAAATACCTTATTGAAATTAATTGCTGCTCAGATTCCAATAAATGTTCATCTTGGTCCCAAAACTCCTATTAAAAATTTCCCATTCTCTGCTTTTATAAATATTCCCACTCATCTCATTCCTAAGAATATTTCAACACATGAACATCATCTACCACAAAATTTACTTTGTTAGTACAATAACCCCAGATCACTGCATTTAGAGATACCAAGTGGAAATCAGCTTTCCTTGTTCAAAACAGTTGTAGTCTACTTTAAATCATTTTCACCATTAAAGACACAAACAATAAACAGATTGCTTATTCATATTTGCTTATTGTTGGTTGTTGCATCTTCTTAATTACATACATTATATCCCCTTCACAGGATATCACCTTGTTTGATAATAATTCAAAAAGTGCTCTTTGTTCAGCATGTGACTGTTACATCATTGATGATTTGATACTTTGTATTTAAGTGGTATGCATATGGTAACTGTCAAATCAAAATTTACTGTTTTTTTTTTTTTTACATATTAGGTCTTTCTACTGCATCATCATTTCACTCTTCATATGAAATGCCCATAGCAAACAACATAAAGCAACAAAGACAGAAGCTAGATGCCATGAAGAAATCGACAGATGTAAAATTAGATATAGTAATAAAACCACAGAAACAAAGTGAAGTTAATTTATGTCCATTTGTGTTTTATTTCCGGGTTCCCACCTTATTCTGAGAGACAGGATGTTTCCAGAATAGTCTACTTTTCAAAATTGCATGTTGTATGATTTTTTTCTTCTGCATCACTGACAAAGCAACTTAGTAAAATTGCTTTAATAATGTTTTTCTGTTCATTCTTTCCATTACATGCTTTCTGTCATGTATTTTTGTTACTTTCCTTGTGTTGTCATTTGGAGATATTCTCATATAGTTCAGATCCTATATAGTGATCAATCTACTGTTTCTGATCATAGGTAGGTTTCGGTTTCTTTTCCAGTTTCCAACAGATATTGACTATTTTGGCCCCAATAATCATCCACTCCCAACTTTTGAATTTTGATGAATTACAATAAACATCTAGGCACCAATTAAAGCTAATATAGTACACTACTGGCATAAATTCCCTGCAAGGGGAAAAGCAGCCACATTATTATATAATTTATTTAATAATATTAAATGAAGGATCCAGAGCTTGAAACTCACAAAAATTATTTAAAAAAGAATCAGCATTTTCATTTTTATAAAGATATCTACTAAATGAAATGATTGGCATTTTAATTAAAAACACCCTACTGTGATCTTAATCTCTTTCACAGACTTGATGTGGTGTCCATTGAGAATGAAAGAGAAGTGCATTGAGCAGTAATGCAGTCAAAATCATGGATAGAACCTCATCAACTGTTCTCACTACTAGAAAAATCTTTAACAAATCCACTGACCAAAATAATTTAAACAAGCTGAATAGTGTGTGACCACTTGGACATATTGAACAATTCAACTTCAGCGGAAAAAAGGAACGTGTACATGAACACACATTTTTTCGCGTGTGTGTGTGTGTGTGTGTACTTTCTTAATAAAGATGCCTTAAGTACAGATGATACATGGAAAGGTTTTGTTGGGCATCTGCTCAGAATCATTAGAAAACAGGTAACTTCTCAGAACAGCGGAATGTTGTTATTGTTTTTTTTTTTTTAGAATAGAAAATGAGCACCTAAATATTTACTTAAGTGGCAAAGCATACAAACATAAGTGAATACGATAAAAATAATCTTTTAAAAAATTAAGCTTGCTATCTCGTATTTAAGATTTCTTGAGATATCATTTTGTTTTTACTAGAAAGAAATAAAAACAATTTAATTGGTTCTAAACATCTAGTATTAAGCCAAACAAAGCAAACATGAAACATTTCAACATTAAGTGCACTTATAGTAGTCACCCTAGTAAATCTCTGCTAAGCTCTCACTAAACCACCCATCAAAAGAATTCCAGCACTAGGTTTCTACTGGCCATATACAGCACAGGCATTACAATATCATCTAAAACATGTTAATGTATTATAACATCTAAAACTTATTCTCTGGTTATATATGTAATTGCAAAATTATCTATATAAAAGATCAGTCAAAGCAATTTTATCCAAGATAGGTGGGCTATGTAATGTAAAATTTGGAAGGCATCACTGTGCATAAGGCCAAAAAGTCCAAAACTTCAATGTACTTTTGCCTTTATTTTAAATTATATTTTAGTCAATATTACCAATTAAAATTGAATGGTTTCTAATTAAGACATACGAGGTCTGTCAAAAAGGTATCCGTCCTTAGGCTGGGGGGGAAAAATTATGTACTTGGTGGGGTTCAATTGCTAATCCCCTTTGAAGTAGGCCCCTTGTGCCTCCACACACTTAACCCAGCGATCCTTCCATTGTTCGAAGCACATCTGGAATGCTTCTTCCAGAATGGCTCTCAGCTCTGCTGTCACATTCCTCATGATGTCCTCTTGGCTCTCAAAGCTGGAGCCTTTCAGTGGCATCTTCATTTTTTAGAACAAACACAACCATAAGTCATAAGGAGCCATGTGTGGAGAGTAGGGAGCCTGGTGAATGAGCAAAATGCCTTTCTTTGCCAAGAAACTTTGGATCAGCTGCAACGAATGAGCCGGGGTGTTGTCATGATGCAGCTGCCAGTTTTGCGAGGCCCACAGATCCGGTCTCTTGCATCGAACTGCATCACGAAGACTTTGGAGGACTTCCTGATAGTACTCCTTTGTAACTGTTTGTCCTTCTGGTGTGTATTTGTGATGCACAACACCTCAGTAGTCAAAGAAAACAGTCAGCATCACCTTGATTTTGCTCTGGATCTGACGTGCTTTTTTGGCCTTGGCGACGTTCGGTGCTTCCACTGAGATGACCAAGCTTTGGTTTCCAGATCATACCCGTACACCCACAGCTCATTTCCAGTTATCACAGTATTTTGGAACTCAGGATCCCTGTTGGCAGTATCCAGCAGGTCCTACACAACCTCAAGATGAAGTTGTTGTTGTTCCTGAGAAAGCAGCTTAGTACAGCGCAAGCCCAAATCCTCCTTTAAAATTGCAGGTGCAGAATCTTTACTGATCCCAACCTCGTCACCAATTTCCCGCACCATCAAACGACGATCCACCATTATCAAGGTCTGCACTTTCTCGATAACAACTGCATTGCAGCTTGTTGATGGCCTCCCAGAACACTGGTCACTCTCCACCAATGTGCGGCCATCTTTGAACCTGTTGTACCATTCTTTAATTTGGGTATCACCCATGGCATTGTCATCAAAAGCCTATTGAATTTTGTGAATTGTTTCCACTTTGGTATCTCCAAGCTTTTGGCAAAACTTGATGCAAGATCGTTGCTCCACATGTTCCGTCATCACGGACGAAATGAAAATGCGACAAGTAAGTAGTACAGCACCTCACACGCTGGCTGCGTGACAGTGACTGACGCATCCCGCAAACCCGTCAAAAACCATGCATGCACACTTTTGCCTCCCTAATGCCATTACTTCTCACAGGAAAAAATAAAGTCAGATACTTTTTCGACAGACCTCGTATACAAAACTGTGAAATAATATTCAGGTAGATACACCATTTCCTGCCTAAGAACTGGACAGGTTTAATAGGGTCAGCTGAATTGCTTTAAACCATTCACTTTGAAATTATGGAAATAATAAAAAGTAGTCTATCAAAGTGTGATGAAAAAATGAATTCAAATTTTATTAATGAATTTATTAAAAGACTAAATGTCACAAATGGCTGATGTTGTGACTGCAGATCAGACCTGATGGCAGAAAAAAATTCCTGGACAGGCATTAAATCCCCCCCCCCAAACTGGGGAGGGTGGCACAATGATTTTTTAATGCAACATAAGAAAAATCATAATAGAAAGACAGGGCTACAGTAGGTCTGATGCAATCAAGCCATGCTCCCATTGGCTAATGCCAATGGAGCCTGAAACTAAAAGACTTGGACCACAACGCCTGTGGTAGCATGCCACAAGGACTGGACAGTGACTTGGGCCGGACACACACTAGCCAGATCAGTTTTAGGCCAACTTGGGCACCAACAGTTTGGTGCAGGGGGCTATAGGCCCAACGAGAGACTTATGAAGGCAGGCCAGGCCAGGCGATGGCCGCTTTGCATTTTGCATAAAATGAGGGGGTTGTTACATTGAGAGCGGGCACAACTGACTCAGTGGGCGGACCTGGACCCATAATGTCCGCCCATGCCGCTGGGTTTGCCGCAGATGCAATGTCTGCCATAACAAGGTCAGATTTAAAATGAATATTAACAAGCAAATATTTGTAGCTAGTATTTCTACTGTTACAGTGTGACATCTGAAGGAAAACCTAAGGTGGAGAACTACTGTACTGTTACATAATATAAGCATGTAAGAAAAGATGTAAAAACTTTACATTGCAATCTGTTGAGTCAGTTGCATAAACATTATCAGCAAATTGTCTATATGAAGGAATTTGTCCTAGTAGCATTCAAGATCAATAGTTTACTGTCAAGACCAACATACGACATTTATGACATTGCATGGTCATTGGTTTAACACATCAGAGCTGCAATGATGGTCGAAATAAAAATCACTAAGCAAATTATTAGAAATTGTCTCCAGGCTGCCAGTCTTAGAGCTTGTTGAACTTACATTGTCCTACCACTGATAACAAGATACAGACAGGCAAGGAGTATTTGTACTGATAATATAAATGGTGCTCTCTGAGGCAATAGTCTCCATTTATGTTCTCCAATAAATCAAGGCTTTAGCTGGACTTCTGGGAGTGACACAGAGGCACATGGAATTACATGACTGACATTATCCTACATGATAGGAATAGATGATAATTTCTGAAACTTACCAATACCTCTGCCACAAGACAAGTGCCTACTATTGCAATATCACTAAAGCTCACATTTTTCCCTTTACAGACGTCACAGTATTGGGTTCATATTCCAGAATAACAAAGCCCAGGCTTATCATGCAAGAAATGTTATAGACCAATCCCAGGAATAAGCAAGTAAACACTTTTCATGGCCAGTTATGTCAACCAACTGTTTACTACTAGAAAATGTATAGAACATCCTGGGTGATCATATCAAACAATACACGTAACCTCCAGGAACTGAGGGCCATATTCCATCAGTAGAAGACCAGGATTCTGTAGGTTCTGCTGGCTTGACACATCAGAAGCACAAGACGACATTATGTTGCTTGTTTAGATACAAATGGTAGCGTAACATTATTCACAAATGTGAACATTGAAAGTAGTCTGCGATTTGTAGAAATGTATGAAATCATTATCTGTTATCAACATTATATGCACATGTATGTAATATACCAAAGTTTGTTGTTTTTTTTAAAAAAAGTGTGATTCCATAATAATTATTCAATATTTGCTGGTTTTTAAGTCAGATTTACTTCCTTTTTAAACAGTATGCATTAGATTTTTAAAATAAAAAAATATATTTATAAATCTGACTAATTTAAAAGCTTGTACAATAATTTCAAAATTTTAGAGACTATATTTTATAAAATAATCCACATATATATTTTAATTACTCTTTTATTAATGTATTTAAAAGAAAAAAAGTTAATTGGTGGCTTATAATAAAAAGTTTTTAATAATTTTAATAAATCTGAAAACATTTTGATAGAATACTCGTACAGTTTAAAAATAAGTTTTTTTCTGATATAGGATAAGTAACGTAGAAAAACTTTTTATGTACCACACTATGCTATTGGTTGGCAACATCAAAGCAGTGTTTTAATTAATACTTGATTGTCTACTGTTTTATATCACAGAACTTGCTCTTTTCTTATTCATTAGATATTTAGTAGGCACACTAAAGAAAACTGATTAGTTTAGTCTGGTCACACTTTTATTCAATATAAAACTATACTAAAGTCATGGAGCTTTCAGTTGCTTATCTCTCTAATGCTAGTTTATTTTTATAATATGCACAGACAAAAAAAAAAAAAAAACTGTTTAAAGAAGCAACAGAAACTATACTTTTAACAGCTTGTCTTTAGTTTAAACTTGTTTTAATTCATACAAATCCAAATTTCAGGAACTGTGCATTCGTATAAGCCCAAAATATTCAAAATAAATAAATAAAGCAATTAATATCTATCTGCTTTGTACAAACAGTCTGGGGTCCATTATAACTATCATAAATTCTGTTGTAATCATTTGGGTCTGGAGTGGGTTTTTTTTTTTTTTCTAGTTAAAAAGAAATCATGTAACCACAGCTCTCTACCAATAATTTCCAAAGGAACTTTATTTTCTTTTTTGTTAATTTTTAAAAATTATTATTTTAATAGAAACTTGCTAAGCTTCTGCCAGAAAGTCCAAGTTTAACTGCTAAAAGAGATAAAATCATTAAAGTTGTTTATATAACTTAACAAAAGTAAAACAAAGGTAAGCAGCTTGAAAAAATAATGAATGCGAAAAATTACACAGAAAAGTGTTTTTTACCACCACTTTCATCTAAAAAAATATTATTTTATCTTTCCTTTTGTTGGTGTTCCATGCTACTTCAGATGTAAAGATTTGTAACTGCATACTATTTTTTATTGTATACTACATGCTTGTGATTTGTGGAAATGAAATAACCAAATGTCATTATTAAATTTTTTTTTTAATTAAGAAACCAAGTTTACGTTTTGTTAGTTTCAAAACATTTGGTCCATTAAAGTAAAACCAATCAACCAACCAACCAACCATGCATTAAATCACAGATGACTGACAGAAAAAGGAGAAAAAATCTTCACATGGTATTTACATTAGATTAAATATGATATAGTGACTTATGTAAATACCATGAAAAGATGCTCTTCTGGAGCTTATGTCAGTCATTAATACTGAATCAAAGATGATACTCTTCATTTAATAAAACCCATATACTTTATATAAGGTAAGGGATACAACAATAAAATGCAGAGTCAAATATCATAGCTGAATTATATTTTTCAATGAGAAACTTACTGCTGCAAGGTTTCTAAAAAAAAAGAACAATCAAAACAAAGTAAATCACAGTACATTTCCAATTGTTATGTATATTTATCATTTTTAAAATATTATTTGTTCACAGCTAGGTTCTTCCATGTTTATTATTTACGTGAAAATTTTATAAACAGGTTTGTTCTTGTTGTTTATTAGTCATAGATAACATAATGTACCAAACCATTACTAATGTGATCTGTCTTATAGATTATTTCTGTTTGGAGACTTCTAGAGTCAGTAGGATAAACTACTGCAAGGGCTGCAAAGTTTTTCAGAACAGATGTAAGTAATGATGATAATATAAATGTTTTCTTGCCTTCCTAAAAGCTATCTATCTATTCTATTGTACTAAAAAATTAATATGAAAATATGTTTTACCAGATGTTACATTTTGTAAAAACAATAAAATTAAGTGCAGCACCACATTCTGTCTTATAATAAATTCTCTCAGTTTCAGAGTTATCCTTTTAGTGTAAATATCAGTCATGCATCCTTGCTCGATAAGGGTCACTGATATATGGAGCACTGCTTAAAAATTAATACAAACCATCTGTTTTTTGATGTCAGTTTGGAAGCACAGATAGTTTGGATCATTTACCAATACACTTAATTCTCCAGCACAAGAAAAACATTACTGACAGACAGCAACAGAAGATCAAAAAATAAAGGATAAGGTGAAGGAAAACTCCTGTTGAAGGAGTGCTAATGATTAGACGACAAAGCAATATTTAAAAAATTTAATAAGGTTCTGGAGCACTGACAGATATAATGACCAAATATAATACTTAAAATAATTTGTGAGATGAAAAACAATGAGAAATTTCATGATGGTGATGGATGGATAGCACTGTGTAGAGTGCTTACTTGTTAAGTAAGAGAGACAAAGGTCAAAGATCTGACACTAGGCAATAAAGTTTTGTTGATGACTGAATATTCTCACCTTACCAGCCAGTCCATTAACGTGATTAATGGGATTCAGTAAGGTGCCTTTTCCAACAAAAGTCAGAAGTGTTCAACTTAACATTGTACAGGTACAAAAGAACTGGAGTTGATAAATAAAAATTATCAAGCTTCATTAATTCACCTTTCACTATTAGTCTACAAAGTTTTTTTGTTTTGTTTTTTTTTAAAGGGAAAAATAAAATAATATTTAAAAAGCTAATGTATAAAAGGCTAACTTTTAATATGCAAAAATCAACTTCCTAATAATAATCACTATATGGTGAAAAAATAGCAAAATAAATGAATAAGTAAATAAAAATATGCAGTAAATGGCAGTATGTAGGCAGTCAAAAAATTACATACCACTCTAAACAAAACTTGCGTAACAACTAGCTTGATAAACAAACAAATATACACATATCTTCACAGAAAAAAAAGCTAAAGGATATTACCTTAATCAGACAAAATCCTGAAAAATTTTAGCCATATTCTGTTTTTTTCCCAACAATTTTCATCTTCCTTCAAATCACTTTTAACAAAAATGAGTGTTTTCTGCAGTGCAGTATTTTAACTCCTTTTAATTTGCATATAGGGGAACAATGTTATATTTTAGAGATAAATTTTGGTATTACTTGTTTGTATTATTTTGTTTTCCTTAATTCTAATTTGGAGACATCCACAAAATAAGTTTTATTAGCATCCATGTAAGTGATTTTGTAGAGAGGAAATACCACAAGAATCTGTATTTAACTTATCAGTGCCACTACAATATTCTGACAGACTCAGAGTACAATATCTAACAGTAAATTACTTCTAAACTGACAAAAAATCTAAATTATAATGAAATATACTAATAGCAACATCCAACTATAAAACAAGATGATCAGTAAAGCTTCTAGAAGCCATGCTACTGTTGTCAGAGACATTTATCTATTTGCCGTGGTAAAACTTTCTTTCTGATGTACAGTATATCAGTATCACACTCAGACCATCAATGTCATGCAAACTTGAATTGGCAGTTCACCTTAAAATGTTGACAGTGTTTTTCAGAATTTCATTTTTTAATGTTTTTTTTTTTTTTAGTTATTTTGTTTTAGTGGCAATTTTTAAACAACACATTCAATAGCAATATGTTTAAAAAGGAGAAAAAAAACATCACTTTAAAGTGATATGTATTAAAAATATCAAATTCTAAGGCAAGTGCATAAACTCCACATATGGTCTTCAATTAAGTAAAAATAGAAATACAAATAGTTTTAACATGCATCATTACTATATATCATTTGGTTTCAATATTAAAATTGTCTACCACAAATTATTAATAGCATATAAGAGTTCTCATATAACCAGTTCAGAAACCATCACCTATAACAGAAGAACAACAGCCTTTAGAACTCATATGAATGTGCACAATGTTCTGTCACAAATACAAAAAAAAATCACTCAAGATCTTTCTGATAGATGAGCTAAGACAGTGACTCTAGATGTTTGCTGTATCAAAAGTTTGAAATTACTAAAATTCCCTTATAATGACATTGATAAATTATTACTGGATTGGTTCTAATTGCTCCCTATGCATTTATTGGAGATCATCAAAATACAAAAGTTGGGAATAAGTTTCTGTGATTAGCAACAGATGATGGATATTCATGAACTATACCAAAATATCTTCAAATAATAATACAGACTAGGTAATACCAAACATAATGACAGACAGCATAGATCTACATGTAATGAAAATTTAAAAAAAAAACATACAAACATTGGCAAAGCAAATTTACTCAGTTGCTTTTTTATTCAGTGATATCTAAGATAAAAAAAGAAAAAGATTACAACACACATGATATGAAATGTGAATTGTCCTGTAAATGTTCTATTTCTCTGAGAAAAAGAAAATTTTTTTTAAATGAATAAATCAACTGCATAGTGCTGTTGTTCTGGGTTATCAACATCATGTCTAGTCACTTCTTACACTGTACTTGGCATTTCATGATCCTAAAAAGTTAATTCTGCTCCAATTTGTCATCATCTGATTCAAAATCAGTATTTTACAACATATAATCTTTTGTACCATATAGAGAGAGAGCACTGGATATGCTATGCTAGGCTTCTTTAAACAATATTTTTTCTGATTTTGTCAAGAAATAAGAAATTCCATGCATCCTTCATCCCCTGAAGGAAAAGATGTGACTGGCTATTTTGCGTGTCCACCCTTGGAGTAAGTGTACTCTCTATTTGCCATGCAAGCATCCCATTTGTCTTGAATGTTTTGATCAAAAAGCCAATTCCAGAATACACCAGCCAGTTGTACTAAGCTATTGCAATTACTCAAAATTATTGGATTATCTGAGTTGCATGCATACTGCATGTATTTACTCACTACCCCTTCTATTCCTTAGCTATGCCTGCTCTAAATAAATCTCAAACCAGTTTCTGTTGGACATGGTGACCCTATATGTTTTGTATCCAGTAAACAATGTCTTCATTTAGCCAACCATTAGGCATTATTCCAACTAAAACTCCTGCAGAACTGACAATGATAGTTTGTTTCCCTTTCAAATTAACAAGAGAGCAGATAGTTTTTATTCATCAATCATCATGTCAATGACTAATATTTTGTCTTTCTTATGCCATGTTAGTTTTAAAGGGTTGCACTGCCTAGTATGCCAAAATAGACAGCTATCTGATCTATATTCTTAATATCTACCATGAAGTACTTGCAGAATTGTTCGCATTCCAATGATATATTGGGAAAATCTTCCTAACTTTTTCTGCAGGTAGAAAAGCATTTTTTGTGCAAGTTTCTTTGTGTCTTGTACAGATAGAATGTTGCTTTATCCAAATGCAGAGCCATCTGGAATTTGCATGGAAAAGTCTCTGGCCATATAAGATAAAAAAATTTGCTGTGCCTTAAATTTCAGCTTCTTTTTTTTTAATTCATCCATCACAATTTCAACATTTGGAAAGTCAGTAAGATACAGTTGATTTATTTCAGCATCTCACAGTTTTCACCCACCCCTAGATAGCTGCTTTCTTGTCTTAGACAGCTCCATAATCAGTTTTCACTCATCAGCTTATATCCACTCTTAAATTCATTTCCTGTCCATGCCAAATTTCCTTGTCATCTCTGAGGCATCTAGCTTGAACATGATGATGTAACTTGTAGTCTTTCTATAGACACAATACATAATGCTTGCTATAAAAATTCCAAATGAAGAGTACATGAAAGAAAAAAAAATGTTGCTGTAATAGAAATATTGTAAAAGCACAGAAGAAGATCATCTGATGCAATTGCGTATGAGCAGCACTTAACTACAGAGTCACATGATTAGCAATGTGATAATCACATGTCAAAAAAAGAGCACTTTCCAAAGTATTCCCAAACACAGCAATACCAAAGGAATACTATGGGTACATAATCTATGTGCTAAGTAGAGTGATGCAGCAATAGACAATAAAAATTATGAATAAACAATCCATGCTTATTGCTGATGCAAATGTTACAATAATGAAGACACATAGGTTACAGCTGATACAGTTAACTGATTTTCATTTATTATCTGTAAATGAAAAGATTGAGGGTCAACATGTCTACAAAGTAATTCTTCTATAGATATTTACATTCATGTGCCAAAATATTCCTAAAGATGCTGGGTGTTTATTGAGGATATTTATTAATGAAGACAAATAATAAATTTTTATAATAGTTTTAGAGAGCTGAAGTGGGAAATGGGTGTTTATTAGTACAAGTGTCAGTTAGAACTGATTCAGTAGAGTAAAAAAACAAATTTCATTCAATTTTGTTTTTAAAAAAAAAAACATTTTTAAGATAAATCATGTCCCAAAGTATGAAAAATTTGAATATATTGCTATTAGGGGAAAAAAGTGAAATTGTGGAATAAAATTATGAGGAAAAATAGTTTTTGAAAATTTTCAATATTTGAAAACATGGTTTATTTTAACTATTATTAATATTCTATATTATTATTTAATTAAAATAGTATTTAATCATTTTGTTATTAGTTTTTTTTAACAAAATCAGTATGTACTTGTGGCTATACACATAGAAATAAATATATACCAATTCTTATAGACAGTTCTTTTAAGTCCAAAACCATAATGTGTTAGTGGAAATAAGTGGGCCTACACATGGGGTCATGGGAAATGCATTCCCAGTTGTAAAGAGAGACTCTGTCTGTCTGTCTGTCTCTGTCTCTCTGTGTGTGTGTGTGTGTGTGTGTGTGTGTGGTGTGTGTGTGTGTGTGTGTGTGTGTGTGTGAGAGAGAGAGAGAGATGGAGAGAGGTGATCAATGCTATGAGATGTCAAGCCAAACAATGAGTTACCAACAACTCAATTCAGTCTATAAGGTCCTATAGAGAACAAAAATTGAGAGAATATGTTATATAATATAAGTGAAATCCTCCAGTAACAAAACTTTCAAACTCTGAGAATTCTTTCCCCATGACCTCTGTGTTTATATACATACTCACTTTCATTAACATGTGTGTTATGGTTGGAGAGATCTAAGCAATCAAATGCCAAAAGTAACTTTATAGAAAGTGGAAATATATTATAGAATCAGGAAGTAACAGCTAGAACCAGAAAAGAAACAAGATTTACAGTTAACAGAAATCTAAGATAATAAAACATCACTAAATTCTGATATACAGATAAAGTATATTTATTTAACTGTGCAATGAATTGATTTCTATTCTGATGAAAGTGAAACTTCCAGGTAATTAATTATTCCTTAAAAATTGTTGTTAAGAACAAAAATGCTAAAGAGGACCAGATAATTTGTTTCAGGTAATTTTTCCTTAAATAAATTTTCATATGTATAATGAAACAAATTTATACAAGGAATATTCTGACTATTAACACTGACACATACACAGGTAGAATTGAATATAACTATTTAACTTTGCTAAGCATCAGTATTTAAAATATCTAAAAATTTAATTCAAGAGTGAATGGATTTTGTTATTGATGCTATCAAAAATTTAAAAAAAATTATTAAACCAAAAGCAAGCTAGCTACTGAATGGGTTAACCATTTTCCACTCTTCTTGGTCAACAACCAGAGTAAATGAGATCAGCTGATTTAGTTTGCATAAAATACTGCATTCATAGATGAGTTATGTGAATTTAATTTTACTTGTAATATTACAACTGATTCCTTTCTCTTTACCTTTTAAAACTTTCAACGAATAAAAATTCCACCACGTCCAAATATCAAGCTTGTATTTAAGTCTTTGATGTCATCCTTACAAAAACATTAATTACTCATAAACAAGCTGCTAGGTAGCCACACAGATTTATTGCTGACACTTTCTTTATTTACTAATAGAGAAATGGTAAAAATTAATGTTCAAAATTCAGCACACCTTAACAGATTGCAAAAATTGTTGTCAAGACTTCTACACAGAGATTGTATAGCTTCATCAACTTGAATATATACATATATCTTGAAAATGTTAAATAAAAAGTAACAAACAGAAACATGGCAGACACAAACAAATATACATATGCATATCTGGTGAAATATGTTCATCATCAAGGAACTCATTTGTTTTATCACATATTCCTAGATAATATGCATGTAGGTGTTCAGACGATGTCATTGTTAACATGCTGCCATACTTAACATTTTTTTTAGCAATCCAAAAAGTTTATTCTGTCTGCTTCATTATAATTCAGATGAAATTTATTCTTACTAGATAAGCATAAAATGACAACACCAAATGTTTATTTGTATTTTGAGATTGGGTACAGATTAATCTATCCAAGTAAATTCAACAAAAACTGCCAAAAAAAAAAATATTTAAAACTTTGAAAGAACAAGACAGGTATTTCAAGAGCAGGAAGAACAATTACTAGGTTTTTCAGAAGCTTTGAGGACATAACAGAGTTTTAATGACATATAACAAAATATTTAATGAATTAAATTTTAAAATAAAACCCATTAAAAACAAAATATTTCCTATGTTTTATTACTTTTCAAGGTTCTTTTATCATTAAATAACAAATTTTATAGCCGCAATTTCCACCAGACAGATCTCCAAAAATTCCACTGCCTTTCTTCACTGGAATGAACCACTGGTACATGCATGTTTCAGTAAAGCAAACATAGCAGGCCATCTGTCTAACTTTTGAAACTTATTCGTTGTTATTTTGGACTAACTAAAAAAATACACCCACCATGAGAACAATGGCTAAGTACTTAGAGATGTACTGCAGTTTTCTCTTTGATTAAGGTGGTTTGTGAAAAGCTTTACTTCGTGAAATGCAGAGAATATAACATGTTCCATTTACTTGCTTCACTACCTGTCTGTCTATCTCTTACATAAGACACATTATGGGCCCATTAGCGACCATCGCTCATGCTATTTTGTAGCTTTGTATTGAGCTGCTGGTACATAAAGTACACAAAGCAAGTAGTTCGACACTGATTTTGAGAGGCCCAAGCTACATTATCCAGAACAAATGTATCTAAACTATAAAAGAAATACTCCGGTATTTACTCCAGTAGTTATCTTATTGATAAGAGCTTTTATTGACACAGCAAAAAGCTGTTTAATTTTTTTAAGCATTTATATGTATCAAAAGGAAGAAAGAAAGACGAATGGTAGATGAAGCCACAATTAAATGTATGCACAGCCTTTTTTTCAAACAATATCATAAAAAGACTGCATTTATGGCTTTACTTAAACATTCAACTTTTAACATACATTTTTACTATAATCCCTTATTCGTTATTTACATTTTTGTCACCGCAGCAGTTAGGTTTCCTTTTAAGTATCTGGTTGCATCTGCCCAATACAAGATCACTGATTTTTCAGTACATTGAAAACCCTGCATTTTGTAAACAGTTATACAACTTACTGCATCTAACTTAAAGAGCAGGTCATCCCACTTAAGAACATGCAAAATTCAATTTATGACATTGCCATGGATACAGCAGCAATGTCGACCATGTGAAAAACACTAGTTATTACAATAATGTATCAGTGGCTACACAATTTTAAAACTTTGTCCCCACCCAGCACACACCATCTAAATGGTAGACTGATTATTAGTTGACTAAGGAAAAAGAATTTGATCCCTCAAATTTTACACTACCAGTTGCTAATAGAGAAAAAATCATTTGCACACCTATCACTGGCTGAATTCTTCATGGAAAAATGAAAGTTTTTTTTTTGTTTTTTTTTTTAAAAATTAAATAATCTCTATTTATTATAAATATGATACTTCAAAAATTTACATACAGAATTTTAGTTTCATCAGGCACCTAGAATATTGTGCACTTACTCAAAACCATGAAGAATGAAAACAGTATCAATAAAAGGTTCACTAGTGATGCAAATTTTGTGTACATGCTTGCACATGCACACTCTAATTTGACTTCTTTTTTTTTTTAATGAAAAGAAAAAAAGAAATCATTGATGTGTTTTATTACAAGGTTAGCTTATGAATTACCCCTCAACACTTAAATTTAACCACCTTATCTAAAGATTCCAAAGAATATATTATTTCATGAATGGCTAAAGCTAGGATATTCCACAAAATTTGACACATTAGAAAACTAACCTTTTAACTATATGTAAATATTTTTTAAAAAAGCATTTCACTCTTTACTTTTGAAATAATTTGGTTTAAGTTGATTTTGTAGGAATCTTTAGATGCTAAGGAGTTTTTAAAAGGACCTTGCAATTATTAACAACATAAAACTAAAATTACATCAACTTTTTTTTTTCTTCTTGGCTTCATCCAAGCAGCCTGTCATTACCAATCAACCGGACTATAATTAAACGTTACTAAGCTAACCTCCAGTTTCTATTTACAACATTTTGTAAATGTTGTGTAGCATTTAAAATCAGCATCAAATAATGAAATTTTTACTGATCAAAGCCAAATTCCAATTTTTTTTTTTTTCAGGTTCCAGGTTCTAGAAAATAATTGTTGTAAATATATCAAATGAATTTCTTTTTTTCCCATACCATTATTATTTGATTTGTCTTGTTTCAAGTTGTTGAGCAATTTAGAAAAATTTCAAGATGCAAACATTAAAAATCCAATAAAGCCTACAAAGTAAATTTTTTTCTCCTTTCATTATCTTTAAAAAAAAACACAACAATCTGTAATAGTAACCATTACACATTTGTAACTGTTTCATGAAAAGTTTCCAAAGAAATATTTAATGTTTGGTTAAGCAGTACAGTGAATAAATTCAAAATCTTTGTAAAAACACTATTTTCTATAACCATCTAGCTCTTTCCTTCCACAATGACAAGAAAACATTAGCTAAGTATTTCTTCAGTGTCCAGGTATATTTATGATGTTAGATTCAAAGCTGTACTGGTAACACACTTGTGAGTCTTCGTTTAGGAATTGGTTTAAGCTTTTTTTTTTTTTTTTTTTTTTTTTGGTGTTGTGCGGTGTTTAGGGGTGTGTTTGTAAGGTTGCATATGTATGTGATGTAGCTGGGTCAGTTCCACGACTGGCCACCACAGCTGTTTATAATTGAGGCCTTATTTCAACCTGTGTATTATTTGATATGTACCTCAACCTAACAAGAGCAGCGGGCTACCCAACTCCTTCGTATTGCACGCAGGAGGGGTAGGTTTATCCTGGCTGAACTCTCTAGAACAGAGTTTTCTCTCTGTATGTCCTTGTTCTGAAAGGAAAGTTTGGGCCACTGTTTATTTTTCGAATTTCCAAATGGAAGGATGGAGAGAGTTCTATTTTTATTTTTGCAGGGTGATGGATGGAGACATGTTCTCCCTCCGTTTTTGGATCTTTTATTTAGTCCTCCCTCGTGGGGGAATCAGAGATTCCCTTGATGTTAAAAGTTGTAAACAAAAGTCTTTATGACTATTGTTTATTTATTTATCCAGTGTGGGAGAACCAGAGGTTCCCTGGCAGGTGGTACAACCGGGAAGTAGCACATCTGCTGTGGTGATTGTCATCGCAACATCCGTTGCCCCACTCCACACCACATAGATGTTACTGTATTCTTCTGTATCTTTATTCGGACTATAGTGTGATTGTTCAACGAAGAAAGAATCATGGTTAGTCCATGTGCAAATTATAGGGGTGGAGTAACTTTATAAATAAATAGAGGCTTACACTGAAGAGAAGGGGGGGTTGGGAAGTTTAGTACAAATAGTTTTAAGCAAAAGTTTCATTTTAAAGTGATCATGTGATCACTTAAGAGGTTAATTAAATTGCAATTTTCAATTGTATCATAAAAAGAATCCTAAAAGGATTTATTAAATAATTAATATATATTCATAAATGCATAATGTAATGCTAATAGAAGAAACAAAGAGAAGTAGAAAGAAGAAAGAGGAAAGAGAAAGTAGAGAGAAAGAAGGAGATCTTCTTAAGTTACTTCAACTGGAACAAAATACATTTAAATTAAACAGAGGGATGGAAGAGGGGTGACTCAGGGTGGTCGGTCTAAGCTAAGAGTTGTAGATGGGGAGATGTCAAGATGTAATTGCAGTTAAAATTAGTCACAAGCAACCAGATTGAAATTCTGCTAAATTACAAAGTTTTTAGAATTTTTCAATGTCCCACAATGCACTACTGTTTCTCTAAGACAGGTGCACATATATTGTTACTTTGTCAATTTAGTGTATAATATTATCAATTTTCTTCCAATTCCAGGTAGATGATGATAATATTAATTGTAGATGATTGCAGAATGCCAGAAATAACAAACTTAAACCATAAATGTTAACTTCTTTTAATGACTAAATATATTACCAGATATCTTTGAAACTTGAAACTGTCTTTGTTTGGGTGGGTGACACTTGATAAATCTATGGTTTTCAAGTTATCTTCCTCGCATTGATAGATTCTCATTACTTGAACATTTCAAAAAGTTATGTTCATCCCACAGAAATATTTTTGTTTGAAATTTATGTTAAGTCAAGGTAGTAACAAGTCTGACTGTGTCAATAATCTCTTTTAAATACAAATTATCATGATTATCACAAGAAGCATTTAAAATACAAAAATACTCATTCAAAAATTGCAAGCATTAAAATTCCTGAAATGTCTATAAAGTCAATCATGGTAAGAAAACCAAATAGGTAATTGCTATATGCAAGTAGCACACGAATGGACACTTGACAAGCTTATGAACATTCACTCTTGCTGAAAATGTACAGGTAAATTACTGATTGTATCGATCCTCACCTGACACCTTGTCTTTGCAACATCATCTAATATCCTAAAATAAATCTACATATTTTCATATTATGGCTGATGTGATGATCAAACTTTTTTTTTCTCATAATTTTGAAAATTAACCAAGTGACAAAGTTTTCGGTTTTAAAAAAGGGAAAGAAAAAGCAAAATGAAATAAATTTATGTTGAGAAATGAAATAAAAACATTCTTCATAAAATTTAATAATTTAAAAAATATTTTCAGAAATTGCTCTGCTGTTCTAATTCAGAAACATTAAATATTTGGAGTTATTATTTTAGGCTAAAATAAATCCTTCTGCTACAATAACAAAGTAAACTAAAATAATATTTTATAGCAACAAGCATGTTCCAGATCATTCTGCTGTATGATGTTATAGCATCAGAGCTAAAACAGATCTTAAAATGGAAATAAATAGTCCCTATTTTTTTTTTTTTTGTATAAAATAAAAAGGAAAACAGAATTATAAACAATAAAACATAAACTGGCCATCTTTGAAAATACATATAAGCCTGAAGGAAAAGAGGTTAATGCTTGTTAAGAAAACAGATATATAACGAATACCATTTCATAAGTTAACAGTAACAAAACTCCAGAGATTGTAATGGTTCTATTATGTCAAACCTAAGAGAGGTCAATTGTAGAAAATCTGGATGAACAAAGTCAATGCTATCACCACTGCCATCTGTGGCTAAGCAAGCTTGACAAGACCTGTGCAGAGACAGTACCACACTTTTTAAATAAATCTTAATATTAATCATTTGTGTAAACTCACACCTACTAAGAAAAATACAACATACAGTATTATTTATATACTGATGTACACTGTATGTCTGGCAAATATAAACTTATTTTTCACATCTTCCTGTTTAAAAAAAAGTTTATTATACACATCAATTTTATTTGGATAAATTTGCAACAAGTTAATGTATACTATTTAATAATTACTAAAATGCTATAGAAGTCTATTTAAAGCAAGTATTATTTTTAACATTTGGGTGGCTAGTGCTGTACATAGACTAAAAGCATGCAAATATCAATACAAAACAAATTTACAATTGATTATATAGTTTACGATTATCAAGATAAGTATTCTATTCATGTATGAGTGTATTCAATGTTTAAATTAGATTTTTTGTTGTTTTTATTGAGATTTAAAAAAAAATATTGAGTGACTATATTTGTCTTTTTAAGACACAAAGAAATATTCTGCCTATTTAAAATCATAAATGCTAAAATATTTTTAAACATTAAGCATAATAATTATTAACTATTCAGAATCATCAGTACGTTTTCTTTGGGATTTTTCAACAGCATTTTAGCATCCTACAAAGTTTCATAGCTGTGCTGGCCCTGAAGGATTAAGAGAATTATGAGTCTGCTTTCCATCCTGGTTAAGGAAAACAACCATCAGCTCAGAAATGTCTCTGCATAGAACTTATCTTTGGTACCCATTTCCAATTATTGGAATACCATTATCTTTATTTATATTTACATGGCAAGCAGGCTATATATAATACATAAATCTCACTATAGAAAATATTATTATACCATGCAAATACACAAATGTCAGAATCAAATTTCTTTTCAAAGATCTAAGATTTGGTGGCAAACAGTCATTTGTAATTATCACCACAAAAATGTTGTAAAGTCTGCATAAATCATCAATATAATATATCCAAACATGTCTTCATTAAAATCAACCACAATAAGCATTTTCTTTTTGTTATAGATACACTACTTTATTCTATACCTTTTGTGGGTGAATGTTGAATGGATTGTTATTTTTTTCCTGTTTTCAATATAAATCTAGTTAATTAAGTTAAATAACAGACTGCTTGCTACCTTGTGGGAAGTCTTGGTCAAGCCAAAAGCTGAAAGAACCCTCTGCATTTGTGGTATGCACAGTAATAATTTGACTCTTTTAATGACCAACTGCTGCTGCAAGTTCCATTCCAGTCATTGAAACTCATTCCACCATTAAAATAAGACAGATGTAGCCAAGAAAGTGAGATTATCTCTGCATAAGTTAGCCTCATTATATAATCCATTCATGTGCAGGTAGCTCTGGATGATCTCATTCCACAAAGCCCTTTGGATATGGATGAGAGACAAAAACAGCATGAGAAGATACACAAGCATCTGTAGCTCTGAATCTGCACATAGATAGCCTGAGATTTAAATCACTTAGTGTTAGATCCTGTGGTGGTAACACCATTCAAGAATATCCCAGGTGAATAAATGCCCATCTTTTTTAGAACTGCAGATGATGAGGAGCTATAAAAGATTCCCTAAAAATTGCCCAATACACCAACCTAACCAATCTGCCACATCATCTCCTCAGGCAGTCAAGAATCTAAAAACCAAAAAACACTAGCATGGTATAATTCACAAAAATACCAGCCATTTTGAAAAAAAGAAGAATATAGCATCTTGATGGGAAAAAAACTTCAGCAAACAAGTTGGCAGCATCAGTAGCAAATGGATTTCAGATGTGATGCTTGTAGTCAATACTGTGGCTCCATAATGTGGCTGGTAAGCCAGAGAAGAAAACACCTTTACCATACCTTCCTCCTGGTCCAGTTGTCATTTATTATCAACATGACAACAGTTTTTTTTTTTAAGATGACAACTGGACCTAGGTATTTGAAATATTTTGACACTAAACCATAACAAACATCCACATTAGTGCATAATGGGTTTTGAAGATAAATATCCATGTAAGAATATCTGCCTATTCATGTTTCTACAAAGTCAACATAATCACAGTATATTCGTTTATTTTTTTTAAAATTAATGAACTTGATATAATACTGAATTTAAAAATAAAGTCTAAGTTTTTGTTTTTACTAAATTTTCTATTCGTTTTTGACAACATATTGACAGAGTCTGAATCATTATCTAAAGATTATGTAATCTTAATTTCATAAAATTTAATACGAGTCCTCAAAACACTTATAAATTTCTTTTAACATCAAATGCATTGGTGCATAAAACAAATGAAAACCAAAGTTTGTATAATGTAACATTTATAACAGTAAAAAACAGCATATAAAATATATAATAGTACTTTTCTGGGCCACTGTAGTGTGTAGCATAGGGATTTTCTATTTAAATTAACATATTTAAAGATTGATCAAAGAACCTTTATGCCATCACACAAAAATATCAGAGGAGGTTTTTTTTTATGTTGAGTAACTAGTATTTCTATGCACATCAGGCGTGTCAAACATGCGGCCCTTTACAAGCACACCTGCAGCCCGCACAAATGATACTAATTTGCAACAAAAATATTCTGCAATAAATTTTATTAAATGACTTCAATTAGTTGTAATGTGCACAATTGGTTGTCGTGTGTGGCCCTCATGACAACACATATGTGACCCATGTGGCTCTCGGGGGACCCTCAGTTTGACATGCCTGATGTACATTATAATGAACTAATGTTTTTAATATTTTTAATCTTCAAGTTTTTCATTGTGGCAAGTGGTTAAGTATTATGATGATACATTTTACTAATATCAAATTCTGACATTTTCATTTCAAATACTTCAAAACAAAACAAAAAGAAAAAAAAATCCAAGAAAAGTGTTTTTTTCGTGACCAATTCACTGTCAACATTAACTTAACAGGTACTACTGCTCAATGACCTTTGATGTTGACAGTATGAACTCTAATGAATTTAAGTAAATATTAAACTTAGTTGCATTTCATGTGGTGCTTTTTAGCAACAGTTTCTGAAAGCCAGACATTACATGTTAGACTAGAACACTGTCAAAGTGCACAATACACTTAAAACATCCCCAGATCATCTGACAGTCTGACAAAATCTTCTGTCTAGTAATGAGTTAAAATGGAAATATGGAAAATGATGTAGAGGAGGAAAAAATTAAGTTGATTATCAAATCAAAATGATTATAATAATAAGGTTTACCATGAAGAGTAAAGTAAAAAAAATATTTGCTCAAAATATTTAATTAGATGTAAACACACATTAATAAATAGAATAAATAATTTATTGTACCATAGCTCCGAATATACTCAATATCAAAGGTGAAAGGTCAATGGCATTAAGAAACATTATTTTTAGAATAATATTTTTATTCACCCCAGTGTTCAATTTACAAACTTTCAATACAAAATCTGCTTTTAAACATCACTGCAACTAATCACTAGGGGTTTTAAACAGTGTAATGCAGCAAAGGCTTACAGTGAAAGATATCACAGGACTTCTTCCTTTCTGATTAAAGGGGCACATGCCTGGAGGAAAAGCTGCTGGTCTGATCAACTTAAAAGCAAACATCCAGAGAGAACAAGAAAATTGGTTCTTTTAACAACAGTAACACATTCCATTATACAAATATGCTATGCACGCTTTCTTACAAAGGACCACATCAATTTCATATAAACAAATGCCATCCTTGTGAAATACTTTCAATTTCTCTTTTTAATTTTAGTTTCATTTATTATTCATATATAATTATTTTGATGTATTTGTTTGCTTTCCATTAATTAAAAAAGTAATGCAGATTTTAGTAATAAAATACTTTGCAAAAATTGTAAATGCATATGGAAATATAGCTATCATATTCATTTAACCCCCAAAGTGAATATTGAATACATAAATGTTTAAAAAATGTTCTTTTTTTAAATTCAGATATATCACCGTCAAATCAGTCATTATGATTCTCTGCTAGCAAAAATCTAGAAATATAATTTTCTTTTCATGTAATTTAAATGCAAGTGAAAATAATTATTAATGGTTTGTTCAAAAAACAGAAATTGGAGATGAGAAGCACTGGAAAATCTCTAATGATCTTATTATTACAAAGAAAATTATATTAGGTATTACATGACATTCAACAACTGATGATATTTATCATTTGTGAGATTAACTCTTGTTCAATGAGTTAATTTAAGTGAAGTTGGTTTGAGTTAATTTACAACCCTTACTCACAGCCTTTTGCATACATGTAACCCCAATATTTCCAATGTTCAAGATCATGGCACAAACAAAGATATGCAGAATATTTTCTTTATAGTAAAACTAGAATAGCAGATGCCCAATACTAGAACTATTCTATTAAGCTGTGGGAGGAAAGGTACCCATGGTGAGAGACTAGTAAAGAAGAGTAAAAAGAAATCATGATATGATTGGTTTGCCAAACTATCTCAGTCTCCAACAAGAATCAAACTCAAACCCTCAGTCATGGCTAGCTAGTACAATACCATCTCCTTCCCAGTCACTGTTGTTGCATAATATGAAAGACATATTCGTAATAATAATGCAATTGAAAAAATATGCTTTGAACATCCACGACAAACAAAAATAGTTCACATCAAGGTCGATTTACAAATATCCTCAGATTCTCTGGTTGGTTTAACTAAGACAACATTAGTTAAAATTTACCTTAAAATATTTTTAAAAAGTGGCTTCTATTAATTATTTAGGACAATATCTTTAAGTTATATTAAAATATTACAATAGTGTATGGAGTTATTTGTTTAAAAACGAACCCTTACTTTTAAAGAAATCAAATTGTCATATTGTTACCAATGCTTGCTCAAATCTAATTTTCAAAGTTTATTAACATTAATGGGAATTATTCTTACCAACATCAATTTAAATACATGCCATAATGAATATTTGTTGTATAGGTAAGCAATAAATAGAACAGTAGTAAAGTCATTATATTATAGGAATCTAAATATCTTGTTGCTTTTATAAAAAAAAAAACCTAATTAGAATGAGATTTAAGTTTGCCAATACATTAACATAAGGCACTGGTGTTTTTGACAAGTGCACTTACACTTGATCAGCAGCTAACAGATTCCCCAATCTGTACCTGACAACAGTTCAGAAAGGACTTGAATGCACCAGTTTCTGATTCTGGTCTTTGGGGAAACCAGCTTACAGCACAAATACAGCCTATGTTGTTCTTGTTTGTTTGTTTTTCATATAATCTTTGAAGTTAGAGCTGAGCCTCTTTCATAATATATATATTTTTACGCATTCTAATACCTCTCAAGAATTTATTGAGTATAATGACAAGAATTTCCAAATTTAAAAAAATAATCAGCTTTTTTTTTTTTTTTGTTCTTATTACAGTTTATTCATAGAGCTCAGAATCCTGAATTTTATTTTGTTTTGAGTGACATGGAACCCCAGTTTGTAATTTTGCATTGTAAGTATAAATATAAATAATCATCAATAAATGCAAGGATATATGAATAATATTTTTTTTAAATTGTAGTAATGAATGTTTTATTATGAGGTAAAAGAGATTATAGTTAAGTGGCACCACTACACAGGCATCAATGACCTTGACCCACTACCACATGCAGAGCTGCTCTGCACCCTTAGACAACCAATATCTTTTGTAATATTTCTGCTTTTTGCATAGTAAGAGTAATATGTTTCCTCTTCACACTGATATCACTGGAACATTTTCTTGGAAGCCATTGTTAGAGTAGAACAAACAGAAATTTCAAACGTTGTGAGGTACAACAATGGCCTCACAGGTAATGGATCAGTGTGTGTGAAAAGGGTGGCAGATCTGCAAACTCACACTCAAATTTTGATGGCTATTTTAAATCTGAAATCATACGGATTCTTAGACATTACAAACTTTTGAACAGCAAATTTTTAGGAGACAACTGTACTAACAAATTAAGCTCAAAAAACTTTTGTAAAACTTGTATTGGAATCATTATTAATCAGTTTTCTAAATTACATAATAAAGATGTACCAAACTAAAAAAGTAATTATTTAATAAAAAAAAAATAATGTTGATGAAAATTGACATTTTTAAAATGCTTAAAGTATGAATTATTTGATTTCGATGATACATGAAGAGGTCTGCAGAGAAATTACATTTATTCTGTACATGATAGATATAAATTTATTTTTATAAACCTATTATTCATAAACTATTTTTTAAAAAAATTAATCTATGTAGAACAGGAAAAAATGTCATTATCAGATGCATTATAAGCATCCAGTACTGAAGAGTTTTAGTAATATTTGACCCATGAACAATTATGCAAAAGATCCCCAATCTTCAATCAAAACAAGATAATGCTTTGAACATCTTTTAAATAATGCAGTAAAATAATTGGTACAAACTGGGACAGATTTCAACATCAATCATAAAAAACTAAATAATAAAATATTCAGCATTGTTCATGGCCAGAGCTAGATCCTATGGGTCCGTTACCAGATCAGAAATTCAAAAGTGACGCATGATGAGCATTAAGTTTGTCTCTGCATTCTGCATTGGAAATTCTAACAGCACCAGGGAAAAAAAAATTACGTCTCACAAACCATGGGAAAAGTTTTATTTTCATCTCAGCAATGATTTATTCATGTAACTAGATGGTACCTCTGTGGAAGCTCAAGCACATTTTGTTTATTTATATAAGTTCTTTTTCTGTTTTTGAAAAATGTATATCATCTCCATCTTAATGCACTCAAATGAATGGTCAGCATAATCATGACATTATCCATGAATAACCTATAGCACTAAACCAAGACACTCAATGAGATAATGGAATTCTGGTCAACAAGACCAATGTAGTAGCAACATGCAAGGGTGAAAAAGAAAAAAAACACTCAGATTAAAACCACCTTAGGGTTTTCCAATCATAAGATATGAAACCAATAAGGTATGCTAAGCCAAAGATCTCTCCATTCATGAAAAACCCAATACTGCTGTAGGTTTAATCTCTATTTTGCATGAATTACAAGACATTTCCTCCTCATCTATCACTTGATCAGCTGAAAGGAAAAGCCAAGAGACCAGTTGCTAATGACCAGAGTTCTTCATCTGTGATAAATGACAATTATTTATCTTCATGCATTCATAGCACAAACCAGCAAAACTACCCTCCTCTATTAAAGAGCAGAAAATGTCTTTAATAAAATTTTAATTATTAAAATAAAGAAGAAATAATTACCTAAAGAATTTCTCTCAAAATTATGCATTAAACAATACAACAACCAAAATTGCTATTTTTTCTGAAGCAGTTTCATTATTGCTGATACCAGCTCTTTGTTCTTTTGCAATTTCTTTTTAATATCTAAAGGTGCTAATTGAGACCTACATTGTAAGAGAGTTTACAATTTATTAACTGTAAATGTAAAGTTTTCAAGGATCAACACAAGTGTATCCTTCATTACACAGTTAATTATTTCAAATTTCATTTTGAAGAATGTTAAAATAGAAAAACAAAATGACAGAACGAATTACACTAAATATGGCTTTTAAAAAATAGATATTTCCTTAAAGTGACATCACTTATTGGTGTGAACACATCTCTGATGCAAACTATTCTATTTTCTTCTAAAATTAAAAACAAAACATTTTTCAAAGTTAGCTAAATTCTGGAAAATACTAAATTACTTAAGATTATTTGTAATTGCCTATTGTTAAGCATCTAAAAATCTTTTTCTTTAGTATTTGTTCAGACAGCTAATAAGGTAGATAAAATGTTAATTTTTAAAATATGTCACTACATAAAATTGCTTGATCAATATTTTAATCCAAATTCTTGTTCATGGAAACTAGTAATTAAATAAATATGATGTAATATTTCAAAATGCAATCATGCAGAAGCACCAGTTAGATGAGAAACCATTAAACTCTATTCAGCCCTAATAAATAGAAAAAGTTTATTTCACTTTTATTTATTGGAATATCAAATTTTCTTTTTGAAAACTTCAATGACAGTTGTGAAAACAAGTATGTATCTCATCCAAACATTAATTGGATAATTATTATATATAAATATAAAAAAGTGAATAAATTCCAAAAATGAGGCAAATATATTAGGTTGATACAAAAGTTTTGTTGGTTTTTATATTGTATTAATTTTGGGTTCATTTTCTTGCATGCTTGTGAAGGTGCATGTACATAAGTTATATATCATTTTGTAGCGCATCCTTTGGCATACATTATGCAAAATCTACCTTTTTAAAAATTCATCAAATGGATATTTGTTTCAGGGTTCTGAGTGAAGCATGGATAGAAAAGTTTGTCATGCCATTTTGCTTCACGAATTCAAACTAAGCCACAAAGCAAGCAAGGCAACTCACAACACTAAGCAAGCATGGGACGAGGACACAGAAAATGAGTGCATAGTACAATGATGGTTTGCAAAGTTTCAATCAGGAGATGTGAGCCTTGAAGATAAGGAAAGAAGTGGATGTCCTTCCAGCTGTGATGACGACAGTCTGAAACTCTCAGTTGAAGCAGATCCAAGAAAAACAATTCAAGAAATTGCTGGAGAGCTTGACATAATCACTGCAACTGTTTCCTGGCATCTTGCCACCATCAGTGGGGTGAAAAAACTTGACAAGTAGGTACCTCACAAGTTGAATGAATAACAACAAAATCGTTGATTGAAGATCTGCTCTTAGCTTGTCATAAGAAACAAAAACGACCAATTTTCTTGACTGAATCATTATGTGCGATGAAGAATGGATCCTTTATGACAATTGCAAAAAATCAGCACAGTGGCTCGACAGAGAAAAGGCACCTAACAACATTCCAAAACCCAGCCTCCACCCAAAGGTCATGGTCATTGTCTGATGACTGCAACTGGCGTCATCCACTATAACTTCTTGCAACCTGGCGAAACCATCACAGCTAAAAGGTACCATCATGAATTAAACGTTGTTCATCAGAAACTCTACCAAAAGCAGCTAGTATTGGTAAATCAAAGAGGCCCAATCCTGCTCCACAACAATGCTCGTCCTCATGTTGCAAAAGTGACTGTTCAGAAACTGAACACGGTTGGGTATGAACTTCTCCCTCACCCAGCCTATTCACCAGACCCTTCTTCCACAGACTACCACCTTTTCAAACACCTTGACAGCTTCTTCCATATAAAATCCTTCTCCAACCAAGCAGCAATTGAAATTGCCTTCCAACAGTTTATCAACTCCAGAAATCCAGATTTTTTTTTCAAATGGTATAAATGCACTTGTAACTCATTGGCAGAAGTATACTGATTGTGGTGGAACTTACTTTGATTAATAAACTTCCCATTCAGCAATGATATTAAGCCTCACTGTCATGGTAGAAAATCCAACGAAATTTATGTAACAACCTAATATATAAAAAAATATAATCAACATAATTTTATAAAATTAAAGCATTATTTTCAATGTTGTTTTTTTTTTATCTTGTTTCCCCCCTTTTGTGATAAGCAGATGGCACACATCTAAATATGTTTACTATATTAAAAAACAGCTTCAATATAAGTCTACATTTCCTACAATCTTAACATTATTGGCATCATATATTCCACAGAATATTCTAGAAATGCATGCTGCAACAGGCAGAAAAGCAAAACTAAGGAGATTTTATTTATTTCATTTTTGTTGTTGCACACTAATGTCTATAAGGGAGACAACCCTAGTATGGAAAACTTAGTGCCATGGTTATCCTACGCCACAAGGGGTGGGGACAGGCACATCCAACTTCAGCAAGTTGATGAAGGTAAAGAAGAAACTATGCAATGGAAGTAAGCCAAATCAAACCAATGCTGACTATAAATAAACTTGTGTTCCAATTCTTGGCAGTCAAATAGTAGTCTAGCCACTGGCCACCCATATGTATAAATTTTTTCAGTTATGAATAACTAAAGTTTTAAGAGTGATTACAGAAAATGAACCAATGAATGCTCAAATCACTAAATCATTAATTTGTAAAGATAAAACATTGTTTTGTGCATTAAAACTATTTTACCCATGTTATAGAAATGTTAAATACAAACAAGGAAACAAAGAAAATTTTTTTTTACACCTATAGAATTTAAATTTAAACAATACAGCTATTTGTTTGTTTACTTATTTAATTCTGATCAAAATACCTAGCCTAGTCTACAATGTATGAAAATTTAAGGGATGCCACGTCATATGATATCCTAGAGCTATGTATATAAGCTATGAAAAAGTTACATGCCATTCTTCAACAACTCTTATGAGAAAACAGAAGGTTATCAATGACTTTACAAGGGAATAATAGTGAGTGCCCTTAGAATAAGCTAACTCAACTCAACTCAGTGGCTACACTGATTGTCCATCAAAACATTTTACCATGTGTTCTTTTAGTGGCAGCATTGTTAGGAAACCATAGCTCCAGTCATGTAATATCATAAGAATACTTTCAACTTCCAACATCTTCCCTTTGCCAGCCTTATTAGAAAACTATTTTGCAGAATATAGTTAAATGTTTATCATTTAAGTCTCAAACTCAAGATTATAATATCCACAGAAGGAACCTTTAAGTATGCTTTTTGGTAGTGAGTTGGTTTGTTAATATAGTGCATTAATCATAATGGAGTCTCTTATGGGCCTAGCCAATGACAAGGTGTCCCTCTTTCTCTCCTCCCCCCACCCCACTTTTGTGTTAGATTCCTATAGTTCCCATATGCATTGGGCACCTTCAGTATTAGCCATTCTGATCCAAAGCAATCTCTTTTCCCATCCATCTATTGCTCCAGGTCTTAGGTAAACAACCCTTGGGCTGTTTACAGTACCCCAGTAAAGAGATTATTTCAAGGCCAAGCAAATTAAGTAGCACAAATTTATATGAAAAAGAACCCTAATGCCAACATATAAAATGTAAAATGATTGTGAAGTCAGTTTTTCTGCCACAGATGCAGTTGACAGAAGAGGCTAAGAAACCATGTTAGTGAAAGATATTTCTGGTTTAGTGATATTTCATCAGTTTTATTAAATAATCAGTCATGCACATAATCTTAGTCATGGAGAATGACATTAAATAAATGTCTTAACTGTCTGGTCTGATCTACTGCTGGTTCAAGAATAACTTAACATTTTGCAAATTTCTCTTTCTTTTTGACAAGAATATCAAAATAACAGAATTTTAAGATGTCAGTGGAACTGGTAAAGAAGAGAGAGAGAACAACAATGGCTAATCTGCAAGCTACATGTTTTTCATTCTTTATTATTTTTAGATGTAAATATATAATAAATAAAAATTATTGTTTAAAAAATAAACATCAGTAGCTCCAAAAGTTGTGTCAGTTTCATAAAATGTTTACAAAAAAGTTAGACAGATATTTAAGCACACATCTATCCCCTAACTAGGCTCCTAGAATTTTTTCCCTTAATAAGTTGCCTCTAGAGTTTTGCATGATTTCTTTTATTTCTTGCACTCATGTTCTCAACTTTCTTCTCCCATTGGTCTTAATTGTTTGGGTATCTGTCAATGTCTGATTCTGCTTTTATTTGTTGTTGTTATTTGACTATTCTGTAACTTTAGGAAATGGTCAAACTATCTCAGGTAAAACATTAGTTTCGGGTACAAGAGGTGAAACTGATCCACAGTTAGTTTTTTTTTTGTTGTTGTTATAGTGCCTCATTACCAAGCTGGATTATGATTATTGTAGATGCAGATCTAAAATTTAAAAACAAAGATTTTAGGGTTTTAATTTATGTCACATGACATACTATTAAGATTTCAATAGCATGTTCATTTCATTAAGTATTTTAATTTATATTTATATACTACTTGAGCAAGTTGTAATACTGTTACAACACAACCCATTACTTTGCTACAACTAACCCATGCACCCTGATTCAGATCATAGTACAAGTTAACAGTTACTGTGGTGTTTAACTTCTAACTTTCATGACCTACAGAAGTAACCATAGTTTACTTAAAACTGATATTAATATGTAAACACAGCAAATTCTTACATAGTCTAATTAAAGAAATGTGGATGAGCCAAAACTTATATATAAATGCTTCTAATTAACAAAATGTCTTCCTTCAAATTTTTTCTCAGAATTACAAATCTGTGAGATCATGCGATGGTCATATGACTTTAATTGCAGATTTGTATATCTTCAAAATGCTGATAATGTAGTAATTCTTTCTAATAGAGATAATCTTACAACTTACCCTGTTATTATTAGCTTCGATTTTCACCACCAAATTTTTGTTTTTAAATGTAACAGCTTTTAGTACTACTAGGAACATTAAATAAACCACTGTAATTTGATTTTAATATCCCTTATATATATATAGCTCTTAATTATCTTAAAATAAAAACATCCATAAGCTAGTCAATCTGCATCCTAATTTACCCATAATTTCTAAATGTAGCTCATTCTCAAGTGAAGCAGATATAAAATCTGAAAATGTAAGTTTAAAATACTTTTTGTCATGATAATCTAACAAATAATAAGCTTAGAACAAAGAAAATCCTGGTTGATAATTTACAAAAACCAGTAGATGTATTTTCACCACAACTCCACTTTCAAATTTTATTCTCAATAACAGAAAAATGTGACCAAAAAATATTGTTTTCTCATATCTAGAAGCATTTTCAAAGCCATTTCTAAGTTTAATGATTGTTTGTTGTTTTGTTTTTTATTCCATTCATTGCAAGTTGCTCAAGGTGATGATTTGGACTGCAAGGCTAAAAGTTATGTTCAGTAAAAATTTACTCCAAAAATTAAAAATTTAGCGATACAATAGATTTTCTAAGGCAATAATGCATGCAAATACGCATGTACACGCACACTAAAGTTGAAAATAATATGCACTGAAGATTTGAAACAACACAACACCCATTTTACAGAAATATTCATTTTCCAGATAAAACAACTGTTATTGAAAAATGCACTATTATATTCTTTCTATGGCTCAATCGGCATGTGTGTCAACATCCACAAACAAACAGACATTCTCAATGTGCACTGATTGAATGTATGTAAAACACAGGAGGGGAAAATAAGTTACACAATCATACAAAATAGCAAATATTTTAGATAAAATCCATCTATTATTTGAAAATTGGTGGGAAAGTAAGTAATGTTGATTTTAAAATGCAACCAGACCAGCTATAATTTCTGTTCTTGTTTTGATCGTATTCTTGTATCTATTGTTTTTTAATGAAGCTAAACAGATAAATCAAATTAAAAGTTTTTTAAAGTGTCTTGTTATAGTGATGAAATCTGAAATATCTACAATCATTGACAAAAAAAATACTCTCCCATGATTGAGTAGTGAAACAACTGTTAAAACTACTTACTAATATCACACACTAAGGTTTTCTAAAACTGTGCTTTTCAATCTTGATTTAAAATTTGAAAAATACTTTGTATTTGTATTTTAGAATCAAAATTAAATGTATTTTTAAGGTATGGGCACAAACAGTATTTCCCAATTCCTTCTCTATTTTCAACAAATCGTACTAAACTCTATGACAAAAAGAGAGTCAATTTAAACAATAAATTCTTCCCCTTTTTTTTTCTATTCAACATCCAGTAAAGATGTTTAATATCATAATTAGAATTACATAAAACAGATTATTAGTAAACCCCTTTGAATTTCAGCTCAATGGCATTAAGATTTTTTTAAAACAAAATAACTAGGATATTAACTAATAATGTTAAACATAAGACATTTTTCAAAAATATATGTATAAATATTTTTTCTCTGAAAGTTCTGAAAAGAAATGGTATAATTTTACAACAAATTCAAGGTAAAATATAATACAAACCTTGTTAGTTTAGTGATAACATAGTATTTACCATAATAGTGAACAAAGATTAAAATTAAAATTTCTTATTATAAGGATTAGCATTACCAGATGATTTTCTGCATTTTGCTTGATTAATAAAATATTATTTAAAGCCATATCACTTTAATTTGAAAGAGAGAAAATAACCTGTTAAACATTGTGAAATTAATTTAGATGTAAAACTGGTGTTTAAAAAAATAAAATAAAAGATTTTCATTTTATCAAAATTAGTGTCAATTTTTAAATAATGATAAGAATTACGTGTGTTTTAAATGCACGATCTTGGTAACCAGATTATTGCAAAAATAATCCTTAGAGCGCAGAAAACAAATTAGTTTCTAGTTTACACCATTACATGTTGAATAAAGTTACTACCACCCAAGTGGTTAGGCAGGCTACTGGATGTGTTTCAGTGCCACAGTTTGATCTCTGTTTGGCATACTTCCCTACCTTCTCACTTCTCATCACAAGCTGGTTGTGCAAGTTTTCCACATCTTAAAATAAAGGGTTCAAGTAAAGACTTTACTGCTGAAATAAGGGACCCCTTTTGATGCAGAATAAGCAAGCAGTACTCTCTGTGGCTAACAACCGCATCAGTGTTGTCCCCACCGTAGAGTTTGGTGTACAATATAACAACAGTACCTTTTCTCAAGTCTGTAGAGACAGGAAATAAGTTAACTGTACAATATATTTGTGTGTGACATCAGTTATCATTACTTAATTTTCCATGTGTGAAGATTTCAAAATAGAGTTTCAAACTAATTTTGCAATCGAAGATAATTTGTTTCCATAATAGCTTACAAATAAGATTGGTAGTAGTGACCTAAATGTCATATTTTGGTAAAATGCAGCTAACTCAGATTCATTTAGATTGTTTACATTAGTTTCTTATCCGCTGTTACTTTAACTTTCAATTCAGTTCTTATTTTAGTATAGAAAAATTTATTTATGCATTACTAGAATACTTCTAGTAAATTTTAGATAATTTTTTTTTTTAAAGTTTAAGAAAATTTTAATTGTTAGTCTCAGTAATTTTCAGACATTTATTATTTCTTCTGATTATGATATTTATTCAAGGAATTTCAACCCATATTCTGCATTATTTATTTGAGAATTATTGAAATTTAAAATTTTTAAATACATTTTCCTTGGCAAGTATGACTTTTTATTTTTTTTTGAAAATATGATATTATTCCTGGACTTTTATTGCACTTTAGATTATTTATTTCTGAATTATTATAATCTTTATAGTGAATTTTAAAGCATATCTGAGTGTGTTGATAAACATTTTTATTTTTTATTTTTTATTTTTTTTATTTTTTTACATTATCAGATGTAATTTTGAGTCATTTTCATTTTTTTTATAAACGAGCTTGGAATTTCTCTGGATTATATATTCGAGCAATATTTGGATATTTTAAGTGAATTTTAATCTATTTCTGCAATTGATTTTAAAAGTTAAAAACTTTGGATTTTTATTTTACATTTTCAGTGTTAATTTTGAAAAATATTTCATTTTCTAGAAAATGAGAATTATTCCTAGAATTTCATCTCATTTTCTCTGGATTAATGTTTGTGCACTATAAAAATTCTTCTGGTACATTTTGGTTCACTTTTGAAATAGATTTAAACATTTACAATTTTGACTCTTTTTTTACATTTTCAATGACAATTATGTTGAAATTTTAATTTTTGGACATTTTATGTAGCAATTTTGAAAATTTTAAAAATTTTTTCTGAAGATGTGACTTACTCCATGGATTTCATTCAGCTTAGTTTGTATTATTTAATTGTGCATTATTATGATACTTCTAGTAAAATCTGCTTCATTTCTAAGATAATATTGTTCAATTTAAAATTTTTAAAAACAGCTTACTTTTTCAGTGGCAATTTTGAGAAATAATTAATTTTTACAAAAAATGCAATTTATTCATGGAACTTTATCCCATTTGCTTTGGAATAATTATTTGCATGTTACTAAGATACTTCAAATGGGTTTTGGTTAATATCTCAGATGGAAAATTTAAATTTTGAAATTTGTTTACATTTTCAGTGGAAATATTCAAAAATTTGATTTTTTTTACGTTGTGACTTACTTCATGAATTTCATTCCACTTTGTTTGGAATATTTTGGGATACTTCTAGAAATTTTTGTTCAGTTCTAAAAGAGTTTTTAAATAATTTTAAATTTAAAATTTTTTAAAAAATTATTAGTGGTAATTTTGAGAGTTATGATCCTTTCTTTTTTTCCAAAAAATAAGATTTGTTTTTAGAATTTTATCTCATTGGCTCCAGATTACTTCTGCATTATTAGGATACTTCTATTGAAATTTGGTTTAATCCTGAAATATTTTAATTAAATGTCCAATTTTTTTTTAAATTATAAACAGCAGTTTTGAGAAATTTTTTTTCCAAAAAAATTAGATGTTTTCTTGGAATATCATCTCATTTGCTCTTGATCATTTATTTCTAGATTATGGAGATAATTTTAGAAACGAACCAAAATTCACTAAAATTAAAATTTGAAAAAAATTTTCTTCTTATTAAAATGACATTTATTCCTTCATTTCATTACATTTACTTTGGATTACTTATCTCTGCTTTATTATGATACTTCTGGTGAAATTTGGTTCATTTCTGAGATAGTTTCAGGTTTGAAATTTGAAATTTTAAAACCAATTTAATAGCAATTTTAAATAAGTTCATTTTTTTTTTTTTTTTGCAAAAATAAAATTTATTCCTTGATTCAAATTCCATTTAGATTATTTTGTTTTCAAAAATAAAAAATTGAAATTTAGCTCATTTTCTCTGGGTTTTTTATTTCTAAATTATTAGGATATTTATTTTTCATTCATTTGTGAAATACGTTTTGAAATTTGGAATTTAAAATTTTTTAATACAGGTTCATTGGAAATTTTGAAAAGATCTTGAATTTGAAAAAATAAATAAATGAAATTTACTCATAGAATTTCATCTCATTTACCTTGGAAAGCATATCTTTTGTTGGAAAATTTACCATTTTGGTACATGTACATTAAGTAACAACAAAAAGAAAATATTTGAATTTGGACCTTTAGATGTTATCCACCCCAGTGAAATATCTAGGAACTGGATGAATTGAATTCAAAGGCACACAGTGTTAAGCTTTTGACATGAAAGAGCTTTCACAGCATCATGTACCACTAGAACCTGCCTGCTGTTAGTTGTTGCTCTAATTAGACTCAAATGTCAAACAGATATAACAAATCAAAGAGAAAAGCCTTGATGTATTAACTAGAGAGTAGCAGTTAATTTGTATTCTTCACTGGCTGTGACACCATATGCATTGTAGATAGAATATGTTATTAATTTATATTTATTCTTCTTTGTATAGTGGCAGTTAAATCACCAGAAAAGGAAAAGCTTTATGTTTTTTTTTGTACTTAAAAAAAAAAAAGTTCCATCTTTTACATTCAACATGCTGCACCCCAAAAATCAACTTATGTTTCATTTCTTTACAAACATTCATACGCACACAACACAAAAAAAAAAAGTATTTTTTGTGATTTAGGAAAGGCAATTTTAATTTATAAAAACAATACGTCTTCACATTACATATATTGAACGTGTTACTTTTCTTCAGATGCTAAAACATAAAATCCAGGTAAATGGCATTTTAGAATTTTTAAAGGCTGGTCTCTAGCTCTTGTACACACTCATGGGCATCCACAAAATGGGGAAGATGACAAAAGGAATAACTACTCCTCCACTAGAAACTTTTATGGTGATAGTGAAATGACGACATTACCAGTAACAACCTGCAGAGCAAAAAGGTCAGTTAGCACAATAAGAAGGGTGTAAACATGGCTAAGGTCAACAGTGGCAGATTATCTGGTCTGGACTTTGTACTATAACTGTTCATAGAGAGTAACAAACACAAACTGATTTTAAAGATTATAGATAAATTTGGACAATACCAGAGACGTTTACAATTTGTATTAAATAAAAATATTGAATAAAAAAGTTTGTTTGTTTTTTTGTTTCATTATTGAAAGTTCTGGTAGGGTAGCTCAATAGTGAAGGAAGAATACTAATGTTGAGAAAGTAAATTAAATTTTAAAAAATTCTAAATGTATCACAAGAAATATTTCTAAGTAAAAAAAAAAATATTGATCAAAATCAAATATCCTTGATAGGAAAAAAAGCAAATTAGTATCTTTTTATTTTTTGACATTAGTATCTATTCATCACTAGGCACATACCCCACATTTGATATTATTTTGTGAATTTCCCTCCCCATAATTTATCCTGCAGACATTTTTTTGTTATTTTGCCCCACCCCTCAAAAAAATAAATCCCGCAGATGCCCATGTATACAGGATAATACATAAGTTTAACAGCTGTCAAACAAACGAACTGACAAGTATTTTAAACATTTTAGCATAGGGATTACATCAAAATAGAGGGGCAATTTCTTGTTTCTTTGATTAACATATACATCAACAGGATCAGTAGTAAATATTTGGCATATACTCGCTTTTCTTACATTATGACAAAATTTTATGAGAATGCCAATTGCTAATATTTGTTGGTTTTTTTTTTTTTCAGACAACAAATAAAATACAGAAAACTAATGCATAGATTTTTAGCTTTTTATGATAGTTTAAAAAAAAATTTTTGTTTGTCTAACAAAACAAGCTCAGATCATGAAATTGCACAAAGAAAAATTCATATTCTGAGATTGCTAAGTGCATTAAGTGCAGTAAAATGGCTTATCTAGCCTGGAAGCTTTATGAAATTGGTGGCTACATCAAATGTCATAGAATTGACAGATCTCAAAAACCTGATGCTTGGACTGATTGAAAAATTAAGCAACTGTCCAAAATAGACAAACACAAGACTTCCATTGACATTTTAAAAGATTTGGAGGACTTACAGATCTCTGCTAAAACTGTCCAGAGACAGCTTTATGATTTCAAATTGATGAGGCATTTTGCCAGAAGAAACAGTCTGTTTCCTTGAAGAATCAAAGAGCCCAAATTTTAGTCCACCGAGGATCATCTCCAGTGAACCCAGAAATTGACAGCCAGGGTGCTCTCCTTTGATAAATCGTGATTCCACAAGTTTGGATCAGATGATTGGACTTACGTGCAACAACGATACAGTAAACCATCCTTTCCAAGTGTACCAAAGCAGAGGTGAGATCAGATCCATTATGGCATGGAACTATTTCTCCCAAAAAAGGCACAAGCCCTATTCTTTGTATCTAGGGAATAATAGATTGGTTTGTTTACCTGGAAATTTTACCAATATAACAGAACCAAATTTTCAGGAATGACATACTTTCTCAACTAGATTGTCCAACATGATAATAATCCAAAGCATTTAGTAACCATCAGAAATAATAATAAAAAAAAAAAAATTCAAGTTATAGTGGCCGTATCAAAGGCCTGATTTGAATCCAATAGGGAATCTATAGAACAAGATGAAAAAGCCCAGAAATTTGAATCAATTGCTCCAAATTATTCAGTTAAATTGGGTTGATATCTATACAGACTGATGTATTTACCTTGTGGACTCCATGCAAAAGCACTGTCAGACTGTAATTGATGTTTATGAATATGTGACCAAATATTAATACTTCTTATCTTTTTATCTCATGTAATCTCTATAAATTGGGTTTTTGTGTACATTATGAAAAAATTTAATGGCAACAAAAGTTAAGAAATGAATCAAATTTCAAATGTTTGATTCATTTCTTAACTTTTGTTGCTATTAAATTTTTTCATAATGTACAAAAAGTGAATGTATACAAAATATTTACCACTGATCATGTTGATGTACATGTCAATCAAAAGAACAAAAAACTGCTTTTCTCTCAGTGTAATACCCATGCTAGAATATTTATTTTAAAATAACAGTAAAAAGCAAACAATGTTCAACATTATTATTAGCAGGATAAAAGAATCCAAATTTTATGCATTCATATTTGATAAACTATGGATATTTCACATACAAGCCAACTCAGCCTTTGACTTCAATATATTTACAAGGATACAATACAAAAGGACTTTTTAAGATTTTTAGACTGATACAAATTTAATTATCTCGCAGATGGAAATACACAGATTTTAGAACCAAAAATTATTGGCAGAATTCTTGGAAAAACAGTTCTTCAGCAATTTTTAAAATATGGCTTAAATCTAATACATATGTTGGCATTGCTACAGATGGCTATAACAATGGAGCAGATGCTGAAATTCAAAATGTATTGAAGTACAGTCAATGAGAAATGTTTTTAGAATCATTGAGCAAATGTGAAGTTTTTTCAACTCATCTGCTAAGCATAACTTTATACTGAAAAGTCATTTTCACAACTTGATCAACTGGAAAAAGTGACTGTAATATTGTTTCAAAATAATTTAACCAGCATTATTCAGTTTTTGAAGAGAAAGTGACTTTAGATAGAAAGATGTCTAATAAAGCATTGAATTTGCTATCAGCTGTAATAAACTGCAAATTTATTATATCAATACAGCGTTTATCAGAAGTATTTTCTGTAACTTGCCAATGAGTAAATCACTACAAAATGAAAAACCTAGTTTTAATCATGCATGTTTTTGGTTAGAAATATGACAGATGTTCTCCAGAATCATTGAGAAAATACTAAAATGAATTTTAATGAATTGTTCAAAAGTTTCCAAAAGATGTATGTTAGAAATACATTTCTATGCCTCATATTAATTGAAAACAAATAGCAAATATACCTTCAGAAACAAACAAACAAAACATTTTACAGAACCATTTATGTTGTCCTTGACAATATATAAAATTACCTGATTGTACACTTTTCAAATTCCATGCTAATTGCAACAAGATTCCCTACTTTTCACAACTGCAATGTAGTAAAAGTAGTAGTCATAAAAGAAATAGGAGGATGCATGTATTACTAAAATTTTAACATGTGATAATAGAAAACATGCTTATATTGCTTGGTGTGATGAAACCAGTTTTCTAAACATAAGTGACATTTTAAAGATATTTTCTACCCTCCCCTTTGAAACAGCAAATACAAAAAGATGTTTTTCAATATTTTGAAGGTTGAAAACATGGGTAAGATCAGCTAATGAAAAACGAAAGATCAAATGGTTTAGGTTTAGTATATGTACATGTGAACATTAACGTGGAGATAAAAAAAATAATTGACTAATTTGCTAAAATCAAATCAAGAAACATTCCTTTTATTCTGTATTCTGAAGAACAACTTTTTTGTTAAAATTTATAATTAATTAATTAATGAGCCCCATAATGAAGTGCTTCTAAAAATTTATCCTAGATCTACCTATGCTCTCAGATAGCCAATAGAGCATCCTGGTGTCAAGGAATATCCAAGATCAGACATCTTACTACCCACACTCTACATGTACCTAGAAAACCCTTCATTTATAGATGTGAGAGGAACCCAGAGAAAAAATGTGACTGGCTAATGAAGAAGAGCAAGAAAAAAAACATGCCAGAGAAGTACACCAAACTGAGCCAGTTCTGACCAGGATTTGGAATTGGGCCCTCAACCATGACTGTCTAACCACTTTGTCACCAGCTAAACAAATGACTAATATGATTCACTAATTGATTGAAAAGGCTATAAGATACTGAAAGGCAAGTGCTTCTTTGGATATAACTCCCAATGTAAAACTTTCAGATTAGTGAAATAAAGAAATAAAAGCATCCAGGAAAAACCCACCCAATAAAAACGATTCTTAATGGGTAATCAATTAATCCAACCCAAGCCTCACCCACTCTCTACTCTACTTACTGCCAGAGCTATCAAGCTGCCTACTTGAAAGCACAGAAGTGGAAAACATCTCCTGTAGCTAGATTTCTAACTCCAACAAAGGTGCTTAACACTGAACAACACAAAAAAGCAGTAAATAAAACAAACTGATTTGCAATTTATCTATTTAGTTTTGTAGCAATAAATAAATAAAAGGTCTCATTTAATCAAAGAACTCCAGGGCCAGAATAACAATTGACTAGGTAGGGTAGCATGTGCACAGGAAACAAATTATCTGACTCAGCCATCTAAGTTGTCATCCCCATGAGAATCAAAGTAGCACTTCATCACAACTTCCCAAATGGCCTGGGTCAATGCAATTTAAACCACCACACAGAAAGGAGTTTTAGTAAAATTTCAGAAAATGATAAACAACAACAAAACAATATTATTTGATATCTCTATTTTAAAATGTATTAATATGATTCATATTAAATCACACTTGCATAATATTTGCTCTGAAACAATGGTATTTAATGTGAGATATCAGTCTTATTAAAAACAAAAGGAATAGATTTTGTTGTTGAAAACAAAATTCCAAAACAATTCAAATGATTTGGTATGTTACCAGTCAATTAGAAGCTTTCACAATGGTGAAATCATTTCAGTGACACATAAGCTAGATGGTTAATTTGTAATGCATTTTTTCATTTTACATCACAATGGTAATCAGATGACTAATACTCTTATTATTTATTAAATCAATTATAAATTGGCAACAAAGTTATGTCAACCATGTGAGGGTAATCTGAAGAAAAGTTTGCACACTGCAGGTGAGCTTTAAAAAAAGCTGCAGTACTTAGATTTAAGTGAATAGAGAAAGAGTGAAGTCATACCATGATTCTGTTCACACTCAGTAAAGAATGTCAAACACTCATGCACATGAAACCTTTTAAATTCTTCTAGTACCTGGAGTACTGACATTTTCAGAAACTCAGATGCTAATGGAGTATTGTTTATTCTCCAATGCAAGGACATTCAGTTTTGCAGGTATGCCTCAAATGGCCTACACTAGGATCTTTATTATCATTCACCATTTTATGACTCTTAAACTTTATTCAAGCAAAAAATTTTGTTTCCCTATGAACCACATGAAAGGTTTTCCAAGGCTTTATTTTTAACATAAGCATATACACACCAACTGCACCAAGATTACAGTTTACTGGAAATAAAGTCAAACTGAAAATTGCACGGAAATTTAGGCAATTTAAAAAAAAAATTGTGTTTTTGCTATGTGTAAGGAGATCAATAAAGTGAAACTTTAATGCTAGATAAAACTTGCTTGAATAATAAAAAAAATAAATGAATAATTAAATTTTTTTTTAGTGCAGAAGAAACAAAACTGAGCTGTCCATTTTATTAAAATTAATTTTCTTATTATAGTTTTTATTCTTTCTTTTATTTTGATATTTTCCCAACCTGGAATCTCTGGTTAAGCTATTATTAAAGAAGAAACTCTTGCTAAGCATTAATGAAAAGCCAATAATCTTGTGAAGCTTTCCATAAAGCACATCTTCAGACAGGTGAGCTACACCTTTCTTAATGACCACTTTAATGTTTATTTCCTACATAAAGAACACTTTCCTTAGCACAAGTGATAATTATCTGTGCAGCAAGTCTTTCCTTACAAATACCGGTAATTGGCACATACATTGTTAGGTGCAAAAGACTGCCAAAACAGAGCATGTGTTTTCAAATTTATAACCAATGTCCACAGATTGTGGCTTAATGGTAATAGAATTTTTTAAAAAAACATTTCTTCTTCTCTGGACATTTAAACAGCTTTCACCAGACTTCCAAAGCAATTGATAGCAATTAGTGGCCTGACTTCAGGAGAAAGGCCAGCCATTCACACCAGATACCCTTATCAATGAAGGGATCTCCCCTGGGCAGACAGATGTCTTTTGACTACACTTCCAGCTAGAACAGCCTGACACAACTAGGGCTAAAGTTACACATTAATGAATTCCTTCACCTTTGTTTTCAGAAACCAAAAATTAATATCAAATACCCTTACAACTCATCCTTAAAAAAGTAATAAAATAAACTGGAAGAAAGAAAAATTAATATCATTTTCATTAATTTATGCTGAATTGCTTCAGAACCTATTTAAGTAATTTTACTGAAAGATCTTTTAAAATCAGAAATGCTAATATAAATACACCTTAATAAATAATCCCCATTTTCTTCTCAGCCACTTTTTACCAAAATAACAGCCAACTAATCTATTAAATTAGTAAATATGGAATTAGCATTAAAAGCATAAATTTTAATGATGCTGAGCAGTCTAAAAATAAGATTAATAAAAGACATTAGTAAAAGATTAGGTTATTTCACAATCTAGTATGGGAGACAAAAAACAAAATGCACATAGGTAAGGGTATGATTATTGCTAGTAATAATGCTTATAACAGCAATAACAAAAACACTTTGGCACAATTATTGCTAAGAGATCTAAAGACACTGTAGCAGTAGGCACATTATTCACAGCCACATTGACTAAGACACCAGACTTTTTGTTCCACCAAACATGAATCATTGTTTCAACATCATCAAGGATGCACTCAAAAGTACCCTGGGGAAGCAATCTGCTCAAGTCATTTCCTCAGAAAGTTCTATTAAAACAAGATTAAGCATTTTTACATAACACAGAAAAAGGTTTGCTTAAAACTCAAAACTGAAAAATAGATTCCCCTTAACCCTTTACAGAGAAGACTTTCTAAGAAGTTGTTCCACCTTGAATCAAGTATTTTTTTTTTTTTTTCTTTAAAAGAAAAAATTCCCCACAGAATATTAAGACAAAAAAGACTTTTTTTTGGTTTTGGTTTTTATTTTGGGAGAAGGAAATGAATCTTTTTAAAAAATAACAAGAAAACAATGTGTTCTGCTTTCATGTCCCTTATCTGTTGTTAGGTAGAGCATTTCTATGTAGTTAGGATTTTCTGAAATGTAAATTAAATATTTTACACCCACACATACCTTCACATTTTTTTTGGATCAGAGGTATTCTGTATCCATTTTCACAGACATGACTCAAGAAGGTTAAGTTGCTACTGTTGCTTTCTTGGATGTTGGGAGAGGCCTACATAAACAATATGAGGGCACTCGTGAAGAAAAGTTTAAAAAACAAACAAAAACTTCATGAACTGGAGATCATAAAAGCTGTTACAGTTAACTGTACCTCACAATGATGACTATCAAAAGTCTTGTTTTAATTTTAAAAGTTCTCCAGAAAGTCACACTTATAAGAAATGAATACAAAAGCTTACTTTTGCATCACTAACTTTTTAAAAGTTTAATACAGCACCAACTTTGCCTACAGACTGCACTGGTGATGCAGAAGAATTTTTCGATGTAACCCTAACCCCTCACCACTCCCATTAAAGTTACTGTAGTTTTCAAAATGCAAACAAATTTAATTTGATGATATTGAAAAGAACATAAAATTCTGGGTTTATCACTAAATATCATGATAAACCTCAAAAGAAAACCAACCTAGCTAGACCAAGCCAAACATTTGTCAATCCTAATAGCATATAGATGTCACAAAAAAACAGATGGATGCCTGACCTCCAATGTCATGCCATGTCACTGTCTGCTAGTTAAAAAGAACCCAAAGAAATACTGATTTAGTTTTTTTTTTTTTTTTAATTTGAGAATCTGCAGTTTATGACATTTATTTTATAAAAGGCCAAGAGTAAGTATACATAAAATTATCAGCTTTATTATTTCATTTTTATAATTGTATTTATATTTTTAAGATGGAGATTAGCCCAAATTTCCCCACTTTGAAAATTCTACAAATTGATTAGAATTTCTATTCCTAACTCAATCACACATTTTTAATATATCAGTAAATAATATGTAAAGTCAGTCTGTCAGTAAATTACAGTAAATCTAAAATATTTGTCAGTAAAGATGAGATTTTGTCCTGTGCTAATGAAAAGCAGCATAAAAAGTGAGTGACTGTTGTTTAATGTTCCTTGGTTAATTTTACTTTGTACTACAAATGAAAACATCCTTCCTTTCAGATAGGATCCTGTATACATTTTCTGTCTTTATTTCCAAGACTTAATTACATGTATGCTTTAACTGTTTCTTATTTTGATTTAAAATGGAGTACCCATGTGAACAAAACTTTGGTTATTTTGATCATAAGGTAGACAATAAATAATGAACAGGGGCGAAATTTAAAGAAAGAAAATTACCTGAACAAAACTCCAATTTTAGAATTAGCAGGTTAAACAAATATATGCATAATTCTAAACCAAAATAATGATTTACAATATTTCAGGCAGTAAAAGGTTTGAGATTTAAAAAATTATTATTGCTTTGCCTTGTACGGCAAGAAGTTAATTTGATTTGACAGTGCAAACTGTCATGCCAAAAATAAATATTTAATGTACATACATATGAAATCTTTGTACACTGAAGATTAATAAGCAAGCAATAAAGCAGTTCTACTAGTTGCAGAAAACAAACTTATTGCTGAAGATGCTTATAGTTTAAGTAAATAAATCAATGTAATTAGTTGTGTATTTTATTCAGATGCAACTAGAACTCCCATTGTGCATAAAAACAGAGTGGCATGTGAGAAAGTGATAATTTTCTACTACAAAGATATGGAAGCATCAAGATTTCCTGCATTGATAAAGATCCCCTCTGCACCCCACCTTTCTTTGTAATTATGCCTCAGGAAACACCAGATTTGATTCCCACTACCTGGAGGGTAGCTATTTTGGTTCAACCAGCTTCTAATGATGAAGTGGCTTGTGAGTCATTAAAATGAAAATGTGAATTTTAATTAGGCAAAACACAGTAAACATTCACTCTCTTGAAAAAAATATTTATTTTTTCTTTTGTTTAGGGCTGTCAAATGCAGGTATGAACATTGTTAAAATGATGCCATGCAAATAAAAAAAAAAAAGATTCTGTTCTGATTATAAACAATGGAAATTAATCAAGAAAAGCTCCTTCCTGATGCCTAACTGATTTTATGCAAAAAAAAAAAAGAGGAATATTTTAGATTTTAAATATTTCTAATGTAAAAAATACAGATATTTAAAAAAAAATGTTATTTAAAAATAAAAGTATTCATAGTTTCTAAACCTTTTTTAAAATATCAATTTCTCTACTTCAAATAAAGTATCATCTTCAGATTTTTAAAATTATCTATACACTGACTTAGAAAGTAATTGCAAGGCAGCCTGAGATTCTCTCTTATTAGTTCTAGGTTTCCTTCTGAATAAAAACATCTTGAAGCACAGTGTCTGTATTTGATTGTAGCAATGTCCCAAAGTTACTATTAGCATTTCACTTCACTTGGCAAGAATCTTCCTGAACCATTTTTAATATTTTAAAGGATCTTTGGGGGGGGGGGAGACTTTTCAAAGTGAAATGGTTTTCATCCCAATGATGGATAACTCACTTTTATTATCAAAAAAAGCAAACAGTGAGCAAATCACAAAACAAGAAGCCATCAATTTTTTTTTGTATTTATTTTTCTATTAAAACTTACTAATACAGAATCAGTAGGATCACTGGTCTTGGAATTTCAATAAGTATTTGAAAATAGTATAATGCTAGTTAATTAATTATATTTGTGTTTTAAAAAACAAAAAACATTAAATCTGAAAAATAAAAATAATAGAACTATATTACAACATTATTCTTTCTTTAAAAAATTATTTTGGAAAACTCAACACCATCCATATTTGTGATCAGAACTTTTTCCCTGTCACTTTGTCCCTGGTATGTGCTAGGTTTCTGGTATATCTGTAATCCACATCTTTCTAACATGCTTTTCTTTTGAGATTATACTGGATTTAACAGATTATTCAAGAGATTGTTGTGAGAAATAAGTCTCATGCACACTGTTAGTTAAAGTAGTATACTAACAGAGACTATTTATTACTTTGAAAAATGAGAAGCTTCAAAATGTAAACAGAAGAAAATCCAAAATAAAAATTCTTTTATAAGAATTATTATTAAATGGTTTCCAAATATAATTATCAGACTACACAATAAAAAAATTTATTTTATCTTTATAAACTTTACATAATGTACTAGAGACATTCAAATAAAACCTGGCAAAAATAGAATTGCTATATTGGTATCTGGCTAGGTTTCATTTGAATATCTCAAGTACAATTATAAAATCATTAAGAATTTCAATCATTTGCTTTAAATAGTATAATTTATTTTTTCTCTATTTGTTTGTGCTAATGTGGATGGTATTCAATGTCCAATGAAACAGTTTATTTGAAAAGATGTTTAGCCATTTTAATTATTTTTTAAAGTCATTAATATACAATTTCAAGATAAAAAACCACATCAAAAATTTATTTTTGCTTCTTTACTCATAAATTATTAAATTTTACTTACATTATATCACTCCACAACAAAGTAATAAGTCGGAAAACAATATAGAATCAATTGTTATAGTTTGGAATAATTAAGATATCTAATTATTTAGATATGTAACTCAAAACAAAAAATACATACATAACATACAATTTGTTTGGCATTTTAAACTGTAAAAGTACTTTCATAAATGTACATAAAAAGTCATTTTAAAATGATATATCATTTTGACATAATATTTACAAATCTGATCATATTATTTCAATTTTGGCTCTTTGTTATTGATTTTATAGTAAAAATTTACAATTACTGCAGGATGGCTGTCAGAAAAGTAAATTTACATACTTATGAAATTATTTGTCTTTTTTCATTCTATGCATCACTTAAGTATTAAAGTTTTAAATTAATTTGAAATAAACCATGACATTCTTCTGGAATATCAATAGAAGAAAATATTGAACTGCAAATAAATCCTTATTCAGGTACTTCAGCAACATTAGATTCAACAGCCACTGGATTGATAAAATTTGCAATAAATACTATAGTATCATTTCTAAGAGTTGAAGCAATAGACTCAATAAATTTTATGCAGGCAAGAATGCATTTATAATTGACAGCATGTTTATAGGTTCATTTAATTGGTAAGATGCTCTCCCTTAAAAAAAAAATCATCACCACCACCATATTCTGTACTAAAAACCATTTTGTATCTAATATTTTTCTCTTCTGCCCATTGTTTAAACAGCCTGTATACTCTAATTTCTCTAGTTTTTTTTAAATACAATCCACAAATAAATTTGATAATGTATTCATTTGTAATGGTTTTAAGGAAAAAAAATGTAATTTATCATTCATTGGTAATGAAATAAGTTGGTGGTATTATTTCCTTCCTATATAAAGAAAGCTTGCTGTTAGCTGGATATTTTCTATTGCAATATGCCTTCATTTTCATCAATTCACAATTTCACCTGTGCATCTAGAAATTCTATTATCAATTAAAGAGAGCACATCTATCTTTATAAACATTTTCTTAATCTTAGATGATTTCCTATGACAAATGTCAGTATACATTAGTTAAATTTTTGTTTCTCTTTCAGTTTTAAATAATAGTAAAACCATTTTCACAAAGGAATGAGAAATTTCTTGCAAATGTATTTCTTACTTTGGTTATTGATCATGTCATTTTATGAGATATTTTGCTTGTTTCCTTTTTGCTGAAAACCTTTTTTGTTTTGCTTTTTTACAACAGTTTAACTTTAGCACATCTGCTGTTATTGAACATGAGATGCTATTACAGCATTCTGTATAAAACACTTCTTGCTAATTTTGCAAAAATACTGCTCTTTCTCTGCTTCATCACATTTTGAATATATTTATACTTACATTCATTCAATAAATTAGTTTTCCCTTTATTTACTTTTTTGGGGTGAAACTCTCACTGTTTCTCTCCTCTCTTCATTCTATCTGAATGTACTGATTTTCAGTTCAAGCATATATTAAATTATCTACATCAAAAACATTCAACTGAAACCTACTGGATAATATTACAGTGATGCAATTTCAGCCAAGTTTCATTTAAACAATCCTAATATACATACATTTAGATCTCCTTTCAAGAGCATTATCACTTTATCTTCTCATTAGATGAAGTTAAAATTAGTTAATTTTGATAAATCTGGAAGAATAAACTTGATGTGTACCATAGTAATTATTCAGATATTAAAACAACAAATGCTTATGCTGGAGATAGCAGTAAATCAAGATATAATTATACCCATGGATGATTTGTACTCAGAATCTACTTAAAATTTGACTAAGACACAATAGTCTTAGTAATAAATAAATGCACTGTCAGCTAGAAGGTTTAAGAGGTTTATTAATGTCCAAAAGCAGTAGTGAAACATCCTTATCTCCAACCTCTACAGTAATTCAGCCACTGTCTATCAACAACAACTAGAAAAAAGTCTAAAACATTCCAGCAATGGAAAAAGGCATAGTAAGTTATTCAGATTGTTAAATTGTCTACTTCCACTAAATGTAACCAAACTAATATTGTTTCTCTGACAAATTAATATTGAGTATTTTCACAGATGTAAGCAGTTTATCAATTTTAATAAAACACTGGTTTATTTACTTTATATCCCAGAAATGAGTAAGTTATAATACATTATTAATTTAAAACCCTAAAAATTATATAACAAATGCATTAAATAAACAGAAAACATTACATAAAATGAGAAGCCCATTAATCTTGTAAACAAATAAAGATCTTATACAAGCACCATGATATATCATCATTCACCAAAACCACCTTCTGTATTAGTAATCATTGAGTTTTATCACGATATCTATTCACAGTAACCATCAAGCTAGGGTAAACATGCTGCTTGTCTATCTTCAAACAACACTTATACTGAAGTAAAATATGAATATGCCATCTAATCTCTTTCAATAGTCACACCACTGCCCTTACATGAATCCAATCCAGCTTGCTTGGTACACTTTTCAGAAAAAACATGAGAACTCAGCACTGAAAACATTCAGATAATATTCCTTATACTTTGACTTACCTAACTAATTATTTTTCTTTAGTTATTGATATCTAAATAAAATTAAAGATCTTCTTTCACATAGACTTTTTAATGAGTTAGTTAGGTTTTCATAGATCTTCACTATTCTTTTCAATTTACCCAAGCAATGAAAATAAACACTGCAATAACTAAAAATAAAAGTCTCAGATCTAAGTAATATATTTATTTGTGAATCTCTCTAAAATTTTTAATTGTGATATTTTATCATTGCCAAATATAACAAGTAATAAATGTTTTGAACAAATTTCTCACAATCAGATGAAAGTTTACACATTGCATTACTTTTAGGATAATAATGGAGAACAATTAATTAAACTAAATTAACATTAAAGGCCACTTTTTTGTCAATTCTTTTATTGTTTTACAAAGCTTTTTTTGTTATTTTTCTTTGTTTTTACATTTAAAAAAATAAAATCAATTAATTAACATAATGGCATTAAGAATCTCATGAACATTTTGATTAATAAATCAAGCCATTTCTTAACAATTGATTTGGTTTCCCTGCAAAGATCTTACTTTGGACAGTGTTTGCAGAGACCTGCCTAAACTAAGTTTAAAAAAAGCAGATGCAAACTATCTCAATAGCTAGATTCGTTTGGTTGCTCTCAGAAAGCTGCAGATGGAGAGATTCCCCACTCAATTCAGAGTATCCAAACTATTTCTTGTTTTCTACATGTGTATATATATAATATACACAAGTCTTTAGTCACATTAGTCAGTGTAAGTTTAAGCAAACATAATCATCTTCCTTTATGTATCCATGTGATATAGCCATCAATATCTTTTTAATTTCATTCCATGTTTATCATATACATATAATTCTGGTAAGAATTGAATTATAACTTCACTACTTTGGGAAAATTTATTCTGAGGAAATTTAAAAAAAAAATTAATAAAGACTAGATTTTTTAGTGAGCTACTTTATAATTTATTCCAGAAAGAGATTCATAATATGTAAATCTTAGTCCTGGTTCATGTACAAATTTGAAAGATATACAATACCATTTATAAAGAATTTCATGCCTCCATAATATTTCAAGCAGCAGGTGTTATGGATAGACTGTACTCATAATTGTGCTATGTACTGTACAAATTTACTAAAAGTTGAACACTTTGATCTTTAAACAGGTAGTGTGCCATGGCTAATTTAGCAGATTCTAAGCTGGATAACTAATGCCTCTCTGATAAGGGCTGATGAAAACTGACATAAGTTAACTGTCCAATTAGTTTTCTGAATGGCTAATATCATCAATAAGCTTGCCACATTTAGTTTTAGAAGAGCACAACTTCATAGGTAATTAATTGTTTTTATTTTTGTTTTGAGATTAATGTTTTTTTCTTTTAATACCTACAAGATAGTTATTAAATATTTATTAAACACTATAATAAACAAAATATAGAATATAACAAAAAATCTTCTAAACCAACATTAGTCAACAGTCCCTGGTGTCAATGATGCTCCAGGTAATGGCTCTCTTACTAATCAAGATAAAATCACATGGAATTGATTTAAAAGTTCTTGTCTTAATAAGAACTCCACATCCTACATCACCATTGTAATCTGGACATCAATCTACCAAGCTGGCCAAGGTTGGCTATATGGTATTTACTCCTGGTTGTTAGCACCTCAGAGTCTGGATGCAGAGGTGGCGATTATTGGTGGTGATGCTCAGTAATCACTCTGACTCACTACCGGCTTCTAACGAAAAATCAAAACATCAGTGTAGCAGCATTGCGATTGAAACTCTTGACTTCTATGCAAATAGAAAATCGCAAGAGGAAAATATGATTTGCATAGAAGTTATTTACAATCTGCTATATTATAGTTAGTTGGTATGTGAAAAATTCCCTCACGTGGATGCTCATTTACATCTGATATATTTTAAAATGTTACAGAAACAATTAGGAAACTTCTAGTTAAAAAAAAAAAATTTGGCAGAAAAAAGCGAGAGAGAGAGAGGAAAAAAAACAGGTTTGCTTATGAGAAACAATCTTGTGGGGAACAATAGGGCTCAGGTAGCAGTAACTCATAGTTTACCATAATACATCAGCAAGTAATTGATAAAGCTCACGGTTGGAATGAAAACAATCTAAGCCATCCTCCAAAATGACAACTTTGATAACTAGCAAAGGTTACACTGTTTAGATTGTGAAAATTTTATAAAATGAGAATAAAATAACAGTTAAAGATATCAAAGCTAGTGATATGGCAAAAGTTAGCAAAGACAAATTAATTCAGCACTGACCAGTATCAAATGGAATAGAGGTCATTTGCATTACAATTTCAGAAAGTGGGTAAAATAGATTTAGTTAATGGACTAATATGTGAAAGCATATAGATGTCTCCTTGATCTAAAATGAATAATGCAAATGATAATTTAAATATTTCTATGATGAAAAATTATAAAAGCAAGAGATTGAATAGAAAAAAAAAACAAGTATATTTTAAAACCCCTGCTTTGATCAAAGCAAATGTGATAATCAAATACACCAATTAGTTTTTTTAAAGCCTTGAGTCCAAGATAGAATATTTCTTATTAAGTATCTTTTAATATTCAGAAAAAGTATGAACCATCTGATAAATTGTGTATACACATATGCACATGCAATAATAACTAAACTTAGGGAGGGATGTTTGTTTGCCAAGAACCTTAACCTATTTCCTTTTTAAAAAAACTGATTATGCATATCTGATTCTTAAAAAAATAATTTCTAATTAACATATGTAAAGCAGCAGTCTGAAATGAAATAACCATCCTATTTAATTTACTCAGGTTGGTTACCGACTGCTATATTTTTCTTTGTTCCCTATAATTTGTCCTCCATTAACCATTTTTAAATTTTATACCATCATTAACAGCACATTTTTTAAAAAGTGAAATATAATGAAGCAAATAATTTTTTAATAGGACTTGAAAACTTTAAAAAAATGTAATCTGCATCTAAGAAAATATAGTCCACAAGTGAAGCACTTGGGATGACATATAACTTTCAAATGTGTAAGAGCCTTAAAACATTTAAAATAAAAAAATTAACAAGATTAAGCTTTATGCTCAATACTAAATCCTTTTATATTTTTAAGAAACTTTTTTTTTACCATCTGACCAAAAAATAAAAAGAAAACAAACTGGTTACAAAACCAAGCTACGTAAAACATTTCTAGTGAATTTGTAGTTTATTTCTCATCAGCAATTAGCCATCTGTTAGCATCAAAGATGCGACAAACATAAGTGTTGCTTTTGATGTTACAGTTCTTAGCAATGTTTCTGATGACTGAGGAGTTGGCAAGTGTCTTGACTCCTAATTTAAGATAATAAAGAATTCATAGAGGTTTTTTTTTTCCTTTTTTGGAATAGACAAGCTTTATGTCCTTCAAATTTGTAAATAGAATAGCAGGTTATGGCAACAACAAAAAAAAAGAAAATCTTCTGCACAAAGCATAAAGAATTCCTTTGCTATGGATTTTTATCCATCAAATTAAAAAAAAAAAAAACAAACAGAAAAATAAAGCTGATCTGCTTCTTTTATCTTTTATGAGAAGTTGTTGACACCTTCATGAATTAATGACTACTATTAAATCTCTTGGATGTTGAAATCAGTTTTCACAGACATTGTTCAAGAGACATTTCAAATGACAAGATAAATGTATTATATAAACAAATCAAAGTTCTAAAAATTATGACAATAACACTAGACCATATTATAAAATAAAAGCCAAACAATTTAAAAAAAAAAACATTTTAAAATAATAGGAATTTATTTTAATGGTTAATTCACTAAAAATGATCATAAAATAATTTTTAAATTTTCAAAAAGGAAACATTTTTCATGTAATCAGTCTTTGGAGTTGTGTTCAGACAGCCATAAAAAATTAGTACAAATGATGAGACATCAGTTGATCGGGCAGTTATTTTTCTACAGATATTTTATGTTATGGTATGTTACATGGCGCCATCCACCTTGATAATATGTATGATCTATCAGTTGCTTAATACCTTACTGCATGCCACCACAAGTTCATCTAGCCAGATAAAAGCCAAAAGCTATGTAAAATTCCAAGGCAATATAGTTATTGAAAAAATAGTATATGAGTTTTGAGAGTTCTCTTTCAGCCAAATTCAACAAATAAACAATTTAATGGAAAAAACTATTATATATAAATTTGAGCAAACTCTTCAATAATTGCATTTAGTTAAATTATTATGAGAAATATGAAATAAAATTAATAATTTATTTACATAAACATTTCAGCTGCCCAGGTTGAATAGCTGCTTTTTTAAAATTCTTATGAACTTTGTACTTTGGCTGAAGTAACACAGCTAAATAGTTTCACATGATTGAAACACAGATGTACATAGTTATGCTACAGTCAGTTAAAAATTCTCTTACCTGTGAAGATAACACTCTCTTACAAGACTATAATATGATACCATGCACAGCAATTTACCTGGGTAACTAATGAACCATCATAGAGCTTTCATCAAATTTGTCCTTGTAGATATGTATATCATTCATTCAGCCAAAATTTTTGCACTTATACATTTTTTTTAATTTTTTTTTTTTAGCACTATTTCATTTGTTTTGCCATGATGCTTTTCTCAGAAAAAAGTCTTCATGGAAAGTCCTCAAAATTCTTGAACACGAAAAGCAGTTACTAACTAAACTCATTAACAAAACATTAAATGAATGGAAAAATTTCTCCATAATAATGCATGCTAGATCAGAACATTTCTGGTGTTCTGGCACATAGTTTTTTAATAAAATTTTATATGTTTCTCCTTCTCCCTAAGAAAAACAAAGTACATGCAAGCAAAATAATGTTCTTACTTTTTCTTTTCCAAAACATGCATGACTAGAATCAAAATATTTTTATCACCCAGTCTACTGAGGTCATTCCTGTTGAAAAAATCTACAAAATACAGAGAGGTGAATTCAATCTTATGATTCTTGTCTCAAATTCCTTCTCTACTTCTTACAGAAGACCTTATAATTCTCAGAATCACATTCCAGTAATTTAACAAAATAAGATTTAATTTTTTTTAAATATATGAAGCATTTCATCCCGAAACCAGTAAGTCGCTACAAAAATCTCTAATTAGCAACAATGTACAATTCATTGATTTTTTTAAAACCATTTATCCATGAACTGCATGTTGGCTCCATGTAATTATCACTGCTAAAAAAACACTTTACATCATGACTTTAACTTTCCTTTCCAAATTTTTAAGCTGAATAATTATACATAATTTTTCCATGTCAAACTTCAATGGCAGTCAGTAATTAGCAATGTTTTCATGAAGCAGTACATGGGCCAAACCTGCAAGTTCAAAACTGAGAACTGTGCAACCAAAAAATCTGAAGGCTGAGTTAAAAAAAATATAATAAGTAAATAAATTAAACTGTGTCTACAATTAATTTTCTGCTGAAGCTATATGATAAATGTTATCAATTCTTTTAATATTTTCATTAAGAATGATGGTGACCAAGCAAGCAGTAGCACGATACATTACAAAATTTTTAAGGTTAAAAGAAATCAAGAAAAAGGCTACAAAATGTCCAGATCTCTGAGCAAATTGTTTGACATTACTATCATAGTCTCTAAATATTCATACACAATATATTGTTTAAAAAAGTAAATTTAAAAAGTATATAGTTCTTAAACATATTAATTTTCAAACAATACTAAAATTGTCAGTATAATTTCACTAGATTTTCTAACAAATTTAAATAGAATCTCTCATTTGTTAATTAATCATATCTACTGCTTCCCCATTAGTGCTAAACAAATAATTTAAATACATTTTAGATCTACCAGATTTTCTTTTTAAAAAGCATTATTTCCAATTTTCTTCATAATTTCAAAAAAGGAAAGAAACAAAATCAGAAAAACTGTGGTGGTTAGTCCTAGGTCAGGAAGTATGAAAACAGATACAGAGTTTGTCCTCGTGAAGTACCCATGCAGCTATTGTTGATAAATCCTTATTTAAAGCTAGAAATTATGGATAAATTCCCTGCTTTCATTTTAGTTTAATCACCAAAACACAAATAAATGATAGAATCTATAGAAATGATGAAATATTGACAAAACTATACATTAATATTATACATTTTTTGGCAAAAAAATAAAATGGTGTTGTACTAATATTTTTCTTAATCCTGCATACATAAAAAGTAGGAAGTTATTTGCTTTTGTTTTTATCTGCTTAGTTTCTCTCTTTTTTGCTGGGTGCAAACAGTGCAACTTGAATAAATTAATACCTGGTATATTCACTTCTGCGATTACCAGTAGCAGTAAAATGAATACCATTGTAAATAATCAAAATCTATCAGATAAACTATAGAAAGCTTTATTTATTAAGATAGGAATATCTTATACACTATATATTATCCAAATACCAAATATTGATAAATTTATGTAGTCATAATGTACAGTAATTCACATACCAGCAGAAACACTTGACAGCACAGAAATTGAAGAAAATACTATATATAGTATTGGAAATAATTATGGAAAGAAAACAAAGGGAGTATAAAATGAAAATAACACATGATAGAATCATATCTCATGTGTAAAAGGGAAACACTCCATAGTAAAGTCTTGTGTTGATATAGTACACCAATTGGTTATTACGCAAGCAATTAGAAAGTGCCACACCCGCAGAAAGACTTTTAAAGTACAGGCTGTTATATCATTGTAGCGTATTGAATACTATGGTTCCTGGGAAGGAAATATCACATGATAAGCATATAGAAATCAAAGTCTTAGCTAATGATGACTACTCCTTGCAGTGGATTCCAACCCAACTTCATGCTTCAAAAGGATCTTTCTAAGAGTCTGGCATACAGCTATGCGAGACTGATACTGTTGACAATAGACACAATCAAGGAAGAAAGCTCAAACTCTCTAGAAGTGTTAAGTACCTCAGGCTATATTCTGAATGTGATAGATAACAAGCCAGTAAAGATCTTGCAAATGACCTATCTGCAAGTACAGGTGTTAACGTTTCTTCAAGAACAGCAAAATACACAATGAAAAGTGGGTTCAATGAATGTGTAGTTGGTCAAAAACCTTTGCTAAGCAACCAACCAAACATCAAAGATGAAATGAGTAGCAGAAATGAAACACTAAGATGATCAAATCTGGAAGTGCTTTTTACAGATGAATCCAATGTTGAACTGTTTGGCATTAATCAATTACACTTCATTCAAAAGTGGACTGGAGGGTGGTGGAATGTGGAGTCTAAGGATGCCTTCCATAAAGTCAATGATATACTGACTGCCATTCATTTACAAACTAAAAAATTTAATTTGTTTTATTTCTTATCACTCAACAGGTAATTTCACTAATAACTGATTAAATATGCCATTCATTTGAAAGTATGATTTAAACTAAGGAAAAGAAAAATCATTGCATAGAATTATTATTTCAGTTTTGTTTTTGTCTGCATACTTCTTAATTAGAGCTCAATTTCAAAAGCTTAAGAAAAAATGTTTAAAATGTTCTTATGCAATCAGAGAGAACTATTTTATAAAAATTGCAATGAACTACAAATAAATATATCAATGCAGCTTGCTTCCTCAGAAAAAAATTATTAAAAATGGGTTATGTTTAAAGAAAGATAGCAAAACACGTGGCTTGAAATTGCAGATGAGTGATATATATTTTGCATATTAAGATTAAAGACAGAAATCTTTTAAAGAAGAATGATTTCTACACTGTTATACTAGTAAGACCAAAAAGTAAGATAATGTTACAATATATTTCTGAAATTATGGTTAAGACAACAAAGATAAACATTTAATTTCAAAAGATGAAATTATTCATAAAAATAAACATGAAAGAAAGGATCACTGGTAATCATTGATAATGGAGGAAAATATATACAATAGTCAATGCTTTAAAATAATACTACCCTAGTGCCAAAAACGCCATGATTTTTTTTTTAAATGACACAACAGATTTCCAACACCAATATCCCAAGGGATTTTTGATGCACTAATATACTAGCATAACTATCTAAAAACCAGAGCATCACATTCAGATTTGTGCATTTATTCCATTTAAAACTTATTTCTCCAGCTGTTTGTTACTAGCTATCTGAAAAATAAAGAGATTGCTTATCATGAACACCATTGCTTCATACATCTTAAAACTGAACAAAAGCATTTCTTGATTTCTCATGTCAGAAGTAAACAGTGTCATGGTATTTACCATTTTACATTTGTTAGTGTGCAGCTGTAACAGATGCTTTCAGAAAAAAACCCAAACTATTTAATAAATTTTTTTCACCTTGAAACAACAGGAAAAAATTGCTGGTGCTGCAAGTAGTGATTTTAGTTTATAATAGCAAGTTTGAAAAATGTCATTAGGTGTCTTGATAGAGTTCAGTGGAGGGAGGTGGTTGGACCAAAATGAAAAATTTTCAAGCAAGGGATATTTACATCTTGGCTACCTGAGAAATTTAAACACTGGCTTGTTTGTGGTAGGAACACATGGTTTATTACAGTTTGCTACTAGTTCACACTTTCCAAACCAACAAATCTAGGGGCACATTTGAAAAGAAATCCTTATACATATAATTGGCAATGACTGTTGAGGGGCACTACATAACCCTTACTCCAAGAGTAAATCCTAATGCAATTGAAAAAATTAAACAGATACAGATAACATGAAAGTTTCCCAAAACTAACATTTTAATGGTAATTTATTGAAGTACAACAGAAAAACCAAAAAAAATTTTTTTAATTTTAAATTTATAATTACTACATTTGAAACTATTACAATTTTAATAAAACACACATTTAAAATGAAAACAATAAATCACAGTATTTTTCATAATTGTATTTAAATTTTCATCAATTTCAGAAAAACAAACATATTACTGCTTAGAGCAGAAAATGTGATTATCTTGAACTATCACCATAAAAAATACATGCAAGTTAGTTAAAACTTCAATAAACATGGCTAACACATATAGTTTTCAAGTAATAATAGTAAGAGCTCCAAATTTGTAGTTTGTATATACAAATTATGTAAACATTCACCAATAATGAAATCTGCAGTGCTCTTTCATACAAGTGGGAAAATATGAACAAAAAACTCAGACACTTCAAAAAATAATTTCATATGAATATATAAACAATTTTTCTTAATATAATAGAGATATTTTAAAAGATTTAATTTTGATGAAAGTACTACTAATATACACAGTCTATCAGTAAAAATAATAGTGATGATACACATATAATGACATAATGCCACACTTCTATGGTTTTGGTGTATTTTTTTTTTAAATTTCTATAGATTACATGCTCAGAAGATGTGTGTCCATTTCAAATTCATGCTCCAATCGCAGCATAACCATAACTGTTGAGCACAATCAAGAAAGACATCTGTATAGGTGACACTGTTTCCAACAGTGCAGAGATGGTTTTAAAAAAAAATAAAACCAACAACAGAGTTTCTAAGATTGAATCACTCTCTCTTGGGAGGACTATGAGAGTAATAATATGAAACATTGGAAGACCACTAGGCAAGCAAAGTACAGATCTGAGCATAATAAAATTAAGAGCTTATGCTTACCTCCCCTTATAGTTATTTATTTTCTAGAATCCAAAGTTAACATTAATGCCAGATGTCACTCATGAAGTATGCTTGTGTCTTTAATTTGCAAGGTTTCTTTTTTTATGCATTTGAACTCAAAGTGTAACATGAATTTTTTAAGACCAATCTTTTTGACTTTTCGCAACTCAAGGATGCAAAGCCACAGAGAGATCATAGTCTTCATTTGTCACATCTATATGTATTTACAAATAATAAACTATCTTTACTAATACTTTTGATAATAGCAAGACAATGTAATTAGAGGTAACTAAGCCATAAAAATATTCATGATCTGAAAAGAAAAATTAGATTTATTTTACATGATTTGTGTAGCACATCAATACTAAAAAAAAAAATTCCAAATTCTTTGAGAAAATGCTACATAAAGTACTATATGTAATTTCATTAAGAAAACCAAAGAATTCATCTTTTTGAAGAAATCTGCAAAATATAAGTACAGTTGTCCCCCGATATTCGCAGGGCTTACATTCCTAGAGCACCTGCGAAGAGTGAAAAACCGCGAATATTGGACGTGGTGCATAAAAATGCCTATAAATGCCTATAAACGTCAAAATATAATGTAAAATATAATAAAAAATATAAGTAAATATATAATAATAATTTAATTTAAAATACAACACTCAGAGAAACACTCAGCGAAACATTCCAGATAGCTACACACGGTAAACTGGGATGATGCGGAGCTGCTGGGCTGCATCTGCCTGAGACAGCGCCTCGTGGGCAGCAGCTAATCAGCAGCAAGCAGAAATGAATAACGCTCTCGGATTGGCTACTTTCAAACCTCCAGCCAATAGCGTTTATTTTATATTGATATTTTGCTGAATTTACATTAGTATTTATATTACAAAATTAGTAAATTATATTGTTATTAATAATTTAGCGTTAAAAAGCGTGAAAAAATATATATTGCCACGAAAAAAGCCATTAAAAATCGCGGAAGATATTTGCGATTCTACGAATATGCGGGGGCTTCCACGAGCAATTATTAATTAGGTTCTAAGGAAAATTCCGCGAATAACCAGGGCTGAGAATGCCGAACCACGATTACGCAGGGGTCGACTGTATATGATTACTGAGAATAATAAATGTAGATTCAAATTGGAGAACAAGAGTAATCACAAGACTGCAGTCTATCAAAATGTGTTTGCACACTGTATCATATGGCTCAGTTTTAATAGTAATAATGCAGACAATTTATTTCAGCAAATTTTAATTTAAATCAAACAGAAGTGGTTCAGTGGTTCAATATATCATAGAAAGTCTCAAATTTTGTGTAATTTTTGCCACAAATGCATTAAAACTGTTATTTGGAGTGAAAATGGTCATTTTATGGCTACTCTCACGTTTTAGCAATCAGTAAACAGAATTTAACAGAAATGAAGTTGTGTAAAAAGTTAATGCTTTTGTTACTGAAACTAAAAAAGACAAATATACCATACTGGAATGTCTTTGAATTTCTTATAAATAGTAAATTCTGGAAAACATTTAAGACAATGGTATTTTGCTACAGAAATCACTGCAATATCTGTAACTAAGTTAGCATTTTTTGTCACAAGTATAATGATATTTTGTATATGTGTTTTCAGTATCTCAAGATACTTAGATAGCTAATGCTGATGCTGAGATTCCTAGTCCAAATTGCAGCGTCAACATTAGCTGTCTAAGACAATATCTGACATTTTATACCTGCTCCCATCTTACAGATAAAACCCAAGAATTCAGTCTTCTAAATACAACAACCGACCACCATATTCCAGGTGGGCTTTTATTAACAGTGTGACTTCTCTGTTCACTACTGCTCCTGATAGCACCAAAGTTAGCTTGGATTCAGATTTTTAAATTGTTGATTAACTTCCCTTGTGGATCATAAAGGTTTGTGTGGCACCACCAGCTTTCAGCTCAAAGTTTCTGTTTACTTGGTTTGTACATGTACTTGAAAATTTCTCACCATCCAAAGCCTCGGGAATAACATGAGCATTTGTTTGGTTAGTTGTGTTGACTAGAGGTCAATTTTCCACTGGTTTAGCCAAGCAATCTTTTCTTTTTACTACTATTGCAACAATGTCATCATTGATTCCATACCTAAAGTCATTTTAATCTTTAAATTCATGATTTTCATCATTATCTTCTTCTGAAGCTACAAATACCACTTCTAGATCTATTATGATATGCAGCTCTGATAAAATCTGCACAACCTTCAAGTTTCACATTCTTGAGATCTAAAAGTGTTCCTCTGACCTCAACAATATCTTGAAAATGTTTATAATTTAAATACTGTTTAAAATATTTGAAATAAATGCATTTCAGCCAAATAAACATTTTAGTTTATCTGGTAAATTCCTGTTTAAATTATCTATTTACACATTCTTTTGTATGCATATTTGACTTATTTTAACAAAGGTTGTATAGCAGTAATATTTTGTCTTCCAATGGTGATCCAGGCTCGAAATGTTAAATTAGTCTATTTTGGTATCAGCTGCTTTTCCTTTGGTGCTTGATAAGCTAGAGACAACGTCAGGTTCAATATGCATTAAATTGTGTTCCCTTTTCTGGCTCCATCTGTTTTATAAACCAATTCTCAGCATTTCAGCATCATAAAACAATTAAGTCAATAATATAATACTCGCAGTGCAATTTTTATTATTATTCCTCTCCAAGGTAAATTTACATTTTTCCTGATACATTATCACACTCTAACCTGTGTTGGAGAACACCATTTAAAAAAAAAGTATCATGTGCATCATACTAAAAGGAATACCTTTAATTTTTTTTTATACAAGTCTGGATAAATGATGCTATAAACAGTTCGTTTTTAAACAGCAACTTAGACAAACACTACATCTTTAATTGTAATATTAGTTAAGAACATGCATTATTATGTATCTTTATTTTTGATGGATATGTTTTTCTTTAAGCTGCTGGTAGCTAAAGTTCACTTAAGTGCATTCTCACCCTGGCTACCCAATATAGCCCTTTATTATTAAATCCCACAGGGTTTATAGTTTCTTATTTTGTTATCTTTTAATTATTCTTAACTCTGATCCATTCTACTAACCCATGGGATTTGCCCTTTCAAGTGTTTATCAGAAACCCTTTTTAAATTATTACTTATTGGCTCAGCTATTTAATTTGTCACAGTCATCTTAAGCAATCTGTTTAATTATTTACCGAGCCATAGCAATGTGGCATCTACCATTTATTCCTGCTTACCTATTACCTATCATTAATGAGCAATAATACCCAACTATAGGAATCCCAGATGAACCCACAATTGTCTAATAGAAAAATTCTTTAACTGTAACAAAAATGACAAGTTTTTCCACCTCATGTTATAATAAATATTTATCAAGCAGTAAAGGACTATCAGTCTATAAACTAAAATGTTGATCTTAATTTAATGCTTGAGTCAGATAATCTATTAGTTCCCAGAGTGGCTCATTATAGAAGTTTAAATCATACATTTAAATGTTTAAGGCTATTCAGTCAATCTTATCAACTGATAAACATGTTAGTTAAAATATATTTACTAACACCTAATAACCATTATCTATATGCACAAGTTATACTTGAATTGTTTGCAATTCTAGAACTGAAGCAGTACAAAACAGTTTTTTCATTATGAAACAATACCTGTAAATGTATTCCCAACATTCAGGTGTTGGCAAATATGGTTACTAACTGTATATAGGTTTTCCATTTGTTTACAAAATATCAGTATCTGTTCCATAATGTAATGATCATCAACTATTCATTTGTTTTAAAGGTGAATGTTACATAACTCTGATGTTTATTTCTAATTTTTAGCATAAGCTAAGTAAATAACCAGTATGTCCCTATTATATACACTTGACCATGACACTTCATCTTAATGCATATTACAGACAGGACCTTGTTTTTGGTTCTATCATTATTAGTGGCTATTTACTATAGACTGAATCTCCTTACAATAGTATGTGCAGATGCAACTATTATATTAAGCTCTTAAAGATAAAGTTTAGTTTCTTATCATTCAGAAACTAGAGAACCAGGTGTTTTAGGTTACAACAAACACTGATCACAAAGAATGTTCTACTGAAATTATTTTGTGATGCAACTATTCATGGTTACAGACATCATTTTCTAAGGTTAAAATGATATGGCATGAGGTTTATAACTTAGACTCTTTTGCTCCAAAATGTGTATATTTAGCAAGTTTTTAAAGATCCCATTTTAGCAATAATAAATGAGCAAAGAATTCCTAATATTTAATAGACTCTGCTATTTATAAGGTTTCAGCCATTAATCTTGCATAGAAGTCCTATAAACTAAAGTAAAAAAGTTGGACATATGAAGTCTGTCCAAAAAGAAATCAAACTTTTAAAACAGCACGCCAACCAGCCAGCGCAGTTTGCTTGCAACTGCAGTGCTGCGTTTCAGTGGCCTTGACCTTCGGTGTAATAATATGCACATCACGCCACGTCAGTTAGTCATTGATCTACATGCGCTAGAGTAGACGTATGTTTATTACACTTGGCGATTTGTCGCAAGTTGAACAATGAAGGATCTTGAAGAGCAATTTGTGTGAAATTCTGTTTCAAATTAAGGAAAACTTTTACGAAGATTTTTCTAATGTTGCAACAGACCTATGGGGAGGATTGTTTGAAATGTATGTAATGTTACGAGTGGTACCAGCGTTTCAAATTGTGAAGAACATCCACTGAAGACAATCCAAAATCTGGATGACCTTCCACGACAATGGACGACGATCACATTGAGAAAGTGTGTGCTGTGATATGTGGAAATCGTTGCCTGTCTGTGAAGTTTCTGAAGATGTAGGCATCTGTAAAAGTTCGTGCCACATGATTTTAAAAGAAAAATTGAACATGCTTCGTGTAGCTGCAAAATTTGTGCTGCATCTGCTGATAGATGAATGAAAAGAGAACCAAGTCACAGTCAGTCAGCAGCTCTTTGATCGTTCGAATGTTGATGAAATCTTTCTGAAAAGTGTCATAACAGGTGACGAAATGTGGGTGTACAGCTACGATGTTGAAACAAAGAGGCAGTCGTCACACTGGGTTGGATCATCGTTGGCACGACCAAAAAAAGCACATTGGAGTCACTCAAATGTGAAGGTGATGTTGATCATCTTTTTTGATTGGAAGGGCATCGTTCATGAGTTTGTTCCACGTGGTCAGACTATCAATAGAGAGTTTTACCTGGATATCCTGAGACGGTTGAGAGAGGCAGTGCGGAGGAGGAGGCCTTAAGCATGGAAAAACAAAACCTGGATGTTGCATCATGACAATGCACCTGCTCATGCGTCACTTCTTAACTGTGACTTTTTGGCAAAGCACGAGACGACTCTTGCCCCCACCCCCAGCTGCCCCACTCTCCGGATTTGCTTTTCAGAAAGCTTTCATCAGCATTCAAACAATCAAAGAGCTCCTGACTGACTGTGACTCGGTTCTCTTTTTGTTCATCTGTCAGCAGACCCGGCACAAATCTTGTAGCTACACGATGCATATTCAATTTTTCTTTTAAAATCGTGTGACATGAACTTTTACAGACGCCTACATCTTCAGAAACTTCACAGACAGGCAACAATTTCCATATATCACAGCACACACTTTCTCAATGTGATCGTTGTCCTTTGTTGTGGAAGGTCATCCAGATTTGGGATTGTCTTCAGTGGATGTTTTTCCAAATTTGAAACGCTGGTACCACTCGTGACATTGCGTATGGCTCAAACAATCCTCCCCATAGGCCTGTTGCAACATTAGAAAAGTCTCCGTAAAAGTTTTTCCCAATTTGAAATAGAAATTCACACACACTCATTGCTCTTAAATATCTTTCACTGTTCAACTTGCGACAAATCACCAACTGATGTGGCTATTATTAGACTGAAGGTCAAGGTCACCAAAACGCAGCACTGCAGTCGTGAGCACGCTGTTTTAGAAGTTCGGTTTCCTTTTGGACAGACCTCTAATTGACCTGTTGCCTGTAATTATCAAATTAAATAGTTTCATTTGTTCATGGTGTTTTTCACAGATTATATTCATATCTTTAATCATTCATCCCTAAATAGTTAAGGCAAATATGCAAAAACATGTCTACCATCTTCTAGATTTTGAATTTTTCAAGATTAATAGGTGTATATGAATCAAAAATAAATTTAAAAGCAAGCAATAATTCAAAGTAAGTAAATTTAAAGTAGTAATATAGAAAATCTGAAATAAACTTCCATTGGACAATAATTAAGGTATGGCACAATGTCCATTGGTATATTCCTATTGGACTGCTATAGAAATCAAAGGTCCAACTTCACCTCCTTTGGGAGATTGACTCAGTTTGGCATACTTCCCAGACATGATTTCTTCTTGCTCTTCATCACCAACTTCCTGTATTGGTTTCCTCCCACATCTAAAAATTTTATTTTCTAGTAGAAAATTTTGTCACCTCAGCTATTCTGCCCAACTACATAGTATTTGAATGAGATGGGCTGTCACTTTGTCACTTGCAAATATTGGTACAATATTTGTGCAGATAAGAATTAATCACAGGTATCATACATATCTTACATTGTGCACATGTCAATAAGTAGAAATTATATCAGTTATTAAGCTGTAGACATTGATCTTTTCAACTTGAAACCATTCAAGAAGTAGTGAAGATGACAACTGTTTATCATGATCAGTGGCAAATAGTGGTAGCCAATTCTTACTACTGTTCATGTTATTTCACTAAATAATTACCTCAGAAGATAGTTTTGTTGTATTTGTACATTCTTATTAATAACATGTATAGGAAAAATATTGCAGATTAAAGGTTTTCTGAAAAAAGACATTCTTTTATGAAATTAGAAAGAAAATTAACAAGATTTTGTAAGCTTGATATTCTTCTCAATTAATTAAATATACTGTTTAAAAATATTTTGTCTATTTGACTACTCCCTATTTACTTTACTGAAGCTATCTGCTTCTTTACGTCCATTTGAAGAACTTAAAGTTTCATTTTCAACTTTAAATAATATTGGATTTCTTTTTCCACTTACTGTTTACTATGCACAATTTTGATCATGTAAGGCCAGCAATATGAGGAGAACCATCCATTTTATCCGTGAAAGATTTGCATCATGTCTGATAGAAAAAATTCAGCCTTAGATCCTAACCATAAATCTGTTTTGAATGACATCAAAACACTGGCCACATTTTGTTTGGATTTCAAACTTCAAGAACCTCTATTTATCAAACCTCTTGATCTCACATTAAATGAAAATATCATTTCTGTACATATTTATTCAATTAGCATATTAAAAGATTTTTTCCCAGCTCTTATTTAACCAAATTTATTTTCAGCTTTTTGTGGTATCTCTTTGTTTGTTTTTTAAGCTGGAGTTCAATGGTTTAGTTAATCATGAAATAGGATATTTTTAATACAAATAAGTTTTTCTCTTTTTTTAAATCTTTCTTTTTGTTAGAGAGACACAAACACAAAGTCATACACAGGGGGAAGCTAACTCATAAAAAAATTGTTATTCATAAACGTTACACCAAGATGGTGCATCATATTATTTTGTTAGGGTTATCCATGACCTTTCAGATTAAACATTTCCAAAGTTGTGCACCCAATGGCCAGCTATGTCCCCATGCCTTATGCCAATGAATTTCTCAGTTTTTGGAATTTTCAAAAATAGTATGTACTCCTAAAAGCCACAGATAGGTCCTCCATTAAGGACTTACATCAAAAATTAGTTTTTCCAAACTGTTAAACCTCTATGACATACAATTTACCATTCTGTTTTGAAAAGGTTACATTAACCTGTGAATACAGAAATATGCCAGTTTGAGCATCTCCTGTGATCTCCTGTTTAAACATCTATGAAATTTCCTTTATTTTACTTTGTATTTGAAATTTTACTTTGCAAATGAAAATAACATGATCAGAGAAACTCACTTACGAAATCTCACAGCTCTTGATTTTTTTTTTTTTAACTGTATAAGATTACATCTCTTCAGTAACAATGTTTTTATTCCCTTCAGATTTTTTAGATTTTATGTTACTTTAGTTCATGTGATATGGTTCACATTTTGCCTAATAAAGCTATATGTTATATGTGATTCAAAAGCTGATTTTCATTACCATGATAATTATTCATCTCTTGTAAAATGTTCTTCTCTCTGAATGAATTTTTACAAACAGTACATATGTATTAAAAAGGAACAATTAAAGTCTCTTTAAAGTGGTGACATAAACCAGTAGTCTTATTTGAAATCATTGTACAATTTTCTTGTAAAATATGGTTATTTCCAGGTAATCTGATTTAATTTAGCTGCTAGTAAATATGTAGCACTGACAGTCTAAGAAATGGAAAAAAAAAAAAACTTTGAAATAAGTTCTATTTGATATTAGCATGACTAGAAATTTTCACACTTGGAAACAGATTTTCATCCCAATAATAAATATTTCAAGACAGATAGTCTCAGTGCCTTATACACAGGAGACTTTCCAGAGCCAAATATCTGAAACTGCTTCATTATTCAAGAGAAAACACTGATATTACAGTCACCTAATAGTTGTGTGTGTCCACTGCCAGACATTAATCCTGTGAAAATTTTCTCAAAATATGCCTATACATTGTAGCTGACATACAGAAGCCATGCCACTAATTTAGCACTAGTATGAATCTAATTGCAATAAATCTGTAGAAAATTTTTTTTTAAATTTTCTCTTTAACCCTTTACATTACAGATGACATATTTGCTGTTATAGCATAAACCACAGAAAATGCTCTTCATAAAAATATAAAGAATGGTTTACAAAGGAAATGCCATTTATAAGTAAATAAAATCTTAGCTTTGAAAATTCCAATGATACATTGAACTTTCACACCTATTAATGGAAGAGAAAAAAATATGGCCAAAGAAATGACAGGTATACATTAAAAGCATTCAAAAACCACTATCTTAAGGTTTAAAATATAAAACATTCACCATATAATCTTGTATATTATGTTTTAAAGTATAAAACATTCATCAGTTTCTCTATTCTCATCCCTTCAATAGCATTCATTATGTATTTTTTTCAAAAATAAACATTTCAGGATGCCATAAAATATCATAATCATTTTCATAATAAACAGCTGCACATAAATGATACATACTTGTTGCATGCCTCTGTGATTTTTATAGAGCTGTGCACATTTATGTAATGTATATCCACAATTTTTTTTTACCATTAGAGAAAAAAGGCAGATTAATATTTCTAAGACAAAGTATAATTTATTTTCATACATTCAACATTTTCCAAATAGCTGGCATCATATTCTGACTTAATTCGAGACTTTTTTTGTATAAAAATTCTTTTTATTTTGTAGTTGTAGTTCAGCAATGTCAAAACAAAACACTTTTTTAAATCCTAAAATCATTGAGAAATAAACCAAGGTTATAACAACTATCGGGTTTATGTTGGTCTTATAAACTTTATATGCATTTAAAGCCTACTGATCATTTCCCCTAAAGTATAAAACAATACCCAGCTTTGTAACATTTCTTGTAGCTCACTTATATCACAGGAAACACAAATATGAAGGGGGAGAAGCATTTTAGCCAAATAAAAGTAGTATTTTCCATTAACTATTAAATGCTTTATATGCAATGTAGTATTTAAAGCATATTATAGACATTTAAAAAAAATAATTAAGCAGTCCATATATTAAATTTGTTGAACACTAACCTAAGCAAAATTTCTTTCTAATTCAATATCTATACAAATATATTTTTTTTACAATATTACAAAGATAACAAGTGAATAAATTAGTTTTAAACTTTAGAGTAAAAAAAAAAATTTTTAATGTTTTTTTTTAATCAGCAGAATTTGAGTAACTTTAATTTGTAAATGATAAATTTTAAACTAACTTGAATTTTTGTTTATTGATAAACAAATAATGAGTAATTGTGGTAACCAAGGATCATGTTGCTATAGTTATTATTATGATCATCAGAGTGGTGTAAGAAATATATTGATATCCATTTTAGAAACATGCATTTTAAAAACTAGATATTCCATGCTACATTTATATTTCAACACATTTGGGCTTCATCTCCATCATTTAAAGTGTATCAAAGAAGATCTTCTTCAATCAGCATCCTGATAAAGAGTGTGTAATTAGATAGATTTGATTTTGTTCTGAATAACTAATTTCCGTTAAATGACATGAAAAATGCTACATTTGCAAAGGAAAGAAGAAAAAAATACACACACACACACACACACACACACACATATATGTATCAGTGTCTCGCAGCAGAGCAATAAATTTAACAATGCTGGATTTGTTGGATGTTATATTTACAGTGTCTGAATTTATTTATGGTCTATCTTAGGCAAGCTTTATTTTAGCTCAATTAAAAAACAATCTCACAATCCTTTATCTACTAAAATACCAGGATGAGGTAACCAGCTAATGCATACTGCTTGTGATAACTCATAAATTAAGCACTGTGCAAAAAAAAATTATTACCTGTCACTATATAAGCATCATCTGGAATTGAGCAATCCTATTTGAGCATAATTATGCACACACAGAATGTTTACTTGAAAAATCTGCTACTTTTCACAAATATATTTGTTTTCTAATGCACCATGTTCATATTCTTTTAAATGCTTAAATTAGAGCTAATTTATTTATCCAAAATACTTCTATAATTATACTGCATTTCATGGCAAGACAAAAGCAACAAAGACCTGAATTACACACAGACAAACAAGTGCACAAAGAACAAAAAAAAAAAAACAGAACCTGAAGGAAAAAAATAAAAATAAATGTATCCACATTAATTGGAACCACAACTTGTGCAGATGAAAAACATGGAGATAATCAGATATTTAAGCTTTCCAGAACTATAAGATTTACAAAAGAAAAAATTGTAAACCCCATAATAAACAATATATAACTAAAATTCCAGTGTAAATAATGAGACACTTGCTGTATCCCTTTCTGTTTTAATCAATGTGTTAAAAGTTTTATCTGCATAACCATTATTCATCAAATGGCATCTAGATGTTGACCATGAGGATAGTCCAATAAAATGACAAGTGTTATGACAACCAAGTAAATCACTTTCACTTTTCCCCCTACTTTTTTAAGTGTGTCAAGGCAATCAAAAGTGCAACATCACAGTAAGCAGTTATCTACTCTGGATATTCAGCAACTATACAAATCTACTCTGTGACACCAGATAATTTGAAAAAAGAGGCAGATACAGCACAGAAAATCAAACAATTAAATAATAGAGCCATGACTAAGCCAGAAAGCACAATCTACTGTACTTTCATAACTATGAATGTTTTATTTGCATACAATAAGTAATTTTTGTCATGTTTCTGAAAATTTCAATATCATCATCTCTTTTCTGGATTTTGACTAAATCTTAGCAAATAACTCTGAGAGGGGCCTGGTTGGAAAAAGGTTAAAAAACATGACAGTTCTTTTAATATACTTACTAAGACTAAAAGATAATATGTCACAAGGTTGACTAGAATCATGAGAATGGCTAATTTGTGAACGTTTGCAGTGCTTAATTAATCATTAATTTTGGCTCTTTGGAAGGCATAAAAAAAAAACATGCATTTATCCACTAAATATCAGAGAGAGATAATTCAATGACTGCATAAAAACAATTAGAATTTCAATTTAAAATGTCACTAGAAAATTTGCAAATCTGTAGGCTATGGAGAAAATGATCAAAGCGAATCAGCTTTCTCTCTTTTTCAAATAAAATTAAAAACTAAAAAAAGTCAATTTCCCAATCTAGTAGTATAGTGTTTCTGGAAAAACATTCAAAGTGATCTGTAGCTTTGGCTTTATGGTGGTTTAGGGAATTTCAATACACAATGCATATAACTATATATGCTTACTGATGTATGTAAATGTATATATTTTTAATTTTTATATTGTGAAATCTAGAAAGATAATAAAAGCTAAAGACTGAAACATGTTCTAAGCAGCATTTGCCATGTGAAAATGCAAAGCCCACTAAATTCTACATTTTGTAAAATGCTACTTGATATAATACCTTATCAATAAAAAGCTTTTAATATCTCATCAAAGAAACCCCAATAGATAATTCAAGGAGCAAGCCTGCAACAACAAGAGTCTGTTACAGTTACTCCAGATAGGCAAACTCTTATTTCCAGGGAGAATTAGAAAATATCTAAAATCTATAACCAGCAAAAGACACAAACACGGGCAAGCATGAATCCATAGTTTGATGTGCACACACCAAGTATTTTCTTTCCCAAAAGGAATATAAAACTAAGTCCAATGTATGTTCTTAAGAGGTGGTCAATGACTTAGTTCAACCAATCAGTGTACAGTGTATACAGTACATCTTAAGAATGGATCAGTGTCTCCTTATAAGCAAAAGTGGTAAAATACTTGAGAGTAACCAGATGATACAAACAAGAGACAGAAATCAGCCAAGCAGAAGATCCATTTCACTGTGTAGATCTCAATAAAACAATTGTCACAACTCCTTAAAGTAAAATAATCTGAGATCTTCCATTTTTTTTTCTTTTTATAACTTCAAAGTGCACAATTTGGTTTTGTTTGATGTATGCAAAAACATGTATGTTTAGGGTTTGAAAATTATTGCTATCATTCTATGGAAAACTCTTTAAAAAAAATGAGAGAGAGAGATATTAACATTTGACACAGCACCACAACAAGAAATGAATTTAAAACATATTTAGGCTTCAGTAGTTGTGGCGCACAAAGGATAATATAAATGATTACAACTATTATGCATATGATTACTGTCCCCATCCTTAAAACATTAAAGTTAAATAAAAATATAAAATATGGTACATCCATTAAGTATAAAATGAAAAATATTGCTACATTAGAGGGATAAACTCTTAAGTAAAAATTTGTTAAATAAATAATACTCACTTCAAATGCATGCAGGTTTTCTATCCCCCCCCATTGCTGGTTAACAAGATTTAACACTTCAATAAGCCAGCAAAACAGTCAATTCTTGTTTATTGCTGCTGTGCATTTTTTGTTGTTGTTACTTTCTTTAATGTAATGCATAGAAAATTTAGATAGTAATTATAAAATTTTACAATTAATCTTTACTATTATTCAAAAAGATAAACATCATGATCACCTGTCTAGTATAAATAAACTAATAACTTTTTTTTTACCTTTCTGCAAATAATTTCCTCTAGGTTTAAAAGCATGCACACATGCAGACAGACCAAAAAATTTTGGAACATCAGTCTCAAGAATTTTTATCAAGATATCCTTTTCACTGGTGATAAGACAATTATGGCAATAAATTTATATTTTAAAAAAAGAATTAAGACTTAACTATTCAAACATGATGTTATACATAGATCTTTAATACAAACTTGAAATTGATGTTTTCCATGCCAAATACTTGTAATCAATTAATAAGAATGGGAAGATACTGAGGATGTGTCACTACAGAAGTTTGATGTTTAGTTAGGCTTTTCCATCTTTTTATCAACAGCAATACAACTAATCAATGATCCTACATTTCAAGAATCTTTCCTGGTTCAAAGGACATTTTTAATAGTACACTGCTAATTTTGCAGATATTTTGAAGTGGGTGTTTTCATTTTTGCATTAATCTTAAATCTGATCTTTTATGAGATAATGATACTAACTGATATTGAAGAAACAAATTGAGCATTGCAATCATCAGGACTTTTATCAGCAGCAAGCTACTTTTGTGTTTCATTAATTAAGGAATAAAGATGATACTACTATGGTTAACAAGCAGCACAACCACACATTGATAAATATTTTTCTTCTTATACCCTCTTTTCTAGACAAGAAAAATAAAGCTATTAGATTTCCAGAAAAAAAAAGAGTTTTTAAAGACTAAGGTTTGTTTTAATTAATAATTATTCATCTTATTCTGAAAATAATCTACACCAGGCAATTTTAAAGCATGTATGACATGATGGAATGTCTTGTGAAAAGTTTTAATATTAAGAGCATTCAATCACAGAACTTAAGAGGTTATGTCAGATCTAAGTCACTTCCAATACTCAAGAGCCCCATTTTTCATTTATATATATATATTATGTGTGTGTGTGTGTGTGTGAAAGAGAAGGCTACAAGAGCAATTGCAATGTAATTTATTTTCTTTGAGAGACAGATAATCTGTTAGAATTAAAGATCATAAAATGCACTAAACCTAAGTACTTTTTATCTTTCAACCTTATCACAAGTTTTCTTGTATTTATTTATTTAGAGCATCAACTAACTTAATGCATCCACTTACAAGCAGCTTTCTTCTTGAAAAATTCTAAAAGCTGTTATATACTGTATATATAGAGAAGCATTATCACTATTAAGAGTACTGTTCTTCTTGGTTCTCAAGTATTGGCATTGGTTTTATATGCACTAACCTTTGTCAGTTAGCATCAGATCTGGTTTAGTTCCTTTTTTTTTTAACAAAAAGATCATCATGGCTTACACAACGCCCAATGGTAGAGAATTATCCATCAATACAATTTTTTGCTTTATACTATTATTACTGATAACCAATACTGGCACTTTATACCATTTATTATTCTACAATACAGTTTTGTAGAAATCTGTTATCTTGCCTCATGAATTCATCAATTTGTAATTGTCATATCTAATATTACTTTAAAAAAAAAAAAAACTAACCAAAATTTCCTTCTATCAACATCCTCCACACCTGTGCAACAGATTCAAGATGTGGAGAAACTAAGACCTTGTTCGATGGGATGGGAAATTCATTTTTTTCCTATTTGCATAAAGTTATCTTTGTTAGTAGCTGAAATGCATTGATCTTCACATTTGAGATTTGTATCTATTTGATAAGTTACAAATCTTTTTCTGAAACTATTTTTCCAATTTAATATCATCCAAATAATAATGATTACAATGTGTTTATATCTGGATAGGTACACTCTTTAGTACTTTATTTCTCCATTTATTGACTAATCTAATAAATTATACAGATTTATCTGAAAGACATTAATATCCTCTTCAGTACTGAAATACATTTTAGCATCATTTGCTAACTTTCAAATATTTTCCTACCATACCTTCAACACCATTTATGTAACCAAAAGAAGAGAGAGAACCAAAGCAAACCCTGTGGTACACACCACTCATGACCTGAAGATAATATTGTTTAAAACCATGAACTGCCATCTATTTTTTTAAAAAAGCTCTTGATCCATGACAAAAAAGATTTATCACACATGCCCATTTCTTGAACTTTTTTATATTAATCCTTTTTTTTTTTACACCCATGCCATGCCTACAAGACACAGTACAGCAGATGTCCACTAGGATGCATTGTCAATCCTACACCAAGCAGGGCCTGGTAATTCCAACTTTGACAGGGAAATAAATCCCTGATGTCAGAGGAAACTCACATGGGAAGCTGGTTTAAAAAGGGCAAGTAAAAACTATGCTGGGAAGGTATGCCAGAGTCAGTCTACTGTGAAAATCTAACTTAGATCCTTGATTTTAGCAATCCATTAGTCTGATCTATTTGTCCTTTATGTCAAACTTTTTATCGAAAGCTTCTAAAGTCTAAATAAAACACATCAAATAAAAGTTAAATCTTTAAAAATTTCTAAATATCTTAAACAAGATTTTTTTTTATATATATATATACTGGAAATCTTTAAGGATATTATTCTTTATGCGAATATTCTTGTATACTGTCTTTAATAAAGGATCCAAAAAATCTTAAACATAGTTGAGGCTAACCTGTAGATATGAGGATCATTTTTAGCAACTATCCTAAAAAATAGTAAAATATTTGCTTAAAAGAATGCATTCTTTGTATAAGGACAAATTAACCTGTGAATAAACTGGTTTCTTTTAACATTCTTGGGATCAATTCTATAGCTTTATCAGATTTAAGTAACTTCAGCCTATTTCTAATAAAATTTTTACCTAATGACTATTGTATCCATCTGCTCTTCATAAGTTTGTTCCACCTGGTATATTAATGTTGTTTTCTAAAGTAAAAAACTCATTTTTTTTTCTTTCAGTATACCACTTAGGATTTTAGTTGAGTAAAGATTTATGATAATATTTACTATTGCTCAACAACATTTTTCCAATGGTGATTTTTTCCATCTTTAACTGCTCTAGCGCTAACCTGTGGAGTACCTTTTGTTAGCCATTCAATCATTTTCTAATTTAGAGGTTTTAGTTTTTTTGGCTTTTGTAAAGAAAATTTTTTCATTACACTAGTTGTTCAATTCAATCTTTTAAATTTACTCATTTTTTAAAATAAATTAATGATGACCCTATGTTAAAATTAAGTGCAACACTTTCCTCTGTATATTAACATCATCTAAATCTGAAACCATTTCCTCACAGATCCTTCATAATGATTTCTGAATTCAAATTAGTAATCAGAGATTTGTAGTCACTAGATTGGTGTTACTTTTGGTGCAAGTTGTTCTTCAACCCAAGATTTGTTTTCTGTCAACTTGTCTTGTTGATTTAACTGTGCATCAGCCCAAATGTTTTTTTTTTTTTATTTTTAAATATTTAAAACTTCATATCAGTTCATAGAGTTGCCCAGATTCTATTGACCTGGCTGTACCAAGAATTGTGTAGACCTTAGTTTCATTTTTTCTTTTGTATTTACTTGGCATGGTGATCACATGGCTATCTGATAATACTGACTTTTTAGTTGACCTGTACTTTTCTATTTTGGACTTGATGAGCATCTTTGTCTTACCAATTCATTTTTTGACACAGCCATAAGAGTATATCGTACCAATGGTGACTAAGAGATCTTACTTTGAAACCAGTTGTGTTAACTAATTTCATAACATTAGTGCTTTTATGGATAACTCTGTTGTTGTTGAAATTCTTGCAGAGTTGAATTGAGCATTCAAATGTTCTTTTGATACATGGAATTATGATCTTTTGTTCTTTTGTTCTTTTATCTGTTGTTATTCATTCTTTTTGTTTGAATAAAAAATAGTGATGGTTAACTATTTTTTCCAAGGTGGGATATCAGATGTTTTCCCATATTTAGTTCTGCACCATGCTATATTTTTTCTGGTCTTGTTGAAAGGCATTTACATATATATTGCCTGACTTCCTAGTAGTGAAAGGAGTTAAGTTCAGATAGCAATGCAAACACTAGGTAATTATTTTGCCCTCTTTCCTGAAAACCAGAACACACACAAAAGAAATTTAATGTCCACTATAATTTTGATAGCTGGGTGATGAATGCAGTTTAAATGTTCCAGAAACTAATCTATGGCCAAATAAGAAATGTCTTTTCAGCGTATTCTTGCTATTTCTTGTTTTTGTTCTTAGCAGATGTTATTGCTAATAATTTGAAATGCTTCACCCAGATACATGCAAGAGGAGAAGAAGAACTAAAACTGTAAGCAAATTCTTGCTACAAAGTTGATTCCATGTATCTTCAATTCCCAGACTGGTTCTATTCTTCAAGTCAGCATCTTGATTGAGTCTCTCTTTTTTTTTGTGATGGCTAAAGCCTTATTAGTTAGAACATTAGTGAACAGTTGTTTGATATCAAAGCTGTCCAGAATGTCTCTAGGTCACTCAGTTTCTGATGTTGCCTATCAGATATTTTGTGTGTTTGAGAGAGAAGTCAGAAAATTCTGAATTAATTTGCAAATATTTTACTATATTTCAAAAGCTAGTGTCTATCAGGTACATCTGGTAAAAGCATAATTCAGGATTTCTTTGAGAGCTTGGTTGTGAACAAGAGGAAGAGAAATTTAAAATAAAAATCAGCATGCAAGTTAGATAATGTCTGGTTAATATTAAAAAATTAATGTTTTTTCATTAAAAATGTCGGGTAATTGAGACAGTAAAAATAGTCCACATTTCTGATCCACTTCATCCATGTGCATATGGGTACACAATAAAGAAAATAATCACAAATTTTCTCCCATGACTTCTTCTAAAAACTACAAACAGAAACAACTTGAAAACAACAAAGTCTACTTTTAACCATGGAGAGCGAGCTATGATTTTGTCATGGTAATTTTAGTAAAATTCATAGCTGAGATGCAGGAAAAAAAAATAGTTAACAGAAAGGAGCAAATAATGCAATGTTTTCTACAACATGCAGATTTTAGATAGCAAAATGAAATCAATAATGTAAACATTCTTTTTGACTACTGATATACTTAACCGTTACTTTAAAATAAAAAATATCTGTTGTAATTCACTAGTTTTCCATGATTCTGAAAGAATATATTGTACATCGCAAAGTTTTCATGCATGATTCTAAATCTTCATCTTGAAGACACTTTTGTAAGAAAAAAATTCTCTCACAGTCCATACTGTTAATAGGCTTTGACCAACTCAAAGCAGTTATAGCCAAATTTGGAAAGGGATCTTTTAAAAATTCAATAATGTTCAAGCATTTCATATCAGAAACTGACGTAGTTACTAAATTTAGCCTTTGACATGAGAATTAAATCAAATGCATTTGGTGATGCAAGGTCAAGACATTTGGCTTGATTGGGATTGAACACTCAGGATACTTTGAAAAGTTGGCAGCATTCTGAAAAAAGTGTACAAAATCTGTCAGGGTGATTTTGATTTTATCACTGATTTTGATGAGTGCTTTCTTAACTAACACACTGTCAGTTGTGTCACTACCTTATGTAATTTGATTTCTAGTTTTTCATAAGCAGTAAAAGTTGACATTATTTTTGGAGCAAATGCTTCTAGTGCTGCAACATTTGCTTATCCACTTAAGTTGACCACACCTTCAACTGCTTTGCTCGCATTCCTCTTCAAAGAAATTCATGTAATCCTATGAGTAGCTGGCATTAAAATGGACAGCCATCCATTCCATCTTATGATTACTATAGCAGGTGGTATAACAAGTACTTTCCCATTTTCCTGTTGTGTGTCTGATTGAAAAGTTCCTTGTAAACATTTTTCACTAGATACTGCCAACTAAGTTGTAGAATTGTGCAATTTAAGTCACTAACTGCATTTTCAGAAACAGTGCTTCAAGACTTCATTCCCAGGTTTTGGTCAAGAATATGATGTTTTATCAAAAAGAAATACTTATTTCCAAACTGTTTCCACCACTGTTTAACTCAGTTTTAAAGTTTATGGTCTCTATACAAAGTTTATTACAAAAGACTCAAGTTCCAAACTGTCTTACCCATGAAACTTAAGTGTCTGCAAAAGAGTAAAATGGCACTGCTACAATATTTAGAACATAGCCGCTTTTAGCATTCATTTCTCATCTGCTATACATTTAAGTTCAACATAGTTATTAAACATTTCTGTCAGATCATTTACATGATTGTCATAAAAGCTTTGGTAAGTACATTTTTCACAATTGATAAAAACAAAGTATAACACTTATGGTTTTCAGAGAGCTTTTCATAACAGAATTGTCTAGAGGTATAATATTAGTAGTACAGAAAAACTTTTGTAATTTTAAGTTGGTAAACGCTTGCTCTATAATGCATGTTTTTTTTGTCTTTACAGGAAAAAGTTCAGTCACCATTTTTTTTTTTTTTTTAGAATTTCTTACTGCAGATTCAATAGCTTCTAGCTTCCGTTTATGCAAAGTACTGTCACTGTATTTTCTGTAGCTTGCCTTTTGCTTGTAATCCACAGAAATATTATATGTTGTATAAAAACATTATGCCACCACTTTCATGAAACGTTCCCTTCAGATAGTTTTCCCTTCAGTGCTTAAGAGTGATATTTGTCACTTTGCTCACTGATGGTGGACATTCTGTCACCAACTTTTCACTCCACTCACTTCCACTTAATTGTTTGCTTGCACTGCTACAATCTTATCAGCCAAACCTAGATACATGTGCATCCACAATCACACAAATTATACAAATTTTTATTTCCAATGCATAAGGTATGGCATTTTTTTAAAAAACAAAGAAAATTTAATGTTTTTATAGCTATTTACATGGTTTCACAAACTTAGCCCAAATTCATTATTTTCATGACCATTAAGATCTCTGTGACAAAATTGTAACTCTAACCATTAATAGTCCATAAGTGTACATAAAAAAGTATTACAAAAAAAACGATAAATTGGTACTATCCTAAAAGAATTTCAAAACCAATAGATGGATATATAATTGAGCATTTAGCAATTTGATTTAATGCACACAAGAAAAACTCAAAGCAACTGATCAGCAATACTGAAATAATGGTTTACCTATCTTACTCTCAGTGTATACCTGAGCCAGAGCCCAATAAACATGTTGCTTTGTGAATTTTCATTTGTTTATCAGACGGATATTAAGAAGCCAAAATAGTTCTTTGGGATGCAATTTCAAAAAGATGACAAGTCACAGAAAAGAGAAAATTTTAATTAGATTGTTAGTATCAACAGACCCAAAGCTCAATTCAAAATTAATAAAATATTCCATTTAAGGCCAATATTTCAAGCAAAAAATCTAGCCAGATCTCTGGTTTCTTGAAACCTAAAGCTACTATTTCTTGGTTTCTTTTCTTCATTAAAAAAAAAATTATTAAAATTTTACATGGCTTCACTCTACCACATCTACTCACATGGTATTTTACCAATGCCTTGAATAGGCTTTTTTTTTTTTTTTAATTTTTATTTACCTTGGTGAAACCCACCCTCTAATGACTAATAAATACAAAATTTTGTCCAACAAACAACACGAGCATTCAAAATCTTTAGCATACAAACTTCTTCGTATCAGGTATATTGCATGGCAATCTTGTAACACCTTTAAAATTCTAAAAGATAAAGCTTTTTTGTTGGTTTATTTCCATTCCATAAATATAACTGGCCAAAGTTTTGTGATGCAGTAAGCTGGATATAATTTTTTTTTTTTTATTTTAAGGAGACAGTTGGGGAACTGTTTCTCTGACATTTGTTCAATAAGCTACAATCAGATCTATTAAGGAACTACTTATGTACAGATACTCTGGGAAGATAGCAAATTTGTCAGGTGACCACTTTTGTGGCAAAAGGTAAGATGCTTTATATAAATTTTAAGATAATTTTCAATATTTACTTGTAAATAACTAACTGTAGTAAATTAATGTAACTACTTTTAAAAGTATAAGCATCATTTAAAATGTTTCTTCTCAAAGTTGGATTTATCCACAGAAAACAGACAACAAATCAATTAAAAAACATATAGCCCCCACAAGCTACCAAAAACACACACACGCACACAATCTTCTCAACAAATGCACATGCCATTTAAAATTTCAGAGAATTTTTTTAGCAGTTATCAGACTAAGATTAGCAAAAATAAACAAACAAAAATTATTTAGAAGAAAAAAGCAAAGCCTGTTACTTCCATCTGAACAACAAGTTTCCATCTTTTTCTACCTATCTACATAAAATTTGAATACCCAGCAATCTTTGAAAAATGAATAAAAGAGCATCACATAAGAATACAAGTGTTAAAGTGTAATGCCAACAATTAAACAATGATTCATTTAGGTCTTTTAGACCAAGATCAATGAAGAGTTCATACCAACAAAGAGCTAATTTTAGACATACACAACTCCACCCCCTCCATAAAAACATTGAAAAATCACTACTTAAAATAGTATTGTTTTGCTTGAAAATGTCCATTTTTACTTCAGATATTGAAATATCTGGAAAAAGTCTCTAAGAACCATTAGTAGTACTTCTTAATGAGAAACTCCTACAGGAATGTCTGAGGCAGAAATTTTTCATGCATGACCTACTCATACAAGACCAAAGGCTTATTTTCAATGATAGTTGAAAAGAGCTTTGAACAAAACTGCAGCATATCACAAAAAGGAAAAAAAAAAACCACGCCTAAAGGAAATAAATGCTATTAGGAAGAGTTGGGGGGGGGGGGATTTTTTAAGTTTTGAAAGAAAAAATTAAGATATCTTTAGTCTAATATTTTTCAATTTTATCTCTGCAAATCATTTTGTTCAAATACAAGTAATTAAAATAGATAAGTCAATTAAATTACTTTAGAGACATTTTCTAAAATGGGCAATTAGAGAATGCATCTTCCATCAAGACATAAAATCAGGAGGGGTACTGAGTTGGAGAAGTCAGAGAAAAACAAAGTTGAACCTGTCTTAAAAGACCATCCTTTTAGCAAGCCTAGAGGTCCACCTAATTACTAAATCAAACTACTGATGAAAGCATTGTTTGAGATTCCTTTTCAAGGAACTACCAAAATCTTTGACTAATGTTCAAGAACACTTTATGAATGTAGTGACCTAAATATGAAAAAATAATCACTGTTTTCTTACTTTTAATCATGGACCACTGTCATGCTTTCTAGAAATGTTAACAATATATTTTTAAATAAATTACTTTCAGAAGTAGTGTACAATGTCCAAATAATTTAGGGGAAAAAATGCTGTTGTAATTTGTATTCCCAAGAAAATTGACGGCTTTGCTTTTCAGGTTACACTATCACTTTCACCATATGATGATCAGCACTAAGACAGTGAGGCTGCTGTCAATTATGAAGAGATGCATGAAAATGCCCCAGAACCTCGCCTGAACCATGTCTAAAGCCAATCAGAATTCTAAGTACATGCAAGCGCTGTGAATCTGATTAGCTTCAAACACCAACACTTCATGACAAATGCATGATTACAAAATGAAAAATGTTAAACTAATAGTAAAATGGGTTTGTAGTTAGGTTTATAATTGTAAATTTTTTTTTTTTTTAAATGTGGATATTTATTCACTTCACTCATAGTAAGTCTTGTTTGTAATGGATAAATTTCAACATTTGTTAGCAAGTTTTTTTAATTTTTTTTTAACCAGACTACTTCTGATAATATTAAAGGAAATATAAATAATTCTCACATCCTAATACATGAAGGAAATTATAAATGTACATAATTTATAAATTTTAGCAGTCACCTCATATATTTAGTTCTCTTTCCTTTTATTTCACATTGAGCTTTACATATAATAAAAATAATATTCTTTAGTTCAAACATGTTATTTTTGCTATTCTGTGAGATGGCATTCAGAGAGATTGTTTTTGTTTATTATTTTTGTTTACTATGACTGGCAGACTTTACACTTACTGCTCTAAAATGAAATGCATATTTTTAACATAAATTTTTTAAAAAATTCCTGGTGTTCTAATCTGTTACAACTATTAATACAACACCATATTGCAGATTAAACTAATTAAAACAAACAACCTGAGTTATATATATAAATATACACATATGCACCATGAATTTCAGTTTATCTTTTCAGAAAATGTGGATTTCTCTCAGTCAAAAACATCAAGACTTTTTCTTAATTACCAATTTTCATTGCTCTAAAAATTAATGGGTATACTCTGTGAAGAATTATGTTAAGCTTTTTTAAACAGTTAAATAAAACTGAATACTTACTTTAAATTTATACTGCAATTTTTTAACAATTACATTATATAGGTTACACAAAGGTTTTACAAAAATTTGGATAAAATAAATTATTAAAATAATTTGTTGTAGAATTTAATAAACCTCAAAGTTCATAATTTATTAATGATGCTGCTTTTAACCACCAAGAATACATAAAAATATATTTTGGTTCTTGAACATTAAGAGTTTCAAAAAAACAACTTATTTTGATTATTTATCTATTAGTTGCTTACTTACTTCTCTTTTGTTTTCCTCATAATATGAGGCTTTTCTGACCTGCTTTAATTTGTTGTGGTTCTAAATAATTGTTTATAGAAATATTATTTGATTAAAAGTAATTTTAAGCTAGACATGTTGAGATGTACTAGCTGATTAAAATATAGCAAATATTATTAAATTGCTTTTCATTTGGATATAATAAAGAAGCTGCCACTATCTTTTCTCTTTACTCTTTCTGATAACAGGTAAATTTTTTTTCTTTTCCTAGTCCCTTTCTCTGCCTTTTCTATTTATAATTAAAAAATAAAATAATTTGGCATCGTTTGTCACTCCTTTAACAAGAGAAAAATAAATTCTTCAGAATATTAAAAGAATGCTTATTAGAATAACAAAGTAAAAGGGAAGTATAAATAAGTTTTATCTTAATTTTACCATACATTAGCTAAGATATGTTTCTAAAACAATGAATTCTAATGTACCTTATCACAGAATTTTCAAAAATTTAACAAGAAATACTAACGGTTATGGTCTTGTGAAAAATCCCTTTTCAATAGGGATTCCATTGAGGTTTTCCAAGAGCTTTGGTTCTAACAATAAATTTTGATGACTAATTTATTTCTGTACAAATTACTTTCAAAGAAAAATTTATTTCTGTATGAACATATTAACTCAACTTTCAATCACACAGCTGGACACAACTGCATGTGTAGTAACAGTTCTTGCTTAGTGTATAGCTTAGGAAACATTTCTCATTTCTCTTCTTTAAACATGAAAGATGTGAATGTGGCTCTGCAATAAAAAAAAAAAAAAAAAAAAGCTTGTTACAACATTTCTAAAAGCAGCAAACAAGATAGGTCCAGTGAATTCAATGCTTATATATATCATACAGTATTAGAAAGTATTGGAAATAATTATAGAAACAGAAAATATTTGGTATAAATGGAAGACATAAAAGAATCACATTTCAAGTGTAAAAATTAAATGTTCCAGAGTACACTCATGTGTACATGAGTGAGTGCCATTTAAGCAATCAGAAAATGCCACATCTGCAGAAGAGCTACCAAAAAATGTAGAATGTTTTTTTTTGGAAAAAAATATAAGAAAAGCATATAAAAATCAAATTTTTAACTAGTAAAAACTAGTCCTTAGCAACAGATTACAGCTCAACTTCATGCCTAAGATGGAGCTGTATGCAAAATTCTGAAGATACATGAAACTGGTATTACTGACAATAGACACAATTGAGGAAAGAAAGCCAAGACTCTCCAAAAGTGTTAAGTGCCTCAGACTATGTTCACTAAATAACAGACAATAAGCCAGTAGGGATTTTGAAAATGACATAGCTGCAAGTGCAGAAGTTAACATTTCTTCAAAAACAGTAAGATATACATAAGTACAAAATGGTCTCAATGGATGATTACTTGCCCAAATCCTTTGCTAAGAAGAGTCACTCAAACATCAAAGCTGAAATGGACAGCAAAAATGAAATAATGGGATGACTAAACCTGAGAGAAAATGCTCTCTAAAGATGAGTCCAAATTTGAACAGTCTGGCAATAATCAATGACACTTTGTTCAAAAGTGCATTGATATAATAAGCAGCATACAACAGCTATAATGAAGCATGAAGGTGAATCAATGGATGCATGAGGCTGCATATCAGCCAAGTGTGCTGGATATTTGCATGAAATCAAAAGTATATGACTGCCAAAAGGTACAGGCAGGTTCTCATCCATTATGCCATTTTGTCAAGAAAACATCTCATTAAGCAGAGATTCATTTTCCAACATTACAATAAGCCAAAATATACACAATGTTATTCAAAATTATCTATAACATAAAAAGGCTGATGGAACAATCATAAAGATGCCATGTCCTGTGCAAAGTCCTGATACAGAGAGCATTGAGAAAGTCAAATGGCAACCAATCACTTTAGATAAATTGAGGAAAGTGCTACAGAATATTTGGAACATTCCACAGTCATACATTGATAACCTGCATGGGAGCATGAAAAAAAAATGTCATCCTCTATATCAGTTGTCCTCAAACATTTTGTAATGGAAGGCTACTTTTAAATCCAGTAAGGTTCCAATAAGGTCAGGTAAAAGTGACAGATAAATCTGACCAAGAAAAATTATACTTACATCCTGTTTTTGTAATAGTGTCTAACAAAATTTGTTCAAAATAAAATTATTCATGAATTCATAAATGAACTAAAAAAAAAAAACACTAATCATTATTACTTAATTATTAACTAATTTATTTAAATTCAAATTCTCTAGATAATAAAGAAAAAGGAGAGATAAAAATCTGGTTAGAGAAAAAATTTTTAATTCAGATCTGACATTTTTTACATCTCAAATATTTTAAAATTAAATAAAAAGTTTAAATTTTGTGGAAAAAAAAAATAATCAGTGATGAAAACGTGTTTTTCACCAAACAGCTTTCCAATGTCAGGTGCCGTGTTAGTTACCCAAATCCTTAATACATCATGCAAGAAAAGAATTTAGATTTCATAAATTTTATTTTTGAGAAAGTTTGCTAATCCAGGTGTATGCCACCAAAAGCTAAAATGAACCCACTTAGAGAGTTCTGATGTTGGGGTAGCTACTTTATGGCAAATAAAAATTCAACAAATTGCTTTTTTAAAAAAAATTTGGTCTTTAAAAACCATGGCCTGTAAATCAATTAATTCTAATGGTAAGTCCTTAGGTGCAACATCTACTTCTGTTTCAAAGATGGTTCTGAAAAATCTGCAGCTCTTTGTTATATTTATGGAAGTCCTGGAATCTCCAATAGAACTCTAAAAAAATTAATTTTGAACAACCTTTGCACCTCTATTGGCTAGCAGTTCAACAGTGACCTTGTTTCTTTATTGAACATCTTTGCTGCACTTGAAGACAAGGTTACCAGATTCTAGCTGTTTGTGAGAGAGTTTTAGTTTAGCATCAAAAGATTTTGTTTCCAAAAATGTCACAAATAAGTTTTTTTTTTTCTTTAGTTTTAGATTCAGTTTGTTAAGGTAAGCTGCCATGTCCACCAAGAAAGTGAGATCCCAAACCAAAATAGGATCAGACAGTTCAGACAGATTTTGATTTTTCTATCACAAACATTTCTATTTCAGTTCTCAATCTAAAAAATATTTCAAGACCTTTCCAGAACTGAACCAACATACTTGAGAATGCTACAAAACATTGCTGTAATCTGCTGCAATTTGAAATAGAAATTTTACAGAAATGACAATGACTGACCATGTCTGCAAAACTACAATTTTCATCACTTCACCAAAATTCAGTGCTTTTCCACAGAACTACTGTTGGTAAATAATAAAATGAAACTGCACTGGAATTTCAAAATTAATTTTCTACATGTGCTCATTGATCTGCCCATAGTTTCAACACTGTCAGTGGTGATACTTTTCAATTGGTTCCAGTTTAGGCTGAAATTATTTTTTTATTATTGTCTCACAAAATGTCTAATGTGTCTTCACCAGTTGTTGTATCCTTGGTACTTTGTAATCCTTCCAATTCCTCTAATGAAGATAAGAAGTTCTGCAGTGAATGAAATGTCATTACTTTCATCAAGCACTAAAGAAAGTATTTTTAATGTCTCAATTTTAAAAAAAACAGAGACCTGAGATTTTGTCCCGTGTTTTCAATTCTTCATGTGATGGTACTTGTGGACAGAAAGAGATATGTAAGAATGTAAGCCATTCAGCAGCTATTTCATGTTCAACCTAAAATAAACACTTCTTAAACTATTCACCAATAGATGCTCTGCCTTGTTTAGCAATCAATTTAACTACCCTGTAGCTTGTTTTTAACAGCTGAAGTGTTTCCAGTAACATGGTTTATGAATATAGTTTGCTGACTAAGACTTTTTCAGAGCTTCCTACTTTTCAGCATGCACTTTATTTTCAAACATGTTAAATTTACTCATGCTTTGTGCCATAATGATGCCTGGTATTGTACTGTCTAAAACAACAAAAGTTTCTTCACATATTAAGCAGAATATTTTATCTTTACCTTGCAAACAACAATCATTTGTCTATTGTTCATTGAATGCCCTAAAAATCTACTTTTCTTTTCTTTCTTTTTTGAAGACAATTCATTACTTCCCAAAATAATCCTAAAAATTAACAATGATCACTAGGAAAAGCAAGAATGCTTACCAAAATAAGTCTATAACCTTGAAGTGAATGTTATTTGTCTCAATTTAGCAGTTATAAAATGAAACAAGGGGATAGAGAGATGACTCAATGAAGACATGTCAACTACAGCTTTCTTTAAACTGCTATATGAAAAGTATGGAAAAAAGGCATAACTAAAATGCAGAGAGAAAAAAACAACAACAATAGCCAATAAAGATTAAACAATTTTTAACATTTTTTTTGCTATGGGTATGATGTTAATACACTTTTCATCAGTAGGTAAGATATGAAGACTCACATTTCAAATACTAATGCACTGCACAACATATTTGTTTTTTTTTTGTATATTTTCTGTAAAAATGAACTGCATTATTAAAGAAAATGTGCAAAAAAATATCTTGTACAATACATAAGTATTTGGTATGCAAACCTTTTGCTTTATAAAGAGCATGATGTTTTTTCCGTGCTTCTATAAAAGTTATCATTGTATGACTGGAATGTTATTACAAATATCCTGTAACACTTTCCATAATTTTTCCAAGTTGCTTGATTGCCTTTCAATTTTTTTCAGTACCCATATAGCCTCAATGATTGCTCATATCAGAACTTTGTGCAGACCAAAGCATCTTTGAGTGTTTTGTCAGCTTCTTTACATTCCAAATAGTTTTCTGCTACATTGGCTGTATACTTTAAAGTCCATTGTCCGGTTGGAAGATGTATCCCTGCCCAATGAGAACTTTTCCAGAGTTTCCTGAGGGAATGACATAATGGATAAGAACCTGTGCCCGTATCTGTTGGCAATCAGTTACATTTGATTTTATGCAAATTTCTGTTACCTCTGACTGATATGCTGACCGTATTTGTATTGATCCACACCCAAGCTTCACTGTAGCTGTTGTATAATGACTGTTATACTGTTCCCCTGTCCGCCATCCAATTGGCATTGATCATTGCTAAACAGTTGGCAATGCCACTGTTTCATTTCTGCTTCCCATTTGGTTGGCTCTCCTCAAAGATTTTCAGGCAGCTACACACCTACTGAGATCACTTCACATTAATGTGTATCTTACTACTATTCTTAAAGAAACAGTAGCATCCTTATTTGCAGCTAGGTCATTCACAAGATCATTATTGAATCTTCATCTATCACATACAGAACACACACTAAGGTACTTAACATCACATTTGTAGAGTTTAGGCTTTCTTTCTCAACCACATCTATTGTCAACAGTACCAGTTTCATGTATCTTCTTTGTCAGATTGTTACATAAGCTCCTTCTGAATCAGGAAGTTGAGCTGCAATCTGCAGCAAGAGTAACCTTCACCAGCTAAGAGTTTGATTTCTGTACACTTTTCACATGATATTTCCTTTCCAGTTCCATATTATTTATCACACATTTACCATACTACAATGACATCTTTGTTTATCTGTACTATAGAGCATTTCATTATTACACAGAAGAAAAAAAATTTTAATATATTTATCACATCTTTCAAATTAATACAATTAGTGTTTTAAGGCAGGTTAAAAGGTTTAGAGCATGTAAACAAACGAAATGTTGACAACTTTTTTCTTTTTAACCTAATAGGCAATTCATCTGTTTTAACTGCAGTTAACTTGTTACATTTTTATTATTTAGGATCACAACAATCACAAAATTATATTATTTTATATAATGTATCAGATTAAGAAGTATAACACATCATCTACCTTGTTAAATGCCATTTAAAAATACTTTTATCTGTGGCGAGAAAATGTCTCTCTAAATAAGGAAACTTAATCAATCAAAACATCATTAAACCTATAAATAAATAATCCACGACTTAGTAAACTGAAAACACATTTCTAAAAATACTAAATTCTAAGAATGAACTTCTGACTCTCCCAACTTTTGTCTGCAACTACAAACATCTCTCTAGTCATTCTATCTCTCTGCTTTCCAATGCTATATTAGTGTACTAACATTAATTGATTTTACATATCAGTTCTTGAATACTGCTCTTTCTTGGTTTCCGGTGAGAGCACCTGGACCCTAATAATACTGATGATAAGAATAAACAACACACCTGCCAACCAATTAACAGATGTCAGGAAATATACCAGGTACCATATTGTTCTCTGCTAGCATTAAAAGTTAAAGGTAAAGAAATAAGTACAGAGTGGTTAACTGATTATTCTAGCAAGAAAAAATGTCACAGCATTTACACTTTTATAAAACTAATGTATTTCATGTGCTTGTGTGTTTTGTTTTTTGGGGGGTATATAGTAGCAGATCCAAAGGGAGACTGGAACCACTAGAAGCCCACCTTCCAATTAAAATAAAAAAGTTTCCCTCCAAACCATGCCACCTCCCCCAAAAATTGTGCATTTTAATAGTAAGACTTAGTCCCCCAACAAGAGTTGATAAGCAAATAATCAAGAATCATATATGTATATGATATTGAGAAAAAATGTCACAGAAGTGACTAACTTAACAATGAATTTCAATAAAAATATTTGCAATTTATTTATTGATACAGCAGTCCAAAAATATGAAAAATATTTTTAAAGTCAAAATAAATTTTTGTTGATGCAATTTCAAGAGAATTAATACAAACAGATTGTGTGATTTTATGCAAAAAAACTATGGCAATCTGTACTGCTAGATAGATTTCTGTTAAAGCACCCCAAAAATAAATTCTTAGATCCATCCCTCCTATACATATAAGCACAATATATAAAATGAGAGAGAAAAAAATCTGAATATCTGACACACACAAACAAACAAAGATGCTATTATGTTAAAAGCAAAAAACTTTTGGAATATGAAGATTTAAAAACTTATAATGATCCTTTTGAACAAAATGGAGGGGGCATCTAGCAGATCTGTGAAATTATTTATACTCTACAGAGACTATTACTGCAAACCATAAAAAAGCAATACTATTTTTAAAAAGGTATACTATAGTTATACTGTAGGAGAAAAAAAGAAGCAAGTGCATTATGATTGTTGCCTAACATTTGTTTTTTCAATATTTTTAACAAGACACGTATCCTTTAAATCTTTTGCCCAAATTTAAAATCCTGTAATTATTTACAACTGTGGTATTATTAGTCTTCAACCTAAATAGATTTAGTCCTCTGTGATTTCAGAGGTCATATGCTATGAAAATTACTTCTTTCTTAAAATAATTTAAAGCTATAAGAAGTTGGTTGTTAAAATGTACAAAATCTAAATAAGCTAAAGTCTTAAATATAATTTAAATAGAAATATACATAATTATCTTTATTAAGAGATATTCTTGCAAACAGAAGTTCAATATCTAGCATCTATAATTTATTGTGAATTCATTCTGTTGGAAACTTGTTTTTTTTTTTAAAAAAAAAAATACATATTTCAAGCATTTTATCCCATCATATGATTTATTAATCTTCTTAAAGAAAAAAGAAAAGACAGGAGTGGATGCTAGTACTTTTGATTGATGATCAGATTAAAATAAGATTAACATTCAAAGGTATGAGTCATTTAATTAAATAATTAATGGCTATCATCAGTAGTGACATGTGGTTAAGTACCAGCTTATTTGCAATCATTTACAGTTTTCCAAATTCTTTATACCGGTTCTTAACATTGTAAATATTACCCATCAAAAACACACTGGAAAATTTTTTTTCCAAATAAAAAAACAAAACAAAACAATTATATTCTCTTCTTTTTAATGGAATTGCCAGTTTATTTCATGAATGACCATGTTAAGAGGGTTTATTCATTTTTTATTTTTTTTAAAGTATGGAAAGAGAACAGTTAAAGATTGTCTTCTCTACTTGTTTGTGCAATCTCTCTGCTGTTCTTTTACCAATAAATTAGAAAATTGCTCTTCTCAACTTACTTCAGGAATTAAATATCTGCCTGCTTTAATTAACAGTTAATCAATAAATAAATAAATAAATAAAAATAAAAACAAAGAAAAAACAAAAATGACTGACCACCCATCCAACCCCAGGATTTACCTCTGGCAATATGACTGATGACCATCTGCCTTAGTTTTTCTTCCTTCCACATAAAGCAGTAAACTGTAACAGTTATTTTGATCCATTTGTGCTAAGAATTAAAAAAGAAACAAATTCTGCATACAACATTCTTGTCTTCATGTCTTGAGAAATGACATTTACCTCATTTTAGTGTAATATTAAATGTTGCTATTCACATTAATATGAGTGGTGGCCAATAAATACAAATCTCTGCCATGAGTTGGTTTTTCCTCAAGTGAATGAACAAAATGTCTTGTTCTTGTCACATATAAATCATGAAAGAAAAAACAAAATTTAATTACTAAAATATCTTGATAATTGCTTTCAACTTAGTTTTTGATGTTGCTTTTATTCTTTAACCATTTTGATCCATTCTTAGTAACTAAATATTTATTTAAAAATCATACTTTTTCAAATAAATTAAAAATGACATTGTTACGCAAACACGAGAGAGAGAGAGATGAAAACTACAAAATCTATCTCACAAAATCATAAAGTCTTTTCTCACAACAATAGATATCTGGCACCTATAAAAAATATCTGAAACCATGAAAAAATATTTTTACTTAAAAGCTTCAAAGCTGTATATTACTACTAACTGCATGCATGCATAAAAAAGAAAAATTCAGATAAGGTAACAAGTTTCAAGATTACATACTGAGTAGGTAACAATACACCACGAGTTATTAGGTTGTTACAAAAGTTTTATATTATCTTAATTTGGGGTTCATTTTTTGCATAGATACATTATATATAGTTTTGTAGCCTGTGCTTTGACATACATTATGCAAAACCTACCTTTTAAAAATTCATCAAATGGATACTTGTTTCAGAGTTCAGAGTGAAGCATGGATAGAAAAGTTTTTCCTGCCATTTTCCTTCACAAGTAAAAACTAGGCCACAGAGCAAATGAGGAAACTCGTAACTTTTAAGCAAGCACGAGGCAAGGACACAGCAAATGAGTGCATAGTACAATGATGGTTTGCAAAGTTTCAATCAGGAGATGTGAGCAGCAGAGATAAGGAAAGTAGTGGATGTCCTTCCAGCTGTGATGACGACAGTCCAAAAGCCTAAGTTGAAGCCAATCCAAGAAAAACAGTGTGACGAGGAATTGCTGGAGAGCTTGACATAAGCACTGCAACTGTTTACTAGCATCTTGATGCAATCAGCAAGGTGAAAAGGCTTGAAAACTGGGTGTTTCATAAGATGAATGAATAACAACAAAATCATCAATTTGAGATCTGCTCTTCGCTTGTCATAAGAAACACAAAAGACCCATTTCTTGAATGAATCATTATGTGTGATGAAAAATGGATCCTTTACGACAATCACAAATGATCAGCACAGTGACTCGACAGAGACAAGGCATCTGGTCACATTCCAAAACCCAACTTCCGCCCAAAGAAAGTCATGGTCACTGTCTGGTGGACTGCAACTGGTGTCATCCACTATAACTTCTTGCAACCTGGTGAAACCATCATAGCTAAATGGTACTGTCATGAATTAAACGTTGTTCATCAGAAACTCTACCGAAAACAGCTAACATTGGTAAATCAAAGAGACCCAATCCTGCTCCACAACAATGCTCGTCCTTGTTGCAAAAGTGACTGTTCCGAAACTGAACACATTGGGGTATGAAGTTCTCCCTCACCCAGCCTATTCACCAGACCTTTCTTTCACAGGCTGCTACCTTTTCAAACACCTCAATGGCTTCCTCCATATGAAATCCTTCTCCAACCAAGCAGCAATTGAAATTGTCTTCCAACAGTTTATTGATTCCAGAAATCCAGATTTTTTTTCAAAATGATATAGATGCACTTATAACTCTTTGGCAGTAGTGTTTTAATTGTAATTGGACTTAACTTGATTAATAAACTTCACATTAAACAGTGATATGAAGTCTCACTGTTGTGGGAAACGAACCAATGAAACTTTTATAAGAACCTAATACTTTAATCTAGCTTCAAGACATTCACATTATCATAATGGTAGTGCTAAACAATATATAGGGGCTTTCATCACTTCCTAAGAGTCCAATATAACTTCAGCAACTCCATAGAGCATAGCACAAATCCCTCCATCAATGTCTACAAAGGTAACAAACCCAGCAAGGAAGCACTGCCAATCAAGCTCTGCATGAGCAAATTCCCATTAAAATTATTTATTTTTAGATAAGGAAGGAAACTGGAATGTCCAAAAGAAACCACATAGCAGTCTGTTGAAGAAGTGTAAGAAGAGACCATACCAGTGAAATGTGACTTATAAATTCTGAAACATCACATATTTCACTTAGCCAGGACAGAAAACATTTATTTTATTCATTTAGATTATATTTAGTAGAAAGTAGATACTTTCTTTTAGAAATAACTAGAATATAATATACTATATATATATATATATGCTTTAATGCAGAAGTAAACAAATTTAGAATTGCATTATCACATAGCATCAGCTTTTGTACAAAAACTCTAAAATCAAAAGTCATACCTCAAACAATGTTAATGTATCAAAAAGATACATTATGCAAGCAAAATTTATTTCTTGTTACAGTTACAAAAATTGCCCTTGTCTCATCGTAATTACAAACCTAAGTTAAATGTTGCACAAGAAGATACGATTCAACTTGGCAAGGAGAAAACCAGCAAGGGGGTGGCATCAAGTTCATCTGGTCCTGAGACACTGAAGCAATAATGTAATAAATACATTCTCCTAAGATGCACCCTTCAGTAAAAGTCACTGTCAGTAAATGACAACACTTCAAACTAATTCTTCTATCACAAAAAACAAATGCTGTTGGTCGAAATTGTACTTAACAATATTATTTAGTTATGTATACTAACATTTGTAAATTAAAGGGAAAAAAATAGCCACACCATTCATACATAAATTTTTTTATGATTTACAAAACAGATACAGTTCACAATCAAAAATGTTCAAATTTTATTTTTCAAAAAGTGTCAGCTTAAATAACAACTTAATATTCTGGGTTAAATGTACTTAACATGTTTCTAAACTGCACTGCTTTGCATTATTAAAGGAATATTTACATTAAAAACTGCAATCGATAAATATGACAAGTAAAGAAGATTTAAAACTGCTTGTAATCTGTCAGCACATGTGCTATTGTGGTTGGCTTTACAAGAAATAAAAACACGATATAACAAAGCTTAAATTAAGTGTTTAGCTTTACTGACAGATGTGTAAGCTGCAATGTTTATTTATATAGTAATTCAAAAACACTTTTTTCTATCATTGCATATTGTAAATTCTGTCTGCAATAGGTAATAAAACTGCCATTCCTATTCTAAAGTAGACCACTTATATTATGTGTTATCATATTCATGGTATATAACAAATATACAACAAAAAATCAAACTTTCTATATTGACTATGTAAATTACATGCCATTCATGGCTTCCTGAACAGTCTATTTCATCTCAGTTGTTGATGAATACAAATGACATTCATCCAATGTGTCATCTGTCAATGGATGAAGCTGATGAAGTTTTACCACCAAAGCCTACTCGGGGAAATTTTGTCCTCAGATATTCATGTAAACGAAATCAAAAGCTTTGATATACTAGCTACTGAAAAATGGCTTGTTTCTAATTTGTTATGCATCACTTAACCAAAGATGCCACTAACTTTCATAGATCATTAGTTCCTGACAATCCAAACAAAAATAGTGGGGAGAGAAAATATAAATTAAAAATGTTTGAAATAAAAAAAAACAACTTTTGACTGTAATTCAAGACTTTCTTGCAAAACACCAGCACTTTACAGAACTATCATTTAGGAAAGAAATTGTACAAAAGATAGCAATTCTTCAAAGCTATTAGTAAATCAATTAATTTTTATCAATTCATTTTGTAGATAATGATCATACACACTTTGCTACAATGTCATTTTTATATTAAAAAATTAAAGAGGAAAAAGAACAAGATTTTGTGTAAAATTCATATATTAGTTCATTAAATAGTCATTGCCACACTAAATCAAGGTCAAAAAGACAAACTAATAATTAGCATTTTGGGAATAATCAACAAAACAGATTGTGAATGTATCAGAATTGCTTCATCAACCTAGAGGACTCAAGACAGGAGCCGATTAATGTTGCATATATAAAATCACCCAAGAAAACCCTCAGATTTCTCAAGCACTCCTTTGATACTTACCTAATGGCTAGAAAGAGCATTGATGACTATAGAAAGACCAGGCACATGTTCATTTGATACTACCAATAAGTAACGAAAGGCAGGCAATATTATTTTTTTAGCAGTCTTACACAAGAACCATCCTGATCTAGCAATGCCAAGCATGAACACACTTTCTGCCAGAAATACTTTTAATATGGTTAATAGTTTTGGCTGCTGATGGCCAGGTCCATATTATCTTTGCTTACAGAGATCAATCATACCTAATTCAGAAAAAAGTGTATCATGTGTTGATAGTTGTGGTCATGATTTTCACAGTGTGATACAATCTGATGCCATCCCTCTGTTTCAATGCAAGATGCTAATCGTGAAGCAAAAGGTAATGCATGTCAGCACATCATACACTATATACCTTTCTGAAAGATAACATCACTAGAAGGCTGCCAAGAAGTATATCTATAATGAGTTGAGATACTGCCTTCATCAGCTAGTTTTAGCATAACACAAAATTGTGATTTCCAAAAAAAAAATTAATGCTTGCTAACATTAAATGTGCACTAAATATGAATTATAGTTTGTAGAATACTCTTGGAATTTCTACAAATTCATTTCTCAAATTTTTTTTATGGCCAGTTTTTAATTTTATATATATATAATTTACTCTCATTCCTTCCAATATATCACCAAAATGTAAATCATCTTACCAATCAATAAAACATAAAAACCACCAACGTGATTATTCACCTTATACTATTAACCAGTATATTCAAATAACCTAAGTACATTCATTTTGTTTCATGAAATTCTGATTTAGTTTTCACAAAAAAGAACACTATAAAAGCAGAGCTTCAGCATTCACTGAAAATCCATAACCAATATCATGAACTGTTTTCATTCTTTGCTATTCTTTCTTAAATTAAATTTCCCCATATTTCTATGACAGTGAACAGTACCAACTTACTTTGCTTTATCAGATTACTACAGTATTTACTTTATACAACTTTCCAAATAAAAAAAAAATTACAAGCAGAAACTAAGCTTGTGTGCCATATTGTTCTGAATTTTAATTCCTTACTGCAAATTATGAACAGAAAATATTTATAAAGCAAACTAAGGTATACAATGTATTTGTTTAATCTCCTGTTACTTGGACTGTTTATCAAAGTGAACATGATTTAAGACTAACCAGTGTTTGCTTTTTTTGCAAAAACAAACTTCTAATATAAAGATATTTGTTCTTTAAAAAATTCTAATTGCAACACTTTAAAAAAAAAAAAAAAAAACAATTTCAGATAAGTCAGTCTGGTACACAAAAAATTTATAGTCACATTTAATCTACCAAAAGCTAATTCATTTTTATCTGAAGGGCAGTTAGCCAGAGAATTACACTTCATATTGTAATCTTGCTTCAGATGCTTTCAATTTTAACATAAAAACTTCAGATGATTTACGTATTTACTGAATACAAAAAAGTACAGTAGAAGCCATAATAACAAAACACCTGTAAAGAAGAGATTAATAATAGACCAATGTGCAGTTAGTTTCTTTGTTTTATAGTTTGATTACAGTGCTCTCAAGGCTTTAATTTTACTTTTCTTCAAGCTCCATTCCTATTAATAGTTCCACCCAACAAACAAACTTGAGAAAGAAACTATCATTAATTTCCCAAGTATTTAATTATGCTCCTTCCAAGGAGGTGTTCATTTAAAATTTACAGGATCATTTGGAAAAAAAAAAACAAAAACCCTACTTTCCTTACGGCTTTTAACTACCAAACTATTCAAAGTACAAGTATAGCAGAAAGACAACATTGCAGTTGTGTACAGAAACAGTATCAAACAAACAAATAAAAAGGTAGTAGTGAGAATATATAAATCCAGTATAATATGTAATAGATACATTCATTAAAAACAGATATAATTTTAAGTTACAAATAGATATAACAAAAATAAAGATTTTCTTATTGATTTCTTGTTAATCTATAAAATCCCGAGATGTAAAAGGTACTAGAGTTTCCTAACTGTGAGATTCCATAATACAACAAATAGAATAACAGATTTTGACTGCAATTAACCAATCAAGACACTTCAGAGAATCCTTAAAAGTATCATTTTATTGATACAATTCCAATATGTAACAACATTGATAGAGTTCATATTAGTTCAGGTCAGTTTTTTTTTTTTTTTTCACATATGTACAAAGAACAAAATATGACATATACAGTAAACAATAGGCAAATCTGAAAGTTTTCATATTAATTTATTGTTAAACAACTTGTCATATACAATAATATGCAGAGAATATTGTAATGACCATTTCACAGTGAAAAGCAACAATAAACAATTCCTCATACCATTTAAATTAATAAAATATAATTTTGTTCAACCAATATTTATCAAATGTGCATAACTTTGTATAAAAGGAAAAAGGATTTTTTGTTTGTTTTTTATCTCCCATGAAAATAAGATATTATTATTGCATACCAGATTTCTGCTAAAATTTTCACAAACACACACAGAGAGACACACACACAGAGGTTGGTACCTAAGTAGAATTATACAAAACACCTGTGCAGAGAATAATGAAACTTTTAATATGCAAAGGTTCCTTTAAAGGAGGCAAAAAAGAATGCATATGATTTGTTGTGAAAGTTTCATTAAATAAAAACAGTTCCTAGACTATAAACAAATCCATGGATACAGGTGTGGTTTGCATGTAATTTGTGAATAGCCATCTTAAATTAAGAGGGATTACCATTATTATTAAGGATTAAAAAAAAATAATAAACATTTCACATGCATCCAAAATAAAAGCCATTCACACTGACACTTAATTCTTTACCACAGTGAATTTTCTAGTTTTACATTTCAGTTTGAATGTTGAAAAACTCTCTCTAGTTCTCTAATTAAAAATGGATTTACAAAGAAAAGAAAGAAAAATTAAATGAATTCTGGGCTGTAACTGTATTTTATCCCATGAGTGGTCACAATATTAAAGTATTTGTTAAAAGTCATTTTTAATCATCTCAAACACAATCAATCAAAAACCAATTACATAAAATCTATTTACAATCTTGATAATAAATAACTAAATGACAAAAAAATTATCAATTTGCAAAAGTGAAATTATTATTTTTGAAAATATTAGAAACTGGTGTTCTGTAAAATTACACATTTGGTGTAAGGCTGTGCTGAACTTAATTTATTAAAACAAAAGACTATTATTACAAATTACAGAATTGTTGATTATGAATATTTAAAGATCTTTTTTTTTTTTATTTCTTCAGAATCATTTCTCAATCATCAAGATCAATGATGCTTATTACAGTTTAGAGAAACATTTGGACTATTTTTGTTTTTAAATAACATCAAACCAGTTTAAACATTTAAATGTAATTGTAAAATTTCCAAACGGATGAAAAATAACTTTTGTATCTGATGTGAAGTTCCACGATAATTCACATAACTGCAGGCAATTTTAAACCAGTTGTAAGCACTGATTTTAAACTTCAGCTAAAGCTTTGCCATTTTAAGTATTTTTATTCTCTATTAGTTCATCGTCCTAACAGAGTAATTTATTTATGTTCTTGAACAGTAACTAATGAGTACCAATTTTCCAGTCACTTGTTATTCAAATGTAACTTGTGTTAAGAGACAGAGTCTGACTTTAGCTAATTTGTACAGTTCAGGTTGAGCATTTCTTTGCTGATGCTAGATTTCAAAATGTTTCCATTTTTGAATTGTACCAATGTTATTTTTTTGGACACAAATTCAATGGAAGATGATGCTCTTGTTTCACTGGTTTCTCCTACTTGCAGAAGCAACTTAAGTTTGTGATCTTTCTTCCTGGCATTTATTAACCATCCTACCTACTTTGCTTGCTGCTACTGATCCAGCAAACATTTCAATGCTGGTGCATCACTTGCTGAGGTGCACTTTACTTCGTCAGATAACAGCACCTGGTATCCTGGATCAAGAAAGACTGCAGCAAATAGGCTGTTATTTTCAAGCAGAAATTGTTATCTTCTTTTCATTAAGTTCAGCAGACTCTCTGACCAAAGTGTTGATACTGAGGTTTTCAGTTGACATTTCAGCTACATCACATATAAGCGTTCCATAGTTAACTGTTCTAATGAGAGGTATTTTGTTGCTAATTTTGGTGGTTTCATGGAAGTGGTTATTTGTTTAATGGTGTTCCAGTCAGCATCTGTGATATGAAGCTGGGAATTTGATGATGTCACATCTTGGCATAATTCCTTCAACTCAAGCATATCAAAAATTGTGCACCATCTCAAGAGGACTCTAGGAAAATAGATCATTTAATTTTCAGTTTCTTTGAGGTTCTAAGGTTTTTGCAGATGAAACAAGCTTTAGCAACTGTATGCACAATACTTCAATTTTTAAGCACATCAGCAACTGCTGGCTGATGAATGTGGACTTAGCAGTAGACACTTTATACTATTAGGTTGTTAAAAAAAAACAACAACAAAACATTTGTAACAACAAAGAAACTTCATATCGTTGCTGAACATGAAGATTATTAATCAAAGTAAGTTCCATTACAATTAATACAATTCTGCCAATGAGTTACAAGCGCAATTATACCATTTTGAGAAAAAAATCTGGATTTCTGGAGTCAATAAACAGTTGGAACACAATTTCAATTGCTGTTTGGTTGGAGAAGGATTTCATATGGAGGAAGCCATTGAGATGATTGAAAAGGTAGCAGCCTGTGGAAGAAAGGTCTGGTGAATAGGCTGGGTGAGGGAGAACTTACCCCAATGTGTTCAGTTTCAGAAGTCACTTTTGCAACATGAGGACGAGCATTGCCGTGGAGCAGGATTGGGGCTCTTTGATTTATCAATGCTAGCTGTTTTTGGTAGAGTTTCTGATGAACAACGTTTAATTCATGACAGTACCATTTAGCTATGATGGTTTCACCAGGTTGCAAGAAGTTATAGTGGATGACACCAGTTGCAGTCCACTAGACAGTGACCATGACTTTCTTTGGGCGGAAGTTGGGTTTTGGAATGTGACCAGATGCCTTGTTTCTGTCGAGTCACTGTGCTGATCATTTGTGATTGTCGTAAAGGATCCATTTTTCATCACACATAATGATTCATTCAAGAAATGGGTCTTTTGTGTTTCTTATGACAAGCGAAGAGCAGATCTCAAATTGATGATTTTGTTGTTATTCATTCATCTTGTGAGGCAACCACTTGTCAAGCTGTTTCACCTTGCTGAATGTGTCAAGATGCTAGGAAACAGTTGCAGTGCATACGTTAAGCTTTCAGACAGTTGGCAACACAGCTGGAAGGACATCTGCTACATTCCTTATCTTCAAGGCTCATCAACTGATTAAAACTTTGCAAACCATCGTTGTACTGTGCGCTTATTTGCTGTGTCCTTGCCTCGTGCTTGCTTAAAAATTACGAGTTTCCTCATTTGCTCTGTGGCCTAGTTTGTACTTGTGAAGGAAAATGGCAGGAAAAACTTTTCTATCCATGCTTCACTCTGAACTCTGAAACAAGTATCCATTTGATGAATTTTTAAAAAGGTAGGTTTTGCATAATGTATGTCAAAGCACAGGCTACAAAACTATATATAATGCATCTACATGTACAAGCATGCAAAAAATGAACCCCCAAATTAAGTTAATATAAAACCAACAAAACTTTTGTAACAACCTAATACAACACCAGTATGAAGTTCAGTCAATGTTGCTTGTTCATGCATCTCACCTGACTCTGTTTCTTTGTGACCAACCTATTGCTCTGCATCAATATCTATTATTTCTTCTCTAGTATCAAAGTTTTCCTCACCTCTCTGTTCATCATCATTATTCATATGTTGAACATATTTTATCATATTTTCCATTGTTATGCTGTATCTTTTTTGCACTATGATATCATGGTATGTTAGTTCATAAAGAAGCATGTTTCTAAGATACTGGGATGCATGACTTTCTCTAATTTCTTTCAAATTTATGGCACACTGCAAATTCACCATTTTTCACAAACTGGATGTCAATACCCAAACAGAAGCAGCCAAATCATGAATCAGTTTTATTTTTAATTGATTCAGTTCTGGTTTAAAGAAAACAAAAAGCAGTTCAAACTGGTTCATGGGTTCCATTTGACTCCCTGACCATAAGCAGATTTGCAAAACTAAAAAATTATAAACAAAAAATTTAATTAAATTTCATGCAAAATGTGAAAACTCTCTTTCTATAGTTTATTTTTCTTCATTTTTAGAATTTTTGAAATAATAAAATGCTGTAATAATACAAAAATCTGTTTAGTTGTAATTAACAAATTTTAAAAAAAATTTTAATAATATGCCAAAAAGAAAAGAAATTCTTCACCAATACAACCTGTTGGCAAAGAATTATGCACAAAAACATTCACTTAGAAGAAAAAAATCAATAGAGAATACATTATAAAGTAAAAAACATAAAATACTTCATTTCTCTGGCTGAAATACAAATAAAAAAGATTTCCTACACATAATGACAAATGAAATAACCACGAATATAAAAAAGGTAAAATGTAATGTTTTTCTAAATGAACATTTCCTGTAGAAGCCATAGAAGTTTATCATCACTTAATGAGTTCTTTATTTTTTTTCTTTTTTCTATCATTTACCATCTGACAAACATCAACTGATTGATTTAATTATTCAACTGCATGCTGAGAAATTTGAAGAGATTTTCTAATTTGGAATGTTATGGTAATAAGATACAAACAAGAAAATTTAAAAAAAAAAAAATAATAATAATAATTAAGCATGATGTTGACCACTTATTTGTTTATTTCTTAACTTATAAAAATAGATTTTGCTAACAAAAATGAATTATTGTTGTCAGTTTCATTTACTTTTCATTTGGTTAATAAGGAAGGAAAACATGCAAAATATCCTGAAAGAATAGATTTTTTCTCAAAATTAAATCTCTCCCAATATTTTATTAAATTTCAAAATATATATACTGCAGGAGGGTAGTATTCACAAATATTTTCATGGAAATATCCTTACAAATACAATCAGGTCATAACCAGAATTCCAAGTAATGATCAATTATTAGTTTGTTTTCTAATGAAATTACTAACCTTTCATTTTGGCATAAATTAGTTTTTCCAATCACCAACAATTTTAACCAATTTCCTACCTGTGGACTTAGTTGAAACTCAAGCAGGTTTGAATTTGAATCAAAACTACATAGTATAAATGAATTTCTTACATCCAATGTGGGGCACAATTCTTAAAAATACAAAAATCATCATCCTGTGTGTTGTAAAAATAAGCAAAGCAAAAAAATATGAAGTTTTTTTCTTGAGAGGACTACATCCACATACAACTTAAAACTGGCAGTTTTCCTTGCTAAATGTTACTGACAAGTTACCATTATCACTATGGTAAGCAGTTCAAACTTAATCCTTACTACTTTGTTTGACAATGTCTCCATTTTGGTTGAATCAAAAGCATGTGTACACAAATTTATATTCAAAAATATGTAAATTCATTGATTCTAAAAACTCAGAGAGATAGCTGTAATAATAATAATAATAATAATAATAATAATAATAATAATAATAATTATTATTATTATTATTATTAGACTGTAAGCTTATATATATATATATATATATATATATATATATATATATATGTCTACTGGATTTGAGTTACAGAACCTGAAGGTTAATATTTAAAATTTTTTTTTTTTTTTAAAAATCAATGACAAGGTAGCCGTAAACCATTTAGTTTATACCACCAGAAAAAGAAAGGCATTTCTAATCTCAGGATTTTTAAATACTTTATGCACCAGGTTTTATATTCAATAATTGTTTGACTAGCATTTCAATAGCTTGTAGTGTTATCTTGTTTGTTAATGAAGGAAAACTTGCCCATTTTTATCATTTATTTAAAATAGTGAAATTCGAAATCTGGTTAGAATAATATATACTGATCAAAACAATATCAGGATATTTTGCATGAGGTTTCATGTATGACTATTTATAGTCACCTTGGCCATTTTAGGTATCATATGATCCTTCAATTCTTTTTGTCAATTTAAGACTTAAGCCAGATGACAATTATATTGCTGTAACTGCTGCTTGTGTCTGTCTATGGATGGGGTATAACAACAGATATCACACCATTGCCAGGTAATCCAAAATTTGCATATCATTGATTAAAATAGGTACAAACCTTGTCAAATGATCACATAACAAAATTACAGAACATTGAGAGTGACACTTAGACAAGGGTGACTTATCAATGAGCAGTAATACCTAGCTGACTATAGGCCGGAAGTAAACAAACAGATATGGCTGATAAACTTGGTATAATATTAGTATTATCATCAACTGACTTTGGAAGAGACACAAAGACACTGGTTCATAAAAAATATGGCAGGGAGACACTGCAGCCATGCTAACCATCACAATAGCCTGTAAAAAATTTGATTACACTGCTAATCTACATGCTAAAAATCCAGTAGTTTACAGAAATATGATAATGGCATGCTGTATCAGATGTGTAGTGAACAGAATAGTATGTAGGTTTCAATCCATAGTGCAAACCAAAGGCAGCTATACATGGTACTAAAGATTGCAGTCAGCTTCATAAAATCTGGATTTTCACCCAAACAGTGGAGCTTGCTCAAAATGAGGCTTGTCTTGCTCCACTCCCTTCTCTTCGGAGAGAACATGCATTCCCGAACTTTCACACCGAACCACACTCGCAAACACCACCCAATAAAAAAAAAGTGCATCTTTAATAAGTGTAGGTAGTGATTATTCATCATGACATCAGACCTATCAAGTGTCCTAGCAAGGCACCATTTGACCAGATTTTTTTTTTATTCTCTATTTAACTTTTCAAGTGGTTGCACAGCATTTTTCAAACTGCCGTTACTGCTTTTATTGATCTCTTGCAAGATTAAGATTACAGCTACACTCACTATCCATAAATTGAGCATATGATTATAATGTTTATCTCTTCCAGTAGCACTACCAATAATTGTAACACAGTTCCCTTTACTAAGTAACAACATATTGTTTGTCAATCAGGTGACCTTTTGTTTGGTCAGTTACTCTAGTAAGCTTAACTAAAGTTGTTAAAACTATTACAGTGAAAGGAAATGGCTTGAATTTATTTAATGTGTTGAAAACCAATAATTCACCAGCAAAAAATTAGCATTATCATAAATTTATAATTTCAATGTATATAACGTTTTTTTTTTAAATTTAACATTGAGAGTTCTTTTTGTTTTCTCTTACAGATTAGAGAATAGTTTTTTATCTTCTCATTTCTTCAGTTTCCTCCAATTTCTTCAGAATAGTATACAACTGATAAAGGAATTTCTTAAAATACTGACATCTATGCATAAAAAATGAATTTGTTTAAAAAATAATAAACATATATATGGTAATTGTTTAAATTTGTCAGTGATATTATTGTCAAAAAATCTGATTTTTATGTTAGTTTATTTAAATAAATAATTGTTTACATACAAAAATGAAAATAAGAAATGGTAATTGTAACTAAAACAAGGTGCATACAGCATTTGAATTTCATAATTTCTTTTTATAAAACAGTATGGAATTCCTGCATAAGTCTGTTTAATAGATGAAGAAACAGTTCTGCTTTTGAGACAAGAGGAGGAAACTAATTTACAAAATGCATGTTGGTCACACTGACAGAGACATGCACCTTAACAGTAATAAATCTTTGATGCGCTCAGTTCTAAGAGATGAAAAAGTCCTGTTATCAAGACAAAGGAAATTACATGTACATGTAACTTACAACATGTAGGTAACAATAACAGTCACTTGAACTTTATGAAATCATTAACAAAATTCATTCAGACTGCAAGTATTTATTCAACAAAATTTTCCATCTGTGCTGTGTCCCAATTTTTTTTTTCAAATGTCCTGATCTTACAAAGTAGGCAGTTGATTTGTATGTGACACTACTAAATGCATTGTAAAATGTTTTACAACAAACTAATACACTGTAATAAAAAAAAAACAGGTTACTAAATTTATGGAAAAGTGCTACAGTTAGTTATTTTTATAGAACATTATCACCACCAGACTTTTACGATAATGTATTTTGACATTGAAAAACTTAATACATTTTTAATAATATTGTGAATTTTTGTGCAAGTGACATACAAACATGGTCACCCGAAAATGCCTCCTATTTATTTTCTCAAAATCTCATACTATTTAACTTTAAAACATAATAGACTAAGGAAACTTTTTAAAATATACCAATACATTTATTTTCATGGTCATCACTGCAATTTTTCACACCTGCATCACTGTGGAATGAGTGCAGGTATGCTAGAATGATAAAATATATCTCCGTTATGCAGTCATTGACAAATAGCATTCTTCACAGCACTTCCTTGGAAGGACCAAAAAGATAAAAGTATTGGGTTGTATAGAAGATCAAGAAGCACAGTCTATGTGATTTGTCCAATGGCCTCTAATGCTGTGAGGCTTGATTGAAGTTTGTTTAATCCACAATATACAAACTGTACAGTAACCAAGATTATCAATAACCATCTCCAAGGCATGATGACTGATACCAAGACTCTCATTCAACTCGTCATGCTGATCTCTGCAGATTAGTTCACCTGTGTGTTGTTTTCATTAACAGTTGTTGCCTGCCATGCCAGTCAACCATTGTGATGCCTACAATGGAATTCAGTTTCTCTACTTTCCAAACAATTTACCCAATGTTTTAAAGTACTCAAATTAATACTCAAGAGTCCATACACATTTCTCATGCAAACAGTAAAGGCAAGTTAATGAAACCATGTTATGTCTGAGAAATTCAATTAATATCCTCTGCATAATGCACATAACTTTTTGTGATGTGCTTTCCCCCCATAGACAAGAGAGAGAGAGAAACTTTCAGAGCATTGGCAAAATATCAAAGAGTATGACTTATTATCTACAGTTTGTCACTCTTCACAGAATAAACAGGCATTACTTTTGGGATTTTCCTCATAACTATTCTATTAACATCTATAATTATCAACTGATTTTGATAAATAAATCATTGACAAAAGTAATGCTTCATCAAATTACTGATTAATTCTCGTTCAGTCTGAGAAATAGTGCACATGACATTTAGAAGATTGAAAATGCATAACTGTTTAACAGAAATCCAGATATTTCTCATTTTAATATTGACAGTTAAAAGGATAATCAAAAATTTGGAAAATCAGGTATTTATTTTGTTTACTGTGAAATCTCAAGACTACAAATAATAACAATTAATGAAACATGAGGAAAAAATGAGGCCAGGTATTTGTTTTCTTTTGTTGTTTTTATTTTGCTAAAAGCAAAAGGTGGTACACATATTTAAAACTAAAAAAAAATCTGGTTTCTAAAGGTGCATTTTGAAATTCATCTTGTAAGTTCAGAGAATACTTTTAAAAAAGTTTTTTCAAGTCAACAATCTATGCAAATGCAATTCATTTTCAGTCAAGCTTTCCACAGATTTCAGCATGTTTTTTTTATTGCTACACTACAACTTTTTCAATTGATTTTTTTGGAAAAAGTCCCCCCACACACAAAAAAACAAAATTACATTTACATTTTCAAACTGATCTGGCTGAATAATAATTTTAACCAGTAAATAATTGAATATTAAGTGTTCAACCACTTAAATTACTAAATAATTTTGAAATAAAATTTTTAACATTATCAAGATAAAGTGAATATATTTCATATTTTCATTTAATGTAACTAATCAACTATTAGGTTGTTACAAAAGTTTTGTCAGTTTTTGTATTATGTTAATTTGGGGTTCATTTTTTGCATGGTTGTGAAGATGTATGTAGATAAGTTATATATCGTTTTGTAGCCTTGCTTTGGCATACATTATGCAAAACTTACCCTTTTAAAAATCATAAAATGAATAATTGTTTTAGGGTTCTAAGTGAAGCATAAATAGAAAAGTTTGTCATGCCATTTTGCTTCACGAATTAAAACTGGGCCACAAAGTGAGCAAGGAAACTCATAACATTAAGCAAGCATGGGGCAAGGACACAGCAAATGAGTGAATAGTACAATGATGGTTTGCAAAATTTCGAGTAGATGTGAGCCTCAAAGATAAGGAAAATGGTGGATGTCCTTCCAGCTGTGATGACGGCTATCTGAGAATCTCAGTTGAAGCCGATCCAAGAAAAACAGTGCAAGAATTGCTGAAGAGCTTGACATAAGCACAGCAACTGTTTCCTGGCATCTTGACGCAATCAGCAAGGTGAAAAAGGCTTGACAAGTGGGTGCCTCACGTGTTGAATAAACAACAACAAAATCGTCAATTGGAGATCTGCTCTTCACTTGTTGTAAGAAACAAAAACCATCACAGCTGAAAGGTAGTTTCATGAATTAAACGTCATTCATCAGAAACTCTCCCAATGAAAGCAGGCAATGGTGAATCAAAGAGACCCAATCCTGCTCCACAACAATGCTCATCCTCATGTTTGAAAAGTGACTGTTCAGAAACTGAACATGTTGGGGTATGAAGTTCTCCCTCACCCAACCTATTCACCAGACCTTTCTTCCACAGACTACCACCTTTTCAAACACCTCGACATCTTCCTCCATATGAAAGAAATCCTTCTCCATCCAAGCAGCAAATGAAACTGCTTTCCAACAGTTTATCGACTACAAAAATCCAGATTTTTTTCAAAATGGTATAAATGTGTTTGTAGATCATTGGCAGAAGTGTATTGATTGTAATGGGACTTACTTTGATTAATAAACTTCACATTCAGCAAACAAATCTCATTGTGGCAGTAAAATAACCAACAAAACATCAATAACAACCTAATAGAAACAAAACCCCACTTTCCTTAACCATTATAAATATGGATAGAAACATTTAAATATAGAAAAAACAGATTGAACATAACTATTTTGCTTGATAAACTAAACTTTAAAAAGAAAGAATCTCATTAGAAATTAATTTACTTATCTAATTAATAGACATAACTTAAATATTTTTCAAATAAATGTTTGCCTTTTTTTTAAATGAAAAACATTCAAAACTACCATCTGTTTAGATGACTTGAGAGACATTACACATTTTAGTTTTGCCATATAAATGATTTGAAGCTTTAATTTTTTTTTCATTGGTTAAATTCAAAATAGAACAAATAAATTTTTACAAATATTAAAAAAATAAATAAATAAATGCAGCACTTACATCAGTGACTTACAAAGGCAACTTGAAAATTATTAGGGAAGGTTCAGATTCACAAAAAAATTTTAATTTTAACATTTCTCTAATATTTATGATATACGAGGTGTAGTCAAAAAGTATCCGACCTTGAATTTATTTGAACAAAATAATCGCATAGGTATTAGGTGGCTGCGTCCTTCCTGAGCATGCGCAAAAATTTTCATGTCTGTAGGTTGCACCAGTCGCCTGCAGTGACGCGTTGAGTACAGACGTGAAGAGTGTACTGTGCGATTTTTCTTTTTGAGTCAAGATGACCGAGCGCATTGAGCAAAGATACTGTATCAAATTCTGCCAAAAACTTGGTGACACACAAGCCCAGACTATTGAGAAGATTCAGAAGGCCTTTGGAGATGATGCTATGGGAAAAACACAAAGGAATGGTACAACCGGTTCAAAGATGGCCGCACCTCAGTAGACAGTGAGTCACGTTGTGGCAGACCATCGACTAGCAGAAACAACGAAATGATTGCAAAGGTTCGAGGAATAGTTTATGAAGACCGTCGTGTGACTATTGAGGAGATTGTTGCCGAAGTTGGAATCAGCCATGGGTCAGTTCAGTCAATTATAACAGATTTGTGCATGAGGGTGTCGGCCAAATTCATACCAAAGTTGCTGTCTGACCAGCAGAAAGAAAACAGAAAGGAAATCTCCCAGGACATGCTGGAGTGTGCTAGCCAAGATCAAAACTTCATGAACACTATCATCACTGGTGATGAGACATGGGTGTACAGCTATGACCCTGAAACAAAATTGCAATCATCCCAATGGAAGCATCCATCCTCGCCAAGACCAAAGAAAGCAAGACAGGTGCGCAGCAATGTTAAACTGATGACCTGTTTTTTTTTTTACTACAGAGGTATTCTGCACCATGAATATGCACCACAAGGTCAGACAATTAACAAAGAATACTACCTGGGGGTTCTTCATCACCTTTGTGAAGCTGTGCGGCGAAAACGACCCGACCTATTGGCAGCAAAGAACTGGCAACTCCACCATGACAACGCACCCTCTCATTCCACCCATGTCATCCAAGCATTCCTCGTCAAGCATAACACACCACTTGTTTGTCAGGCTTCCTACTCCCCAGACTTGGTTCCATGTGACTTTTGGCTATTCTCAAAGCTCAAAAAAACACTCAGAGAGATTTGAGTCAACAGAGAACATTAAGAAAAATTTGATGGCACAGCTCTACAGCATCCCAAAAAGTGATTTCCAGAAATGTTTCCAGCAGTGGCAGGAACGCTGGCAGAAGTGTGTACACTCCCAAGGCGAATACTTTGAAGAACACTAAATCAAAATGGTGGGTTTTTTAATATTACTTGTTTTTTTGGCCAAAGGTAGGATACTTTTTGACTACACCTCATAATTTAAGTGCTCAATATTTCAAAGACTGCTGCCTTGTGGGAATCTTGTTGTCTGGTTTTGTTTTTTAGCTCTTTAGAAGTGAAGTTAAAAGTGATAAAAGCCTATGTCACACCAACTCGCATGACTTTAATGCAAAATGAATGCCATGCAGCAACATACAATTATCTTTAGTCTTTTTTTAACAAAAAAGTTAAAACACAGGGACATGTATTTTACACAAGTATTGAAAGTTTTCCATATACTTAAAATCGATTGAAATTTATTGTATATAAAGTTTTTTTGGTTTTTTTTTCAAATCAGTTATTTAAAATTGTTTTATTTATAGGTGTTGGTTTCTTTAAATTCAATCATGAAACTAAAATTTACAAGGTATTAAGAAAGGTTGGAAGCTATACCATTACTGAAACATTAGGATCATACAAAAAAATGTTTTCTTCTACAGATTACATACATTTATATAATTTACTGCTGCTTCATTTCTCCTTATTTTAATAGATGCCTCAAACTTGACATCCTGTTAGAAATTGAGAGAAAAGAAAAAATTATCTTTCTTGCAATTAAATTAAAACTCAGATTATTTTCATTATGTACAAAAAGCTTGTCGTCTCCAGTTTGGCTCAGCTTTTTACATTGTAAATATTAAAAATAGTGTTGTTCACTTCACTATTTTTTTTAAAAAAAAAACTCAAACAACTGTTTCATACCAGTTAACATGGGGTTAAAAGAATATTTGTTTTTGCTGCTTCTAGACTGTTAAGAAGAGAACTTTGAAGACAACAACTGACTGCAATAGGTGAATTTTAAATTGAAACCTATGGTCAAAAGTGAGAAATCATCAAACATACTACAAAATGATTTCAACCTAAAAATTTAACTTCTGTAAGCCAGATATACAAACTTTTCATTTTATTTTTAATTTTCAAATAATCCAAATAGCACAGACATTAATTATATATGTTGTATTCAAAAAGAAAAGGTGGAATTTTGCAACTTTAAAATATATTTTTGTGATTTTTCTTACATTTCCATATCACAAAGTGATTAATTTCTTTTTTTATTATTATTATTCCTTATTTGGTTCCTTATCCAAACATCATTATGTTATTGATTTGAAGAAAACCCAAACAAAAAATAAATAATTCTACCCCTAAATCACTAGAATTTTTTATTTAGAATAATACCCAATTTCTCTGATGAAAGGGATGACATATGTTCAAAATGCACATATTAGTATAGCAAATTTATGTGAGTATATTATTACCACATCAATTATTTACAAGTATTATGGCTATGTTTTGTAGTAGTCTATCACTTATTCACACAAGAACACTTTTCATTATTACGTTAAAGGGTTAGAGGAAATAGACACCCTGATAAACCAAGATGTTCCAGCAGCATCGTACACAATACATTATTTATTTAAAAAAAAGAAAAACAAACAGCAGCAGCAAATGGACACCATAAAACCTTGTAAGCATTTGCTGGCTAATCCAGTTAGTACCTACTTGTACTGCAATTTCTTAGTATTGTCTTGTGTGTTTACAGTCATGCATAACACAGCTGGTACTGATTTGAGTACACATGCCACCAAGTTTTATGGCTACTAAAATGCCTTCTAAGTCGAAATAAGAGAGACAGGCAGACAGATCGGCACCAGTTTACCATCTATAACTTTCCCAGAATCACAAATCATGAAAACGGTCTGAGACAGTAAGTTTTTGATTACAAATAAAGATTTTTTTTATTGTCATCAGTTCAATAAAAGCCAGCATAATTAAAATAAAAAAAGAAAGAAAACAGCATTTTCCAGAAAAAAACAAAAACAAAACTGATGGCACAAGAAAAAATTTGTGAATGTTTTTTTATACACATGAATAGACAATATTAAAAGCAAAATTTTCATTTTAAATATACTAATCATAAAATAGAAAATAAAAATGAAATGATAAACAGAGCAAAACTATATGAAGGACCACCATAACCCATCCAAACACACAAAAAACTGTTTTTTGTAACTAAATAAATTCAAAATTCAAATTTAACATAACATTTTCACTTTGTAGATCAAGAAATTAAATCCATTTCTAAATATTCTCTTTTTTACTAAAAATTTTTCTTTGTGCATCAGTTGTTTACAAAACTTACAATACACAGCACAATAATTCTCATCACAAACAGTGGCCTTTGACCTACAAATGCCAAGTAACTCAAACTATCCAGTAATACAATGAAATTGCCTTGAAGCTTTTATAATCAAATTTTAATGTAAATTAAATCCACATAAAATTTAGCAAAAAATAATCAACTGACAATCAAACTATACATTTTGCTGAATGACAAATGCTGTCATATCTTAACAGCATATTATGCAAGTCCAAGATTTGATGATGTCAGATATCGTGCAGAATGTAGTCTTCTACAGTAATATGGCAGCATGTGATGTTTCAACAGAACATCTGCACTCACAAACCAAGGTAGACTCAACCAACCCTTTTCAAAAGCAAAATAATGACAATGTGTTGGCTCATAATCTTAACCAATAGAGTACGTTTGGGATCAACTAGGATGTCCTCTTTACCAAGACATGACAACAAAAGTAAAGCAACATCCCTGTAGCCAGTATATCACATGTACACCACTCCATGAACCATAGATATATCCTTGCAAAAGAAAAAAATACAAGGTATGCCAGTTCAAGAATCATAGAATTTGTGCATGTCTCAGCAAGATTTTTCATACAAGCTACTATCTTGAAGGACCCCTGGTATCATGTGACATTATGTTATTTAGAGATAAATGTCAGATGATGAACTATGTTGTCATAAATATTTTAGATCATTCTGCCAGTTTTCATATATCCCACTAGTTATCATATAACAGAAAATATAACTAGCTGTGTTTTAAAGTATTTTAGTTTAAATTAAACATTTCATTTTCTAACAAAATACAGACGCTCCCCTACTTACGAACATTCGAGTTACGAACAACGGTACATACGAACATTTTTGCGGGTATGTCGAAAAATGTTCGGACAGAGATGCTGTAAGTTAGATTTTGTATTGCACGCCTTTTTCCGAGTAGTGCTTCTTTCCGCCGCTAATACCGACGTGAGGCGCTGTGAGAGCTCGCCCAGCATCCACCCCGAATCCGGCTTCCTCTGCCCAGTTCGTCGCAGTGCCTGAGTGTGTAAACGTATCTCCAGCGCGCTAAGAACTTTGACATTTTTATTGTTAAATATCTCGTGCATCCATTATTCAATATGGTTGGTGAAAAGCGAAAGGCTTCTAGTGAGAGTGGAAGTGTAAAGAAGAGGCAAGCCATTTCATTTGAAATGAAAGTGGCAATAATAAAGAAGCTTGATGCGGGTGAGAAAATGGTGAGCGTTGCACGTGCATACAACATGAATCGTTCGACCATCGGTACCATTTATAAACAGAAAGATCGCATAATGGAACACGTGAAAGGTGCAGTGCCGATGCAATCGATGATCATTAGCAAGAAAAGAGGGAAAATCTTAGAAGAGATGGAGAAACTTCTCACCATTTGGCTCGAGGATCAGCAGCAGTGGTGTATTCCTCTGAGCTTTATGCTCATTCAGGAGAAGGCCAAATCTATCTTTGAGGATGTCAAGGCTAAGGCTGGGGAAAGCGCTGCCGAAGAAACGTTTTCTGCCAGCCACGGGTGGTTTTCCCGTTTCAAGAAGAGGGCTAATCTCCACCATGTGGCCGTGTCCGGAGAGGCAGCATCTGCGGACAAAGAGGCTGCCGAGCGATTCCCCCAAGTGTTGAAGGAGATCATCGAGGAGGGTGGCTATTCGGCTAAGCAAGTCTTCAATGTCGACGAAACGGGTCTTTTTTGGAAGAAAATGCCAGAGAAGACCTACATTAGCCGGGAGGAGAAGACGATGCCCGGATATAAAGCGGCTAAAGACCGCTTAACCTTAATGCTTGGGGCGAATGATGACGGGAGCTTCAAGCTGAAGCCGCTGCTAGTTTACCGGGCAGCTAACCCTCGAGCCCTGAAGAACGTGACGAAAAGCTCTCTCCCCGTTATATGGATGTCAAACATCAAGGCATGGGTGACACTCGCTGTATTTGAGGACTGGTTCTTCCACCATTTCATCCCAGAAGTGAAGTTGTATTGTCGGGAAAATGGAATTCCATTCAAGATCCTGCTGGTGCTGGACAATGCCCCTGGCCACCCCCCGCACTTGGATGATTTTCATCCTAACGTCAAAGTTGTATACCTGCCGCCAAATACAACTTCACTTCTGCAGCCGATGGACCAGGGCGTTATCGCCAATTTCAAGAAATATTACACCCGACGGACGTACAGGATGGCCTTGAAGGCAGTGGATTCTGACCCCGAGATGACCTTGCGGAGCTACTGGAAGTTGTATAACATCTTTAACTGCATCAAAAACATTGAAGCATCATGGCGTGAGGTTTACGAGGTCAACCTCAACGCCGTGTGGAGGCCTCTATGCCCTCAGTTCGTCAACGACTTCCATGGCTTTGATCAGGAGGACATCAATAAGGACATTCTCAGCACTCTTGTCGGGCTAAGTGAGAAACTCGAGCTTGACCTGGAGGAGGAGGACTTCGAGGAATTGCTTGAGTCCCATGGGGAGGAATTGAGTAACCAAGACCTCATGGAGTTGGAGGCTTAGCAATGTGTCGAGGAGGAGGAGGACCACGAAACGCCTGTCCCCATGAAGAAATTCGAGACGAAACTCTTGGCCAAGGGGTTTTCGCTCATAGATAAAGCCATCGCACTCTTCGAGCAGCAAGACCCAAATATTGAACGTTGCACAAAGGTTGCAAATCAAATGAATGATGTCATACAGTGCTACCGCATCATTTATGATGAGAAAAAGAAGAAAACTGTGCAATCGTCGTTAGATCGCTTCTTTCGGCCAGTTTCTACTACATCCTCCAAGGAAGATACTCGTCAACCCTCATCTTCTTCTCCTGGACCCTCAACTTCTTCCTTCATTGATGTTACGGAGGAGGAAGTAACTCTTGAAGCCCATTCCAGCGACGACAAAGACCCTCTCGGCCCCATGATATAAAATCCTCCTCTTCCTCCTCCTCCTCCTCCTCCATCATCTCCTTAAGCCTTCGAGTACATCTTCCAAAAGTAAGTTAAACTTCACTTTATCTTATTACGTACATGTACATACTGTGTGTGTCTCTCTCTCTTCTCTCTCTCTAACATATGTAGCATTCTCTCCAGTTGTACATGTACATATCTTTATAGAGCATATTATTTTATTAAATGTTTATTTTTCAGTACAAACCAATACAGGTTACTTATACAAGCCTTAAACATACTTATATAAACCTTAAACATACTTATATAAGCCTTAAACATACATTCCATACAAAATATAGCACTGAAGCAACTTACGAACGAATTCACCTTACGAACGATCGTTCGGAACGTATCTCGTTCGTAAGTAGGGGAGCGTCTGTATCAGCATTTGAGAAAAAAATCTGATGAAATGTTTAATTCTCCAATTTAAAGAAAAAGTAGATTAATAATTTCATGAATGCATCATCTCAGTATTTTGTAAAATATCCCAAATAAATCTTAAATAAAGTTTTTGTATTTAATTAAATAGTATGCTTTACAAAGAAAAATCCAGGTTCCAAGAACAAAGTTTTCTCACTTGCATAAATTTATGCTGATTTGATGATGACAGCAGACACAGACAAACAAAAAAAATTTATGCTCTCTCTCTTTTTGTTTTTTTTTTCCCCCTCCTCCTATACCCACATTATTTCATTTTGGGAAAATGCCATTATCTGAATGGATAGTTTATTAAGTATATTAAAATTATGAATTTTTGTTAAGTATCACCCACAAGGTCTAATCTATAAAATTTGACCTCTTAGAACTTTTGTGGCTTTAGTTAGGACTCACACATTTCAATTTACTTTTGTTTTGGTTGTATTGTATTTTTTGTGTGTAACTGGCTTTATTTCATATACCAGTTTTTATATCATAGATAAGAGTACGTAAGTAATAAAATTTTTAAATAGTGCCTGTTTGTGAAAGTGTGTTTAAAGCTCACCTATTCAGAAAACCCTACTATAAACTTTATCTACTGCTGGCTTCTGAACAGTAATGTCTTTGAAAAAGAATATGACATTCTTCAATCTTTCTCTGTAGGCTAGAGTATTATTATTCCCTTTCTTTTTTGATTTACACAATTCATTTCCATCAGTTTCTTTTCAAAGTAAATGAAATGTTATGAAATAAACATGTACAGGTATGTTCCATTTACCTAAGTAAAAATATTGTCTAAAAGTAGGCTCTACATGTTCAATACTATGAACAATGATATTTTCCCAATGTAGCTATTCTTATAAGAAATATCCAAAATCATTAAAAATGCTTTAAAAAATGTATTATTATTATACAAAAAGGAATTCCATTTTTTACTTAAATGGTATGCAAATTTTTACCAAAATATCAAGCATTTTATCAGAGATTTATGCAGCACTATGGTCAACAAAACAGTTTAAATAGTATTCAACACTATCAGTAATAATGAAAGTGAAGTCATCATGGTAATAAATGTTTTTAATATCATTTGATTATTGCAAATTTCCCACTGATTAATGGTCTTTATATATATACAAAGGTTTGATTAATTGGCATTTAAAACAAATTCTACAAAAATATCACAATAACTAAAATTTTAATGTAAAATGTGTTAAAATGAATTGCCCATCATTTCCACTCAAAAAAAAAAATGTACTGCTTAAAGTATAGTTACAGTGATAAAAATATTAATGAAGTTAACATCCATGCTGTTAGCAGCAAGCTGTGTTATTTCTTTGATGGGTCATTTGTTACAGAACCCCTTTAGCAAATCAACTTCCTGAACAAATGCTTCTTTAAGTGCTAACATGACCTCTATCCTAAACATGACAACATCAGAATATTTGAAGACCACACAATGGACAGCTCTTCTGGACTGTCCTCTAGGGTTATAATGTCTCTACTGTAAATCTCTGGCATGCTGCAAGATAACACAACAGTGGAAAGATCCTGGGGTCAGTGATGTTTTTCTATCACAATTAATTACTGATAACCATAGCTACATGTTGGTTTTGCTGGCAGCAACATCAAAGCCAGTTCTCACAACAGATGTGTAGCAAGAAACAAATTTTATTATTAATATCAGTTATTGAGAGAAGATTTCCCATTCTGGAGTTAAAAATTATATCCTTAAGTAATGATTTTCACGCATCCTTAACAAGCAAATTTATATTTAGTTATTTTCTGGCAGCCTTTGCAACTAATAATGAAAAGCATGCACAGATTGCTAACTCGTGTGTAAGTGAAAAGCAGACAGCATGTTGCTCATTTGCCCATCTCCTAGTTTCTGACACGTTATTTGACTGACCTGCTTATCTCTCATCTAGATAAAAGTAATCAAAAAATTTAATTGCATATCACATGTATTTTAAAATATACAGAAAAATTTCAGAAAATTAGTCTTGTAAAAAAAAAGAAGAAGAAAAAACAACTTAATTCAAGAAAATTAAAAATTTTTGCTGTGAATAGTTTTAGGTAAATTATTATATTCTCTTGTCTACTATCTACTAAAGAAAATACTAAATCATTATTTTTTAAAGTTCCTCTTACATTTATATTTATCATACTTTATCAAATACATAACAAAATACTAATGTTTATTATCTCTATAATCATCAGCGGGAAATAAATGACATATTTTGACATATATTAGCCAAAAACAATGTGCAATATTCATCAGAATAGAAAAAATTAATCTTTGCAACAGAACATTTAATTAAAAAATAAAATGATATAGTACAATTGCACAACAATCTGCTATCTGCATCACCTTGTAAAATCAAAGCATGGCAACAAGATGAAATTTATAGAGAATTATAGTAAACTTTAAAGATGTCTTGTGTTGTACAAGTGACTAAGTCTGTGCACCTGAATCATACTTCTTAATATTTAGCTTTGTTTATTCAAACTTGTGCCAAGAAAGTTTTAAACTCTTTAATGTACCTTATCACTGAAGATTATTAATGATGTATTTTGAATTTAAAGAAAAATCAATTTATGAAATTTTTTCTTACATACATATCATGAAATATTTTCAAATTATATACAGGAATTGTGATTTGGTGTGATGGAGGTTGAGCAATAAAAACAATGCACAGCATTCACAATTAACAGATCAGTTTTTACCAAAAAATAAGCAAATTAAAATTAGATATCTCATTAGTTAGGATTAATCTACATAACTGATGAAAAAACTGACAATTTTTTTTCATTTTTTTTTGTCTAGATAAAGACTAAATAAACTGGCAAAAAGTTCTGTAATAAACAGAAATATCCAGACGTTTAAGGTAGTGGATAAATCCTCAAGACTGGTTGATAAATAGGACAAATTATCTGGTAATGAACCGGCAGATAGAATGGCAAATGCAAATATCCTCTGTCACAGAATTAAGAGCATGTGCTACAATAACCACAGGGTTCCAATCAAAGAATACAAATGCTAACTACACAGAACCATTAAAGATAACAGTTTATCTAGACTGCATTTTATATCACAGTTGGAAATAAACATAATTTGGGAAAGCTTCAGACTGGCAGGAATTTCATCTCACAAATAAAGTCATGTTATCTCCAATAAGAAAGACTGATTGGAAATTCAAAGGAATTTTATCACTGCCTTTAGATAAGGGTTGTCTTCATATTTTAATCTATAAATGCACAATCTTAAAGCAATCTTACAGAAAATGTAAGCTTTCCTAAACCTGGAAAGAGTCTGACATTGTTTTTAACAATGTAACCCTCACCTGTTCAGTAGAGATCTCATGATCATCAACAATTCTCATTAATTTTACATTCATACACAGTTAAATAATTTCTGTTTTAAAACTGTTTTAAATTTGAAAAAAAAAACAAAAAACCTATAGCAGTCTAATGTTATCAACTTCAAAGAATGTACTGAAAATTATTTCCTTTTTTTAATGTAAAAAAAAAAAAAGAATCAAAATCTTTAATTCACCAAGACAAGAAAAAAATGTTCAATCTAAACCTAAGCTCACCGTTAACTATGTTATCATTAAACTTTAAGTATTTTTAATAGTAGCCCAGTTAAAAATATAAAAACAAAGGTGACTAACTATGTTATTTGATTTCTACTGGGAGTTCATAACCATGCACATATTTTTCTTTTCTTTTGCTCAAAAAGAAAATACCAATAAGATTCTGGTAACTATTTTATATAAAACAAATGACACTTGATAAAGAATGGATATAAAAAGACTAAATTAGGTAACTAACTAACTGCAGCATCCAGAAGTTGTCCTAGTAGTCAAAATAAAATAAACTGCTCATTTCATTATTGGAAGGGTTTGCAATAACAATGCTTTTCTTTTTTATTTTTTATTTTTTTTACTCATTTCAGTGCAGTAATAGGTCATATCAAGAAATTTCTTAATCAAAATAAATTTACTCATTTATTATCCCATAATATTTATTTTATATATTTATCTTTAAATTTTACTGTTTTGAGTTTCTGAATTTTGCTTGCTTGTTGTTTTTAAAGTTAGATTTATTATTATAAAATTTTAGCAAACAGAAACATTTGTATGTATCAAATATAGCTTTCACCAAAAATTTTAAAAGTATTGATATAGTGAACCTATTAAAAAATAAAATGCAAAGTAAATGAAAATCATTTATTCTATGTACTATATCTTTAGTCTTTACACAGAATTCAGATTTTCAGTACAGGCAAAACTTAACTATAAGAAATATTATTGCACCTGTGTACAAGAAAGAAAGAGAAAAAAAAGAGTGGATAGAAACAACAACAATCAGCAAGATCCAGGAAGTTAGTTGCTTGGTATTTTTTAAGCTAATGACCACTAGCTTTTAGTAAGTGAATTTTTTTGAGAACAACTCTAACTTTCACAACAAGAATGCATCAACAAAACAAAGACCTTAATAGCAATGTAATTTCTGGGACCAGTAAAGCTGTTGCTCTTTTAAACTGTCCTTAAACTGAAATTAAACAATAATACTTCCTAATCAAAGCCAGAAACAGGATTAATTGTTATAATCTCTCCTATATAAAACCTAAACTGAAAATAAAGTAAAATTAATAAACAAAATACTTCTACACAGAACCTGAAAAAGTTTCTTTGAGTGAAGTTGTCAAGAAGACTGCAAAATGCAAAAGATCAATAACAAGTCTTGTCATCTTCTAATCAGGTCTGAGAAAAACACCATCTCTGAATTTTTTCTACCCAATAAAACACAATATTAGAACAATAAATTTTCACTATATCCTCAGACAACAAGACAAAAAAGACCAAGAATATGCAATGTTTATACTTGAGCGATCTGTTCATGTTTCTTACCTTATAATTTACTGTGAAGTGATGCGCACTCAACCTTTCACTTTTAACAATGTTATTTCATCAACAGGATTATATAGAATTAAGAAAGTAAAGATATACAAATTTCAATTCTAAGATTAAGGATCTCCCAATAAACAAAACACAAAATGAAATCCAATTTTTTTTTGTTAGAAAATTAAAGTTGTAAAGGAAAGTCAACATGCTCAAAGCATGGAGGGGGGGGTGGGTAAGACCTGACAAGTTTCTATCCATCAACAATATTAAGAAAAGGTTTCACCATAATGCAATAACAAGCAATATGAAAATTAGCAAATTATTAACACTAGTAGAATTCTAAGAGGTTTGTTTCTTTTTCTCATTTTATTTTTTAAAATTTTTCTAAAGTTTTAATAGTGGCAATTTTGAAACATTCCACAGTTTTGATATTTTTACTTATTTCTAGATAGTAAGTGAAATGCAAATCTTTAATTAGAAAACAAGCAAAAATACAATTGCAGAAAAAAAAGGGGGTGCTTCACAAATACTGACTGAAATCATAATGCAGTATTTATTAACTGTTAAGAAAGTATAGCTAGACCATGGTTTATTTAAGTGCATTTGTATTATAGATCTATTTTTAAAAATAATTTAAATACTTTACCCTTATTAAAGATATTTTTTAATGTTAGAAAAACCTCATGATTCTATCATATAATAACAAAGCTACATTTTTTAAAACATTACATATCATGAAAGTTATTTGACAACAGTATCACATTTCATAAATACCAAAATTATTGTAATAACAGATTAGAAAAAAAAGATCAACTGAGACTAACAATTCAAAAGAAGAAAAATACACATCTAATCATTACTAAAAAAAAAACTAATTAGATGTAAATTGTCTGTCTGTCTCTGCATGCATGCGTGTGTGTTTTGTTTTAGTAATAAAATAAAATAAATCATTTAAATTAACAAACCTCTCTTCTATTAAGGGTCCTTTGATACATGCTCAACTAGAATTTAAAATTTTAGATACTTTTGCTTGTGTTTATTTTTGAATGATGTCACAAACTTTCATTCTTGAAAATTTTTATTTGTACTACTACTAATAATAATATAATAATAATAATAATAATAATAATAATAATAATAATAATAACAACAACAACATTGTTATTCCTTTGTGTGCAGTGGTTGAGTTTTTGCATTTTTTGTTAAATATAAAATATTGCAGAAAAACACCACCACAATTTGCCTTATAAAATCAAGACTTTTTTTTTTCCCTTTCATTTCTGGAAAAAGGGGATTTAAAATATTTAGTGCATCCACATTTACTTTGGAGTTAGCTAGTTTCTTTCAGGATAAATATTGGAAATCTATGTAAATTTTTAAAAAATGAATGTATAATGGCTATATTAAATCTGAAAAGACATTTGTACACACTGGATTTTGCAACCTTTTAGTTTTTATCCAAGTATAACTATATTAGAAATGAGGAAATCCTTGATTTTTATTTCAGCTCACATTCATAATTAGTACTAACTTCATAGAACAATGTATCAGTGCAACAAAATCTCCATCAGCTGACAGATGTTACTGCTCAATCTCTGAATGACACTAAGTATGTTTGACCCATGCTGCAAATGACTATGCTTCTGAATATTTATGAGGCAGTGAAGTACAAGAAGTTCAGCAAAGACTGAAAACAAGTTGAGCAAACACATAATGCATATTCACAAAAGAATATTTGCTGCATGGGAGAAACTGAAAATAAATTCCAAGATCTCCCAACAGTAACCTTCTGTGATGTTTGGCATGCACTTTGGAAAAATCAAAGAATGATAGAAAAAAGCATTCCAATAAGATTTACTCATGCCCATGCTCTAGAACTGCCTAAGATGAGTTCATACAATGTAAGGTTTTGCCAGAAGTGGTGACCAGATCAGTCAAAATAAGAAAATCTGTTGGTAACAGATGAACTCCTGTGATACTTTAATGAGCTGGGTCTCATATCAGTGAACAGATTTTTAGAAGATAATAACTTTAGACAAGAATGACAGAGATTATAACCTACTGTTGGCAGCTGAGTGGCTGATGTTTAAGATCTTAAGAATCCTTCAATGTGAGACTGATAATCTCTCTATGAATCAGCAGTTTATTAGGAGGTAGGTTTACTACCATCATGGCTTCTGCAACACCAAATTAATGTTTTTCATATTTGCTACATTCTTACATTCAGGTTTAAATCAGCCAGAAAATCACAATCTGAAAAAAAAAGGAAAATTAGTTCTGCTTTCAAGTATCTTAGTCATAGCCATTCAGAAATGGATTGCTCTTACAAAACTAGATTGAACAAGATTAACAAATGAAAAAAAAAAAAAAAAGGAAAAAAGGAAAGCTATAATCAGCAGCATCTTAATAAATCAGAGGTAATATGAGAATACAAATGGGGGTGCATTGGAAAAAACATAAGATGTTAAATTATACTGTAAATAACAAAACTTTGGAAATGACTAGTTCTATCACAGGTCATGCCATTTTTATGACTATGCAAGTGTTGCAAGTGTGAAATCCTCATTATGCAAAGGATACTGGTACACAAAGTGGAGGGTTACTTTGCCTAATACATCACCAGGGAATCCACAATGATCAAAACTTACATAAAAACATTCTGGAGAAGAGAAGATTAACATAGATTCTTTTAGGTTAACACTGAAGTATATCACTAGTATTTCTTAATAGTCCGTTAGTTAGTGTTGTGATTGGCCAGCATTTGTTAATGTTTTGAAGCCTCTGAGATCCAAGTAGTTACATGTATTACTTTACAAATGTAAAAGAAAGTAATTCAGTTTAAAAAATAATAAAAAGTAATGTATTTTCAAATAGCAACATTATGCTCATTATAAACATTGCACCCAAACTTGATAAAATACTTTTCTGCTTTCCATCCTTAGTTGATTGGCAGAAGCAACAGAGCTTATGATGCTATTTTGGTTATCAATTCACTATGTATTATGAACCCCCAAATTTCATGCCATTTGTTGGCCATATTATCATATTGATGCTGGGAAAGTAGTATAATTATAGCTTTGCCAGTTATATAAAGACCATGTGATGCCAATATGCATGCTGCTCAGCCCACTTGGCTCCTGTGAGAACATTGTCAGCTATCAGTGCTGCAACATCGATAATAAGAAATATAATTAAAGAATACCTTTTAGTTGCAGCTTCCATTTATATTAGGTTGCCAACATCTTGTCCATCAAGTCTGCCTTGTCTTTGGTTGTGCTGTAGAGCAAGACAAAACAGGCTACTGTCTTTTTGTCTCTTTACAGCCTTCATTAAAAAAAACAGAATATCTGGCTTATTTTGTCACATTGTATCAATCATCAAGAGGTTACTGGTGAGTAATTCATTAGCGAACAGAATGTACATAAAGAAAGTATCTCCAAAAAAGCTCACTCACTGGTAGGTCACAAAGCTTTTGGTTTCCAGCAAACAATTAACACTTAGAATCTGATGGATGTCAAAGGTTTGCATCTATTTTTATGAGCAAATTGATTTGTGCAAAGAATGACCTCTCAAAGGATCCACACAACTTACACTCTCAAAGTCACTAAAGTTATAGTGTGTATTCTCAAATTTAATATTGTTGGCCTGACTTGGCTTTCCTTTCTGTGCCATTCTTTGACATTTGCTCAGATAGACAAGTCTTCAAGTAAACTGTCATTTGATTCATTGGCACTACTAGGACACACGACTACTTAAATTTTGTTTATCATAGTTGTACTTTCATTGTCAAAAATACTCTTATTATCATCAAATTCCAAATCTAGCATCTAGAAATAGGGATTAAATTAGAAAACAATAAAATCACTATCCAGTATCAGAAAATAACCAACAGCTCCTTTACAGTACAGATGTGTATCATGATATACTCGAAATATCATACATATCTACTTAGTTTAGAAAATTGCCTATTACTCTTATAATGCATTCTAATATATACTGAAAATTATCGTAAAATATTAAAAACAAATCAATTTGAAATTTTCTAAGAAAACTTTACCCAACTTTAACTTGTTTGGGTATTTAAAACAAAATGTCTGTCAAGCTTTTAAGAACCCCTAACAATAAGAAAGTTTTGAAAATGAGAAATTTTTTTAAGTTTTCATTAATGATTAAAAAAACATTTCTTTAATTGTATTATGGTGTCTACTGGGATTTCCTGGCCAAAAACAAAAGATGTAGCCAAGGTGAGTCAATGTTGTTGCTGGCATTTTTTTGTTGTTTTATTTGTTTTGTAACAGAGCTACTTATGTAACTTAAAAAAAAAAAATATATATATATATATAATAGACACAAAAACAAAAACCAGTATCTCTGCTGCTGCAACAATATAGTACATGAAAAACTAGGAAAACTGGAATCCTGTTTTTATCTTTTTTAAACTTTGATTTCAAAAATTTTATTTAATGATTTATTACCTTATTGATTGCAATGATTAGAAAACATAAATAATTACTTTTTCTGATTAAACAAGTGAGTAGAGTAATTTAGTATGAATATAATAGTTTAGCAGTCTGTTATTAACAGTATTAAGTTATACTTATGAAAGCAGCTGTACTTAATTCTTTTTCATGACCTGGTGTAGAAATATTAAAAAATGATAATACATTTTTTTTTTTTAGAAGTGTATAGTTGGATGGATAGCCATAAGAAATATATTCTGTGCAAATAAAGTTTGTCTGAAAGAACATTTATTTGTAAAACCACTTTTTTTAAACAAACGTCCTAAGACTCCTAAAACGAACAGAACTGTTTAGAAACCTTCAATTGACTTTTTAGTGTAAGATATAGGTATTTCAAATACCCACATATTTAAAAAAAAAAATTCTTAAAAAAATAAAATATACAGCAGCACTTTGAAAAAAAAAAAGTGCACTTTTTTCTCTCTGAAATAGTTCAAACATAGAAATAACATTAATAAATTAATAGAAAAACCACAGCTTGTTAATTAATATGTAGAGTTTGCAGTAAAAAAGAAAAAAATATTAATGTGTTTATTTGTCTCTGAGCACTACTACTTTTCCTTCCATCCTACATTAAGACACCCACAGGAAATTCGTCTTTTGCCATAGGCTTTGACATTCTTGGCATGGCCACAGTATTCTTAAATTACAAAAAAGAAAGAAAAAGGCAATTACTATACTAACTTGCCCATCCACTTTCCACTGCCAAGAATATAGTGAGATGGATCTGCCTACAGAACAACAAAAAAAAAAAACTCAGATGGACTCCCTGCTTTTAGATAGTAAACAAACTATCATATGAATACAAAGTAATATCTTACTTAGCTTTTTACAAGTTATCATTAGCTTTGATATTGCTTTCTGTTCATTATGTAGGAAAAAAATTACTGAAATGTCTTTTGTCTTTTTGTATGTTTTTTGTGCTCAGAGTGGCAATGAAATCAATAAAAAAAAGTATTTAATAGATGTAATGGATGCCATCTGTAAAACAGCCAGCCAGGTGAATAGAAAGACATAATACCTCAGATAGAAAAAAAAATAGTTTACTTCTTTTCCAACAGTTGACAATGTTGCTGCCTGAAATCACATCAGCACACATGATCCATTAAACATTTCAGGTTGAAATAACATATTGTAAAATTAATGTCCAAGCTTTTTAACAAATCTAGGCTTGACATTACACTGTTTAATGTTTTCATTTTTATTCCCAAAATTTTCCATTAACTTAATTTTTTTTTTAAATCACAATATTGCATCAAAAGTTTTAAAACTAAAAGAATTGCAAGTGAATATATGACACTACACCTGTTGTTAAATAACTTTTAAAGGCATCAGAAGTAAAATGGTTGAGTATATTAGATCTTCTCTAACTTAAGTAAAAAAACAACAAAAAATTATTTTATAAAGCAAGTAGGCAGTGAGTTAAGCCAAACTTTTTTTTTGGTTTGAATTTTAATTTTTCAAAGTTATTAAATTTGGAAAAAAATAGTTGTATTGTTAATAAGTCAAAGTATCCTTGAATTGTGATGACCAACAGAATTGGTTACTTTAGAAATCTAATTGCAAAATAAATATGAAGGAATTTAATCAAATCAGTAGATTTTAGCTCTGAACATCGAATGTCTTAAATTTAAGTAAACTGCAGCAGCCACTTTATGAAGATGAAAGAAAAACAAATTCATTTCATTACTTCCAGTGGAAGGAGAGATCAAGATTTGGTTATGAACCCAATCTGTAATTATAATATACACTTCACTAGTAAGGCATGAAAATGTTTGAAATATAATTAACTTTTTAAATGATCCCATTCCCCCCCAAACCTAAGAGAAACATCTTTGCCTCAGCTTTTGTGAAGGATGAACAAAAACCAATGAAGTCACAAATGAAATGAGTCAGAAAGACATAATTGAAAAGTCTCAAAGGCTGTAGTTGCTGTTGCTTTCAGTGTGTGCCTAGAAATCACTGCACTTGTCCCCTTGATAAACCTGACCAATACATTAAATATTGATCCAGGAGATGTTAATTCTTGGCCCTTCTGTTCCATTAATTCTATTCAATATATTCTGTTTGCCACCAAAAGTTACAGTATCAATGCCAGCTTTTTTTTTCCCAAGGAACAACACAAATCTGAGCACACAAACTGCAGGAGGAAAGTTCAACATTTCATTACTGAAGTTATTAGCCTTTTGTAAGAAAAAGTTAGCATAAGTCAAAAAGAAAACCTACATGCTTTCTCCATTAAACCAGTCTGGCAGATTCAAGTGCAAATAGAGTATTGTTCTAGTAACTTTAAAAGAAAAATCTTGATAAAATCAGTGTGGGAGATAATGAAAGTGGACGTCTTTAATACTTTATTTTAATTGCCTCAGTACTCAGATATACATGCTTGACAGAAACATCATCATATAGCACTAATAGAAACTTCCAGGGCTTTCTGAAAAAATCTTTCCAACATGATGAACACTTTTAAGCCATTGTTAACTTATATAACAGCTGAGGTTGATAGACTATTGCTTTGTAAATATGGATCCAGAGGAGGCAGCACTGTTATCTTGTTTAGCTATCTTCACCATTCATCTTCAATTGTTATCATAAGCAGATGACAATGCATCAGGCTGAAATAATTTCTGCACATGCACACACACACACAAAAAAAATATCAAAAACAATAATGCAGATCTTTTCTCTCAAACTCACTGTTCAAAACCAAACATTATCTTTTATCAGAATTATGGTGAAAATAAACACAGATTTTACAAACACACAGAACCAGACTTTTTAAAAATACATAAAAGTGACCAATTTTTATAAAATTTATAATTAACTCAAAATTTCTTTATTGCTAAAAAAAAAAAAAAAAAAATACTACTTCTAGCTATCATGGCAGTTACTTTTAATCAAGATGCAAACTGAAAGACATTTAAGTAAAACAGAAAAATACTTCTAGGATTTCCAACAGGTTCATTCTGTTACTTACTAGATCAAAACAAAAGGGGCAAGGAATACATCTGCACAGACTTAGAATAAAATTCTTTGCAAAAGAAAGTCAGCCAACCATCAAACTAAAACCTTTAGTCTTTTAAAGCAAATAAAGTTGCACTATGAGTCAACTACCTCACAGAAAATCAGAAAAAAGAATTTTTAAAACAACCCAATTTGTAAGGAGAGAAAAGTGCATGTCCATTAGGATTTAATAAATAAATTATGTTTACTTTGTCTAGCATGGTAAAGAATTTCAGACTATCTCTACACAATTACTAAAGAATGCACTTCTCAATGTTTAATCAAGAAGATTTTTCATAATTTTATACATAAACCAGTGAGTTGCCATTATTACTGAGAAATCATGGTACCTGAGAGAAACCCATAGACAGTCCAATTCTTAAAAAGTTATCAACCCATGTTTAATTTATATAATCTCAAATCAGGACCAGCATAAATCCCAACTCTTTAGTCCCATAGGAATTGTATTTATCTGCATAAACTAGTTAAGAAATAAATAATTAACAACCAAAAATTTTTGTTGACATACAATTTGCATATGTTCATAATTTGTTATTGAAACTTCAGCTATATTAGTGGAAATACACATGCTTTCCTTTTATTCCCAGTTAATAAACACTTAACAAAGATGAGTCTGTTCACTGGAGGTAAAGGAATAAATAGATGTAATTAACTCTTTCCCTGCCAAAGTCGGAAATCACCAATCTAATGTAGTTTTTGTGACACTTGATAGACAGCTGATCAGTAACAATGGATATTGTTAGTTTTAGCATTGTCAAATGCCCTTAGGGAAATTCCACATCATCTATAAATGGAAGAGTGAATCTGTTAATGGAAATGTCAAAAACCTTGGTAGGGAAAGAGTTAATGATAAGTAGGTAGTAGTAATATTTATTTTATTGTATTCTTAATCTAAATAAAATCTCACTAAAATCTTGACTACTTTATGATATTGTTTAAAACCATTATTGTTTGTTTTCAATAAAGATCAGTAAAAAAATTCTGACAGATGTCTTAGTTTTTTTTTTTTCTTTTTTAAGATAATTTTTAATTTAAGCACAAATTTAATTCACCAAGTTAACAATTCTAAACTAGGTGGCGTAAATGTATTCACTGTTGTTATTGACTTTATTTTAAAATTAAAAAAAAAAATAAAAATTTATGTGAATGTAAATCAGCTAATAGCAGAGAGAATAAATGCATTTTAAAAATCCTATACTAATCACAGCACTTTCACAAGCATAAAAGGATTTCCTTGTAGATTACTCACAATGCACCCTTGAAAAAAAAAATTGATATAAATCAATTAATATTAGGAAATACTTTTAAGTAACAAAGTTATAAACAAATAAAATAAGTTCTCAGCAGTAATTACTAACATTTAACACGTTTTTAAACCTGGAAACTATATAAGCAATAATACTCATATTATCTTAATAATTAAACTAATTTTTATTTTGATATGCAGATTTCTAAATTCATTTGTTTGCTTGTTTTTTCTCTAATTACTTACAAGTTTTCATATTTTAAAAATATAAAAGGTTTCAGATTGCTAACTTGCTGCCAGCCATGTTCTTTAGGTTAAAAATAAACTATAATCTTTAAGCAAAATAGATGAATATAAACCACTCTTTAGCATTTTAAAAATATTTCTTTTGTGTTTAAAAATATACTATTTGTATTAGAACTAGGTATAAGTTAAAGTTAATTTTTAAAAAAACAAAACAAAAACGTCTTATTGTAATTTTTTCTGCTTCTTGATTTTGCTCTCAGCACACTTTAGATTTCCATCCAAAAACTTATTTTGTTCACCACCAATAAACTTACAAAAATACACTAACCCACTATCCTATTTCAGTGTATTCACTTGATTACTATGACGGAATACTACTTTAATCATAAAGTAAATCTTTGAATAAATTTATTAACATTCACAAACTCTACTTTTCTCAATGCCATCTGATAAAAGCAAACAAAGCAGGGAGGAGAAAAAAAAGAAAACCTTTTAATTTAAACAATTTCTTCCACAGTTTGAAACTACAACAATTTATCTCTAAAATCAATTTAAAAACTTATCAACAAGTTCCTCAATAAATTCAGAATCCTTCCAGTAAACACGAATAAAATCAGGCAGCATACCACAAGACAATGATGGAAAAAATAGTAAATATAATCCCTTCAACTAAAAATGAAACATGAAATTTTACTTCCACTACTACACAGCTGACTACAGAGTTATCACTTGGGGATATAGTCCAGGAATGCAATCAGCACAGCCTTTGTGATAACTGATTCCATCAATCATGTTATCTGCAACACCTGCCCTGGCAGACTAATTCTTCAGCATACCCTCAAATCAATGTAGGAAACTCATGCCCTACTTAACTCTCTAAGAAAAGTTTTATCTATAAATAAATAAATTAGACCTTTCCACACAGACAAACAGACAGAATTTAGTTGTTCTTTTTTCTGTTGAAGTATTCAAAAAGAAAGAGCAAGACGACAATTTAAATATTCATTTAATTTATCTTTTTTTTAAGTTTCTTCAAAATGTAGATACGAGACAGCACTTTCAACAATATGGAACAATTTTTAGCACCATTTTAACCACAAAGCGCAATCACTAACCAACAGATTTATTTTATAATCAGTTTAAGAATTTTGCATAAGAGAAATTATTTTTTTCTAATTTTTTGAAGAAATATAAATTTTACAATGGACTAAGGAAAAAAATGTAAAAATTTTTTTTTTATATAACAAGTTTCACAAATCTATATAATTGCTAAATTATTAAAATGTTTACATTTTAAATACTATTAGTATATTTTTTAAAATTTTCTTTACTGAGACCAGAAATTTTTCAATGAAGTATTACTTACAGAAACTAGATGGTTAGTCAGGGCATTTCCCCTCACCTTGTTAGTAAAAATAATTAAAAGAACCTAAATTTTGGTATCATTCCATGCTGTCATTATCAGGGTGTATACCTGAGGACTGTTTCGGTGTACAATAATGTTAATCTTTCAGTAGACATTTAACCTTTTATTTACTATAATCTTTGAAGGCATGAAGCAGCAAGGAGAATGAAAATTTATTTATTTTAAAAATAATTGCTTGGAATCAAATTTGGCTCATTTTATTTGAGGTTTCTCTAAGGTTTTACTAACAAAGGTAGGTGAGATGCAAGTTTTAAGAAAACCCTATTTGTTTCTTTCTTTTTGAATAAAAAAAGTGGCTGGAACTGATCTTAAACTGGTGAACTATTGATTACAAAGATTTTTAATGTATTGTCTGATAATACTGATCAAATTATTTTCTAACATGCAAAAATGAAAAATTATTATTCACATTTATATAATGTGTTAACTGCTATTCAAGTTTAAAATTTCAATTCTTAGCTTGAACTATGATGACAAACAAAGAAAATATTACTTAATGTTATACCAAAACTTATTTTTTAAAAAATCAGTAAATATGAATAAAATGAAATCTTACATGTAAAAAAAAAAATCCTGTAAATATGCTGTTATAAATTATATTTAAAATACATGAATATTACCTTACAAAACTTTTAAAATTATAATAAGGAAATAAATTTAAATGCAAACAGATTTATATTTATTTTTCAGAAATGAAATAAAGTCCATACAAAGAAAACAGCTCAGAAACTTTACATGAGAGTAATTTGAAACAGTTTTCAATAACACTCAGGTTATTCATCTTCCAAGCAATCTATTTTTTATTAAATGTTTTAGTTTTCCCCTCCCTATTCTTCCAAGTTTTTAACAAATAAAGAGTTAATGCATAACATCACTACCTAGCAGAGAAAATACTATTTCAGCAAGAAAGATGAAAATAAAGAAATGCAGAAACTTGCTAACTAAACAAGATAAAAATAAATTTGAAATTCTAGTTGGCTTTGATCTGATAACCATATCTGTCTTTCTCTCATACACACGCACTCTTTATATATAGGAACAAGCATGGCAGAGATATTCAAACAGAAGTATCTCTTGCATACAAATAAGCCTACTTCTTCAGCAGGAAATTGTAGATACCATGCAAGCTCACTATCAGACCACTGCATACATTGTAATGTTTGATGTAATCATTTTCATGTAAGTTTTATCTTGTATAAGCTAAAACAAAGAAACAATATATCAAGCAAGTAAATTAATATTTGTTGGGTACCTTCTAAAGAAAAATCTGCCTGATATGAAGATGCCTATGAAAAAACAAATTCAAATAAATCTCTTAATTTCAATTTAAAAAGCACATTATATTAATTAGACATTTATGTTTTTTAAGATAAAACTGAGGAAATTTAAAAGAATATATATCATACATACAGTACATACACATGGCTTCCTTGAGATTATTTTAACAGAAGCTATTTGCACATAACATTTCCTTGCTTTTCAAACTTTCACTTTACAAGCTAACAAATCCGATCATTTCTCAAATGGGTGGCTGGTGTCCCAGTGGTTTGGCCAATGGAATTTCCAAAGTTAGGTTGAGGAGCCAAGTTCAGTACCAAGTGTACCTCCCTGGCATGGTTTCTTCTTGCTCTTTTTTCACCAGCCTGTCATGTTGGTTTCTCTTGGCATCCACATCTGAAAATGAAGATTTCTAGTAGGGATTTTCCTGATGAAGTCAGTAGTGCAAATACCTTGTAGTGCAAGACAGACAATGTTCTCTAGCAGATGACGACGACACTATGCCCCCTTGCCAGGGTAGTTTCTCTTGTAGATATTGATGCATTCAGGAAAAGGGGAAATTAAAACAAGAAAATTTTAAAATAAGAAAAAATTAATAATTATATATCAGTGGACAACATAACATTCTATTTTTGAATACATTAGTTAATTTCAATGTTAAATTTTGTCTTCTCCCTCCCATCCCCGAGGCCATAAATTAACACATCATTGAATCCCAGGGCATAGCTACAAAGTTAATTCGTTCTAAATACATGGGGAAAAAAATCACAAATTTCATCAAGAAATTTTTGTACTAGATTATTCTCCATGACTTTAAAATATAAATAAAAGCAAAAACTAAATTAAGAAAAAGTTTGTAAAATGTAGACTTAAAATAACATTTTGACTGTTAAGAAGTCAAAAAAACTCAAAAGTCCTTTGTTTTTAATCATCTTTACACAAAACCTACATACTTCAGCTAAAAGGGCAACAGAAAATAACAGTACAAATTAAATGATACTCTTACCAAAGTCATAGTTATCATTATTATTGTAAGTACCATTACAAATAAATTTTTCCCATCTTATTATGAAATTAGATAACTTCTAAAAAGTCACTTAAGCATTCAGATTTTATCAACATAATCAGTTATTAACTTATTACATCAACTGTGAATAGTTTTGAAAGACTTGTTTCACTACTCATTCAAAACCATATCCAGAATTTCTTCAGAGTTTCTGATCGTCTTGATTTTTTTCTCTCCAAATACACTTTTTCTTAAATCTGCACTATAAAAAAATAATGAATTTAAGAATAATAAATTTGTTTATATCATCAAAAAAATGTTTATTATTTATTTGCCACTTAGAACCAGTGACCATGATGCAATAAATCTAATTCTCTGTCCAGGTAAATAAGGCACAACAAAGACATCAGTGATTTCCACACAAATATGTCTTTATAATAAACTAATTTATAAATGCAGAAATAGTTTTAAAAAACAAGCAGGCAGCCTAAATAAATAGCCAAAGACATATTTTTTAAAAAGTTAAAGATAGAGTAGAATCTTTCAAAAAGAATAATGCCAGAAAAATTAGATCAAAGATAAAAACTAGGGAAAAGACTTGGCAAGATGTTTATTTATATACTCTAAAGACTCCTATGTGTATTAAGGGTAAAAATAAATATGGGGATAAGGTAGTCACTCCTTTTAAAGTCCATAATGAATATATTGCCAATGTATTTACATAATAGGGTACAAACCTACTTCTAAAGTTGTAATTGTGACAATGAATATACGCCTAAATACAGCAACTCTTAATGCAAATCAGATAATAATTGTGACTGAAAAACTTTAATACAATAAAGCAATAGGTATGATGATATAGTAGGATGCTAAAGTTAGTACCTAGTTAAATGTTATGCCAATTGTAAGATAAACATGGCATTCATAGCAACATCTCCAGAATAAACCAAAGTGTATGGCAAGACTATTACTTGGAATGATATAAAATGTTTAAAATCAGATTTGAAATGGAAAAAGCAATTTAATGTTAGTAACCATATACAAAACCAAGTTGGTTTTGCTCATTCCTAATTTAGCATTAATTTAGTTACCTGTGCATTCTAAGACATTTGTTTACCTTGATAAAATCTAGTATTAAAACTACCAAGTGGCAAAAACATTTCCTAGCAAGAAACTGCCTCAGTCAGTGAAATCTTTAATGGCTCTCTGCTATTATCAACAATAATCTCAGTGTGACTAAGAATGCATGAAAAAAATCAACCATAACAACAATATTAAGGCTAATATTTTCATTTAGTAAATTTGCAAACAAGGTTATCATTAAGTCACTATGGTAGTTCCTAGCAGTTTTTATGTACTACATTAGATAAAAATGGTTTGGTTTAAAAATTAGTAACAAATGTGATGTTTAAAAAAAAAAACAACAATAGGTAGAAAATCTTCATTTAAAACAAACATTTATTTATTTAGAAACAGCCTATTGTTTTAATGAATGTACATGCAGAAAAAACAAGAAAATGCCATTCATACTTAAAACTTTGTTTACACTAAGGTTGTATTTAAACACACATACATTTCTGAATGGCTACCTAAGCATTCACTGAATTTATTTCAACATTCACTCAGAAAAAATTGTTTTGCTTATTCACAGAGCTATTGAAATTAGATGCCTGTATATCTGATCCAGTATATTTTTTAAACATACATGATTTATATTTCTGTAATATGAAAAGAGATCCTGGTGCCATGTAGATCTCTATAAACATCATAAAAATGACCTGAAAAGTCCAATCTGGCATCAAGGATATATTTATTTTTTTTTTCCAGATCTAACAAAGATGAGAAGGATATAAAAATGGCACAACTTAGTTATCTATGATGGTGAACAACAAATGAAAAAATAATACACCTCACTTCATACAAGATGTATACTTACATACAAACAAACAGGTGGCAATTATGGTTTGTTTTTTTTAAAACAAATCAAACTTTTACTCTTAAATTCTAACATTATATATGTACAACAAAGATTGGGAAAACACTCAAAAACGTTTTTAAAATATGCTTAAGATTATTTATTTTAGTAAAACAAAATAATCATACAATGTCAGCCATAATCGTGGACTCACCAATAAAATAATCATTATAATCATTGATATTTTAAAAAAGGATATTCTGATGAAAAAAATTTTTGTATGGCAAAAGTTTAAAAACAAATTTTACCTATCAATTCCCAAAGAGTTTTTATTTATGCTTACAGGTAGCATAAAACAGAAATGGTGATTAAGAGAATATAAAAGACAATAAATTTTTAGAAAACAATTGCATTTGTATATCTGAGTTACCTAAAGAAATAAGAACAGCTTTGAATTTCAATTTATTCATTAAAATATTTAACCCAAGCTCTCATTTAAAGTTCCATTAAAAAGAAATACCATAAAAAATAAGAGCCATTTTAATGCAAACAAAAGATTCTTGGAGTTGACTGGTCTACTCTTATCAATAAGTAAAAGTTGAGTAATAATTTAAATCTCTTTTTGTCATTTGTTTTTTCATGAATACTTCAGATTTTAGACACAGGTATGATTGTACTGTCTTTTGGTTATTAACCACAGAAACCTATCAAACATTCAAAACAGATGGGACCAATATACATTTCTTTTAAACAATGGATGTATAGTATTTTTATATTTTATGTAAAATTACAAACATCTGGATGCATTTACACTACTAATTCAAGCACACAATAAAACAAGTTACCAATAAATTCATGAGTGCACACGTACATATGCATGAGGCTACACTCCAAAAAGTTATCAGACAGGTTTTGGAGATGTAAAAAGCTACAATATTCAACTAATTAACCTAAAAGAGTCTGCAAAGAAAGACTTAAAGAGAATTTTAAATACAATCAAGAATATGATAGCCTGAACACTTACCAAATAAAACCAGTAAAGAATCAAATCCATTTTCATCCAGTTCATCAACACTTTTTTTTTTTAATATATAAGTGATAATCTAACTTGATATTCACTATTATAATTTGAACAGTTTAAAGTTTGTCAAAAATAAACCACATTTAATTGTTTTAGGAAGCAACCTGATTTTCTGTATTGAATTTAAGTTTTGCTGTTTCTGCAGGAAAGCTCTCCAGAATTTATTTCAATTTTCATAAAGTGTAATTTTGCTTTAAACACTAATTTTTAGTGACACATCAGCAACCCTATGTTTGAAGTTTAAAAGAACATTCATTTTTAAGCACATTTTGAAATCAGTCTGAATAATGGATATTTTTGTTTATTTCAACATCAGAAGCATTTTAGTAAAGAAACATTCAGAAATATTTTAAATTAATAAACTCATTTAAAAATGCAATACTTTTAATCTGGCTGGAAAGGATTTTAATTTCGCCATCTCTTCTTTTTTGTTGTTATTTGCTTTCTTTCAGCTACCTTGATCAAGCATCAGTAATCATTTTAGCTAAGTGAGCTAAGAAAATTGATGTCATGGCAACATCAAAGTAAAGCAAGGTTTTCCAAAATCCTTCATCAACCTGTAGGTTTACAGTAACATAATCACCATGGCTCCACTTCAGTATTCTCTTTTTAGGTAGCCTATTTTCTGCTGCTTTTTTTTTTTTTTTTTTCCACATTTCCACTCATCATTACACCTGGGCATGCACTAAAAACAAATTAAAGACTACTGTATGTATTGTGATCCATTGTCATATCCAATATCAGTAGGCCAATGGACTTCTTTAAAAAAATACTAAATTCAAAAACCATAATTACTTACCTATCACAGAAAATGTGAAAAAAAATTTTTCGGTTTATGCTATTGCTACCATCTCTTTGCCATTTTCACCCAATAAAGAATCACAAATATATTTTAAAGGGAAACTTCCAATTAATTAATGATTTTTTTATAAATCTTTTCAATGCTCCGGTGAAATATTCACAACCCTTGTTAGCTACAGATTAAAAAACAAACAGCTCTAACATCAATGGTCAGTGAAGAAACTGCTGTAATATTACTTTTATCTAAATAACTTCAAAACCATCTACATAATAAATTAGGGTGTGAGATTTATGATCAATAAGCAAAAGACTTCAGAAAGAAAAACAAAAACACCATGCACCTATTGCTAATGGTTGTCTTTTTTTCCCCAACAATATGACAGATTCAATTTTTAATGTTAGCCAAATCAGTCAAGTATTTAAAAAATTTTTCCTCCCCTCTCCTTTATTCTTTGCTTTTAAATGAATAAACAAATAAATCACAGACTTCAAAATAGGCTTAAGATTCTTTTCAGGAATAGGCCTAGAGTTGTTTGTTGTTTTTTGTTTTTTTTTTAGTGCAGTTCAATACTTAGTTATACTTGCAGAAAAACGTTTTTTTTCAAAAATGCTGATTTCATTAAAAAATTGTTTTTTTTCTAAACAAACCCTAGTATCAGTTTTAAAATAAAAGAAAACAATTTCAAGAAACCTTTACTTGCTAAATGCCTAAAAGTAAACTTTCATGCATACTTTGGTAAAATCACAAGCCAATGAATAACTACAAAGTGTAGAGATATCCAATAAATAGATAATATAGAAAATTTTTTTAAAAAAACTACTAAATATCTATTGTTTGATAACCTAAAACAAAGTTTATGGATTTTGCACAAATCTTGATGTGATAGATGTGCAACAACTGAGCACTGACAAAGCATGCTACCAAATGGTGCAAAGTGTAGGACAAAACAGAGCAGGTAACAAAAAGTACAGCAACAATATAGCACATAATAATTGGGTTCAAATTATTTGAGAAACAAATAAGTTTAGATAAATCAATTTATATGTTCAGACAAGTTTTAAGTAATTCTTCTATATGTTAGTTCAATGTTATCTGATACTGCACAAAAATAATCCAATTGTTTGCCAGTTTTCTTAGTAAGATAGCACAACCAGTAACATTGCATCAGCACATACATATTTTATGTATTTCAACACATCCTGATGACCTGCACCCATCCTATCAATTTTGTTTTCTATGTGACTCTGCTCCAAACAAATGAGTTTGACTAGTTTGTTGACTGTAGGATGTGAATAGCTGATCATCCACTAAAAGGTGTGGTGCCATCCCTTGACAGTATTCAACATGATCATAAACATTCCATACATCATACACAGTGCAAACTGGAATACCATGGAAATGTGAGTGACCAACACAAATGTCTTCAAAATAGTAAATAATGGTTCCAGTACAAGCAACATGGATTCTTGGAATTGTTAAAAAAAAACTCTTACTACATCAGTGATGGGAACAAAAGTGCGTGCATGCAACCAGCATTTTGCAATATGTTCATTGTTACTCACTCTCCTTATATATTTTGACTAAACCAAGTTTTTAAACCTTATGTCAAACACACTGTGCCAGATGAAGAGACATCTGCTATACAAACTCCAAAGAATACTTCTTGGGCAACATCAAGAAATGTCCTTTTGAAATCACACACACAATCGTATTTCCTTAATTTAGGATCATACTCCAACAGCACATGCAGCACTCAATAGTATGTATGTTCCACTTTATTTACCAGAAAGACAGACTGTGAGAATGACCTACCTCTGTACATAATGTAGATTTTTGTGACTTGATAAAATAGTTAAGATGTGATTTTGAAAGTGCCATCTTTAAATCAATCTTTGCTATTCTGCATAAGGTGAAGATTGGACTGGGTCATGAATATAAAAGCCTCTTAGTATCAGCAGCACCAAGGTATGTAGCAAGGGATTATCACCACATATGGTAGCAGGTGTGTTTATTTCCACTAATGACTAGGGGCTGCAAACTGGTTATCCCTCTGAGAAGCATTTCATTCTACTATCCACTGTAAAGATTTGTATTTCTGCAGTGGTACTATAGCTCTTCTGGCAGCGTTGTCGGTATTTCTTAGATTATGTACCATTGGATGACATATCTGAATTCAGTCAAAAGTTTGCTACTGACTTTTATGGGATATGGAATTATGGAATGTGGCTATGTTCACTCCACTGCTCTGTTGAACTAGACAGTACACATTATCCATGAGGACTATTTAGGGATGTTTTTGAAAAAAAAAAAGAAGTGAGAATTATACTGCAATGGTGACTATTTTGGACTAAATGACAAATACTTTCAACTGTTCACAAAACTGGAACATAATTGTTTCCTGTGTTTTTGGCTGCTGCTGAAGATTATGCAACTGGACACCTGGTTGTTTTTTTCTTTTATTTTTTGCTGTAAACCCTATTGTTGCTGTGCAATTTTACTTGATGCTTTGTCAGTATCCAAATTTTGCATGCCATGCAACTATAGTCATGTTATAGTAAGCCATATTTCATTGATATTTCTAAATTCAAATCACCTGCTTTACACAATTTAGAGAATGTCTTTTTCAGTTATCTTAAAATAGCAAGATAAAATCTTGCTTTTTGTTAGAGATTCATAAATATTCTAAAAATATTTTCTTTTTTTTAAAAAATGTTTAAATTTCTTATTCATCATAGTCACCTATTTAAGAGTATAAATCAAAACTTAGAATATGTAGCACTTAAAAAGGTTTGTTATGACTAAACATTTATTTGACCAACAGCATTTTTCTGACAAATGATAAACTACAGCCTTGGTTGCTCTAGGTCAAATCTTAGCTGTTTATATGCATTCTCTTTTGACAGGTATCACCTACAAATCACATGGTAGTTGTAAGGTGCCAGCTTCGCAGAGAGAGCACATAATATTTTGCTACTGTAAGAGAATCAAATGAGAGAAAATGGTAAATTCATTCCATCCACAAGGGGAAATCCAGAATTGGTAGTTCAAGAATATCTTCAGAAGGACAGGAACAAAAGCAATGTGCACTACTGGTAATGCAAACAGACAAGATCTCTAGAGTCTGAAAGATACACAGGATGGTCAACATTGACTTTACAGCACAAAAGAGAATAACCTTGCTCCAGAAATATACAAAAAAGAAAGTGCAGTAGCATTTCATAATATGAAGAGAAGGGCACATGAAACCCAAGATGCACCTGCCAAAATTATTAGAGACAAGATCAGCAATATACCTGGTATTAATACTTATCAGCATTCAATGCCAAGTTGCCATACATTGCAGCATGTTAAAGAGAGAGAATAAAGGAAAGATCACCCACCAGAACCGTTTTCATTGGCTGAAATTAAAGTTCTAGAAGCTGATAACAATACATGAGCTAAATTTTTCAACTAAATTTGGCATTGAGCAAGTACTGTTATTTACCACACCAAAAAGTAGTTCATAAAACCTGCCAAGTATTGGATAATAGATCAAACTTTCAAAACTTTCCAAATACTTAACCAGCAGCTATACACTAATCACATCCATTTGATGGGCAATAATGAAAAAGTTCTGCTGCTTGTCTGTGCACTTATGAGCAGAAATTCAGAAGAATGTTATATAAAATTATTTGTAGATTTACATGATTATGCTGTTGATCATGGACAAGAGATGAACCTCAAATTTACAGACTTTTAGCCGGCATCAATTAACATCATGAAACAGAAATTTCACAATGCAATGAAAAAGAGGCATGCAAAGAAGAATTTGGCAGAGTCTTGGTTGAAGGTGTGAAGAAGACAAAACATTTAACTCAAATATGCAACATATTATGGATCTGGCATTCTTTCATTCATCAGAAATTCCAAATGCTTTCAAAGTAAAAGACCATGAACCTCGGAAAGACTGATCTGGTGATTCAATGAATCAGTGTTAGATTTGTTCTTGTGGTATCACCCATAATATCAAGTTGTAGATTTATTATGTATTTTCTGATCAAATATGTCAAAAAGTTGTTTCCATAAAATGGCTGCTGGTCAGTCAATTGGATCCCCTTACAAACATATAAATTAACAAAAATTTTTGATTTTATAATGCCTGTGCATATACTATAGTGTATGTTTACATGCAATGTTTTTTTTTAATGTTCCAAAGATAGATAGAATTATAATGAGATTAAGCCGTGATGAAAGGAAAATACGTTTGATGCAGCATTTGTTGAGTACAAGTTTGTGTACCTATCAACCATGGGTTGGTTATTGCCAAGCACTTCCCAAAGTATAAAGATAAAAAAATGGGAAGGGAGAAGGTTAAAAAATTATCTAGAAAATGCCACCATAAAACATCACCTAAGAGTAATCCAATGTCAACATGACAATGGAACATTCAGCTTGTAAAGTTACACAGCTTTTTGTGCGTATATGCATTGCATTGTGAGAATGCTCTCAAAATTAAAATAACTTGATTTCTTTTTGTAATTAGATTTTAAGAATAAAAAATAAAAATGTATTTTTTATCTAATTTTACACACATGCACACATACATACATATATATATATATATATATATATATATAGGTAAAACTAATGTATAAGAAGGAATTTAAATATTATCTTACAGATACAAAATCATGTAAGATACCAAAGAAGTTACCTTACTTTAAGTTAAAAAAGCAGAAATACTTACTGTAAACTTCTGAATATTTTAGAACAATGCCATCAGGATTCTTTCTTGCTAAATTATGCAAACTATTTTTCAAATTAAAATTGCTTATTTTCTTTAAATGAATGTTCTTATGTACATATTGCATCAAAAGTATGTTATGCAAGGAAAAATTATTAAAATATATATTATGACAATGAATTCAATATTTCACATCCAACAGTTACTTAATCTTTTTTATATAATTTGTGATCACATAAATGTCATCTTAAATTTTTCTATTTCACAAAATGTACATTTGCTAAATCATTTAAGTCAAATACAATAAAGTAATTTCCAAAATATACATTTTTTTCTCTCGACAGCAGTTAAAATAAGAATGAAAAGTGAAAAAAAAAAAAGATAATATAATTCATATTTATGTGGTCATGTTTCTTAAATGATACATTAACAAACAAATCAAATATGCCAAGTGCAAAGCGTCCTGCTTTGAATGAAGTCCTGCATTTAATCATCATGGTTTCCTCTGAGCACACTAGTTTCCTCCCATACCTAAACAAATAAATTCATGGAGAAACTTTCTATTTTTCTCCTCAAAAGATCAAAATGCCAAACCCCACAAGACATAGGAACCATGGCACTATGCAACCTCATCAATTCAGTGGGAGGATACAGTAAAATTCTTATATAAATTTTTAAAATTTAATTTACAAGTCAAATGAACAATATTCATTTCTATTTTAGTTTTACAGGTGGCAGATAACAGAGTGAATAGCTTTTGGCCTACTATGGCTGAGAGCCCAAGTGCTATCCTAGTTTGGGTCTGACTGTCATACCTTTCATGGCATGATTTCTTTTCCCTCTTCTGTAGCTGTCTGTTAGTGTTTTTTCCTCAGATTACTCATTCCCCACCACTAAATAAATGAAATTTTCATCTTATCCATTGTTTCCAGAGCCATGAAACTTATTATGTTCCATACCAAACTAATGCTCCAGACTTTTCTTAAAAATAGTTGCTAATGAGTTATAACTTCAACATGTCTGTCTGAATTCTTATTAAATTTTTCATTAAGAATGTGTGTGTGTGTGTGTGTGTGTGGATTTTAAATCAGTAATTAGCTTAGTTTAATCATGCATTACAAATGATTTACATTTGTATGTACTTCCAATTCATTTCAGAATACACAAATTTGAAGCTATTTTCTAAATCAATCAGCTCTGCTATTTGATTTTCATGTGTACAGCTTCAAATGTTTTCAACTTCCATTACTTATCTAGGTGTCATGAAATACTTTACAAATAATAACATGTTAATAGTCCTATTCAAGTAGATAAACATGTATTAGGTGGATTTAAAAAAAACCAATTTATTTCTTAACTGGGCATAGCCCTTCAAAAAAGCAAGCAATAAATTTCACAGGACTTTTAAAATCACAATCTTTAATGAACAATATTTTATTTTAGCCTAAACATGACTAATTTGTCCTCAATACAGATTTTTCTCCATATAAATTCAGCAGTCTTCAAAACACACATGGTTGAAAAACTGGCAAAGGTAAAACAAATTATTATTTTTCTTTTGTTAGTCAGCTCATTAAAAAACTGTCAAAAATCTATTTCCAGTAAGATTTATACCATTAACAAATTCAACAACAGATGGTGCAGTTCAGTTTCCATGCTTTAAAATAACTTGTAAAAATGAAATATAAGACAGTAGAACATATCAGTTTATTGAGGTGAGTTGGAGAAGATACATCTCAAACATAACTAAGAACTTTTTCCTTTACATTTGAAATAGTCAACATTGTTTTCCAATACTTACGCCCTCTAACAAACAGAGAGAGTTCATGCTAATAAAAATTATTCATATAAGAGTTATTACTTAAAAATGACTGCTAACAATTATCTGTAAGCCAACGAGCAGACAAATCTATAAAAATCAAATTATATTTTTGATAAAATAACTCTTCGTTAGCATTTATTCTTAAGAATAAGCATCTGAACTTCTCATGAACACCCACACACACCCCAAAAGATAACGACAGTAATTTTAGTCTAAAGGACTTTCAGTTTATCGCATTAACTTTCCATGATGAGAAGTGTGCAGCACTCATCAGAAATCATCGTAAGAAGAAAATTAATACTAGAGGCATAATTTTAAAATGAAGCTTAGTTTCATCTTACCAAAAACAAACTATGTTTCTGCAGCATTGTCTCTGAAGATGAATTAAGCTTTCCACAATCATATATATGCATAGAGAACTTTTCTTTGTTGTTCACTGTGCATTGTTAATATGCCTGGATTGCCTATAACTTATCAGTGTACCAAGTTTTATCAATGTGCATGCACACGCACACACACACACATGGTTCTTTCATGCATTTGTTTGAGTAACTGAAACTTCATCCTACACTTACTAGAAGTGAGTAGATACAGAGATTCCATAGGTTAATCACGGAAAAGTTGAAGTCATAGAGACAAAGTTTTGCACTGTAAACTGCAAATAAGTCTGCTTTAGTTTCCACTTTCCATTGGTCAAATAAAATCAATTTAATTCACTGATACCAAGATTATCTTTTCCTAAATATGCACAAAAAATGAAGTATATAAATTGTTAACAAAGTAATACAAAAAAGGCTAGTTAATCCCTAAACATTATAATTGCTAAAGCTATTTGGTCTAGATAAAATTATTTCAGAAAGACTGCAGCATGTATGCTGAGATGTGTTTATGACCAAGGCTCCATCTGACACCTATACAATTAGCAGTTTATTTCAGTTAGAGATGTAGGCTCAAGGTTTTTAACAGCCTTTAAAAAAGCTTCTAGTTCAGCAGTACCAAAAGGCTGAATTTGTTAATATCTTTAAATTAATGAAACCATGGATAAATTTAATTATTGCCTCAAGCTCTCCTCTTTGAGGATTTTCAGTACAAGACAAAGAAGAATATCTACACACCCTTTGGATTTGCTTATTAAAATTGATGGCAGGTCCGAGTTTTTTTTGGTATTTGTTTTGCATCTTATGTAGAATGTTAACATCTGAATAAATGATGAATCAAATGAATTTCAGACTTTTTAACATCAGCTAGAAATGATCCACAAATGAACAATCAATCTAGAAATATAACAATACAGGCTACAGGCAAGAATACAATTTTATAAAGTCAAAATTGATTTATTCAGTTGCAGATAGCACAACCAGAGCTCATACAAAATTCTTGGAAATCACATGAAGTGTCAGCCATATTGAAATTGAAGTTTTCTAAAAAATCTATGTTTGATTACAAAAAACAGGAAAGCAAGTGAAACTATTCAAAGAGAACACACATTGACTCATAGTCAGAAGTACTGCAGTTCAAGGACAGATGGATCTAAATGAACAATGATCCACAATTTAGCCAGGTATTTTAATCAGAGACCTGGGCACCTACCACAGAATTTGGCACAAGCAAAACCAATGCACACAGTGCAGACTTCACTTTATATCAATTTAAACAACAACAAAAAAGTGTCCCATGGATGAACTATGTATGCTCAGCTATCATTGTTTGAACAACTTGATCAAATAATCTTGCCTCTTTATTCAACATTTCATTAATTCTACTTGCTCTGATTGTCACAAAAACACAAGATAACTATTCCACACCCAGTAGTGTATTTCTTTAATATACATTTGGTTGTGATTATTTCCAAGAATTTCAAATATTCTCTATAAGCCCCTCATTCACCTTCTACTATAGCATTATCATAAGTGTTGGTAGAACTCCTCAAAATAAATAAGGTAAATGTCTAAAGATTTAATTGTTCTCAAAAAAATGTGTTTATTAGTAGTTTTCTGTTAATGCTACATGAGAAAAAAATCTCAAATCTCTTCCTGTTTTTTTTTTTTTTTTTTGTATATACAAAAACTAGAAAACACATGAAACAAACTTCCTTTACAATATTACTCTTCCCCAAAATTTTCAAGTAAAGATTGCCCAAACAAGATATTTTACCTTGTTACCACAAACTTTTCATCCACACAAATAAATAATTCAAACCAAAACAAGGAACCTCACAATAGATTTCTTTTGAATCATTTTCTACAAGGAAAAGAAACACTGTACAAAATTCTTGAAAATAATTAATAATCTTTAAAAAAGTGAAAATGAGAAAGAAAACAAATCAAAAGTAACAATTTTAGCTTGTTTAGTTGAGCAGGAGGATGTGATCTTCAAAATTTACAAGAAAAAGAGAAAAAAATGCAATTTAGATAAAAAAAACTTATTTCCAGATCTAAACCACAGCAATAGTACATATCAACCAATCACTCTATCCTCCCTTCAAATAGATATCTAAGTGCTTTGGATTCTAACTTGGTAAAAAATTAGTGAATTTTACATACAATATCCAAAACTTTAAATGGCTAGCTTATATGAATGTCTGTATAGTCTTAAACAAATTTCATTAAATAATGATTTGCTGAGTTTTAAACCCAGTAGAGAAAAGTGTCTTGGATTGCATGCTCAATGATGCAAACTTCATATCTCAAATACTTGTAATAATGCAATGTGGAAATGTATGCAGAAATGCTGAATGGCAAAAGCGGAATAAATAAGATAATTCTGTGGACCAGAGATGAAATATAGCTTTTGGTATTAAGTAAACATAACAGCACTGATTTGTTTTATTATATCATTTTAACAACTACCTTATGAAATAAACCAATCATAGAAAAAAAAAAGTTTTTTAAGGATTACCTTCCAGATCATGTCAAAATAAAAAAATATTCATTAAATATCATTATAATCATGAAATATTAGCCTATTTATTATACATTATCATCATTATTACCCACCATTGTGCAGTATTTTAGTTTGAATCAAAATATCATTTTATCATTGATTTTCTTATTTATTCACAATAATTAGAGATTGAGTAAAATCTTTAAGGATTTTATATTCTTTTACTGCTGTTGAAGTATATAAGCCACTAATTTTCTACATATTTCACATATTTCATTCAGGTAAGAACTAATAAAGATTATTAGTAATAACAACACATGCACAAACATATATATATATTACACACATCAGTTATTTGTAATTTTGTCTTATAGTAACAAAATTTAATAGCTGAGACTCCTTGAGCATGTTTTTTTTAAAAGTTAATGGATTAAACAAAGTAGATTTAACACTTCAAAATATTTTGCAAGATAGCCAGGAATCAGCTTTCAGCATAAGACATTTCACTCCACATACCTAAGAAAGGCACCAGGATTTATCATTGTAGAAGCAAATATAAAAATGGAAGGGAACTAACTCTGATTTTTATAATTTCTATTCTTCTCTTGCATGTTGTTTACTCTTTTGCATTCTTAGTTTTTAAACAACTTGCTAACATTCAATATCAAGAAACACATTGAAAGCAATTTTTTTATTATGATAATAATTTGCAGAATTTTTTAAAAGTGTAATCAAGTTACTATAATTGTCTATTGTCTGGAGAGAGCAGATTTGTTTTAATTTCTTTTTTAGTGTTTAAGCTAGATAAATACTGAGATGTTTGACTTAATTATTCTTTGTACCATAATGATCATTAATAACTTATTTAAAAAGTCAAATTATGTATAAAAAAAGAGATCACAAAACATCCACAATATTGCTAACTAACAGCAAACACTATACATTGTTCTATGTTATAATTAAGCTGTGTTAACACTAATTTGTCAGAAAAACAATTTAAATGCACTCTTTGTAAAATGTTTTCATAATATCAAATTAGTGCAAAGAAATACAGAGTCCATCTGTCTGTTGGAGATTCATTTTCATATTCAAACCAATCACAAAAGTTTTTATCTTCCATTTTCGTACAACTATATTTTTTCTTTTACTTATGCAAATTTTGTTTCTAAAATAAATGAATAAAAACTACTTTAAACTTAAAAACAATGTCTTTAAAAATGTTTTTTCCTTTGCTTAGGATTCTTAGTATTTATTCAACCATTTAAGCTGTTTTAATTCTGGTTTCTCATGATAAATCTTTTAATATATGAGTATTTGAGGAAAATTAATTATACCTACATTCCAACTAACTATTTTGGTGTCACCTAAAATGGGAATGTGAATATCTATAAAATTAAACAGTCAGCCTCGGACAGTGAGTCTTAAATTAAAGATAACCACCAGCTGGTACATATTCTATGTGAGTACATAGCATTTAATGGTTTTTAGCTTCAAGTTCTAGCAAAGTGAGTTTGGGGATTTCAGTAGTTGTAAAAAGATACTACATTTACAAAATGACTATTTTCAATAGGTATAAGATCCAAAATGACATATTTAAGAAGCAGCATACGTTTTAATGGTAACAATAAGAGAATCAGCTCCATGTAAGAACTCCACATGCATAAATAGCATATCTGGGCATCCCACCACTTTCACCAATTTAAATCTGCAGCAGCAAAAAAAAAGAAAAAAATCCAAGACCTGCCAATTAATTGTTTAAATTTTTTGTGTATTAATTAACTACCCTCCTCCAGATTTTGCATTAATTATAAGGCCATTTTGTAAAAAAGTTAGAATATTTGGTATGTTAAATTGAATTATTGTGCATAACAGCAAAAATTCTAATTGCATTATACAAAAACACTAGTTAAACTCACCTTGTAGCGTAAGACTACAAAGGCCAGGATTATTACCTAGGTCATATCATCATTTTAGGGTGATTTGATTGAAGTATTCAAAATCTTTTGTGGGTAAGAACCTAGTGATTACGATTCTTTGACATTAATAAGGCACCTTATAATAATCATGATTACCAATCTAAAATTTTAAAACATTAGAGTAGATGATAGAAAGCATCGTTTTAGCAATCAGTTCATACGTTTCAAATACTTTAAAAATCAAAAAGGTCAGTTCTGAGTATTAATGGTTTTAGGAATCCACTTGATATCCAATTTAATACAAAAGGGGTTAGTTAAGTTTTAAAACTTCCCCCTACTCTGATTATAGATGTAAACTAATAGAGATAGATAATGTAATTAATATAATTTATGTAGATCAAAAAAGAAAAAAAAAATATTATATTTAATTCATAATGATGATTAAGTGTGTATCTACTACAATAACTTGGTTTCTGCAATTTAAAAAAGATTTTTTAATATTAAAACTTAATCCTAATGTTCTAACAACTCATCCATATAAGTGATAATCCTTGATTCATTAGAACTTCTGGAATACAAGTTAATGTGATTTACTTTACTGCACTATGCCAGTCATAGTTGTAGGCTAGTATTCAGATCTTGCGAAATCTAGATCATTTTGAAGTCTAGTTTATGGCATGTATTTTCTTGCTCCTCTAAAGCCAAACATTTATTTTGGTACCTCAACCAGTTTCCTTCCAACTTTTAAATTAATCATCATAGTCAACAGGATCTTGTCTATGAATGCACAAACATTGATTGGCCAACATTTATTCAAGACAATGGCCAATTATCTTCATAGCTTCTGTGAAAGAGCCATTCTCCATGCACCTAAAGTCATCCTTTGAAAACTAATGGGATTCTATTTTTGAGGATGAGACTGGTCAACTCCAATACCCAACAATCCAACTAAATAAACTTCTTATACAAGCACACCATGGTTTTTTTTTTTGTTAAATAGGTAGCAAGGAAATGATGCTTTACGGAAAAATATATTATCAGAATTCAAATACTGTAAAGTAACCAACCCAGTATTCTAAATTTAAAATACATATATCTATATTGTTCAGTCAAATATCTTCAATGAAAAGGAATTTTAAAATCTTTAAAAACTTGATAGATAAAGGTGTTGATTTGTAAATATATAGCTTTTGATCTTTTCCTTACACTGAAAATAATAATGCAAATCCACTGTTATTCTACCCTAGTCTGTCAACTCATTACTCTTCAGAACTACTATACCTATTTTTGAAATGAAAGCATCCCTTGTTCTTCTGACCATAGCTCAGAGTCATTAAACCTTTTATGAAGTATCTTTGTCATATTTTACCTTTAATAGAAAGAAACAGCATATAAGATGATAAGCAGTAACCATTAAACTAACCTCAGAAAATAGTGAGTCATTGCCAAAGCTGAATGCTAAATATACTGGTTTATTTCCATTTCAATCTACAACTAACAGATCATATAGATAGATCCTGTTCTCAAATACCACCATGCATACACAGAATGTAATAATGCAGTTAATACAAAACTGCTGTGGAAAATAGAAACTGTTTGGTTTCTCTAAATCTACATGATTGTTAATGGAAGACCTGGAGTATAAGGTGTAGTTTGTTTTTTTTTTAATAACTTATTTAGGAAGTGAGAAATTAGAATTCCAACATAGCCTATTTTAGTTAACATGTAAATTTGCCAAATTATATTTATTCAATAGCTTAATGCACAATATTTTGGTACTCACTATGTTTGTATATTTTTTTTTTGTTTTTAAAAAACATCAAAATTATTTAATTTCATATCAATGCAACTAAAATGGTAATGAAAATACAAAATTAATTTTGACTGTTCTAATGCTATCTGTTGGACATGTTCTTCAGTAATTTGAACAAACAGAAAAATGTAAACATCTTCAAATTCTCTAAATGCTTCAATGTGTACTGAGCCCTTTAAAATAACAGTTAAAACAAATTAACTGCAAAGATTTTATAATTCATTCAACTAATCCAAGCAAGTTACAGATAGCCCTACAACATTTCTTAATAAATCTAAAATGTTTTGTTGTTTTAAGTGTGGGTAAAAATAATAAATAACAGACATTTATTACTTTGTCAACGTAGAAAGTAATTTTTTTTTAAAAATCTTATTATAGTTTTAAAACAACCTTTAGAATTTCTACACTTTATAAATAGTCATTGCTTCTTACATAATATAGGCCCAAAACCAATGTTTAAACTGGTAGAATGGGAAATGCAATTCTGACATTAAACTTTAGACAATCTGTCAGGCATAACAGTTCAAGTAACTTTTTATTCCAATCATAGTTGCATATGGAAACTACAATTTGCAGAGTTCTAGAGATGGTAATGATTTTGCCACTGACTAAGCAGGTTAACCCTATCTGAGATATCACCTTTTTTTTCTTTCTTTTTATTTCACTTATGTAGAAGAACTGTCTGCAGAAATACTGCTCATTAAATGTTTCCCATGACATGCTAATGTCAACAGCAAAAAAGCCTGACAGAATTTACTGATTAAGCAAAAAATCCATGGATTACTGACAGTGCATCAGTAACTTTCTCTGCATGACACATCAACACCTTGACATGCAGAAAAACTAGAAGAATATTCCTGGATGAAGAGGCCACTGGAGCATAACTTAAAAAATAATAATAATAAATAAGGAAAATAATACCATGCTGCAAAAAATGGCCAGAAGAACCAACTAAAACTGATTTGAATAACTGGTTTCATACCATGAGAAGTTATGAGTATGCTGATTACAGTGATTCTAGTTCGAAATAAGAACAAGAGCTGCATGATAAATGCTCTTTTAATAGAATATTTGGGGTTGTTGCACATTTATTATTGCATTTAAAATAATTACATAGGTACCAGTCTAGTTATAATACTATGAAAGGAATTAATTAAATATAAATATGAAAAACAGAATATGTGAAATTTGTTATATACACTGAAAATCTAAAGCTGGAACTCAATTCAGAGTGGTACTAACACAAATACCAATAGAAGTTTGCTTCTGATTAATGTTCTGACAAACTATCATTGGTTGATAAAAGAACTGCTCAGTATGTAGATAATGCAGTATGAATATCTCTCACCTGTTTGTAAGAACAGAATTGATTAATTCATACAAGCAATTTCAGTCTTTGGGAAACAGCCAAGGGAATAAGGTACAAACTTTGTCAGTCAACAGGAACTGTTGCAGTCAACAATTCAAATCAAAGAATTTGTGCTTACAAAAATATATCATGAAAAAAAAATTATTTCTAAATATACAAGTTCAATTTTGAAAGACATGATCCAACAAAGATTAAGCAGATCTAAACTTTTTAATTTTCACTTTTAGATTATGAAATTTCAGAACCACCAATGCTGTTGTATTTTATTATTAGAATCAACATCCCATTAGGTCAACTTTAATATGATAATGATTGTTAAAGTATATTTAGAATTACACCAGGTAAGTACAAATCACTTTCTCTGTTATGTGGCAATATCAGTTCTTTTAAAAGAAGTATTTTATGCTAGAATATTAAACATAATCTCACATTATGTGACTAGGTGAGTCTTTATGGAATTTTACCAGATAGCTGCAAGAACAATTAATCTGAAAAGAATTAATACAGAGCTGAGACTTGAATCTAACAGATGCTAAGAAAATACAAATAAATTATTTGAAATTCTGGTTGTCAAGATTTCACAAGGCAGACTAAAAGAGCTCCACTCTACAGTCATTAATACAACACTAAGATAAAGTGTAAGAAAAAATAAAGATGATAATTATGTATATTAGTAAGGATGAATAATAAAAAATTATTTTCAGTTTTATTATTCATGTTTCACCATCAAAGTAAAAAGCAATCACATCCAAAAGAAATATTTGACCTATTTTCATTATTTACAAATGAAAACAACTAAGTTTATAAAGATTATTTTTCTTTTGAAACCTATATTGATAAAATTTTAAAACTAGACATCACTAACAATGTTTTAAAACTTCTGTAATGCTTTAGTTCAGCAGTATCATTTCTGTGGTAGGCTATACCCATGCATAATTATATGAATACTAGATGAGTAATGTAAGCAGAAGCGCAGACTAAATAAACTCATCCACATGTATTTGGGTTGAGATCCAAGTAGCCAGCAGATATTCTGGAACCACAATTTGTAATTTTGTTTCTAAAGCACTGTAATAACTTCACAGAGAAAGTTTCTGTATACAACTAATGAAGGAATTCCCCTTAACGTAAAAAATTGTGAAATCAGGTATTTTCACACACACTGGTCTTTGAAGAATTAACCAGGTGCATGTACATTCTCTTTTCGAAACTTAATTAACCATAAATTTCATAAAATTGACATTAATATGGATTAGATTAAGGGAAGAAAAAATGATAAATTAAAATTTTTTTAAATTAAGACTGAAAGAAATCATATATATGTAATTGGTCTTCACCCAAGTTTGCATATGTAGTATGTATACACAACCATAACAGTGTTTGCTTGAATGTTACTTGCATTCCATCTACAGATCACCTACAGACAAATATTGATTGTTCCTTTGGAATGTAGCTCCACCCTGAATTATAGTCTATAGAATGATGAAGCTAAGTAAATAATTTGCTCACATTTAATATACTTGCGTTTGTTTAGCACTTCTCATGTGTCATAGACAAAGGAGAGTAATGAATGTGACAAGACCAAGATTTATTTAGTTTATAGATATTATCTAATTGCATGTAAAAATAATTTGCATAATGATAAGAAGAATAATGTGCTTATGGTTATTGTCTGTTTTCTCAATGTTGCAGGCCAACATTGTAGCTGATAATCTATGATCTGCTTCTTCAGATGTTTTGTGCATTCATATTTAAACAATTTTTCAAAGGTATTAAAAATGTCTGACAAATTCTTTGTAATTTTTTGTTAGTTACCCACTCCCCCCCCCCCTCTTTGCTGAAAAACAGTTAAAGCTTTTTTGGCATTTTCTAATGACACATTACTTTCCTTTGTCTTCCCAAAAATGTCAGAGTAGATTCATATTCTGGAAATGAATTAAAAATAAAAAATAACAACAATAAAAAAGAACAAAAAAGAGTAGGGGGTTAACAAATTAAGCCGTTTTAATGGAGATTTTTTTTTGTTTTTCCCGCCCTTAATATCGCTACTAGTGCCCTCGGCAACGTTCTTGATTAGGACTGACCAAATCATGTGCCACGTCCAATCAGGAGATTTCCCTTCTCTGCCCACTGGGGGTGAAATTGAAAGCAGACCATTATCATGGTAGCCATATCCCCCTTTTGAATTCTTGTTCGTCATGCTATCCCATAATAGTAGGAATTTTTTGATAGTTTATTTTAAATTGTATACAAAAGGACTTCCCCACAAACAAGAAAAAAGAAAACCATCACAATATTAATTATACTAATTATAATGGAATGGTACAGGGATGATTTAGAAGTAAGCTGGTAAGATGAGGGAGCTTGGAAGTAGCTTGTGGGGGTTTTATATTTGAAAAGAGGATTAGAGTTACCGACCTTTTACATGATATTGTAAGGGTGTCAGAGTAGAATTTGTCAATGATTATGTTACTGTCTTAGCCATGGGACAATTTGTGTTATTGATACAAGAGGATTTTCTCAATATGTGCACAACAAGCAAGATTATGCCAGATTCAAGAAGCATTATGGATCATTCCCAATTTTTCCTCCTTTGAACAGTGCTGCCAGCCTGTCTCTCTCTCATCTGATGAGAATACTTTCTGCTAAAACATCCAATGTAGAGTTATTGAGTAGAAAATTTTCACTTTTAATCAAATTCAAGCAGAGCTTTCTGCTCAAGTTCAGACTAGGGGGGGGGGAATAATTGAGAATGTACAAGAGATTTGACTTTGCACTTAACTACTGAAATCATGATCTTTTGTACTGCAGGGAAAAGTTATATCTGATCATTGTTCTTAATTAATATTTAGTTTAAAACTAATTATTAAAAGATTAACAAAAATTCAAATCAAATTTGAGCCTATGGGTCATGTTTCATTAAAATATATTGCTCATAAAATGTAAATGTTAGATCAGTAACTTAGCAGTGAACCTATCAACTTTATTTTAATTTAATTTTTTTTTAAAATTAGGTTTCAAAATCCTTTAAATCAAATCATTTTAAAATTAAAAAAATGTATTTAGCTAATCATCTTAGCTGCACCAGAATTCTGTTTGTTTGTATGTAACACTTTAGAAATAAGATTGCTGCAAAGGGTTGGTGGAGGTCATCTAACATAACATTTGTAAATTGTCAACTAATATTGTGATAGTTAGACCACCAACTGAAACATCCAGAAAATGGCAAGTTTATAATTGTGTATTTTAGTGCATTTTTGCAGCATTCCACATTTTTTTCTTGAATATTTCAAGTAGTTTAACTACAAAATGTTTAATTGTCAGTTGTTTTTTTTTTTTGTTTGCTGGTTTGATTTTTTACTTAAGATCTATACTTGGATCTTCTATTTTTATTTTGTTTTTTTGTGTGTTATATACAGACCATAAGGCTCACATAGTTCATTCCAGTCACATAATTGCAAGCTGTAAAAGGTACAGACAGACCAGAGCTCAGTCTGCAGACAGCCATACCACAAACAGGAGATCCATGAAATTTATTGACTTTAGAAGGAGCGTATCGTCAGGCATTGGGACTTTGGTAGAAACCAGCAGGAAACCAAAAATATTCTGTTTTAAACTGTTAATAGGATAATTGTCCAGTTAAAGAGAAGCCATAAAACAATTATTTATGTAGATTTTGGATGGCCAAAGCAAAAGAAAAGCATGAAAGTCAAAAACCAACAACTGGCTGACTTGTGGAAAATCATGTGTACATTTCCACAAGAACAAACTAATGCTATCTGCACAAACATATGATAATATACTGGATAAGTGACGGATGCAAACCACATCTCATCCATGCAGTCGTCAACTATAAAGAACAACACATGCCCTCCTACCTTTTGAAACACTCAGTATTTTCAATGTATTCAGGTTTCCAGTTCTGAGAAGTTGGTTATCCATAGGTGTGGCACTGACCAGCATAAACATTTTCATTGAAACTTCTGAAAACCATGAAAAATAAGGAAATTTGTCTGCTATTGAATAGGGTGCAATTTTGGCCACTAGATGGTCAAAGGAACTAAAACTTCTGCCCACTACTTCATTCTCCAAGAGAAACTTCTACCATCTACACCAATTACCAACTGAATAAGAAGGGCAATACTCTTTTTCTACTCCAGATCATAGCATCTGCACAACACAAGGATAGAAAGAGTCATGACATGGCCTGACCATTTAATCACTGAGCATGAACTCAAATAAGCTATAGTGGGCTTTCTTTTACTCATCCTTGAGAGAGTATCCAAATAAATCTCATTTGCAAGCATCCCTATTATAGATGCTATGTCAGGTTGTTTATCTATCCACACAATGACCAGCGATTTACTACTGTCTTTCATAAGGTGGTAGCAGCATGTTCTTCTTCTTGTAATATATTAGTATCACAGTAAGTTTAGTAAGAGAGTCATGTCAGGTATCAGTGTAGCTTATTGTCTGCAAGAACAACACTCCAACATTATCAGCTATAATGCCTAACAACTTTAATATTATTATTTGTAGCAACAGTCTTTTAGCATATTCTAAAATGCTAATTAGACTTTTAACCCCATATACATATGATCTTTAAAAAAATTAAATTAGAATGACAAGAAATGTGTTTCTGATTTCTTGACTGTAAGTTAAAAATGTACGTTATCATTAAGAAGGCAGGAGCTAAATTTTTTTTTTAATTTTAAAAATACAACAAATAGATTTTTTAAAAATATTTTTCCCCTATATTTTTGAGACATTAAAAATGTAGAATAAAGTACAAATTTTAATGGGCAGATCTTGGAAACTAAAATTTTGTGTGTTGTTTTCTTAAAATTAATACACTAAATGTATATTTTTAACTGGAATGCAAACTAAAAAAGTACTTTTCTATATATTTTCTTGAAAATTATTATTACGAATACATTCCAACAAAAACCTATTGGAAAATTAGCATGTGTTCAATACTTTAATGGATGATCCGTTGCTTGTGTATCAGCTCATTGTTAGCATGGGTTTTTTTTTTTACTCTATTTCTGCTCCCACCTTTAACCGGGCTCTTGGAACCTTTTCTCCTAACAAAGATATCAGTATTTAGTTTACAGGTATGGATTAGTTGCCAACATGCATGCATGATTAGTTATATATATATATATGAGTGATGGTTTAACTTAAATTATAATATTTTTTGACTAAATACAGATTTTAGTAAGAAAAAAAACAAAATAAAAATAATTTTAAAAATATGACATACTATTCTGCATCACATAATGAATGGTACCATTACTTCTAAAGTTAAACTCTCAGGTTGTTGCACAAAAAAATTTACTTTTTGGAAATTGTTTTGTATTTTGTAAAAAATATTAATTAAAACATTGTAATTCAAAAATTTTTTTTTAAAAATCTTGCTTGTCTAGCCTGTCAATAAATACCACATTAGAGATACTCCAAGAAGAATTTATTAATATCTTTCTCTTGAATATTAAAACAAAAACCTATGAATTAATATTATATCAACACATGCTACCAACTATCCCTATTTAAAAAGAATAGATATTAAATACTATTCTCTGTAACTTCATGTAATATTAATCAACTAGAAGTACCTTATAAATATACTTGTAGTACAATAGAAAATATTTAAAGCTCCATCAAAAATTTTCACACTTAAAAAAACAAACAGTATACATAAATAAATGAAAATCTCCCTGAGACACTAAAAAATTAATTTACTCATATCATAAGTAAATAGTTAGGACTGAATTTTGCCATATGCAGAACCTACGCTTTCATAGTTATTCTTTGTGGTTTGAGCTCATGACTACAGCACCTGCCATCAAGCAACCGATGACATTTCCAGCTAGATGTAATTAACAAGTATATTCCATAATCCAGCCTAACCTCTCTTTTTTGGTCTTTTTTAGGCTTTGAGGATTAGCCAAAAGGTTATGATGTCTGGTTCGTCATTTGCTAAGTGGCAGGTGCTATAGCGATGAGTTCAAACATAGAATCTGTGATTACACCTGCTCTACACAGAAAAAAAAGTTTGCTTCCTAAAAATGTTCTCTCTAATACCACACATAATGTAAAACACAAATGAATACTTTTTCTTCAACAACTGTCAAAGCTTCTCACATACTTAAAAGGTCCACGTTTATCAGTAAATGTTATCTAATCCTGTTTCATGTGATACAATATGGCATTGTTATCATTAAGTACAATTTTTGCTTCTGAAAACTATATGCATTTAATTTAGCAGCAAAGGCCGATATAACAGGAAAATAAAAAAGCCCTTCTTATAGTTCTCCTGGTAACTACATTAAAAGTCAAACAACTTTATCAGAATTATATTCAATTTTTTAAAAAATGTGTCATGTAGAATTCAAGATAACATTTACTCTTTAATTTAATGTATTTCCAAGTGTAAGAATCCAAAAGGTTGATGTCTAAAGAACATTAAACCATGTAGCATTTGTCGACATAATAAATATACTTTTCAACACCTGTAAAACTATTTAAAACTTCACCCAGTGGGTGATATCTCCTGATGGACTGAAGCTTGGCAGTTTTATAGTGTGTGTTGTTATCACAAAAAACATAAGCTTAAAACCACGACAGCATGAGCCAAGGGGCTTTGTATGGAGACACTACGAAATCCTGAATGCCTTATTTAACCCGAAGAAAGTGGAAATTGCACATGTCAAGTTGGAGAAGTAACGGCAGGTGAATGCCTGCTGCTGGCAGCTGTGTCAGCTTTATTTTGAATTAGGTTGTCAATGAGCCACAACAATGGGACTGTCACAAAACATAGCTAACAAACCATCAGAGTGACAGAGTCATAAAGAACTAAAAAATAATAATAATAAAATGAAATGATAATAGTGACCTGAGCATGTAAAATGTTTTAAAAAACATGTTAAAGTAATACTCTAGCAGCACATAGACAGAAGTATTTTTAATACTAGCACCAAAAAATGTATTTATTTCAAAATGTTTTTGACATCATAAGGCATTCCTCAAAGAATTTTCTATAGGTAGTGTATGCTTATACAGGAAAACAGTAGTGACCAGAAAATCAGTAATTTGTCTTAAAAGTGACAGTCACCTTCTGCCAAACAGCAAACACATGCACACACTTCTTTATATTTCCAAGTTTAATAAATATTTGAACGTATAATTTTCTTAAATCAGTGTATTGTATGCTTATCAACAAATAGCACTGATAGCTTTTACTCAATACTTATGTAAATGTTAAAGAATAAGACAAAAAGATCATTAGAGATATCAATCATTCTCCAGATGATTTAACAAAATAAATTGAAAAAAAAAAAAAAAAAAGAAAAATTATATTACTTGTACAAGACCTTAGTTATATTAGCCAATGTAATAGTAATTATAACAATAGATCCAATATTTTAATATCTCAAAAAGATTACTGATAATTACCAGAAATGTATTAATGCAAATTCAAAAACAAGCATAATTCTTTCATTTTTTCCTTTATGGTAACTATACAATTTCTTTTCAACTACAATTTTTTTAAAGATAAAATGAAACTCAATCAGAAATCAATTCCACATGTCAAAATCATCTGATTATTTGATTTTTTTTCTTAATACCTAACTTTATTTGCATTTTTTAAATAAAATTTTTAAAATCCTATTTAACAAGTTTGATGTCTGTGATATATCATCATCGATACCTCTGCACGCACAGTGCACTACTACCAATATGGCACTGGATTATCTAAAATTTCTCAAATGTCTAAGAAATTTATTTCATTTTTCAACTTTCATAGAAAATATTATCAGCCATTAAATTGATTGCACCATGGCATGCTACATTTTAAATCTGACAGTAATACAAGGATAATCAAACAAATTTTAATATTATCAAAATATATATTAATCAATCTAAGCAGATGCATAGGGAAAATAACAGTATATTAACAGTAGTCTTTACATAATAAAGAAAACAATTAAGCCTAATCAAACATGAACTGCCTGATGAAAATAATGTACAAATATGCGAGGTGGTGTGTGAAAGCAATATCCAAGTGAGGATGTAATCTTAATCCTTTATGTATTTCATCTTTATCCAAAATGTATAGTACCTAATCATTCTATCAAAAGAGAAGTGACTTTCATGAATGATTGTGGCAGAATATTGATGTATTTTTCAGAAATAGCACTGCAGTGTTTGTACTGAGGTTTGGTGAAGGACAATTCTTGAGGGTGAACTTAAATCCAAAAAGTGAAAGAAAGTGATATGCCATTACAGATTTATGGCTCACATCCATGAAATACTGATGTTCACTCCTTTAGTCAGTATCAACTTTAATATGAGAGAGAAAATATACTACCTGGAGGTAATAAGGAAAATCTCTAAAATTTGAAGCAAGCAAATCAAATTTGTTTAGAAAGTTAAAATTCTCAATTTTAACTCCTATAAGAAAAAAGACTTTTCTAATTATCCCTTTGAAGAGTATGCTCATAAAGAGTTTAAATTCTAAACAATAAAACAAAGAACATTTTTTTTAAAGTTGAAAGGGAAAAAGACAATAATTCATTCAGCAAGAAATTAAACTGGAAAAATAAAAAATAATTATTAACACCAGAAATTAAACCTTTCATTTTTAACAGAGTAAATAGAAAATAATTAAAAATTAAATACAAAATTACCCATGAAAGAATCATGAGTCAATTTTTAAAGCAAATAAATCAGGAGTAATTTGGAAAGTAAAAGGTTTACTTAATTAACAAACACCGTTTTAACTCCAAGAAAGTGCACTACTACTGTTCAGATGCCAATTAATAACAATTATGCATTTAAACTCTTACATGCAGTTATAATCATGCTGGCATTTAATCTCCTATCAAACATTCAACATGAGCATACAAACTTAATTCATTTTTTGGAAGAATATTATTCAAAAAATCCTATCCATTTAATACAATTTCATGGTAATTATTTTTACTTACTTGGCAAATAAAAAGGATTTTTCTGATTTTATTGCAATAGTGAACATTTGAAATAGATTTTATTACCTGAATTCCATCAGAGCAAAAGCTTTTTTAAAAAAAATATCATCTTGCTCCGCATATGAAGTATCACTCAGCTTACAATATTTGAAAGAATGCAATGCCATTGTTGTTTTTTTAAATATTTTTTAAGCATTGCAAATCTTTTGAAAGAAAAATTACATTTTGATTCAACACTCTTATTTATACAGATGTAAATAAATAATTAAATAAAATTAACAGTAAGTTCATGTGTTACACTACAACACAACTGGGGAATAATTATGACAAAGGGTGGAGACTTATAATATTCATCACTGTCATTTAAATAATCACCCAGAAGAAATATGCAGAAGGCCATTACAGGAGTTTACAGCTTTGTTATTATGTTGCCACATCAACAATGACCTAAGATCAGCTATCCAACAGTGTGCAGACCAGTAATTGTGTAATCAAATAAATTCAAATTAATTAGTGGAGCATACATGTTATTCCCCTATAATTTGAGCTATACTTTGCAGGCTAGAAGTTTGATAGAACGCAGAAATCGCCCTGCTATTAGTCAGCAGAGCAGGTCTCATTCTGGACACAATTTCTAATAGACAGAGACAGTCACCTTGTAACAATCACTCTCGCAGTTTTATTTATTAGTTTTGTCAGATTTTCACCATTATAGTCAGTCAGAGTAAAGAGAAAATTGTTGCTTTTTTTTAAAAAATTGCAAAGTACATCCCAGATAAGTTTCATAATTGTTTTTTTTTTTCTTTAAAGTTTAATAGAACTTTCCTCTGTTATTTGATTCCTATAATTTAAAAAGATTAGTTAATTTTAAATTAACTGCTGCAAACTATAATTGTCTCTTTAGTTACTTGTAGTTTAAAAAGACAAAAACAAACTTTAATAACATGTAAGAAAGATCATTCAAGAAATTATACATGTGACATATCAAAATTTGTGATAAACATGCATTTCATACATGTTTGATATTGCATTATGCAAGATATTGGTACATCAAAATTGCTTCCTAACTGTTTACATCTTCATATAAATGATGGTAGTGATAGTGGCTTTTGTTTCTTTCACTGAAAAAATCTGTTTCAGTAGTAAAGCATAAAGCTATGGTAAAAATATTAGCATCATCCTAGAAGTTTAATAAAAATCTGTATTGTTCATACAGTTTGACAACTTATCCATGACCACTTCAAGATGTCTGTTTTTCAATATCTCTAATTAAGTCACGTGTCATCATGATTTATAAGGTCTTTTCAGAAATTGTATCTTTGCATGTCAGATTTCAAATTGTTACATTTTTATTAAGTATGTAGAAAATTACAAATTAGTGTGTACTTAAATATGTTAAATAAAATTATTATGCAAATTCATCCAACTTAATTCAACTTTATCAAAGCAAAATTAGAAAATTACAGGATAATGCAAAACTTTTGGCCCTTTCTATACATGCTGAGAAAGGAAGAAACAAACTCAGAGGTGTCCACTGTAAGTATACTCACAAAAAATTACGTAACAATAGTTCTCAAGCCTGCAGTGTTTGTATGGTACATTAGTTTAAACATGTTCATTTTCCAGTTAAAGAGGAACCAAAAATTAAGAAAAGAAACTCAAACATGGCCATTGCATGTACAATATGTAATGTTAGTGACATTTTCTGAAAGTGAATGACTTTAAAACTCACATGTAAATCTTTATCCCAATAACCAATTGACATTTCCTGTAGAAACTGCCCACAAATGAAGTGTAAGTGAGTCTAGGAATGCCTAAACATCATTTAACATCAGATGAGGTGGCTTAGATCATTGAAATGGTTCGAGAAAGGATTATACAGACTATTGCTGCTTCCCAGCACAATATTCATCAGTGTCATTTTTATGGTTCTAACAACATATCAGACTGGCCAATTTATGAAGACCTTGTTCAGATCAATTTCCAAAACAATCTCAAAAGTACAACCAAGCATAGAATTTTTATACTTTTCAACAGTCTGCAACAGGCTTGATGCTAGTATTATGTGATTTAGAATATCACTGCTGCATATCCCTCTAACCTGGTACCACTGAATGTCACCTCTTGCATGCATATCTATGTCACAACTAGAGATAGGACATGGTGCTAACAGTTCATTTTCATTAATGAGTCTGGATTCGGTCTAGACATCAATGGATAGGCTAAAATCTGGAGACAAGCTATGGAAAAATTTTCTAACCATCACCTAGAGTGGTCAATTTTGTGGGGCCAGACCTGATAATATGGACTAGCATTCAATTTGGACAAAGAACTGATCTCACCATCATTAGGAGAGGTGCCATGACAGTTGTCTGATACAGTGATGAGATCATTACACCTGTAGTCATCTCTCCAGCCCAACAGCAATGTTCTAACTTCATCTTTATTCATGATGATACCTGTCTACAGTGTGCATGTCATCAATGCAGCACTTCAGATCTATACCACCACTTGCCTGGTATGGTCTACATGATTACCAATTAAACAATTTTAGAATATCCTATGAAAAGTTGTTCCCAGTCTCTTGATCAGCTGGAACTGGCTCTGGTTGAAGAATGGTGCAACATCCCAAAACAGCAATTGGACAGTCTCTGCACATTGACATTGACAGAATCAAACTTATACTGGAGTCAATAATGATCAAACGTATTAAAGCCTGTTCTGCCAATTTATCTGTTAACATTTTTAGACTGGTGTCATTGCCATTTTGCATGCTCATTTCAGAGCCATTTCGGATTTTTCCCCAAAACTAACTTAGCTTCTACTGATATCAAGTATTTTTATGAAGATTTCAGATCAATATACAAATCCTCTTCAACTAAAATATGCACATACCATACAATGACTATACAAGGTCTGTCCAAAAAGAAACCGAACTTTTAAAACAGCACGCCAACCAGCTGGTAAATCTGGAGATTAGGGTGGCTGAGGGACAAGAGTCATCTCGTGCTTTGCCAAAAAGTCACAGATAAGGAGTGATGCATAAGCAGGTGTGTTGTTGTGGTGCAGCATCCAGGTTTTGTTTTTCCATGCCTCAGGCCTCCTCCTTCGCACTGCCTCTCTCAACTACCTCAGAACATCCAAGTAAAACTCTTTATTGACCGTCTGACCACGTGGAACAAACTCATGATGAACGATGCCCTTCCAATCAAAAAAGACCTTCAACATCACCTTCACATTTGAGTGACTCCGACGTGCTTTTTTTGGGTTGTGGTGATGACGATCCAACCCACTGCTAAACTACCTTTTTTGTCTCAACATCGTAGCCATGCACCCACGTTTCATCACCTGTTATGACACTTTTCAAAAAGCTTTCATCAGCATTCAAACGATCAGAGAGCTCCTGACTGATTGTGACTTGGTTCTCTTTTTGTCCATCTGTCAGCAGACACGGCACAAATTTTGCAGCTACACAATGCATGTTCAATTTTCTTTTAAAATCATGTGGCACGAACTTTTACAGATGACTACTTCTTCGGAAACTTCACAGACAGTCAGGCAACGATTTCCACAGATCACAGCACACACTTTCTCAATGTGATCGTCGTCTGTTGTTGTGGAAGGTTGTCCAGATTTGGGATTGTCTTCAGTGGATGTTCTTCCCAATTTGAAACGCTGGTAACATTCATGATATTGTGTACAGCTCAAACAATCCTCCCCATAGGAATTTTTGCAACATTAGAAAAATCTCCATAAAAGAATTTCCCAATTTGAAACAGAATTTCACACAAACATGTTGCTCTTCAAGATCCTTCATTGTTAAACTTGCGACAAATCGCCAAGTGCACTAAACATATGTTCACTCTAGCTCGTGTTAGACCAATGACTCACGTGGTGTTATGTGGCTATTATTAGACTGAAGGTCAAGGTCACCAATACACAGCACTGCAGTCACAAGCACGCTGTGCCAGTTGGTTGGCATGCTGTTTTAAAAGTTCAGTTTCTTTTTGGACAGACATCATATGCTTAGAAATGCTGCTGCTTTTTTTTTTTTTAAAGAAGTATAACAACAATGCCATGTTTAAAATGTTAAAAGTTGGTAATGTAAGTGTCCCACTAGCTAGAAATTATTTTACAACATCATGACAATACTGACAATGGCAACTATATACAAAGTGATTTGGTCCAACGTAACAAAATCAGTACAAGATCAGTTTATCTGAATTATATCTGCACAAACTAAACTCAACTAGGCAATAAACCATCACCACTAGAATGTCTAGATACAAGCATTTGTAATACTTAATGCTATGTTCTATTTTGACTCAGCAATATATGAAAACAGTTTTAGATTCTGCAACATCAACAAAAAATATCTTATTCATTAATGAGTCCTTAATTATAATTAGCACCCTTTTTAAATTAGGATATTCATTGTAGTTCAAGAAAAACATCCAAAATGCTTAGATAATGCACTTTGACATTACTGTACACATAGATAGCATTTTAAAATGCTACTACCATCCATATAATAACCAGTGATACCAGGCAATAACCTATAGCATGATGATTCTTCAACTCTTGCTGTGCATCATAAATTATCTGACATAAATTTTTCCATTTTTCTGATATGACAATACTAATCAGAAACTGAATGCAATGTAAATATCCAGTCACATTTAATTTCCTATAAAAAAAACAAACATTTGAAACTGATTATACTCTGTATTACAAGTCATTATATTCCAAAAATATTAAGTCTTTACAAATCTTTTGTCAGTTTTTATATTATGTTAATATGGGGTTCATTTGTTGCATGATTCTGAAGGTGTATGTAGATAAGTTATATATATATATCATTTTGTAGTAGGTTCTTTGGCATATATTATGCAAAACCTACCTGTTTAAAAATCATAAAAAGGATATTTGTTTCAGGGTTCTGAGAGATGCAATGGATAGAAAAGTTTTTCCTGCCATTTTTCTTCACGAGTTCAAAGTAGGCCATAAAGCCAGCGAGGCAACTCGTAACATTAAGCAAGTATGGGGTGAGGACACAGCAAATGAGCACACAGTACAACAATGGTTTACAAAGTTTCGATCCGGAAATGTGAGCCTCGAAGATAAGAAACATAGCAGAATCCTTCCAGCTGAGTTGAAGCCAATCCAAGAAAAAAGTGAGAGAAATTGCTGGAGAGCTTGAAGCAAGCACTGCAACTGTTTTCCGGCATCTTGGCACAATCGGCAAGGTGAAAAAGCTTGACAAATGGATGATGCCTCACAAATTGAATGAACAAAGTCGTCAATTGGAGATCTGTTCTTCGCTTGTCATAAGAAACAAAAATGACCCACTTCTTGACCGAATCATTAAGTGTGATAAAAAATGGATCCTTTACGACAATCAAAAATGATCAACAGAGTGGCTCAACAGAGACAAGATGCTTAACCACATTCCAAAACCCAGCTTCCACCCAATAAAGATCATGGTCACTGTCAGGTGGACTGCAACTGATGTCATCCACTATAACTTCTTGCAAACTGGCAAAACCATCACAGCAAAAGTTAGTCATGAATTAAACGTTGTTCATCAGAAACTCTCCCAACAACAAGCATTGTTGAATCAAAAAGGCTCAATCCTGTTCCACGACAATGCTCATCCTCATGTTGAAAAAGTGACTGTTCAGAAACTGAAGACGTTGGGGTACGAAGTTCCCCCTCAGCCAGCCTATTTACCAGACCTTTCTCCCATAGACTACCACCTTTTAAAACACCTCAACAGCTTCCTCTGTATGAAATCCTTCTCCAACCAAGCAGCAAATGAAACTGCTTTCCAACAGTTTATTGACTCCAGAAATCCAGATTTTTTTTTCAAAATGGTTTAAATGTGTTTGTATCTTGTTGGCAGAAGTGTATTGATTGTAATGGAACTTACTTTGATTAATAATCTTTGTATTCAGCAATGATATGAAATCTCATTTCTATGGTAAAGAAATGACAGAACTTTTGTAACAACCTAATACTTTGACAAAATAGCTCTAACTTAGTGCTAACATACAAATATAATTATAATGTCAATCTAAAACTATTGCAATTTCATAACAGTTATCTAATATATTCTTTACCCCACATCTGAATGTGTACTGCACATACTAATTATGAAAAATACAGTATATAATCACTTTAGCAATGCAAACATCTTGCAATTCAATAAACCATTTTTATTTATACAATGCACATGTACACAAACATTAGAAATTATTTATCATACACTAATGGAACATATTTAAAGCAATATCTCTTGTATTTGTAATAATTTTAGCAACCTGTTTGCCTCTCAGAAAGACTCATCAACTGCGGTAGTAATCAAATCTCTTATCTGTCTAGCCAAGAAGTTGATTAGAGTCCAGACACTATAGACCAGATATAGCTACAGTTACCTGAAATTCAGTTTAAATTGGCCATTATCATACCCAATCAAATATGGTTGATCTTCATTAAAGTGATTAATGCTACAGTAGTAATAATCTCTACATTTAAAGCATTTAAGCCTGCGACATACATAAGAGAGCATTACTTGAATAAAATAGGTCCCTGATCACAGATAAATTTTTAACTTTAATTTATTAGCAAACCAGCAGCCATCTTGTTTTCTCTTAGTAATAAAATTCTGGAGATGTCAGGAATAAATTTATCAATTTCCATCTCTTATTTGGAAGCCACAATAAATTATCCCTATCATTTGCCAGCAAGTGGTAATGTAGAACTTGTCATCATCAGTTGAACAGAGAGAGAGAGAGAGAGAGAGAGAACTTCCATATTTAATGTGTTTTCTGGTATTTAAACAGAGCTCTTCTCAATACCTGTCTTTGCCTTTCTTGATTATTCAGAATCTATTCAAGATCTTATGGCAAAAACAAATGGAATTATGGCAGTAGCTCAAATGTAAACAGTATCATCTGCAAACCAACAGTCATGTTTCCCCTTTTGTGTAATCTCAACCAACTCATGCTACACCAAGATTTACATCATTAGCAACTGGCCTGGTAATAGAGGCACAGTAATGAACAAATCCTCTATTGATTTTCCTGCTGATCAGAAATAAAGTGTAAAATTTAATAAACTTTTTTTTTTCCAGATAAAACAATTACATAAGTAGTGCAAATTAATTTAAGTTACTGGTTAAATTCCAACAATTTTCTTTATTAAATGATTTATTTTCATCTGTGATTAAAACTGTTTCCAGTAACTAAAGAATTTTATATTTCTACATCTTATAGAAATCAGTGACAGAAAAAAAAAAAGAATTATTACCTGGATTTTAGTCAAATATTATGTCGACTTTAGAAGAATGTAGGCCTCTTTGTAGATAAATTCATTGCAGTTTAATTTAACAAATGATACTCTTTTAAAAAAAAATTCTGACTTGAAATAATTAAGAAAATAAAGAAGGTATTTTATAAGGTGTACACTACTTTCACAGAGAGGAAATTCTAAGTTACAATGATAACAAATGTTTTCATTTTTTTCAATCAAAGCCACAACTTAATTTTAAATTAAAGATAAGCATAATTTTTCATTTCCATGATCATTTCAACAGTAAAACCAAATTTTGTGTTTGTTGTTTTCAATTTCAATGTTTCTTATTTATAATTGACTACCATTTTTATCTATTTCATAAATTTTCTTTTTCCATCTATTTGTAAACTAAGTAATACTTTGCTATTAAAAATCACAAAATCTTAGCAATCACCATAACAAAAATTTCATGTTTTAAAAGTATATATACATATATATCCTTTTTTAGTTATTTAAATTTACGATACTACAGTAAACTTATTTTCTAACCGCAGCACTATAGAATTAAATGTGGCTTCAAACTACTAAAAAAGAAAAAAAAAATAGTTTTTAGATTCATTGTAATTTTTTTTTTTTTTTTTACAAATATATTTCTTGGCTTCCTTACAGTTACTAAATCCAAGAAGAAACAAGCTTAGAAGTTTCATAAAAACTCCTGTCTCCAGTGTGACAAGCAAGCTGCAATTATGCATAGTAAAGCAGAAAGTGTTCATGTTTCACAAAAGTCTCATCCTAAAATTACTAGAAATTTCGTTCTGCCTAATGACTGTCAGCATGATCTAATTAGATTCCTGCGACAATACTGATGCAAGAAGCATCTACTGCCAGTATCTAAAAATTAACACTGAAAAGGATACTCCCAATCAAATATCAAATTATAATTGGAAAGAATAAATTGTCTCAAGTTACATTTATTAAAACTACAAGAGACATTTCTGAGACTAATTTAACATCTACACAATGAATAATATAGCAAATGCAAAATTGTTTGAGTAAATTAACTTAGTTGCATTTGAAAAATCGTTTTTATTTGAGATTGAATAATGGAAGTTTTTACCAGAAACAAAAACAAAAATATTTGGATAACCAAAACATTGATAGATTTACAAAAATGAATGGTAATAATAAAAAAAAAAAAAACAAGGCCTAGAAAAATAATTTTTAATTCTGAAAATACTGAAAACAATCTACACTAATTTTACATGCCATTCCTAATTCTTATTTACTTACTTATCTTCTTAGGAAGTAATAAAGTTTTTTTTTTAATGTGTGAAATTATCCTTGAATCTGATGTAAAAAAAAAAAAAAAAAAAAAAAAATCAGTAATACAAATTATACCTTTGATTACAGATAATTTCTATGAATAGAAATTGATGATGACATATTTGGACTAAATCTGACTAGAGATATAAAATTTACTACACAAATCAATAGATAAATTTACAAGGGTAAGTAAACAAAAAATGACAGATAAAACATCCATGCTTATTTTGGGTACACATCAAAGTGTTTATATCAGGACAAACAATTAACATTTATCGCTCAAATTGATGAGCAGGAAGTCATTACATTTATAAAGCCACTTTTGACAGATAGTACATATCTAGTCAATTTTTGAAAATATTTACACAGTTTCCATTACCTGATTTGGCCAAGTATTCTAGATACCATGCATTTACTAAAGAATTAAAATTTTCTAATATCTATCATAAATGCCTCTTATTTAGCTTACACTTATGACTCTTATTGGTTTATGTGAGTCACTTGTATCAATAGTCTGCCTAATTTTGTGTTTCTTTCCAGATAATAATTTAAATTTCAATCATATCACCATGAAAAGGTCTGACAGGTCGAATTCGACAACCAGAATCTCAATCCTCCTTCATAGCTGAGCTTACGGATAGTACTAATCTTAGTAAACCTTATTTGAACTTATACCCAAAACAACTATAACCTTTGCATAATTAGGGCTCCAATGCATATGCTAAAACAAGTCAAACTAAATATTTATAAAAGAGAAATATAAATAACAAAACTTCAGCTATTCTAATACAATTTAGCTTACCCAAGACCCTGCTGGCTTTGAGACAGAATCTTTTAAAAGTCATAAGCAATAGTAGAATGTATCTATTATTACTCATAAATCCTTTTCTTTTACTATAGTTATTGTCTAGTTTATGAACAGTTAATTCCAGCCTATCCAAAGCTAAGATATTTTCACTTGGCAACATTAAATTCCATTAAATCTCACTAAGTGATTTAAATCAGACTTCATACTCTTGGCATGTCTGCTGTTAGCCATGCCATACATTTTAGTGTTATCTGCAAAAATATTATTAGAAATATCAATATCATATATGTGCATTAACAGAAAATTGGACCAAGAACTGAACCTAAAAGTTAACCTACTGGTGACATTTAAAATCAACATAGTATGTTTGTAACAAATGCCTAATTTAAAGTTTATACCTTTCTCTACTAGATGTTTATGTGGGACCTCATTAAATACTTTACAGAAATCAAGGTAAAGAATAACATTGTTATTTTTGTTCAATTTACTGGTGGTATCTTAAGAACTCTAACTGGTTAAGCACAATTTGCCATAACAGAAATTTTGCCGACCATGTTTAAGTTATTTTCATATAAATGAACAAGGTTCTCCTTTATCATAATTTCAAGCATCTTACCTATGAACAATATTTAACTAACTGGCTTGTAATTATAAAATACCTACAGCAATTTTTTTGAAAAAAATAATAGTGACAATGGCTCATTTCCAGGATGAAGAAACTTTTCCACTAATGTTACCTTTAAGAATGATGTTTAAACAATATCTGCTAAGAGGTTAAAAATCTAGGCTGGAAGCCATTTTGAAATTGCTAATTAAAATATTTTTTCTTCTATAATAGTAATATCATTTTTATATAAATGCTATATGTATTAGCATTTAAGGTTCCTGGTTTGGGGACTGATCCACAACTTTCTAGTGTATAGCTATTAAGGATGACAGCCATTTCCTGAATATTATCAACTAAACTGCATTGTTCCTCCTTAAATTGTCCTAATTTCCATTGCATATAGTTTAATTTAATTCTTCAGTATGAAATTGTTCAAGTTTTACATTTAAAAGAATCTGCTAATTCTATCAAAGCATCAATTATTTAGAAAATAAGATTCTCCACACAATAAATTTCTGAAATGACTTGCAGTTTTCTGTTTGTTTTCCATAAATACCATCCAGAGAACAGAAATTAAGTCAATGACTGACTTATGTGATTAGTGTTCTTCATTACAAAACTAAGATATTTTTTTACACTTTAGAAACAAATGGCACAAATAAAATTTTTTTTTTAATCCTTGTAACTAAAACTATTTATTCTTCATCATTAGACTACATTTTCATTAATATTTCTAAACTTTATATAAAATTTGTTACACCAGAATCTAATGAAAAGTAGTAGTTTTCTTTATCGTTTTACTTGTTTTAACCACAAATGTGTGTTATCATTCAAAATGGATATCTCAAAACATGCCTTATGCAATAATTTTAACTTCATCATATGATGAGTAAAAATGCCATATGCTTACTATAGGTCACATAACAGTCTACAGTGTTTCTGGACAAAGCTCAGTATAAGCAAAGGTTATTTTCATCAAATCTTTTTTTTTTTCAGAGAAAATCAGATGCAAACAACGGCACCTTACAATTTGAATTTCCATGACTCAAAAGATACACTTTTTATCATTAAAAATGAGAAACAGAATAAAATGAATGCTGCACCTTAGGATCTTTAACATCTCTTTGCTATCCTATTCATTTAGCCTAAAGAAAAGTCAATGTTCAATCTCAAAAATACTCAGATTTCTGTTTTCTCATCCCTGTTTTTTTTTTTTTTTTTTGTTGAGAAAAGAGAATTTCACTTTTTGCTTCATATTTCCAATACACAATGCTGCATTGTTTAAACTCCAGTTTTAGCTCTATGGCAGGTGCGTGTACTTATTGCTCTCTCTCCAGCAAACACTCACTTGCCATTGATAGATACAGTGGCTAAGTACCATTTCAGGTGCCACCATACCATACAATGTATGCTGTTTATTCAAATGCAAGACAACAAAATAATTATCATGACCTGGCTGAGAGAGAAAGGTGTGTGTGGTGTGTACATCTGTGTACTCACTACCTTGCCTATTAACTAAATATTGACAAGACAGCATTAGGTTCTTTTTTATTATAAACTTTAAAAATGTTGCTACATGGAAAACACTCTTATCACAGTCGATATATTGACTACATGCTTCATAATCCCTCAAGTTTCCAAAGTCCTACCATGCCAACAACCAGCTAAATGACAATGTGGACTTAAGCAGCAATTTTAAAAAGTCCTCCAGTGGACAAGCCAGTTGAGTGAGTGCAATGCCTGAAAGAAAAGCTTTCATCTTTGTTTACTTCAATAATAAAGTTCATGGAATTGACATAGCTTATTCATTCTTTGCAAACATCTTCACAGCTTACTACCATGGTAAATAGCAAATAATTTTTGTGGCTGAAATAATAACAGTAAAAAAAGAAAACAACTAATAAGCGCAAATTAGATTTTTTAAACCATCTATATACCTGTTATGAATCAAAATCAATATTTTTTTATACTCTACAGTTGGTAAAACTGCTTTAAAGAAAAGTAAAACTTTCCTTCCAAGCTACAATGTCCGGTACTAGTCATTACGTGATATACAAATAGAAATTGGCTTCAACAATTTATAGCTGACAAAACCAATCTGATGTCAGCAACACTTAAGTTAAATAAAGAAAAATGATTTTCCAAATAATTTATCAAACACTTTTTATGAATAGCAAGCCCGAAACAGATAGGTAACCAACTATAAAAAAAAACAACTCTTATTTCTGTCATTTACATAATTTTTCCACTGCCTGTTTTTGTTTCACTTTTTAAATTCTGTTCTACAAAGATTCACTTACAAGTATATTTATTTTATTTATATACATTTTCTAATTTAAAGAAAAAAAGCATTAGCATTTAAGCTGAATATCTTAAGTGTTTTAAAAGTACTAAACATAGACATTTTTTTATGAAACATTTGCATATTTCATTCAACAATCTCACTTCTAAAAATAGATTTACTTCCATAACATGCATAGTAGTTCACTTGAAAATGGTATTTATATTTGAAAAATAAGGAAAATATTTTTTACAAAAACTAAGACCAGCAAAAACCATAGCTGGTTTATAGCATGTTACACTCTTAGCAATAGAAGAGATTTATACTTCTTAACCCAAGGTGAGTCAATATATTTGTTTTGTTTTTTTTTTTTTTTGTTTTTGTTTTTTCAGTGCTACAGCAAAGTTTCCAGCCAATCAAAATTTAATAATTTATTATTCTGGTACTTCAACCAGAAACATCTTGGTTACATTTTCATTTCTCTACAAAACAAAATCTGAATTTTTTTTCCTGCAACCTTTTAGTAGTAGTCTATTTATTTTTTTTTTTTTGTCCTGCTTATACAAATATGCTAGTGTTCACTTTCCATAAAATAATGTTCTGGTTTATATAGAAAATGAAAAGGGATCTTGCATTAGTAGGAAATTTCGTTGTAAAAGCTGCATTTCCACATTTCCACAGCAGTAGAATTAATACATTGTTTTTATGATGGGATTTAAAGAGAAGTTTTGAATTTTTATAATTTTTTTGTTAAAGACTGTTTTGGATCATACTTTGTAAGTTCAGCAGCTTGAAAAACAGTAAACACATTATGCTTTTTACTTCCCATTTCACTAAGAAAATGCAGAACCATAAATGCCTACAGTAACCAGCTTCTACATTTTCAGCTGCCTTTGAACAATGAAACATGGAGAAAGAAATGTTTTTTTAAAATGTCACTTGATCCTAGTCTTTAAACCAAACTCATCAGATTTAAGTAAAAAAATGTTAATGTATATCATTTAAAAAATTAAGTAGAAAACATTTCTACACATACCAAAAACCCTAACAGAAAATAAATTACACAATCTTTTAAAACCAGGGTTAGAAGGTTGTTCTTTTTTGGAGGGGAGTGTTTTGTTTTTTTTTACTTGATTTTCTAAATAAAAACATTTTTTGATGCCTACATCTCCCCTTTCATATACAGAATTAATATAAACATTGAGCCATAAACTTAACTGGGCTGCGTTATTGTAACCCCCCCCCCATCTCTTCCCCCTACTGCTACAACAATCTGACTTAATTAAATCTGGTGTGCATAAAACAAAATACAAATCATTTCCGCCAAGATATCCCCATAGGTAATCTGTAAATACTTAACTTAATAAAAAAAATTAAACTCTAATAATGAAATGTGTAAGAATGATTTTAAAAAAATAAAAATAATACATATTTAAAAAGTAAAAAAAAACACTAAGTATATTGGTGGTTAATGTTCAAGAATTTGGTGAATATAGCTTAATTTTCTTTTTTCTGTAATATTATATTTTAAAAACTTAATAGAAGCAAAAATAACAAAGGCTGTGTGTGGAAAGCCATTTTCTTTTCTTTTTTCCTTTATGAAATCCTATATTAATTAATTATAAGTTAATGGACTTGTTCTTTTTTTTTATTTTTTGTGTGGTGAATGCGTAAGTGGTGCGTGTGAAAGTTCGTGTGTATACGTGTGTATCTCTGAAGAGAAGGGAATGGAGGTTGGTGGTCGAAGCCATGTAGGGGCCGAAACCCAGTGTAGAGCAAGCTCCCGCTAAGGCCTAAAAGGCTGGGTTGAGGCGCCAAAGCACCTCGTGTATCTGGTCACCTTGGTGGCCAGAGTTAGGGGCGCGAACACCCCACATTAGAGTGACCGCTTCCCCAGCCAAAAACCAATCTTGGGAAAAAAGGCCTCAACACGTCAAGTCCGAAACCGGTCTCGATACACCTAACCTTCCAGCCAGATAGGCAGGCCAAAGGAAAACCACCCCTCGCCTCCACTCTTTTCAGGTAGAGGACTTTCCGTCTACAAAAGCCACTAAGCAGAGTACTCGCCTCCCCACCCACATAAGGCTGACCCCAAGTGACCTCGCCCAGAGGGCGTGGTCCTTGGTCGCCACCCCAAGTGGTAGGTTGAGAGCACAATCCACCAGCCAGAATTCTACTAAGGAAATCCTGTAGCCTTTAAACATCTCCTGTCTTTAAGCTATCTCCTCATTTTACTTTACTGAAATATCATATTTTAGAGCTCTAAGATCAATGATTTTATAATTAAATAAGAACACTATCTATTAGTAGAGAGAGAAAAAGCAAACTATCATATGCATCTCTTACTTATATACTGAATGTATGGAATAACCCTTTCCTTCAATGAGAGATTGTTTCAATTACATGATTTATTTGTCTTGCATCTCTAACTACATTTTCTGTGAAGATAATGTAATAAATTCACCAGATAAGCCTATGGATAATACCATGCATAGCAAAAATAAAACAAAACCATGAAGATGATTTTTAAAGTAATCATATTGATTTTAATTGTCAATCAAACATTTCTTTGGATGCAAAAGTCAAAATCTGCTGAAAATTAAAACCAAATGTTCATACAATCAGCAATAGTCAATGTATCTCTATTTAGGAATTAAACTATATGAGAATATCTCTAAATAACAATAAAAGTCAAACATTGAACATACAAAACAGGTAGCATAAATCTTTGCATAATGAAAGAATAAAGAAGAGAAAACATTATCAAAGCAATTTTTTTTAGCTGCTTTTGTCAGCAACACACAAAAAGGAAAAAATAAAACACACAACCAACATACCAGCTGAGAAGTAATTTGCCCTAAAAACACTCTTTCTATGAAAAGGAAAAACAAACAAACAAAAATTTTAAATAACAAATGGACACAAATCAACACTCGTTTTTACAATTCTATCACTGGATCTAACTTCACTGAGTCACTTTTCAATATTACTGTAGAGCATGCTATTGTTGTTATAGCAGTTCATTCTTGACATGTGTAGTCACTTCTCACACTGAACCTGGTACTTCATAATCTGGAAACTTGAATTCTGGAAATTCCAATTAGTCTTTTGAATCAAAATCCATTTCCACAACATGTTGTCTTCTGTGTTGTGTAGAGCATCAGACTCATCTTTCTACAACTTTTCTTGATTGCATCAAGAGATGGGGAATTACTGTATCCTTGACTGATTTTAAGTATACTAAGCTAGTGAAACAACTTTCCCAAACAAATGTTTACATTGGATGTGGTAACTCTCACATTTCAAAAGCAGTAGACAATGTCATCATTCAAACCATGTGGACTCATCAACAAAACCCTGCTGTTCTTGAATGGGAAATTAAAATGGCAATGAAGTATCTGCAGAGTCATTGCATTAAAATAACATAACCAGATGTTTTCATCTTTTCTTTCCTCAGTCCTATAGAGAAAGCTCAGTGTTTTATCCATTTGCAAAGCCATACTGTACATGCACAGAAATTTGAAATAAAAATTCACTGTACCTCAAGTTTTGTCTATTTTCCTGTGATCCATGCATCACAATAACATTCAGAAAACTAATCAAAAAGTTGTTAATCTATCTTAGCATCTAGCAGTTTATGACCAGCCCTAGGTAGCCACTTTCTTATCTTGCATAAATCCATAATAGGTTTTCTCTCATCAGCTTGTTGTAGCCACAATCAAATTAGATTTCTGTCCACAGAAAATGTACTTGCCATCTCACTAATTGTTGTAAATTTTGCATAGTTTACAGTGTCTAACTTGAATTTGACCCTGTAGTTACTGTATTTTAGCATTCTAACTCTACTACAGACATCATAATGCTTGAATGCAAAGGAAAGATCTGGTGTTGTAATTGAAGGGCCTAACGTGGTAAAAGCATAGCAAATGATGATGATCTGACAGTCACCACATACCCATAAATATGACAAATGCCCAAACTAAAAGTGCTTAACAAAGTATTAAGGGTGGGGATACTAATCATGAATAAACACACAGATACTTCAGTGGTAACAAGGACTATGAAGCAAGCTACAAATGAGTAATACTGAGATGGCTAATTTTATTTAATATCTGTAAATGCAGTGAGCAATGGGCATGGCTACAAAGCAAATTCTTGAATGTAATATATTAATATGCAAATATATTCCTAAAGGAGGTTATGAAATTTATTGAGATATTTATGAATGCAGAGAAATAAGCATTTTTGATAGATTTTTTAAGTCTGAAATTGATGATGGGCATTTACTGGATCATGGGCAGCAATTTAAAACAATATAATATATAGAATGCATAAACTTATTACTCTTAAGGCTAAGAATACAATACAATAAGAATTTTAAAATATTTTTGTTTTTCAAAAAAAAAAAAAACAATCAACATTCTAACAAACAATTTTCTTTTTTTGTTGTTAAAGTTCAAAACCCAAATTAAAGCTTCCATTAACCTTAGACCTGAGGTCATTTGCTTTTAAATATCAGAAATGATAAGCAAATATTCCCAAAAATACAATCATCCTGATACAACAAAATTTTCAGATGAAAATATAATTTTTCAATTACCCAGTAGGGCTTAACAAATACCACATAAATGAAAACTAGAGGGAATCAACTGCCAAGGGCAAGGTTGACATCAACAAGCAGAAAAATGCAATCAGGGAAATCCAGAAAAATCTAGCTATAAGATTAAAAAAGGAAAAAAAAATCAATCATACAAAGTACTATGTATCCATTCTCAATACATTTACATTACAACTAGTTCCAGATGGGTCAAAATACTTCTATGAAATTATCAAATAAAGTCTTCTGATTTTTTATTCTCAGACAAAAATTATTTTATTTCCTATATGCTACTCTATAAAAAGACTTTACTGGAAATTAGCAAATTAATGATAATAATGAGATAAAAAAATAAACTATGTTCATACTACATTATCATCAATTCCAAAGATTTCTGGGATATGTTCACATCAAATTTATTTTCTCAAAATCTGATTTCTTAAAATCCAAGATGTACAAGCTTCTTTAAGAATTTATCCACCTTGCAGACAATTTCACACTTGATTTCAAGGTGATCATCCTTTTCACTATGGATTATTTGCTAGTAGTTTTTTTTTAATTTGCTTAGCAACAAGAAACATATTATGTTTAAGAAGACTTATTTAAGACTTTTCATATATAATCAGATTTATGAGCTGAATAAAAAAGAAAAATATGTATATATACATATTTTTAATTATGGTAAGTCATTAAATATTGTAGTGATATATATTTTTTAATATCCTGCTGATAAATTTTGTTCAGTTTCTTTTCTCAAGACATGAATTTTTTCTGATGTTCTTATTCAAAATCTTTTTTTAAAAAAGTTTACTCCTTTGCTGACATAACAGGTAATATGGCAGTAATTTGCAAGTGTTGATGCATTATGTTATTTCATTAATTTTTTTCTCTGTTTTTCTTTATTTGAAAAGTTAAAAATTAATCAGGAAAGCAACCAATTTGGATCAAAGCTGTTATCTTTGGCAGCCAAACAGTTCAGAAATGCAGGAATCATATAGTGGCATGATTTGTTTAAAAATAGTAAAAATTCCAATTCTGAAGTCTATTTCAGGTAATCTAAGGTTTTTTTAAAACTTTTGCTGATGAATAATAATAATAATAATAATATGCGCACACTGCTATTAATGACTTCCATTAATTAAAAACAAACACTGGAAAACAAATACTAACAAGAATTTAGTTAAATCCTTCCAAATGGAATACTCATTGTTACTAATTAAAGTAATCTATCCACTCTTGTGACAAATAGCCAATACTTTATCAATATGTATCATACTAATTAATGACAATTATTCAGATCTGCCTTGTAAATCAATTACTGAAATACTCATTTCTAAAAATCAAAAAGCTAATAAATCTTGTTTTAATGCCAATAATTTTCAGTAAGGGCTGAAAGAGAAAATTGCTTTATTATATATACATAATGTAAGATATTTCAAGAAAAAATAATCCTATAAAAGTTATCAAAAAAATAAAATATTAATTCACTTACTATGCTTTAGAAAATAGAAACATTCAAAAGCAGCATAAGATACATCAAATTGCTAAATGGATCAAATTTTAACCAGGTTTACAGCCTTAATATAATTCAGACATTTTACTAAGCTCAAAACTCGTGTGTAAATAGCTGGTGGTGAAGATCATCAACTCTATGCTCACAGCAAAACCACCATATTCAATTGACTGTGAACCCATTTTACACTGCTAACGTATGACGACAATGGAGATTTCATGTTTTCAGTAGGATAATATTTTTTATGCAAGAAAAAACACTGATTTACAACATTTTCCAAAATAAAGACACTTCAGAAAAAAATAGAGAGAAATAAAAACCCTCACCACCACATGCAAAAATCAAAAAGTTATGAAGAGTTCAAGGCATAAGTTTTGATAATATATATGCATACCCAGCTAAAAAAAAAAAAAGAAGCAGAAACATGTAGCTCAATACAAAGTTCAGATTTCTCCAAAGCTTCTTAATTTTTTTTTTCCTTTATTCACAATTTATTTTCTTCAAAACAGAATATTACTAAAAGTCAAAGATTTATTTCAGGTACATTTTTCTAAGAGTTTTATTCAAAAAAGGCATAAATGAAGCTGCTACTTTTTATTAAATAACACCAGAAATAAGACAATCTACCAAAGTTTAAATGCTGTCAAAAAAAAGAAAGAAATCCCTAAAGCAGATTAAAATTGTAATTATAAAGAACTTCTGTTAGTCAGAAAGATGTACATCAAAAGATAATTGCATATGTATAACAAATCCACCAAAATCAAATGCTAAAAATGAAAGATGAAAATAGTTTGAACAACATATGCAGCTAAATTTGAAGTAATGCTAATATTTATTTGTGTTTCATTAGTAGGTTTATGTTCAAGCTTTACATCTCCATCTTGTCATTAGCTCAAGAAACCCATTTGTCACCAGATCTTTAAAAATTTGCAGCTTAAAATAAACCAATTTATATAATCTTTTTCCGTCTTCATTCACTTGCCTTATATCATCAACAGTTTCAAGTTTGAAAACAACCCAAACCAAGAAAAAAACAAAAGCAATAATTGACCTCTCTAATGAGCAACAAGCATTTGTCAAAGAGATTTTCTTAACAATCAAGCTTCTTGTTCCTCTGGACATTAAACTCAGACACAGAGACAGCCTTGCTATTTTAAAGGTTAATTTGAATAGATCACAGAAAACATTCATATAAAAATTCTGTTAATGAAACTAGTATTAAGCATTACATATAGTTTTCCAACAATCAATGTTTCAAGATAAAGTCCAACAACACATAGCTAGATATAAAGTAATTAAAACTTCTCATTTTTATTCATCATAAACAGGTTCAGTGCCATACAAATTTTAAAACTAAGTCAGTTTAATCTTAGAAATCAACCTTATGCAAGATAAATATGAACAATTCCTGTAATTTCTGAAAAAATAAAATAAATAAATAGAAAGTCAAATATGAGTGTTGATTTTGACTTTTTAAAAATATTTCAAGACAAAAGGTTATTACTTCAAGTATTCATCTGCTCTCAATTTTCAGCTATAGAAAACAAAATGTATTTAGAATGCAAAACAAAATTTTTTAATCCATTCAGATTAAGTTGATTCCTAAATGTGAGTAAAAATCACAAATGTATTTTTAAAAAAGTATTGGTGCTAAAAGTGAAACATTTTTTCCTGTTTTTCTTCTTCTTTGCACAAGCATGCAAGTTTTCTCCCAAATTTTAAAATAAAACTTTGACACAAATGTTCTGCAAATGTACCATAAAATGGCATCTTTCTGAATCAATAAAGTGCCCTACTTCTCTTTTCTATTAGTGGTTTTCAGTAGTCTTCAAACCCCCATCACTACAAATCTATCCCAGCTGTCATTGATTATTTGAGCCCTGCTTTTAAATATTTTGCCATTTTTCATACATAAAAGATAGTGGTGTTTTTGTTTGACATTTGAAAAAAAAAAAAAGTCCTCAACTGGTTTTCACCAATGTTTTAAGAATTCAGCAAACTAATCAATCTCACAAAAAAAAAAAAAAATGGCTTAAGGTCTTTCTGTAAACTTCAAAATGTTTGAAATTCCTGCACTTGCCACCCAATTATAAAAGCAAGACGATAATATAAGATTTTTCCAACTATAAGCAACAACTAACATACCTGTGATGTTAAAAAACATATATCAGCAAAAAGTAAGACCAATTTTTGGTACTCTTTCATATTAGAAGTTAGTTTAAAGTATCTGTTATATTTTCATTTCTAACATGAATATTTTGATGCTGCAAAAAACTATCAGTTTTCTTATTTTCTTCTCTGTAAACTAACCTTAATTAATAGTAAAAGAAAAAAAATTGAAAACTTTTATAATCTCCTACAACTGGTTCTTTTCTTAACTCAAACATTGTCATCCAAGTCAAAGGTCATGATAAAAGGAAAGTTACTTTTATTATTCAGTATGCTGAATACCAGATCCAATCATCACATGAATTTGGTAATATACAATATGTCAAATCACAAACAGAAGATCAATGACAGATTGTGATATAAAAACCTGTACATATTTTTTTTTTTTTTTTTTTTTTACATAGCCAGCCAGTACTTTTCTCTGCTGGAGAAAATAAATCACAACATGCCTAAAATGAAAGTAGGCCAGAAGCTGAAGTTATTTTGCTCTTTTTTTTTCCCTTTTTTTTTAAATATAATTTTTCATAGTTAATTAGTTTATCAGATTCTAAGAAATTTTTCATTTATTCTTTTTTTAAATTTAAGTTTGTTTTATTGTATATACCAGTATATTCCTATCTTTATTTTTCTGATTAAAACTGATCTGTACAAGCACCTTTTAAAAATTATCTTACTGTCTGACTTGGTGACACATTTAGAAGTTTTCCTCAGCTTCAATAAAACAAAGATGCTTTAGATGAACGTTCAAATAAACAAAATGTTAGTGTATAAACTGGGGAGGAGGAATTTAAACTATATAAACCAGAGTTCTGCCTAAAGAAATTTTAAAATGTCTGAAAACAAATTCAAGCTTTAGGACACATATCCAAATATTTGGGAAACCAAACACATTGTAGCTACAAAAAAAGTCAATCATCAAACATAACTGTATTTCAGTACTGTAAGCTTAATTTATCTTGAGTATTGTTTTGTTTTCAGCTTTACTAAAATTGTAAACATACAATTTTTTAAGATTTCTTTTAAAAGCTTCCCACATTAAATATTGTAACATGTATTGCTATTATTATGCTGAATTTGCTGTTAGCTATTGTTGTAATGAATTCTCTTCCCCTTTTGCATGATGCCCACTGGTTCTGTCCACAGTAGTGGTCCCCTCATCCTATCAGATTTCCTTGATATTGTTTATGCTAAATAACTTTAAGAAAAACATGAATCAAGAATTCATACTAATGAAACAATCTGACTGCCACTGTTTATTTACAAAAATTAGAAATTTTGCAAGCTTTAAATATTTGTTTTTCTACTTATTTATCTTTAATTACAGTAGGTACAAACTGTCATATAAATAAACTCAGTCAACATTTTATTGATATAAATATAATTTTGTTTTATTTTTACAATGAACATGGTCATAAACTAGAGAACAACAAAAATGTCATAATTATAACATTTAAAATTTCCTAAAACATTTAATATAAATATATATTTCTTTAATTTCCAGAGAAAACCATTCAACTCTTTGCTTAAAAAATAAATCACAATAAGCCCAGACTTGAAAGCTGTCATTTTAAAAGTGGCATAAATGGCAGTAAATCTAAAGCTGGGAATCCATCCCAACCTAAAACAGTACCTCACTGTCACTACAAAATGAATTAAAATAATTTTTAAAAAATATTCACCAAAATCCATCAAGTAATTAAACAAGTAATAAATAGCAAGCATTCAAGTTCCTGCAATAAAAATAATTATTAAGCAGTTTTAACCATCAAGAATAATGAAGCTGATCAAAATTTTTTTTAAATGTTACTTTATGTATTCAGCATATTTATTATACAGCTTAAAAGACCCCTGGTTGTAAATTCACCAAGCAATTCATTAGAACCATGGGCTTCAAGAGCTGCAGTTTCACTGTAAAACAGAAGGCATAATTAAGCTGCAGTCGTTTTCTCAATCAGCACAATTCCAAAAGCTATTCTACTAGAGGATAAAAGAAAAATGTTTCAACTTCTTTCTCTTTGCCTGTAACTTGCCAAGTTTCTAACTGCAATTACCTTCTGGATTATGTATACACATAATTACTTTTGATATTTTATCAGTAATATTTTTTTTTCCTTCATTCTTAGTCATCAACTGTCAATTACACTGGTCAAGTATTTTTCATCAAGCATTTGTCAAGGTGTACTTAGTGTAGTTTTTAATGCTGATTTCAAATATACAATTAGTTTTTTTGGCATCACGTACAGTTTTCAAGATGAGAAAGTTTTTTGGTTTTAGCTCTTTCATTATATAGAAATTCCAATTAATGATGTGTATGCATGTATTTCATTTACATCATGGAAACATACCTTTAAAACAAACTACATTATTCATTGCTGCATAGTTTAGATGCAATATTTCAACATCTTAAATTAAGCAATCAAGTTTTGTCTGATGAAGTAGGTATTTCAACATCTCAAATTGTCCAGTCATAATTGGTCTGATGAAATATTTCATCATCTCAAATTCAATATAAGTATAACCGTTTGTATCTATTTCCTTATTTGTTTTACAGTGTTAACAATGTCAAGACAGTGTAGAAATCCTCCTGATGTGTTATGTCTGTGGACAATTTATTGTGAAAGCTCAAAAACGTACAATAGCACCAGAGATCAAGATGATTTATAAGCTATAGATGTTTTTTTTAAAAAGCTGTTCTCCTCCACAATGGTAATTTGAAGCCCTCCATTCCTATTGCACACTCCGTTCATCTTCATGAATCATATGAGAATATGGAACTTTTACTTCATGCCATTGCCTATGAAAGATACTCATGGAAAATATGTGGAGATTTAAAAGTCAATGGAATGTTAATGGGAACGCAGTCAAGTTTCACAAAATACTGTTGTTTCTTGTGTCTATGGGATAGTCGGGAAACTGACTGACATTATTCGGAATCAAACTGGCAGACAAGAACATCATACCAGCCAGGACTGTCTAGCGTCAAGATTACACCTCTTGTAGATCCATGTAATGTCCTATTGCCTCCTTTGCACATAAAGCTTGGACTGATGAAACAGTTTGTAAAGACACTAGGGAAGAGAAATGCCAGAGTGTTTGAGTATATTGTATAAAAGTTTCCCAAAATCACACAGGCAAAGTTGAAAGAGGGTATCTTTGTCGGACCCCAAATTAGAGAAGTACTCAAAGATGTCAACTTCAAGACAACACTGGATGAACTGGAACTGCCTGCCTGGAATGCTTTCAATTGGATCTGTGAGAATTTCTTGGGCAACAAAAAGGCAATGGACTACAAGGATGGCATCAAGAATCTTCTGAAATGTTACTCAGCAATTGGTTGTCGCATGTCACTGAAAGTTCACTTCTTGGACTCCCATCTGGATTTCTTCGCAGATAACCTTGGAGCAGTGTCTGATGAACATGGTGAAAGATTTCACCAGGACATTAGTGCTATGGAGAAACGGTACCAAGTCTTCTGGAATGACAGTATGCTGGCTGACTACTGCTGGACACTTTACCGTGATCAACCAGATCAGGAACACTGCAGGAAATCCAAATCACAATGTTTCTAACTCTGTTGTTCTAACTTTGTCTGTTTTGTCTGACCCATTTTTGGGGTATTCACTCTTTGTAGAATGATAGTGATGATTTTTAACTCAATAAACTCATTTACTTTCTAAAAATAATATGTCCTTATTTATTATGTTAATGATTTCATATATACAAATATGTAAATATTTGCATGTATCTACTGAAAAACTAATACGTGCTGCATACAAATGGAGTGAAATTTTGAAATCAGCATGAAAAATTAGTCTAAAAAAGTTGGTTTGCATTCATGAGTATAATACATTTAATTTTGTTGACCAGTGTTATTATTATTTTTATTTCTTGTTTTGTTGTTTTAAAAAAAAAAAAATCAATTGTCCATAGCTGTAACTTAGGAGACAAAAATATCTACACCATATTTGGTTATTTTCTAAAAGAAAATCATAGTAAACTTAGCAAATATTCCATTGTTTTATTGAATTGTTTAATAGAAAAATATCAATTTAAATATTTTTGTCTTTTTGTTTTTTCTCATAAGTCTTTGAAAAAATAATTCTACTAATTACCAAATTATTTTAATTATTAAATAAAATACAAATAAACAATCAATATAAATGAAAAGACTAAAGTATACTATTATAAAATCTGTGACAAAATTAATTTTTTTAAAAAAACATTAAAAGCTACTGGGTTAAATGAAAAAGAATTACAAATAAAATCATCAGAAAACATGGTAGCTCTGTCTCTATTTGGTTTCTAATTGTAATACAGTATAAGGTTTACTTAAAACAGTAAAAAATCCATTTAAAATCTGTTCTAGATTAATTTTGATATTTTAAACAATGACAACATACCGATCAATTAATTAATGTATTTCAAAGCCAAAATTTAATTCTTAAGCAATCTTAAACAGCAGTCTCTGCAACAGAGTTTTAAACCATTCATATTGTAGGATAACTTTAAATGACATTCTTCTACTTGACAATTATGATAGTTGGCATTATCAAATAACTAGTCAAAAATTATGAGCCATGTGTAGATTACACACTAATGTGGTATCCATGTTCATCAGATCATCATCGATTCACATCATGCACTGCTGCTGCTGTTTTTTTTTTTTTTAAATTTATTTCTACTGAATTCATTCACTCTGTGAATAACAAAGACAACAAGACATGAACACTAACGTAGTAAAAAGTTTTAAAAATCAGTTACAAATACATAAGAATTCATTGTTTTTGCAAACTTGCTTTTAAACTGATCAATGGCATAAGAAAAAGAGACTGCATACAAAGAAAGAAGCAAGTTTTAAATTAATAAAATGCTGGGTAAAAATCCAAGTACAGTGCCAACTTTCAAATCCAAAATGCTTGGGGTTTGAGCCATTTCAGATTTTGGGATTTTTCATATTTCAGAATCTAAATCACTTTTTTTTTTGGCCTGTGCAAAGTTTTGTGGCTATCCATGGCTTCCTTAGTATCACTCTCAGCATAAAATGGCAATATTTCCTTTTTGTTTTTTCAGATTATAAATTGTTGTTGTACACTTCATACTCCTCACATAGCCACACATTTTCTTAACTCGACCTTCTTAGCAATATGTGGAGTGTACGATCCTTCCTCTTACTTTTTAAAATATTTCCTTTATCCATGTCTCCTTTTCTTTCAAACATACTTAAGATGAAAACAATAGAACAACACCCAATGGAACAACCAGCTTCCTAAAGGGTTAATCACATGCTCAGATGTAAATGCAGTTGGAACCCATAATGCCACCAAAACATAGCAGCTAGACTGAAAACTAAACTGCAGCACTACCAAAACCAAGTGGCAGGACCAAGAATTACCAACTCATGTCAGTTTTTGAGAATATTTTTTTAAAATTTTATATGGAATCTTTAAGAAAATTTTGGTTTTGGGAGATTTTCAGTTTATGGGATTTCAGACTTGATAATTTGTACTGTATAAGAGTAAAATTACATTACAGACTGCTATCCACCTAAGTAGTCTAGCAAAATATATATCTATGTAATTACTAAAATTCACACAGATTAAACTAATGTAATTTACTAAACATACAAGTAAAAAAAGATTTTAGCTATTTTTAAAAAACTTAGAAAAAATTAAGATGCATAATTGCCATAAAATATTTATTAACATCTTTCTTAATAAACTTACAAGGTCATAACTTTTTCTGGCTTTCTAGGTCAAGTTAATTTTTTTTTATTTTTTAAACATTTTTGTTTTCTACTCTGTGAGTTTAGAAATTATCAACCACATCAAATAGAAGTTTTCTTTCTATTAAAAATTATGTTCTTCTCTTCACACAATGCATACTTCTAATTTTTCTAATTTGACAAAATCTAAATTAAACAGTTATGACATATCCCATTAACTTATTATAATTTTTAAAATTTACAGAATCTAATGCATTTTCAAGTGTTTGTGCATTTGTTTGTTACTCTTTCATGGCCAAACCATAGCATCTAGATGCCCCAAATTTTGGCTGTAGGTACTTTAGAATCTGGGTAAGGTTTTAAGCTACTGCATGTTTGCCTAAAGCCATTTTTCCCATGCAGTGCTGAGTACCCTAGCTATTCTTCTAATAAATCATTCAAAGGACACTACTAAATATGATAAAAATCAGTGTTATCATCACCATTATAATTAGGAAGATTACACTACCACTATCTTAATTTTTCTCCTGCAATAGCACTGACATGATTATGGCATCCATGTCCATCAATATACCTATGTAACTGCCAATGCATAAATAAATGCAAAGTTGTTGCTATGGCCCTTAAGATGATGCTGAAAATCCCAGCTAAAGTTATTATCTTATCTCAATTAATTTAAGATCTGCATATTTCAGATAAACACAGCTGTTTGAGATAGGGTATACTGGTCTCATTGCCATCTGTCAGTGTAAGGACAAAATAATTAACATTTAATGTGTGTAATATTTTTCTCTAACAGTGTTAAGTGATACTAAAACTAGATTTCTGATTCTAACTGGCTATGAAGAATTTTTGACTGGTTTAAACAAGATATGTGCATTGATAGGAGTAGATTTCATGTTAATCAACACCAACAGTTACAAATTTACCAATGCACAAAAAAAATTGATAAATTTAGAAATCGTTATTATTTACTTTCAAGTCTTAATTATTTTTAGATGGCAGCAAATTGGTATTTTAAATTTCTCATTCCCCATTCTAGAAATCTTAGTTTTTTTTTTTTTTGTTTTTTTTTTTCATGAGATCCTTAAAATATGATTGGCAATTCTGGGTTTCTACCAAAATTTATATATCAGGTAAAGTTTCTACAAGACAGTTCTACTTCACAGATATAATGATTATAAGTCTACATTTATAATCTGTTTGCTAAGTAAAATTACAAAAATTAATCTACTATACAGTGTACTGCAAATTTACACACATCACTGAGTCAGACCACAATGCCACTCATATAAATAGGTTAATAATAAAACAGAAAATAATATATATATATATATATACATTCAATACTCAGAAATATCTCAAGTTACTGTAAACAGGATATTGGTTTTACAATCAAATTCTGGGCGATGGATTGCCAATAGGAAATAATTTGCCAAAGTTTGATAGAGCATATTTTGTTTTTATGCTGCAAGTGTTTCATGTGCAGTATAACATATGCATCAAATAAATTTTCTAACTTAATTGTAAATACTGACTAAAACTAATAAACAGCCAGTTATTGTTTTATGAAATTTGTGAGATAAAAGGATAAGGAGAGAGAATGCTCAGAGCTGAGGTCATTGCTCCTATAGCTATAGTAGGTATGAAAGCAAAGCTGAAAAATTAACATCTAAATCACATTTAAGACATTTCTGTCTTGTTCAAAGGAAGGAAAGTCAGGCAGACAACAAAGAGCTATGATATGATTATAACTACACATCTGAATATTGTCAATTCATTAATAAAATGCCTCAAGCAAATCAACAACAACAACATTTTTTTTTAATGGAGGACTACAACAAAGTACACAAAAGGCTTACAGTTTTGTACCCACTGTCACAAAACTTATTCAAAAACATTTGGTTTAAATTTAAATTAAATTTCATGGTTTATATAAAATTATTCTTCAATGCCTTAATATAAAATAACTAACACAGTTACAGTGTGGACAAAGAACAGAAATTGTTAATTAAGATGTTCTGGTTAAACAAAATATCAGATATCATTTTTAATAAAATTGATTTCAGCTTTCCAGTTTATTATAAAAATCAACAAATTTTAGTCTGAACCAACCCCAAAATCTGTTTAATGGTAAAATCTACTTCTGTTCATTTCACTAATTCGCAATTAATGACCATAGACAGGATGTAGGCAATGCTACATCACATTTTCAGACAGTTCAGAAATACTTTGCATGATGATGTAATGCCTTAATTTTATTCCTGCATATCTAAATAACATAATACAGACTAAGTACAGGGTGCGGCAAAATGATCTGACACATTTGTATTTTTAATAAAAGCCAAATAGAGTAAAGAACGAAAAATTTTGTTTTTATTTTCAAAATGTACATAGAATGCCATTTTGTTTCATTTGGTTTTAAAAATTAAATCACTCAAGTGGGTAGCGTTATTGTTCAAAGTGTCCGAGGTGTTCACGAAAGTTGTCCATAACCCGACAGGTGTGGAATGGCAGCAGTTTCTTGGCAAATGACATCTTTTAATTGCTCAATAGATCGTGGGCGATGAGTGTATAGCTTTGATTTCAGATATCCCCACAGAAAAAAGTTGCACGGGTTCAAATCAGGTGATCGGGCGGGCCAACCGATGTCACCACGCAATGAAATCAAATGACTGGGGAACATCTCCCTCAAAATTCCCATCACATGTCGAGAAGTATGGGCTGATGCCCCATCCTGTTGAAACCAAACATTGTCCTTATCGTCAAGTTCATTCAATTTGGGTTTCAGAAAAGTCTCTAGCATCACACAATATCGATCAGAGTTCACAGTCACTGTAACATTGCCTTCTTCGAAGAAGTAAGGACCCCAAATGCCAAATTCTGCTACCACACACCATACGGTTACCAGAGGACAATGCAAAGGTCGTTGGTGCAATTCACGAGGGTTGTTCTCGGCCCAGTATCGTAAGTTTTGCTTATTCACGCTGCCATACAGGTGAAAATGCACCTCATCACTGAACAACACAACAGCTGCACAGGGGACATGTTGTTTAATTTCCAAACACAATGCTCTGCGAGTTTTAAAGTCTCTTTCGCTGAGTTGTTGTGCCAACATCATTTTGTATGGATGTATTTGCAGATCCATGTGAAGAATTCTTCGCAAACTTCTATCGGAAAGGCTAAGAGCAGCGACGTGTTTCCATGCCGAACGTCATGGAGACTGTTGAACTGAACCTCTTACCGCTGCCACATTTTCCGGAGTTCTGGCAGTCCGAGGTCGGCCGGTTGATTTTCGTTTCAATGCTGATCCACTAGCTCTAAAGTTGGTAACCCATAACAAAATCGTGTTTCGAGTAGGTACGGGATCATGTCTACCAAGCCTGAAGTGTACACGGAATGCTCTTTGTGTTGCAATTATGGATTCGTTGTTTTTGATAAAGGTTTCCACAATGAAAGCGCGATGTTCGCCTGTCCAATTCATGTCGGCAACTGAAAACGAAATGAAACAAAATGGCATCCTATGTACATTTCGAAAATAAAAACACATTTTTTCGTTCTTTACTCTCTTTGGCTTTTATTAAAAATACAAATATGTCAGATCATTTTGCCGCACCCTGTATATAGTTAAACTGTCACCCAACAGTTTTTAAGTACGGGAAAAGGTGTTTAATTTCCAAAGGAGGACTTATAATCTATTTAACTTGGATAGTGTTTTACCAGAGCATTTCTAATGAAACCCTTGAATGGGCTGAATATTTCCTGTTTAGACAAAAAAATTAATTTTTTTAAAATTTAACTTTTTTTTTTAATAACAAAAGCACCAAATTCTACTTTTTGTCTTACAGGATATTTTCTAGAAATCCATTCAAAGTATCATTTAAATGGTAAGTTTGGGGTCATACCAATTTTAGATATTCAAAGACAATTTAGTAAATAGAAAAGAAAGATTGTTTTCTTGAGACCAACAAACACCCCACCCCAACCCAGCCTGTATACAATGATTTTTGCCAAAAGAAAGAATGAAATGGCCCAGCAGCAACTGAAATCAGTAGAATACTGAGCTAGGAAAACAAGAGCCACCAAGAACACCTGGGCACTCAAGTGGGATTACTAGAGTAAAGTACAAATCAGTGGATTACGTAACTAAACTTGTAAAGAAAGATCTCAGGTAGTCAATAATGCAGATGTGGAAGAATGGCTAATGAGCATCAATCCTAGCATTATTATTGCTATGAATGGCCCTCATAAAAAAAAAAAAAAGGTATCCTGGCATTGGGTAAAAAAAAAATTGTATATGAGTGGGCAACAGCATGTGAAGGGAGGTAAAGTATAGGAGTGAGAGTGAAGCCATAAAAAAGCTTTGACAAAGATCCATAGCAACACTATGGAGCAAGACCATGTGGTGATATTGACTGACAGCCTCATGAGCAAGCTGCAAAAAGGCAAAGTAAAAGAAAAATGTATCTCAATTCTTGATAACAACATAGCCAAAGTGACAAGTACATGCCTGCTGTGATACCTGATAGAATGAGATAGCAAGAGAGGCTCAGGCTTCTAGACTGTTGGAAAAGGCCCAGCCGACATTGTAATAGAGCTTAGTGAACAGGTCAGAGATCAAGGAATTGAAAGGCAAAAAGAATGCTGACTTACCATGTATGTAAAAAAGCAAGAAAGTATGAAAAGGGCACAAGAATAAAGGTATGGGAAAGAGACTAGTTCAGTGTAAATCACAAGAAGTGCTGGAGAAACAGATCAAGAACAGAGAAACAGTGTTAAAACTAGCATTGCATCTTTGCTGTCGACATCTACATACATGCATACAAAAAATAATTAAACAATATAGTCAGGTTCAAATAACTGAAAACAACAACATTTGGTAATAAGTAAAAAAAACAAACATTAATAATAATAATAATAATAATAATAATAATAGAAATCTAAATTATATTATATTATTCTAATATTTTTGCCTGAATACCATTCTTGTAACCAAAACAACATTCCAGCATTATATTTCAATCTTAGATGAACTAATTTACCTTCTTTTTATTCTGCTGTTTCAATGCATCTATTTGTTTTCTTTTTCAATACTTCCATCTGTTTCAATTATTATTAATAATTCATATTCAACAGCTGCATAATAGTGGTGAGCCATGGAATTGTAATAAAAATTCACAGTTAATTACCTGTATTGTAGACAATGTATTTTAATTAATACTTATAACACTAAATGTGTTTTACAACAATGCCTACAATAATGAGGGATTATTTAATAAATTTCAAAATAAGCTAAAACATATTTACTTAGAAAAAACTTAAAAATTTTTTTTTGAAATAAATTCTAAATATCTCAATAAGGAATATTTTTCCTTTACTTACTGGAGCTGTTTTTGTAGTTCTCATTTTATAAATGATTTATATTATAATATAGTTTTTCTTAACATTTAGGTAAAATGAGTTGCAGAAGAAAGACATCACTGAGGTTTAATCCTTGTCATTTTTGTTTAGTTTACTTTAACTCATTTTATTTTTATAGTTACTTTAGTGTCTTAAAAGGGTTTTACAATATATAAAAATTATGAACTCTATGAGATCTAAATAAAAACTACTCAATTTTATGACCAAAATTTATTTTTTTGTTTTCTACAGGGTGTCCATAAAGTCTGGGTACATAGTAAAACAAATACTTCTTAAAACAAAACAATTTTATTCAATTTAGAGTGGTCCCCTCGTTCACCAGACCTTTCTCCCCTTGACTTCTTTTTCTGGGGCATGCTAAAAGAGAAAGTGTACTCAATGAAGATTACGGATTTAAACCATTTAAGAGAACGCATTACCAGTCAGTGTGCTGAAATCGATGGCAATGCGGATCTATTCCATCGAGTTCACATAAATTTTGTAAAACACGTCAAATTATGCATTGAAAATGATGGAAATCATGTTGAAAATATTATTTATCAACATTAAAATTGAATAAAATTGTTTTGTTTTAAGAAGTATTTGTTTTACTATGTACCCAGACTTTATGGACACCCTGTATTTTCTTTACTGCACAAGTCTTCATTCAGAGAAAAGTCTTCAGTTTGTTCTGGGTGGAGCAGTTAAACCCTAGTAAATAAACATCCTTCACCCCAATGCTTCTATTTTCTCACAGCTATTAAATAACAGTTCTCTGATTTTACCCATCTTCAATTCTCCATCTCTTAGCTACATCCACCAACTGTGTACAAATACTACTTTAGTTTAATCATGCCAAGGCAAGCAATCAGTAACTAATGCCTATTGCTGAACAATTTATTGTTAGCATTCCTTACACCTTTGCAAATTTAATTATGTATGCTGCTGGCCAAACCCTACATAGTCATGGTGTCTGCTTGCCATTAAACAGATCATTTTCAATGTTCATCTTTTATTCACACTAACAAAATATTTACAAGGACTTTACTACATTTTTTTTTCATCTTTATTTCCTTGAATGCCATTCTCTCAGTATGATCACTTTTCCTTTTTTTTTTTAATCTTTAAGATAACATTTAAGGAGCAATTTCAAAATGATTTCCTGTTGCTGAATTTCGGCATCATAAGTTAGCCTAGAGCCAAATCACTTGTGTATTAAGCTTTGATACAATTGAATGCATTTGCACATGTAAGCTCACCTTCATTTTTACTGCTATGGACTTCAATATAATTAGTGGCAAAGAGCCAAAACTTAGCAACCAGATTTCCATTACAGTATCACATACAATACACTTCAAAATATTTAGGAAGATATGTTATTCAATACCTTATCAATGGTTAAGCATGAAAATTTCAATAAATCTGCCCACAAAGCATTACTTATGATTTTGACTTTCCCAATGTTACAATTAATTTGCTCGCAGCCCTGTGCAAGTGACACAGCAAGCAACACACAGAATGAAAAAGAATTGTTAGGCCTAGATGTTATGCAATTATTTTTAAGACAGCACACAGTTTAATCAAGCTAAAGATTATATATGTACAAGGAATGTTGATGAGACTTGCACTATCAGATATTTCTCCTGAATTGTTTTTCAAGTACCTTCACAGATATGAAAAATTAAAACCAGCAATCCTAATTGTGTAGCTAATTCAAGTAATATACTGTATTATGCTTTAGAGAAAGAGAACATTCAAGGATGATTTTTCCTAAATTGCAAGACAAAACAACTCGTGCTTGTGAAGCATTGAAGTAATTTTAATTACATGATTTCTATGTAACGTATTTAATAAAAAACAACAAATATTGGCTACTAAAGACAAAAAAAAAACTACCTGAAGCTTTTGAAATAAAACTTATTACAAAGTCATCTTAAATTTAAAGATAAAACAAACAAAATTACACAAAACAAGTTAAAAAATAAATTAAAAAGCAGTAAAATGAAACCTATATAAAGAAGAAAGAGTATAAAACATGACATCTCACAAATTAATTACAGCTCCACATTGGGAATCTAAGAGGAACAGAAATTTTAAGTCAAAATCTGATTTAAGTAATTAGAAGTTTAACTTTGATACAACAATTTGAAGTTATGCCTATTTTGTGATGCTTTATGCTGAAGAATAGTAGTGTCTACCACCCTAGTTTCTCCCAACATTTTTCTAATCTCAACCAATATTTTATCCACCAAAGTTTCTGTGACCCTATTTTACTTAGTACCCACTTTTTTTTATGAAAATCTCACCTCGCATTGAAAAACTCTGTTCAAAGAAACCTCCTCTGATTTTTGTTTTTTTTTTTGCAGACTCTTTAGTACCCAAATAATGACTGGTACATCAATTTTATTCTTATTTATTTATCTATACAAATGAAACATTTTTCTTTTTACTTTGTATGAAATTTTTTTTTAACAGCTACCAACCCACTGTCAGAAAAATGGACATGTGGTTTTCATCATTACTGGCATTTATACAACTTGTCCTTTCAAAAAAAAATGCTGCTCACATTCAAAATTAAATTACTTTTTATTACATTTTCCCTTGATTTTTATTTTTTTAACCTATAATTTCATTGTTATATTTATTCTTTACAACCCCATCAGGTCGAAAACCACTGGTCTACACCAAAAGACCAAATGATGTCAGCTACCAAGGAAGACCAAATATCAGCTTTAAATTTTTTAAGATAAAATTGTACAGTTTGCTAAGTAAGCAGTCATATTGCTAACATTTTACAAAAAACAGTACGAGATCTCAAGAGGATGGGAATTCTGTCTAAAGTAAGTTTTAACAATTTGAAATGTAACAATAAGTTAACTACAGAAATATCCTTTTAGTAACAGTTTTTTTTCTTTTTTTAAACAGATAAAGACAAATCCCAAGTATAAAATTTTTAGTTAATTTTTAGCTTAAAAAAAAAAAAAAAACACAGAGCTAAACTTCCAGTAGATTGAACTAAAACAGATGTTTAGAAGCAGAATTTTTAATTATAAATATGAGTGCATCCCTATTTTCTAAAATTTTCTAATTAAGGAAAAGCAATTTTTCTGAAATTTTTTTTTTTTTGGAGGGTTTGCTGATGTTTTTGGTATAATTTAAGTTTCTTTCTAAAGCCTAAAAAATTCTTACTCAATGCAAAAAAAAAAAGAAAGAAAGAGAGAGAGTGTTGGGATAATGAACAGTGTACAAATGTCTAAAAATCAAGTCAGTAAGTGGGGAGATAGAATACAACTCAACTTATGGTTGCTAAATCATGCACAAATATATACAATTTCAATAACTAGAAAAATTTTGATTAATCTTTTTTAATGATCTTTTCCAAAATATTCTAGATAAACTTTTATTTTATAGTGACTAATTCCATGAACTTTCTGATAATTATGCTGATAGTAGTCATATACATACTTTCTATTTTAAAAAATGCATGCTATTTTTATCATAGTTTTACCATTCTAGTGGAAGCGAGCACTCAACCGCAATTATTCATCACATCTTAAGCATGTATGGCAATTGTTTACTCTTTTTATTTTCTAATTAACTGAAAATATCCATATAGCAAACAATGCTTAAACAATTTTTTTTAATTCATTTGAATAATTTTAAATAAAATCTGAATATCTTTTGTACTCCTTATAAATTCCTAGTCTCTGTGCAGAAGATAATGCAATTTCTTCTCACTCTTTTTAAGTACCGTTTAGCTTGTTTTTGCCAGGTTTTCCCACCTTTAATTGAAAATGATTTGATAACAGCAGTTAGAAACAATGAACTATCAGTATAGCAATTTTTTTGTACCATTAGTTGAGAAAATAGGAATCACATCTACTCGAAATTATGTGATTGTTCTATGTACAATGAGATCAATTAAGTGTACCAAAAATTCAAGCAATCAATATTTTTGTTTAGGTTAAAGGAATGACCTTTTCAAAAAAATGTTTAGATCTTTAAAATTATGGATTTAAAGCATTTCAAAATGCAAATAAAGATTTTTAAATCAAATTTTGCTTAGTATTCCATAAGTACAAGCCACAAATCTTTTGCCAGATTGAAGATCTCTACCTCACCCCAATCTGAATAAATTATGAATCACCAGAAACATAGGCTTCCACAGAATTTTTTCCAAAGGTGGGGCTAAATGATAAAAAATGTACAGGATAAATTACAGGTCGTGGGGGGGACATAAGCACATTTGTCAGTGCCTTATATTGTATTTTCCTATATTACTACTCTCTACCCAACCTTTGACCTTTGGCTAGGTTGCCTGATTCACTATGCACCAGTGAGCATGTTGATACAGGAAATCACCATCAACTAAATGCCCATGATCAGACCATTAAACACTAAATTGTGGGAAAGCTTCTTTTCTTACTGGTAGCAAAATGTTTTTGCCAGTTCTTGCATAGATGTTATTGCACTGCATTCAGCTATTCTCTCGTTACTGGTACAGTTCTTGTCAAAATTATTCAACCACTTAAAAAACATTAGTAATACAAAAAGTAAGTAAAGTTTAGCATAGATTTACTTTGAAACAGATTAATTTGGGGGTAAAACAGCATGTATCAAGAGCTAAGAAATAATCATGATTAATTCAAAAATTAAATTACAAATTGTTATAGAATATACAAATTTTAAAAATGTTTTTTTCTTGTTGTTTATTCCTATGATACATAAAGTGCTATACTCTGAACGTTAGTGGGAGGATAATCTACTAGCCAAGAGATGGCTATGGAAAGAATGAACTCTTTAAAAAGTGTAGGTATGACTACATTAAGGAAAACTAGGAAACCATATCCTATATCAAAAAGTTTCAGTCAGTTGACAAAGTTGACAGCACATGAAGGTCATTATATGATGATTTCAGCCTTCACGATCATTGCCAGATACCATTAGATTGTACAGATCAATTGAATAAATCTAAAAGATCTGCTAAGAAAAGCAAGTATACAGAGATGCCTGAAAATCTAAAACCATGTAATATGGTAGCAAGGCTAAAATAAGCCAAAAGCACAAGAACTGACTAGAAAGTAGTAGAAAACTATCCTCTTAGGCAAGTCTAAGTTTGAGATATTTGACAAGAGATTTTTGTACAAAGATAGGCAAGAGAAAAATTTTAACTGAAACTTATCATTACTGTGAAATATAGAAAGGGAAAAGTCAATGTCTGGAGCCGCATCTGTTATGATCAGGGCAGAAATCTAAAAATAGACTAAATAAAAGACAAAGTTTATCATGGCATTCTTGTTTACCATGTTATCCATAGAAAACTTAGAATAACTGTAAGAAGCTATATATATAGCAAGAAGACAATGACCGAAAACACACTTCAAATTTTTGCAGAGAATACTTGACCAGAAAGGCAACAAAAGATGCCTTAAAATTAATGAAGTGATAACTATAAGCTCTTATCTAACTAAATCTTATTGAAAATATCTGAAACCACAAACACACAAATGATAGATGTGGCTATCACCAAAGGAGTAAAACTCTGTAGTTGATGTAGAAGTTGGAAATAAAGAGTGCCACATTGGCTATTAATTGCAAATATTTGGATTATATACCTTTTCAGTTTCTCTACATGTATTTACTTTCTGAGATAATGTATTAAGTTGTTACAAAAGTTCCGTTAGTTCTTTGCCACAACAATAAAACTTAATATCATTGCTGAATGCAAAGATTATTAATCAAAGTAAGTTCCATTACAATCAATACACTTCTGCCAACAAGATACAAACACATTTATACCATTTTGAAAAAAATCTGGATTTCTGGAGTCAATAAACTGTTGGAGAGCAGTTTCATTTGCTGCTTGGTTGGAGAAGGATTTGATACAGAGGAAGCTATTGAGGTGTTTGAAAAGGTGGCATTCTGTGGAAGAAAGGTCTGGTGAATAGGCTTGGTGAGGGAGAAGTTCATACTCCAACATGTTCAGTTTCTGAAGAATCACTATTGCGTGGAGCAGGATTGAGCCTGTTCAATTTACCATTGCTGGCTGTTGTTTGGAGAGTTTCTGATGAACATTTAATTCATGACAGTAGCTTCTTGCTGTGATGCTTTCGGCAGGTTGCAACAAGTTATAGTGGATGACACCAGTTGCAGTCCACCAGACAGTGACCATGACCTTCATTGGGTGGAGGCTGGGTTTTGGAATGTGGTTAAGCACCTTGTCTCTGTCAAACCACTGTGCTGATTGTTTGTGATTGTCGTAAAGGATCCATTTTTCATCACACAATGTTTCAGTCAAAAAATGGGTCGTTTTTGTTTCTTATGACAAGCAAAGATCAAATCTCCAATTGGCGATTTTGTTGTTGTTGTTCAATCAACTCGTGAGGTATCATCCACCTGTCAAGATTTTCCACCTTGCCAATTGCATCAAGATGCTGGGAAACAGTTGTTGTGCTTATGTCAAGCTCTCCATCAATTTCTAATACTGTTTTTCTTTGATCAGCTTCAACAGGCTTTCAGATGGTCATCATCACAGCTGGAAGGACATCCACTACTTTCCTTATCTTTGAGGCTCACATTTCCCGATCAAAATTCTGCAAACCATTGTTGTACTGTGCGCTCATTTGCTCACCCCATGCTTGCTTAATGTAATGAGCTGCCTCACTCACTTTGTTGCCCAGTTTGAACTCATGAAGCAAAATGGCACAAAAACCTTTTCTATCCATGCTTCACTCAGAACCCTGAAACAAATATTCTTTTGATGAAATTTAAAAAGGTAGGTTTTGCATAATATGTATCAAAGCACACGCTACAAAATGATATAAATTATCTACACTTTCACAAGCATGCAAAAAATGAACCCCAAATTAACATATAAAAACCGACAAAACTTCTGTAACGACCTAAAATTAGTTTTTGATAAACAGTAAAAATGTGTTTTACAACCACTGATACAATTCTTATAGTAAACAAGCGATTTACAATTGTTTTACTTCAGTATCAACCATAAAGTACAATTTTTTAAAAATTAAATACTGTAATTGCTTATTTGTGTTTTAACTGTGCATACATGATAAGCAACTATCATAACTCAAGCTAAAAGTACAAACTATTTATGTAAATCCAGTTGTTAAAAAAAATAAATCAATCACTTTTTGGAAAGGTTTAACCCTATGACCACCAAAATACTCCAAACTTATTCTTTTAAGTAGTTTGAGAAATTAAAAATTACAAACATGTTAATTTATTCCCCAAAATTGTTAACTTCATATTCAGTATAAAAATTAGAAGATACCTTGCCTGATATGTAAGTTAAACTTACTAATTCAAATAGTTGCCACTAAATTCATTTTAAACTTCTCTTATGACATGTTTATGCCAATACTTTATTTTTACTGTTTACATTTTTATGGAGATCTTTAACTGTGATAATACATAATACTTTTGTCAAGTTATTGTCAAAATCTAGGGGAAAAAAAAAACACTAGTTTCTTCATCCTTAAGACATTGGAAAGTTAACACTAATATTCTCTCATTTTGCATCCTGGGGACTCTAACAACTGCCAAATCTGTGTCCTATATATAATGTGTTAGGGTGATGTTAAAGATACTGTTTGTTTCCGTTTTGCAGCTTCCGCAAATTATTGCTTCCAACTATTTACTACAATCTTAAGTCATTTGAATCTAATTTGATGTTGTAGAACAGTTCTATCCCCAAGACAATGGTTATAAAATGTATTGGTGTATTTAATATCTGTGTCAGAGCCAAATCTGTATCAGATTATAATCTTCTGCTCTACTGCCAAGTGTTTCCTTAGGATGTGTGTGAGCATGTGTGTGGGAGGAATATTATAAAATCTTGGATCAACATAAGTAAAAATGTTTAACAGAGTCTTTAGCAATTTCTCTCGTCTGGCCACCTTTCATTTGCATCCATTTTGTTTCAAACTTTAAAATAAAATATAGAAGTATAACATTCAACAATAAAAGCCAACCAGTGAAAAAAAAAAAAAATTATATTTCCTTTCTTGAAAATCAGAGCAAAAGGTAACAAAGAAATATTTCAATGATCAGGCCTTCAAAACATTTCCAAAATATAATTTAAATGTGGAAAACACACACACAAAAAAAATTGTCCAAGATTATGCAGACAATGTAAAGGGACAGGAAAAAAAAACAAAAAAACTCAGACTCAGTAGTACAAAAAGAGAGACTAGGACAAAGCTCCAATGACTGTAAACAGGAGATAAGAGACAAACAATCATGACCTATACAAATTAAAGAGCCAGAGTACTTATTTATAAAGCCACTGCCTGGCATGCTTTTACTAAAACAAGATCTCCTAAGCCAAAGCCTACATTATAAGGCAAAAAAAAAAATTCTGCCTGAAACTTACTCACTTGATTTTTAAATATCAATGAAACATCTAATCATGTACATTTGTTTCCAGTAAATAAGAAATGCATAAAAATTTCTCAAATTTTTATTTAACAGAAAATTAATCAGTTTAAAGATTAAGACATAATGCTTAACCAAATATCAAGACCATATATCATTTCAAGACAACCCTTGTAAAACTTGGAATCTTAGAGATCATATTTTTCAGCAAGCTAGGTCAATTTAAAAACATGAACAGACAGAAGTCAAGTAGATAACAGCACAGACAGCCATTATAAATCTTACAGACATTATCTTGGGAATATATCAAACATTTTCAAAGTTACATCAACAGGTAATCAGTCTATATCATTCATTTTAAATAAAAAATTACATTGGTCAAAATAATGAATATAGTACAAGGCATAATAAACAAGTTCCAGGACACCAAATTTTGCATACTATAGGAATCCCACCTATACACTACAAAAATCAATTATTGAAATAATTTAATATTAGTGTGTGTTTCTGCAATGTGCATTCTCAAACAATTTAGAAAAAATGGATTAATATCATCATGGACAGAATTTAAATGTTCATAATATAAAAGGTAAAGCTTTGAATTGTCCTTTAGATAATTTATTTCCTGAAATGTAACAGCAATAATTAGCATTCACTTGCTATGGTGATAGTGGAAATTACATTGTATTATCATGGCAAAAAAGTTATGATTTATAAAAAAACTGTCCAATACACTTTTTTCTTGGATACTGTATTTTTTAATGTGAAAATATCATAATGCAGTTATTTTATTATCTAATTTAAAAGAATGATAAAAATGAACAACCAAGGTGAATTTTAAAAAAATGTATAAACAGGATGCAATGTTTGTGAAAAACAGTATTTCTCCCACTACACTGTAAATAGCAATCTTATCTTCTGAATCCAGCTATGTCTTTAACAATGCGTTTAATTCCAGATCGCATGACATCAAGTTAATTGATATCATGTAGACAAGTATAGAAAACTACTTTCAACATAAGATAAAATATATTTCTTTTTTTCAACTAAATTAGACAGATTACACATGGAACCATTGTGTAAATATCTGGTGAATAGCTCAGAAACATGCAAGCACTAATTTCTTTTTAAAATCCTTTGTGTACCCTCTATATTTGCTTTAACAATTTCCATCTATTTAGCAGCAGAAGACACTCAAAGATGCTCCCTTTATATCATTATTGTATTATTCTACACAAAAACTGTATTATTACAACAGGTTTGACATTTTTATAAAAACCAAACTGTCAAATCAGAGTAAACAGCAATTCTTATGAGAGTAAAAAAGTTGGAAAATATCCATATGTCTGTTTCATTAGTAATTTGAAAATAGCTTTTACAGAAAATAGTGCACTATGATCATACAAAAATCACCTTGTATTAAACAAAAACATTCACATCATGGATTAAATGCATAATAATAAAAAAGCATTTGCTGAAAATATATAGCTCAAGCACACATGTTATTTGTGATGAGAAAGTACTAAAATTTCAAGGTGAACTAATCAAGAAACCCCTTGCACTATTTTATGGACTGATGTACGCAAAATGACAATAAACCTTGCTTTTCACAAACAATCAAATTTAATAATCTAAATAGCAAGAACAGAATTTCCCTATTAAAATTTATTCTAACTGAATAATCTGTTACAACAGGTCAACCTGAATATAAAAATCATCAGCTTGACAGATTTTGAATATACTCAAGTAAGCTATGCACTATTTTATAAACAAAGATGACTGGCTAAGTAAAAGAGAGTCAAATGAAGTACACATAGCATGTGGTTGCATGACGTACATGCTTTTGTGAATGGCTACCAATCATTGAACTACTGCAGTCTCAAAATATTGACAACACAAACAAGATGTCTCCATCTCTAAAACTGAAACTAAACATTCTTTAATGTTTGGAACAAAAAATAAAATCTAAAGCAAAAATTTGTTGATAATTCTGACAGCAAAAATTATTGTTCATAATTTGGAAAAGAAAAAAGGATATGTAAGTACCATTTAAGTTCATTTTTCTATTATTATTATTATTATTATTACCATGTACTTTTTTGTTCATGACTTTGCACGTGTTTCATCATTGTGTGATGCAGCAAACTGCTAACTTGGTTATAATGAACTCCCTGCATCAAACTTTTCCAAAATCCCATGGGGGTTTGCTATAGTGAGGTTAGACTGTATCTGCAGTTTTGCATAGATTCTGGTTGAGAATTCTAAGCTTGAATAATCCAAAAGATCTTTACCTAAAAAATGTATAGAACATCTTTTTTTTTTAAATAAGCACTTTAAAAAAAAAAAAAAAGCATTTTTACAAGAAGAATTTTGAAGCCTGCAGTGAAGATGAGTCAACAAGTTGCATCCTATAGTGATAATATGAAAATTCCCAGCTGAAAAAAATAATAATTGGAGAAAAAGGATTTATAAAAAATAAACAGTAAGATCAGGAAAAGATTGTGATAATTCTGCTTTATTTTTTCCACATTCAATTTGAGCAATAGCAAAAAGATATCACAGTGATAAGACGCTGTTCATCACAGTGGCCACAGTTCAGTCACTAATGTGGCTCTAATTTAGGTTCCCTGCTTCTTCCCACTTATAATCAAAAAAATTTCATATTTTAGCAGAATGTTGGTAGAAAACTAAGGTTTTGGCATATACTTTTTTGTGCTTTTATCTTTACCACTGTTATAAAATCATCAGTTTACAAACATTTTCCTGTTGCCATTCTCTGAATAGTCCTAATAAAGGTTCTTCGATAACTTTTGATGATAAAAATAATCTCACTGCCAGTTAGACATCTTTTGTTGTTTTTTTTGTGCAGATTATGTTCTAATTTGTGAACTGATGGTTGTTAATCACATTTTATCCACTGAATGATCAAGGCTTTAAGCATTGTTGAGAGATTTAAGTTTTCATTTCTGAGTTAAGAGTAGCCACATTTTCTGATTGCCACACTAAGTGTACTAGGTAGAGGAGTTGACTATAAGGTCATATGTAAAGTTCTCTTTTTGGTTGTGCTGTTTTTGATCTAGATTTTACAGATGTCCCATTGTAGTTGTTAATTATGTGACCAAGCACTATCTGTCATAGCAAATTTCACTCCCTGTCCATGTTGTGCTACTACACCTCAGATGTAGCATTTAAGTTGAGAATAATCATAAGGTTAGGTAAGTAATAAATCAGATAAATGAATAGATAGATGACGGTTGCACATATTAATACATACATTTCGTTTGATAATTATCTTTAATTTTCACTTTAAAGTTAACCAACTAATTTACCATATTTCCAATATGTCAGTATAAATAAAAAAAGCAGGATTAGTTACTGAATAACCATTGTTCTTATTTACTTACTCACATAGTATATTACTGGCCAACACACACAAATCTCTAATAGTTTACACTAAATAAACATACAATTACATAATGGCAAATGTAATTTACTGTAACACCTTAATACTTCAACTCAGTATGCTTTAACTATTTCCAGCAAATAGCAAGGTTCTGACTGTAGAAGGGCATATCTGAGATTAAAGGAAAGTAGCATGCACAGAAGAAATTGGTGTGAAAAATCAAAGTCCAAAATACTTTAAGATGGAACAGCTTCAAAAGGAAAAGATCAAACTTTTTTGTTGTCTTTTAAGCCTTAGGATTACTGCTACTTTATGGATTATTCTAGTATTCATTGCTTCAAACTATAAGGGAAATTCAAATGAAGCCTAGGTAAAGTAAGATTTCAGTGATTTTATTTGGCTTGGGTTTTATTTGAAAATTTCTAGTACATTTCAATGTACATGTAAAGAGCATACATTTGTTACTGAAATATTACAAAAGTCAACAATGATAATATAAACACCATTTGAAGATACAGAACTTAGGCTGCACTGTCTGGGTAGTTCTTTGCACAACTTCAGAATCTTCTATTTGCAGAATCAACCTGAAAAGAGAGGTCTGAATCTCCAGTATAGAAAACCTCAATAAGTATTGGTGAGTACGAACTCACAAACAAACAATGTTATGATTAAGCTATTTCTTAATAAAGTTTTAAAAATTAATAGAGAAATATTTTTCCTTGCTTTGTTTATTTGTCTTATTTTTGTCAAAGTAACAATGGTGTTTCTTTGATCTTTTGTAGTAGTGTAGAACACACGATTTACAACAAAGCTGTCTAATCCACAATAAACAACAAGTGTTGATCTGTATTTAATCAATTAATTATTCTTTTGAAGTCTCACATGGCCATCATAATCAATGTGTTTTATTGCTGATCAATTTGCTTGTTGACTGATAAACAGATTTTACTTTTTCTCATGTAAGGCTCAATAGCTTGAGATATTATTTAACTGCACTTGTACAACAATTAAATAAAGTCAATGTAATTAATTTCAGATGTTAGATGTACCTAAAGATCCAAAGATCTACTATACTAACAAAATGTTTTTCCATCCATCATTTCATAAATATTTGTGCGCGCATGTATGAAAAGTTTGAGGTTCACTATGGATAATTTTGTTATAATGGTTGTCAAATAATACCACGTATTTGTTTGTACTTTTGATTTGGGTTTTGTTTATTTGCATACCAGTAATTGTTTATAACTTGGATTTATTTGTTTGGTTTGGTTTGTAGTTTGTTTTTTTTTTTTTGTCCCAAGATCATGTCTATTTAGTTAATTTTAAAAAATTAAAAGTACTAGAGTTTTGACTATTTTTTTTTTTTTTTAATTTCTTCATACTGTATGTTTGCACTTAAGTAAACACAAAAATAACAAAGTATTATGAGAAAATAAGTCAATAGCAAGCAAGCAAGCACTAGACATAAAACATTGTTCATAAAAAACATCACAAAAATTTTATAGCAAAACTAATTGCCAATGTCCAGTTTTAATAAAATAATATAAAACAGTTTTAACACAAAAATATTCATTTTCAATCACTCAAAGCACAGTCAAATTGCCATTTCTCTGTAATTTTAAAATTTTTCCTTCCACAAAATTTCAGATTTCAGCCTTAGATAGGTTGAATTGGACAATAAGTTGAGGCTGAAATTTTCAGGAAGAAATAACAACCTACAGTCCAAAAAATACAGTATAGTGATCACAGTAAATCTTTAAAATCTTAATAATGGTATATTAACCTATTTAGAAAATTTGTTTAAAATAATAAATTTGAAAAAAATTTTAATCCCACTTTCATAGTTTACAGAATTAATCCAATTCTTTCATTCAGGGGGTCAGCAGATGTTATTATGACTAGTTTCTTGTTTTGAAAGTTTCATTTTTCAAAGCAAATGCTCTATAGAGCAAGTCCCCCATCAGTTATGAATAGTTAAAATGAGATAGAGATCCTAGTATTTTACCTTCATTATAATATTCTCTTTTTCGTATATAAACATAATTATAGAAACAGAAAAAGAACTGAATATGATGCAAATAACTCATGACAAAATCGCATCTCTTGTAAATTTAGATGCTCCGTACAGTCATATGCTGATATAGTACATTTCATTTGGTAAGAATTCATCTTCCAATATGACATTGACCCCAAGCATATAGCCAATGTGGTAAAAAAAAACAAAAACAACATCTGGAATGTAAAGAGGCTGACAGAACACTCACAGAGATGCCTTGAGTTGCACAAAGTCCTGATGTAAACAACATTGAAGCTATATGAGGTTATATGGATACTGAGAAAGCCAAGCAACAACCGAATATCTTGGATGAATTGTGGAAAGTGTGACAGAATATTTAGAACAACATTCTATAATCATACATTGATAACATGTATGGGAGCATAAAAACCTGGTGTCATGCTCCATATAAAGCAAAGGGCTCTCATATCAAATACTAATGCACTGTACAACATATTCATTTTGTTTTTGTATATTTCTGTAATAATACATTGTCTATGTAGTCTATACATACCATTGCATGCATATCCTGTGTTTCCATAATTATTTTCAATACCACACACAATCAGCATATTTTTTCAAATAACTACACAGGCAATTAACAAAGACAAAGAAGCCTAACAAATAAAGGTGGGCCAATATTAAAAATAGAAAAATTGAAAACAAACCTGAATAATCATATCTACAAACTACCATGTACACATATTCATTTTATTAAAAATTAAAAATGAAATATATCATTATCATCTGAAAGTCCAAAGACCATTTATTTTTCAATACCTGATGCATACACCACTTTTATTCTCTTTCTCAAATGTGTCATGAAGATTAACATAAATGGGGACCACAATTATCTCCACTTGACAGTCATTTGTTTTAAGCTAAGTATCAAGGTCAGAGTGAAAAATGCTGAAACTGCTATTGCCTACTGCGTCTTTAAAATTAGCAGTGTAGCATTTATTTGTTGCAAAGTAATTTTAACACAGGGTTGCAATGATTTAATAAATAGATTTCTATGGTGATTTCTAATTTAGTTATCTACTGTTTATGGATTTTCTTTTTGTCTGTTGAAGTATCAAGTTAGCTAAGTGATCATGTGAATGCTAATCATTTTCATTTAGATAAAAATCTGTTGAGTCTCATCTTCTTTGCAATTTATTAATAAATAAAAAATATTATTGGTGTTATATATATTAAATATATCCCATAAATAATATGGACAAGGGAAGAAAGAAAGATGTGTATCTATCTGTCCCTCTCAGTCTGTGGCTTAATATTTAGAAATTTTTCTAAACTAACCTTTTTTTTTCTTCTACATTTTTTAAATGGATATAGTAATTTATCTGATAATAAACAACCTAATACAGCAGCAGGTCAGTGTTATATAGAGCTCACTTGATATAGCAGCAATCACATATTCAAATCCAGGTAAATCTGACCTATATTGGACATAACTCAATTTTGTGTAGTTCTTTGCTCTTCTCAACTGACAAGGAGTCCGTATTTTGGTTTTTTTCTAAATGATAACTGAAAGAATTCAGGACAAGCATTGAATCATTTGAGTAGGCTTTCATCCACTCAAATTAGAAAGCTTTTATTCTGTCTTTGCTGGCTCAGACCCAAAATACCAAGTAATCATCAATATGTCATTATTTAAAAAGTCTCATTAAAACAAGGGGAGTGACAATTATTAGAGGTAGTTCTATTGATGAAATCACCTCTACTTTGGATCAGGTTTTTGGGTGATGTCAAGGTCAGATAAGCAAGTATTCAAATACTGTAATTTTAAAGGCAAAAAAACTTCTCAAATCTTTTCTCAGAAATATTAAGATGACAACCCTTGTATGCAGTTTATAGTAAAAGATGACATCAAAATTAAATTAAACAAGGTTCAATGTAAATTAAAGAAAATTAGTCATGTTGAAAAAATTTATATTTTTACATTATGTCTTGCAACTCAAAAACTCTAAACATTAAGCTATCATCTTGTATTGACAACAAAGTAAAATTTCATTTCTTTTAGAACTTCTGCATAGTCTTAAAGAACTTAAGATTTTCTTTACCTATGGCTATTTTGCCTTTATCTTATATTAATGAATCATTATGAGATCTAATTGCAATTCAAGAAAGATTTTATAACTATATTTCTTTCAGTTAATTTTAGCCCATGCTTCTAAGTGAATTAAAACCCCACATATAAGGGAAGACCTTTGTCACTGTAGTCAAATCAAGCTAGAAATCATGCATGTATAAAAACCCAATATGAACAAATCTATTCTAGACCACCAGCCAAATCAAAACAGGATTAGCTTCTTTGATCACTATGACTCAATCACCTGAAATGGATTTTGACATCCGGATCATTTTATGAACTATTACAAATGTTATTCAAAATCAGTTGATCACTTTTCAAATGAAGTGTGTTGTTTTTCAAGCCTGAGAGATTTAAAAAACAGTCAAACCCCTTTGAACTCTGAAGCATTCTTAGACACTATTCTATCCAGATGCACAGTTTCCTAATAACATAAAAACTTACAGACTGCACAACATCCTCAAAAACCAAAGACATTCAATGTTCATCTCGAACTCATTTCCCTTTTAAGTGGTACAGCAAAAGGATCAAGTAACTGAATTAAGATGATAGAATGAAAAATGCTTCTTCTATTAACATCATCTGGACTGTACAAATTATGCATCTTATTTCACCTGGCAAATGTTTGTACAAAAACCAAATAAATTTCCACCATTTTCAGTTCTAAAATCACAAAAATATAATTTAATGAAAATAACAATTATATTTTAAACCTTTAAACCTACTTTCAATTTTGGACATGTAAAGTATTCTATCATAGTTTTTTTTCCTTTTTTCTTTTAATTCTATAACCCATACAAGCAGACACTAATATTAGAAGAATTAAATAGCTTGAACCTGACAACTCTTGGTTCAGCCTAATTTGTGTGTGAATATACAAACATTTAATCCAGTAACAATTTATTTAATACAAACATTTTTTTAAAATTTAACCATTCTTGTGCATCACTGTTTTATTATACATTTTATTTCAGAAAGAATGAGGTAAAACCATCCATTTATATATTAATCAAAGATAAAACAGTTTACTTGAAGAACTAAACAAAAATAATCCACTCAAATTTACTCTCTTAATACCCTAAGTTTTTCATTGCATGGTTACATCTGTACTGTTAGACATTTTTAGTTTCATAACTAAATACTAACTGATTCACTAAATTTTTTTTATTTTAAAAGATAGAGAAAGAGTTAATCATCTATATATCTTTAATTCAAAATCAGTTTGCATTTAATTTGATCAACTAACATCTAATTTGGTTTACCTATACAATATTTTTTTCTTTTAAAGTACAAATTCTGTTATAATTGAATTCAGCATTTGTAGTTTCTGATCAACTAAAAAATTTGGTTAGCCTCTTCTATTTACCTGACAATCTATTTTTTATTTGACAGAAAGAATAAATAATGCATCAAACTCTGCAATAATTTGGGAAATATCAAACAGAAGAATTATTTGAAATGGTTCACATGTAGAGCAAACAACAAAACTAATTGAATGCTTGGAAAATAATTGTTTTCAATAAAAATGCAAATTTATAAAGATTATCACAAGGTATAATTAACTTACCACAATTTCATTCAATTATTTTTTAACTTTAAAAATAAAGTAACAAATCTAACAAAAAAAATTTGTTTAAATATCCTAAAAATCTCTGTTACTCATTTTACATCAAAACTCAATCTACAGTAGTAATCTCAAATAGTTATAGAAAACATTTAAGTCTCAACTTACACAAATGCAAAATCATTTTAGGAACACTGTTCAAAGCATTTATCTCTGACTTAAAGTGCCATACAGGGCCAGCTGAACTTCGGCACCCTTACAAGTATAATTTTTTTTAAATTTTCACAAGGAGGAAAAACTACAAATGTAGGAATAGAGTTTATTACAATATACAAGCTAAAGAACACAGCTCAAACACAGCATCAAAGTTTCAAATCCTTTCATTAATATAACTAGGAGAGAGAGAGAGAGAGAGAGACCATATCTACATTACTGGCAATGATCTCCACACATTTTTGTTACAAGCAAACACTGAGTGGAGGATGGGTGGGTGAGAGAAAGTCTGAAGGATGCCATTGATCTGCTAGATATCTGTACTATGGCCTCTGCAGAACAGTGCAAGCCACAGAGGCCGTAGCAAACAAATTGAGAAACATACTATATTCCGTCAAGTTCATAATGATAAAAATTGTATATGTAACGAATTTTCTCCTAATAAATTAAAGAATATGAACAAAAGAACAGATGACGAAAAACACATTATCCTAAAACATTTTTTCTTGACTTTAGATCTGCAAATGTTTTCATTGCACTTTCTATATCTATCTTTTTTACAAGATCATTTTCTATTGACAAAATTGCCAAAGAATTTAATCTCTCCTGTGTCATGGACGACCGTAAATGTCTTTATAAGCTTTAGTAAACTAAAGCTTCTCTCTCCTGTGGCCACAGTTATAGGTATTGTAAGTATTATTCTTAATGCAACCCACAGATTTGGCATGACATCCTGTAACTTATTACTGTTGATGAATCTAATGGCTTCTATCAGAAGCTTCACATCTCCAGGAAATAATTCTTTTGCAATATCTAGTTCAGTCAAGAGATCATATCTGTTAATATCACTATTTTCTTGGTAGCTTAAAGTATCCTCCAAACCTTGACATGCTAATCTCAGTTTATTTTTATCTGGCAAATCTTTTATGTTACTTAAAAATCCCCATGTATTATTGAAACTTTGTAACTGTTCAAATCTGCCTGATAAAGAATTAATAGCTGTGTCGAGTATTACACTGAACATGATTTTTTAATCTTCTTTCTGGGTCATCTGTATTTGGAACCTCGTTAATGCACTCATATTCAAACTGCCTTCTTTTTCGGCTTATTCTTTTACTTTTAAAAATGGGCTCTACATCTAATTCTGTTGCTAATTCTTTTGCTGATGTTAGTGCTCTTTCATATCCATTTGCATGATAATCAATTAAGTAATTAGTTACACTATTCATTAATAAACTGCTGTAGACAGTTCCACAGAGGCACTCTGCATAGTTTTACTGACAACATTTACTCTGTCTAAGATATCATACCAGACATTCATCATCACTAGAAAACTGTAATCTTCTATTTGTAATACAAGAATCTCTGCTTCATGTCGCATTGCAGGATCAGAAGCAGGCACTTCTGAAAGTTCATAAAGAGCTTCTTGGATTCCTATAATTTCATATTTAATGGCTTTGACACATTCTAATCTGCATTCCCATCTAGTATCGCATAAAGGTTTTGCAGTGAGACATTTAATGTGTTTTTTCAGTACATGTAATCACCCAGGAGAGGCAGAAGACACAACATAAGCGCTGGACAGTACCAAAAAATGAAGTGGATTCCAAGCAACTTGTTGCACTATCACCAACCACTAAGTTCAGGCTATGACATCCACATGGCATATAAAACGCCCATGGATTTTCCTTCATGATCCATGCCTGAACCCCTTTATTCTTTCCTTTCATATATGAACCATTATCATAGCCCTGACCTCTGCAGTTATGAAAGTCTAGCTTGCTCTCTCTCAGAAAATCAAGTATACTTTCATATCTTCTTTTTCCTCTAGTATCTATAACTGGTTTATAGCTAACAAAACATTCTTTTACTGAAATGTCTTCTACATCTAAAAATTGTATTGTAAGTGAAAGCTGCTCCAAATAACTTATATCTGGCAAACAATTTAAGATAAGGCCTAAATATTCGGCTTCTTTAGCTCATTTTAATATATTTTCCTGAACAGCATTTCCCAACAAATTGATTATTTCATTCTGAACATTTTTTGCACAATAGTGAATGTGAGTTTCTTTAGACACAACCTGACGTAAATGTTCGTTCATTGTCAGATCAAATTTTCCAAGTAGCTCAACAAGACCTAAAAAAATTCCCATTGTGCGGTGTAAATAGTGTGTCTGAAGTTCTTCTGAAAGCCAAATTTTGTTCAGCTAAATACAGAGTGATGCTTATTAAATTTCCAAAACTTTAAAACAGCACTCTTGTTCTTTTTCCACATGTGACTGCATCTCCTTATCAATAGTTTTATTAGTCTACAATCACAGTGATATCTCAAACCACTTCTTAAGACATTCCAGATGATGTACTGAATTTTCATGTGATTGCAAATATTCATGAGCATGCTTCTAGTCATTGATCCATTTTTTCCTAAAAATGACTTATTTGAGAAGCCAAAAATTTTGCAACAAAAGCAATAAATTTTATTGGTGCTCTCTGAATAAACAAGCTACCTTCTAAGAAAATTTTCATCATTGTTGATTTTCCTATATATATATATATATATATATATATAAACTATGTTTATTTGCATCTTTTGGAAAACTGTACTGTTTATTAATAGGATGCAGCCCATTCATAATGATGTGATCAGTTTCCGCCACTGATAATTCATCCGGCCAGTGTGCTGGATCATAGTAGTTGACATTTCTTTTGGAGGGGGTTTCAAATTTACTTTTAAAATTCTCAGAATTCCCTACTATGACATTATTGCAAAAGTCTTCAACAACAACTGAAAATGTGATCATGATGTTTTGATTCATGCATGCAATCATTCTTTCCTTCAGAAGGTACAGTATCTTCAGTTGGATTAACTGCACTAACATTAGATGACAAATCTGGAGAGATAGATGTAGCTGAAGTTGAGCCTGCATTGTTCCCACTATTAGAGTTAGGATTGGAAAAACTTGATAGCTTTGGGTGTTTCTTGGTGAAGATGCCTTTTTCTCTTTTCATGACCTGATAACTCTTTTGAAGGCATTGGCAATCTAGGAAAAGAGTTAAAAAATCTAAAAATCTGTGAGTGAGTGAGTGAGTGAGTGAGTGTGAACTCTGAATCACACAATAAGCATCAACGCTTTTCAAAATTCAACAGTTACAAATTACAATGCACTTATGCATCTGATCATATCTGATGATTGCAAAATAACTTAAAAACAGCCAGATAGACATTTCATAAAAATGATCAAATAATTTACTTACATTTCAGCAGGCTATGCAGCTCCTGGTCCTGACAAGTGACCAGACAGTCCACACCCACAATAAACAGAAAGACAACTGATGTGCCCACCCTCAACGCATTAACACCCTCATTTTATGCAAAGCAGCGTGGCCCGCCTTCGTAAATCTCTCATTGGGCCTATAGCCACTGCACCAATTTGTTGGGACCAAAGTTGGCCTAAAGCCAAGCTGGCTAGTGTGCATCCGGCCCAAGTCACTGTCCAGTCCTTGTAGCATGCTCTGACCACAGGCATTGTGGTCCGAGTCTTTTAGCTGCCAGCCGCAATGGGAGTGCGGCTTGATTGCATCAGTCCTACTGCGATAACAGTTAGAGTTCTGGCCCCCGTCGCCAGCGTATATTGTCTGTTTTTCTATCAGGATAGCAGAGTGACAGGAAGTTGTCAGGATGGGTTGTGATGCAACCAGGAGAGCCTGCCATGGGAGACAATGGCTTTCTATTATGATTTTTCTTATGTTACATTGAAAAAAGGAATTTTCACATTTTGTTTTTTTTTTTATTTTCACATTTTACTCTCTGCATTTGGAAGATCCCAAACACATGATGTGGCACCCCATTTTATTTTATTTATTATTTTCCCCTTTGTATTTGGAAGATACCAAACACTTGACGTGGTGCCCCTAGTATGTGGTGGCCTGGGTGACTGCCCGAGTTGCCGGTACCTTCAGCTGGCCCTGGTACCATAACTGCAAAAAGACTAAAAATATAGGCAGTGATATCATTTTAGTGTGATGTGTCAAGAATACTACAACTCCTGACAACAGGGCTGACTCAAGGCCCCAGTTAACTGGGTGATCATCTGAGGTGCCAGTGATGGGGGAGGACATCAAAAAAGAGAAAAAATTTTTTAAATAGAATTTGAATTTTACTTATTATCTGACAATCATTCAAAATGTTCAGAGGTTTGTGATTCTTATTGTTCTAGCAAGAGACAAGGAAAGCATCATGTAAGTCAGTCAGGTCATCACAGACATAACAAAATGTTCCTGATACTCACTTGGGCTGGAAACCTCAGGACTGAGGGGTAGCCACTTGTATAAATATTTTGCTATGTATACAATTGGGTTAATGTAAAGTTTTGAATGTCTAATATTGCATCATTTTGTTAATTACTTGTAATATTTGTAATACATTCTTTATTCCTATCATTATAAAAAAGTATTAAAATGGTAAGTCTTAGGGTACTGAAATTCAACTTATCTGAGACAGTCAACTCTAGAGGGAGCCCTGCCTGAGAGAGAGAGAGATATTGATTGCATGAAAAGTGTATAAAAATCCAAGTCTTGGCTAGTAAAGGTTACTGGCAGATTGCAGCCTGATTTCACATTTCAGGAAAAGCTAACTATGTATGAATAAAGAGGATATGCAAAACCAATACTATTGACAACAGACACAGTCAAGGGTGTTAAGTACTTCAGGGTATGTTCTCTATGTGATAGATAATGAGGCAGTAAAGATCTTGTGAATAGCCTAGCTGCAAGTATGAGTGTTAACATTTATTCAAAAAGAGTAAGGTACACATTAACACAAAGAGGTTTTAACAGATGTGTAGCTGCCCAAAAACCTTTACTGATAAGAGGCAACCAAGTAGCAAGGCTAAAATGGGCAGCATAAATTAAACATTAAGATAATCAAACCTAGAAGGAAGTGCTTTTTACAGATGAGTCCTCATTTGAACTATCTGGCAATGATAAATGGCAATGTGTTCAAAGACAAACCAGGAGTAGTGTAACAGTCAATACAGTTAAAATGAAGCATAGAGGTGGATCAATACAAATGTGAAGCTGCATATTAGACAAGGGTGTCAGAGATATAAAATCAAAGGTGTACTGAATGCTGACAGGTACAGGCAGGTTCTCATCCATCATGCCATTTGCTCAGAAAGACATTTTAATGGGTGGGGATTCATCTTCCAACAAGACAATACACCAAACATATAGCCAATGTAATGAAAAAATATCTGGAATGTAAAGTTGGCTGATGCCTTGGCCTGCAAAAAGTCGTGCTATGAACAGCATTGAGACTATATAGGGTTATATAGCTACTGAGAAAGTCAAAAAACAATCAAACATCTTGAATGAATTATGGAAGGTGCTACAAAATACTTGGAATGCCCTGTACAATTATTCACTTTGTTTTTGTATTTCCTGTAATAATGCATTGTGTATGCATTCTATATGTCTCTCAGTTACAATTACTCATTATTTGTGCATATCCTTGTTTTCATAATTTCCAATACCGCATCTGAAAATCTTAACACACAACAAAATTTTACACCAAGATAGATTATTAATTCTAATGGCATTGTCAGCCATTTGTTTCACATTTTTACTGCTACGTGGTTACATAATTGCTCATGTTGCCCAAAAGATACAAAGTTTACCCATCTCTAGTTTTAAAAAAAGAACAAGCTGCATGTAAAAATCATTGATATGAATCACTGAAAAGGAGATATGTATGATAAATTTTGAACATGATTACAAGATCAACCTGTAAATCACTATTGGATGTACATGAAGTTGTGATCTCTCAGGCTTCTACCATGAATGTTAGATTGATATATGGATAACCCCTAAAGGGATCATTTATGTAAACTTTTCCACTTGCAAAAAAATTAAAGAGTTAATTCCTACAGATTAATTCCATGTTCTGACAAGTTATTTGCTAAGCAAAAATATATTACTTCAACTATACTGCATTTTAAATTATATTTTATAGACAAACTTTGCAACTTAAAATTATTTGTTAGCTGATCAATTCACTATTATATATTTTTAAATTAATAATGAGTGCCCAGTAGAAAATATGCAAGTTAACCAGGACAACTTTTTTTTTCTTTTTTCCTCTCAAAGAAAAAAGTTCAACTAGTTTGTTGTTTCAGATAAAAACAAGAGGTAACATAAATTAAACATGATTTTCAGTGAAACCATCACCTCACCAACCATGTATAGAATACTATTTAATCATTTTGAGAAGAAAGAAAGAAGGCTAACAGAATTTGTCTGGTTTTTTATCCAAGTAATAGGGCTAATCTAATAGAGAGAGAGTTTGGAAATACACAACCTCCAATTTGTAAAAAAATAGTTCACTTAATTTTTCACAACACCTGTTTTGTCTCCACAAGGAAAAACAGCAAAATAATGTAGCAGTCATGATGTGAAGAAAACTGACTGGTTATCAATAACAAAGGCAAACATTAAATAATTAAATAAAATAACTATTCAAAAAAAAAAAAATCTAAGAAGAAAAAATGGAAGATAGGTCAAGAAAGGAACTAACTGGTTCTATCATTCAGGCTATTAGCATACAGTGCAAACCTCAAGTTCCTATTTAAAACAGGATAAAACACTGATGATAACAGGAAAAGATTGCAAAATTTAGGATCTTAGCTAGTTTTGTTACTACTACTGCACATGCAAAGTCTCTACTTTCTGTAAATAATATATGCCTAATTTTGTAAAGACAGTTGAGGGATATTGAGCTATCAAAATCATTACATGTTAAATTGTTTTTTTTTTTGTTTACTTATGCTTCCTGAAGAGTGGTTTTCAACATGATTCTTCCTTGAGCAAGACAATGTACAGTATTTAGTAGTAGTAGTTTCTTAACAAAAGTTGATCAGTTGAAGTTGATTCATTTTAGAACAAGGTAGAATCTGTTAACTATAAAGCAATATGTTCTTCTCAAACTTGCCAGCTTTGTGTAAGCTAACAATGGCAACTGATATTACTAAAATATTTGGTACCCTTTCAGAAGTTTCTTCTTTTTTTTTTAAAATAAAATATGCTGATATATTTACAGAGAGTAGGAATCAATCCTGAGAATAATCCAATGAATCTACATTTCCAAAGTTTCACAGGCTGCATATATTTACAAGATTATTCTGCTGGGATCAATACCCAATCCCCATAGATATGCAGGAATACTCCTCAAGTTTTAAAATTTTTTAATTAAAATTTGCTTTTTTCCTCCTACTAAAATTTATTTAATAACAAAACAAAAACTAGATAATTCTCCAAATATACAAGTCCCATTTAAGATCTACCCAAATCTTTGATAAAGCAGCACAGAAAATTCCTGAGGTAGAAAAAAAGAAAGAAAGAAAAATTCATAGATCATTAATTCAAAGAATATGCTATTAAAATCGTTTTTTTTTTTTTGCAAAAAAGACTTTTTCCCAAAAATTTTTGTAAGAGAAAAAAAAAACAAACCCAGCCAGATACCATTATAGAAATGCTTTTCAGCCATTTTTCATTTGAACTTCAAATTACCTTGTATAAGTGAGAAAAAAAAAATAAAAACAACTTAGTTTCATATTTAATAGTCCTCATATTGCTACTAAAATGACCTGCCATACTATCCAGGAAAATTATGATATTAAAATCTTTACATATACCACAAATCCGACATCACAAAATACTGGGAAAAAGAGAGACTGCTTTGTTTTTAAGTTAACAAATGAATTCATTTAGCATAACTCTTCTTCAATTACTGTCTGTTGCAATAAAAATAAAACAAAATAAATTCTTTTAAAGAATTAGATCTGGTACCACAAAATTAATCATCCAAATTATCTTTTCCATCAAGAACATCATAATAGCTTCCATTTAATAACATTATGAGCAGAAAAGAATTAGCGTGATACAATTTTAAAGAAAAAAAAGTTTAAATTTGGGGTTTTCAGTGTTTATTACACTTAACAAATGAAATTGCCTCATTTTAAAATTTTTGAACTGATTTGTTTAAATGTTTCTAATAGAAAAATTCCCCTAATTTCTCCCACAGTAAAAGATCAGGATGAAAAGCCCTGGTTTTCAAACTTCTTAAATTATATGCATAATACCTCAAGAAAAAAGTCAAACTTAATCAAGCAGTCTAAGAAGTAATATAAAATTAATAATTAATGGAAATGTGAACAATTCAATGCTGCAGTAATGTTTTGGTAATGTTTTCTTTTTATTTGCTTGTTTTAACATCAGTAAATAAACAATACAATATGAAAGATTCCATATTACAGTAATTAGAAAAAAAATTACTTACTTGGTTAGTTAGAAATATTGAAAGTTAAAAAAATTTTCAAAGCTACAAATAAATGTACATTGTTTTTTTTTTCTGAAACAAAATCTTAATATTTAATATACTCTGCTGAATGTAAAGTTATAGCTATTGACTACTTGTAGTAGAAATACTATAAATTTAAGTAAAAAAAACTTAGAGATATTCATGTTGTTAAAGTTTTTGCAAACTTCTGTAAATTCTCCACAAAAGCAGCACTACTACAAGAAAATTATTTCAAGATGCCTCTTGTTTAAAGTTAAGATTGAAAGAGCAACATGCCTGGAAGGCAGTTTCAAAGTAAATATTAAGGCAAGCAGAGGATAGTAGAGATTCTAACATAAGTAAATAGGGTATATAAGAAAAGATGATAGTAAGGCCTTCTGCTGACTTAGAAGCTATTAATTTTCTGACTACAAATTAAGTACAGTACAGCATTCAGTAGGCTACAAAAAATCATCAGATTGGTCAGACAAGAAAAAAATAAGAACTGCATAAAATAAACATTTTTACAATATAAATATCTCTAACTGAAATCTCTACAGAGCAACAACGAAAGAAACTGATTTTTTAATTAAACTATACATTTCAACAAAATAGCTACATCTGTCTTAATTTATTAAGCCTTTATGTAAACAGAACCATACATTTTCTTGGAAGCCCTTTTCACTTTCATTTATATAAGAAATGTGTTGTTTTCAAATGGTCACATTTCAAATAGTTTTTAAAACTTTTTAAAAAAATCTCTCTATAAACAAATTTCCACTAAATAATATAGGTTAAATTTAATAAAAAAAACCAAATTAACTGAGGAAACATGCAAAGCAAAGAACACACATGCGCGCACATGCATGCACAGTAGTCCAGCATTCTGGAATTTAAAATACCACAAATTAAATAAATCTTAACTATTAACCTTAAAAGGTAAAAAAAAAAAAAAATTACAATTTTTTATTAAGGCATCTATTCATTTTAAACTGTTTAAAAGGAACAATTTAAAAAAAAACAATATGATCTCACAAAGCTTCACTTTAATCTTTGAAAACTCTTCAACCACAAAGCAACTAATGTTTGTTTACAATAGTACAACATTTTTTAATGTTCTTACTTTCCATTATAATTTCAGTGATCAATGACAATTTTATAGTTGTATTCCATGCATTTCCTTTCTTTTTTTCAAAAACTCTCAAGTTCAAGAGAACTTTGTTCCTTTTGATCTCTTTTATGACCCCTATCTTTCCATAAAAAGTCTCACCTCAAAGTCCTGATCATTACCAGCAAGAATCACACAACAAATTATACTGTTGCAAAAAAAATATTAAAGTTTTTAATTTTTACTTTGTTCTTTCCAACTTTATCAACAGTAAACTGCCACCTTGTCACCTAAACTTATTTTATTGGTTATTACAATACACCAATTAAATCATCCATCTTAAGAATCTACAGAACTTCATAGCAATCAACACAAATGATTTATCCTGAGAAACTTTACCAACCAGTGTCTCTTCCCACTGTTTATGTCACCTTCATAAAAGAACTGTTTGTTTTTTTTTTATCATTTACAATATATCCTTTAAATATTAATAAAAAATGAGAATTTTACTATCAAATCTGTATAAATTCCTTAAAAATTATATATATATATATAGTCGACCCCCCGCATAATCGTGGTTCAGCATTCACAGCATTTTCCTAAGAACCTAACTAATAATTGTTCGTGGAAACCCCCGCATATTTGCGGAATCGCAAATATCTTCCACGATTTTTTATGGCTTTTTTGTGGCAATATATATTTTTTCACGCTTTTTAACGCTAAATTATTAATAACAATATAATTTACTAATTTTGTAATATAGATACTAACATAAATTCAGCAAAATATCAATATAAAATAAACGCTATTGGCTGGAGGTTTGAAAGTAGCCAATCCGAGAGCGTTATTCATTTCTCCTTGCTGCTGATTGGCTGCTGCCCACGAGGCGCTGTCTCAGGCAGATGCAGCGCAGCATCATCCCAGTTTACCACGTGTAGGTATCTCGAGTGTTTCGCTGAGTGTTGTATTTTTTATTAAATTATTATTATATATTTACTTATATTTTTTTTATTATATTTTACATTATATTTTGACATTTATAGGCATTTTTATGGACCACGTCCAATATTTGCGGTTTTTCACTCTTCGCGGGTGCTCTAGGAACGTAACCCCTGCGAATGCCAGGGGACAACTGTAATAGTAAATGTTAATCATTTTGAATTAATTAGATGCAAAAAATAAAAATAAGCAAATTCAACAAATAAATGTTGTGTTCAATATGCTTATGTAATTGAATTCTACATACATAGACATTCAACATTATAAGCAAACCATGAAAACACTTGCTTTTTTTAAACATTTTAATGTTAATGGATATGCATTATTCCAGCAAAAAAAAATAAAATAAATAAAAATCACAAAACCTTTGCAAACAAACAAACTATTAATTGTGTTATCATTTTAAGATTTTGGCATAATTATGAATCCAGCAAGTAATTTCTATGAATGTTTAATTTAATTCATACCAAAAGCATCAAGCTTATCATGTTTATTCAATATCAATTTCTTACTACTAATCTGAAATATTTTCTGACAAACACACATTAGAGTTATTCAATCAAGCTTGAATATATATATAGTTTGAGGTGAGTGATTAACTTGATATACCTGGGTATAGGTAAAGAAAAAATATTGATATACATATAAGCAAAACAGTTTAGTTGATAATATTAAATGACAGTAACATTAATTTCAGAACTAGCTCAATGATAGTAGTTTGGCAATCAAAAATGTTAAAAGTTATGTTATTCCAATCAGTCTTGGTACATGGTTCCAAAATAAGCCTTCAAGTTCAATATGTGTGGAGGAAAACTTCAAAAGTTAAATGTCTAAGGAATGTTGAAAACAATGTTTTTTTTTAATTTGTTGCTATATCCAAATGCAACCATTCCAGTTTTTGTTTCAACCAAACATAAATGCAATATTCTTAGGCAACCATTAAGACAGTCCATTATTTTTAATCACTAATATATTAGATATTTTAACCCCTTTATTATTTTAGTTTGTATTGTTTACTGCACAAAATGAGGCTTAAAGGTTTCAAAACAGTTTAGTTTCTTAATTGGAAAATTTAGTTACAACTATTTTATCTAAAGTTATATTTCTTTACTTTTAAAATATAGCAAACTTATTGCATCAACTCAGTTTCACAAAAAGTTGATATTTTTCATAATAAAATTATTTTATATCCTCTGCCTTGGAGTTGCTGGGAAGAAATGTTCGAAATCAAAATCATTGCAATTCATACATTACAAAGTATTTGTCTGCCTTGGATAAAAGGTTAGCTTTAAGTTGTGCTACAAAATATCAGAGCCTATCAAATTTAAATGTCTTATCTGTTAAAGTGTTATGTTTACCCCCAAAGATTGACTAGTTTACAGTGTAAATTATTTTTGCTGCTTTTTTTCTTTTGTGTGCATGTGCATATCTACGTAAGCTTTTGGTATGTCAATAGAAAAGCAAGTTTTACATTTAAAATAGCCCTATTTGCAAATGCAACAATGAACATTTATTTAATTGCTATGGTTTGTACAATTACCTACTTTGGTTTATAGGTGATAGAGAAAATATCTGATTGAGACATTTAAAATTTATTTAACTCATTGACCCATCATCACCTTTGCACATCACCATTTTCACATTCTTTATTCCCGACTATCACTTAAATGTGCTCTAGTTTGCTGTGTTGGATTTGTTGAATGACATAAAAGTGACATTTCAGTTGGTTAAGAAAATCAGGTATAATGGCTATGATTGGTCAGGAGTAAACAATATGAAATGGTGACATATAAAGGTGATACCAGAGGTCAATAAGTTAAGGCTTTTAATGTATTTCATTTGCCAACGGATATTAAAAATTGAATAGATTACAAGAGTTCATCTAAACAAATTGAGATGGTAATAAAGGAACCACATACTTTGTTTCTGCTTGTAAAGCAAAGATTATTAGGGGTTTCAATAAATGTTATGTTAATCCCTTTTAAGATAGTATAAATTTCTTAGATTTGGATACTGTATAAGTTCTTGGGGGTTGTTTACATCCTTGACCTTAAATTTTCCATTCTGTTTATTATTAGAGCAAACAACAGAACAGTATCTTTTTCTTCCAAATATTTCTTATTAAGGCACTTACAAAATTTTTTGAATTATACTAAAAATTTTGATTTCTTCACATATATGTAACAATTAAAAAGTTTGAGAAACCTTTTTTGTCTTGATTAACAATATTATACATAGATGTAACTATCATAATTATTAACTTTGATATTAATTTAAATTCATATTTACTGATTTATCATATATTGTGCACAAGTAATTGTTACAACAAATTGCAGACTATTTGCAGCATTAAAATTGTGAAATACAAGGGGGAACTTTCTACTGCATTATTCCAGCTTACACTTATAATATCTGGCAGCATTTTTTTTTTCTTGGTTTCAAAAATAATAATTCCTAAAAATTATATCTGCATTTTAAGGATATATGGAGATTTGACAATGGAAAGCTGAGATTATGAAGAATATAATTTAAAATAGTGCTATTTCTGAAGTTCCTTTTAAAATTAGACAACTCCTGATCAAATTAGAAAACTCTAAAATTGCAACAAAAAAATCAGGACAAAAAAAAGTACAGAAACTTATATTAGTAGTTATGCATTTTAGTTAATCAGTTACAGTAAATATTATAATTTTTGTTTAAATTTAGGAAAACAATTACTTGTTAGTTTTATTTTTTTATTACACAATTTGGATTATATGTGATGACAAAATGTAGACATCTGACAGGAACAACTATAGTAAACAGATATTGGCTCAATTTAAGACTCGCAAACTCATTAAATATATGAAGTAATAGTTCAACAGTAAACATTTTTCTTGTTCATTTTGCAATAAAATCTGTTAAAAATCTCATTGTGGAAACAGAAAAAATGGGTATTTTGGGGTTAAACATAATCCTAGATCAAGTAGCCTTACACTGAAATAAGCAATACCAGGGCAGGATGGTAGTTGGAAAAGGAATATCTTCAGCTTCTGTTATATTATTTGTTCCTTATGTATTTTAAAAGTGGAATCCCTGCAATTTTTATCTAAAATTACAAATATATACTGAGAAGATGAAAAGAAGAGCAAACATTTGCAAGATAAATACAAGAATTTACAAGCAGTATATATTTTAAGAAAAGAATATTTATTAGTTTCCTTCATAGTATAGTTTTTCTTTGTTGCCTGCAAAACAAACTGGCTTACATGAATAATACTTAATAATTTCACTAGAGGTTTTATTAAAGTGTCCATGTACAACATTTTTGCAGAGAAGTTTCCCAGATGATACAAGTCAATGCAAAATTTTCTACTCAGTTCAAATGATGAAATTGTAAATTATCTCTAATTAAATTTATAATGGGCATCTAATTTCTCTTTTTATTGTTGATTTGGTGAGATCTCTCTCTCAGCAATGTGTTTTTACAAAAACTTTCATGTTCTTTTTCTGAGGATGTTATAACAGCACTAAATATTAAGTCCGAATTTACTTTCATTTTTAGGTAACAGTTTAATAATTGAAAAAAAATATTGCTGATACAAAGTTTTTTTTTTTTTTTTAATCTTAAATTTTGAGTTTAGGTGAAACTATGGAAATGTATTCCTAAATAAATATTAAAGATGTGCCATTTATTAAAATGGTCAGTTACTGATTATTCTGCGATTAGTAAAATTCATAACAAGAATTTTTAGCCTGCCTCTATTAGGAAGCCAGAAATTTATTTCTGTGCACACAGCATTGTCACAAGCAAGAAAATAAATAGGTCTAAGAAGCACTCTTACCCAGTGGGACAGATGTATACATAGATCTTCATATGTCCAAATTGTATTTACTTGCCTGAACTCTTAACAATAAAAATTTATTTGCTGATGAAAAATAAAGAGTAAAAATATCTGAATAATTAAATTGCTCAGTTCATGTGAACCTTGAGAACTTGTGATATATTTCAACTTGGCAGAAGAAAAAAAAAACAAAGATACATAAATTATGAAAAATATTTTGTTGTTGAAAGCATAGAGTGCATTGTTATTAGAATATTTTCTTACAGTCAGTGAATTTATATATATATCAGCAATTTTTTTTGTTCTTATTATGGAATGTGTTTTGCTTATTCCTATGTAAGTAACTAGTATAACATTAAAGTATGATTTTCATAATAAAGAAAACTTCTCCACTTTTTCTTTGCCTAATATTTATAATATTATCTGTGTTGACTGATCAGATATTGCTAATTCAAGTAAAATTTCCTTTCAAATACAAATAAGCTACCAGTTCTTCTACAGGAAAGAAAACTACAGATCCTTACAAACTAAAACAGAAAACAACACTGCTATTCTAGAGAAAGAAATCAAGTAATATTTTAATTTGCTGCTACTTAGGCATGAAAAACCTTTGTTATGGTAGAAAGGGAACATTCTCCACTTCTAGAGATAAAAATCTGGTACAAGTGCATTTAGATGCACCTACAGATATTTAGCACCAATGGACATATGAACCAACAAACATATTTCCTCAATCCAGAAAGTGGTGAAATTGTCTCTGCATTATAATTTAGGTGGTTTTGACTTTAAATATTAAGTTATACTTTTTAAAGACTTTCATAATTGTTTTCAATTTTGAATCTGTTAGTAGATCAACATTAATTTCAGTACTCTGGCTTTCACATAATTACACACTAATCTGGATTTGGAAAATGGCTAAATATTGGTTACATTTTTATCCTTTAGATATTTCATAAATGTACTGAATTTTGAAAGTGTTTGAAGAATGCTATTGCTTTTAACTTCACTTAGGTTATGTATTAATTATGATTTGGATATACCTTTACTAATTAGTTAACATTAAACTTTTAAAGATTTTAATTTCCACTACAAATTTTTTTTTCTTTGATAAACTTAAGTCTCATAAATTTGTTGAATTTTTAATTGCATTTTCAACCCAGGATCACTTTTTGTATTTTGGCCATCATCTAGTTATCTGCTGGGGTGTCACTCTTAGGTTGGGAAGAGGGACATAAGAGAGCAATTACACCCCTGCAAAAAAGAATGCCCAAAAATGTATGTGTACATGTGAGGGAGGTGGTAACTGAATGAATGCCTATTAGATTTATTATCTTTGTTTCTTACCATCCAACTTAAAGTCTGATTGATTCCCCTGGTTATGCGTTAATCTGGATAAATGATTTGTTGACAGAATTTGGTGTAAAACACAGCAGCAATATTCCAGTTCTTTCTGACTAAAAAAATAATTTTTCCATTTGCTCTTATGAAGCTTAATAATCAGCAGATAGCCTATTTTGTCATTTTGCAAAATAATCAGATTACCAATTATCTGCCAATTAATCGGCACATCCCTAAAAAATATGATGTTGACAAATAAATGTGTAAAAACTTTTGTCAAATGCCTTTACAAACCTGCAGATATCTTGAAGTGCATTTTTTATATTAATGTTAAAAATCTGAACTATAATTGTCACGAAGAGACATCAGAAAATTTGCAGAAAACATCTGTTTCAAAAATGTTTTTCCATTTTACCATAATCATCTCAAATTTTTTGTGAATTATTTTATTCTGCAAACTAAAGAGCATCTTATTTGAAAATTTTTATCAAAAATCTAAAAAAAATTTACTTGTGCATATTTTGTTCAAGAATATCAGAAAGAAACTATTATTATTTTTTTTAATTCAAGTTTTTGTGCAGTAAGCTAAATTTTAATTGTAAGTAATCTACACACAGATCTTTTGTTGTTGTTTTACTTATTATAGTGAATCAAAAGTTTCAAATTAAATTTGTTTAAACTGGAAATTCCATTTTTAAAGTTACATTGAAAAACAATTTGTCAAATAATTTTATTAGCAGCAAAAGTATATGCACTGAAATACTTGAAAGAGACTCATCTGAAATATATCTTCTATTTTTAGGGATAGTGGTGGGAAAGGAAACAATTTAATACATACTGACTCAAGTCAAGTGCCAAAGTGGAGATTTTATTCATGAGAATAGCTATATAACCTGCTGTAAATTTTTCCAAAAGTAGCAAATTAATAAGTTCTTAGGACTTTCTTGGTATTGCATAAAACTAATATAATATTCAAATGGTAATTAAAAAAGTAAGTGAAGGGAAATAATCTTTGATTTTTATCTTACTGCTTTGTTTATTCCTATGTAAGGGCATAAAGATGGAAAATAATAGCATTATGTCTTTCCTTTCTTATCAATTACCAAACTATCACTAATTTTTTAAATCATCTTTCAGGGTATGCTGTTATGTTTTTTTTTCTTTTTTAAAAAATCTACATTCTAAATGAAAAATAATGTAATTTATATTTTTTCTTGTATTAAATAGAAAAATTTGAGCTTATTTTTTTTAAAAAATGTTAGCAATAAATGGTTGATGTTAGAAAAAATGTATTGTAATGTAATAAGAACTTTCTGTATTGAATTAATGGAGAATAAACCTTTTCTTCTTTATTTATTACTTACAAGTAAAATTATTAAAAAAAAAAAGATTATAGATACTGTAATTTATTTTCATATTTTCAGAAAAGGCTATTAATAAGATTTGTTAAGTTATATCTTCTAAAATCCATATATAAAAATTTAAGAGTTTGTACAGTTATGCAGACATTGCAATTTTATAATCATCAATGTGAATAAGAGAATACATGTAGGTAACAAGAGTTGAAGTAGGCATATGGTCTTGCTAAAGATTCTGCTGATATAGAATTAAAAAACAGAAACCAATATCTTGTAGTAACAACTAATTTAGAACCACTTTATTCAGAAATGTTAAATGTACCACTCTAATTTTTTTGAGCATTTTTTGGTATATACCAGATCTCCAATTACTGAGAAAATTGTGAACATTAAAGTGTTCACAAGTTACCAAACAACAACTGATGGGTGTAGCTAGTAAAGTATACGCAACTCTTTTAAGCAGTAATGCATCAGAAACTGAATGATCATTAGTAGTATAATATTGTTAGAATTTTTAAAAAGTAGCATAAATAATGTGCTGGATCTACTTTATGTATAATATACATAAACGATAAAACTAGTTTCTCTAATAATGGTCAAATATCATTCATAAATATATGGACAAAATCATTCAAACAAGATTTTTGTTAAAATAGCAATAAATATTCTGGAGGTATGCAAAATCATTTTAAACTTGTACATAAATATAATTGTCTTTAAAAATTAAATTTAGTATTGTTATACTTATATCTTTTCATTATTACCTTTAACCTTTGTCCAAACAAAGAATACTATACAGTAAACCTGAGATTTTAACATTAAAGGACTGTTTGATGTGACAAAAAAATATTAGTTCTGTAAAACCTTCAAAATTATTAGCAAAACAGCATTCTGTAAATGGAGACAGAACCTTTAGGATCAACAATATTGCCTGTCCAGCAAATCTCAAAGTTTTGATAACTTGATAAACTAATTTATATATTGCTATTAAAGGTTTGTTAGAAGAAAAATTTCCAGCAAGTGTTAAAAAACATGATATTTTACAAGCTTTTTGTGTTTGTTTGAAATTTTTAATTTGTTGAATTATTCATGAACCACTGTTAAAAAAAAAACCTAAGGTTGGAAAACCAATATTGTTTTTGCTATGCCTCCAGCGATTTGCTAAGTTTGGCTTTACTTGAATTACAAACATGGAATTCTCAAAGAAATAGAAATCAATCAATCAATCATTAAAAAGATTCTCACTAAACTCTGATGCAACAAAGGAAAGATGACAAATCATTAAGAAAATTATTGACTGGATCTGAATGATAATTCCAATGGCCTTAGATAATGTTTTAATTTAAGGAGAACTTTAAAATGGCAAAATATTGAAGTTTCTCTATTTTCCGTTCTGATATTCAACTAAAACTTAATCCAAAGTTACACAGCACTACCCCTAGCTTCAAACATTTGGCAAAACAAATGGAGAGAGGGAGCAAGAGAAGGGAGATGGAGAGAGAGAGGGAGAGTAAGAGAGATGGAAAGAGAGAGGGGGGTATGGAGAGAGAAAGAGAGGTAGAGAGAGAAAGGGGAGAAGAGAGGGAGGCCATGAGATTATAAGTCTCATAGTCATAATTGAATTCTTTAATTTTAGGCAACCACATTAAGCTACTTATAAAATCTAATTTTAAAAAATTCAGTGATTGTACATCTGTGAACAATTGCTGATATTGTTTCATTTGTTGAAAGAAAAAAGAAACCATTTTCAAAGATGATTTTCTCCTCTTGATTATGAAATGTTTTTCTCTTGGCAAATTTATCTGCAATGTCACTAAAGGATTAATTTCTTTAGATTTGACATTATTCATTAGTTGGACAAAACAATAGTTTCAGAGCTCTTAATGGTATTCACTTTTCATTTTCAATCATTTCATATAGGTCTCCTGTGAAGTATGCAATAACTCATTCTTTAATGTAGCTGGCTAACAGTGGAATGTTCCAGGTCCATGGTGAGTTAACAGTACCAGTTTTCATTTCTGACTTTCTCATGAAATATTGCATTGACTTTTGTTAATTTGTTTCCATATCATGATCTAGTTGACAAAAAACATCAAAATAATCTTTACAAAAGAACAACAAAGTACAATCCTTCCATTTAAAAAATAAAAATGAGAAGATACCACCCCTTCACATGACAAAAAATAATATTAGCAATATATTGAAAATACTTCTAAAGCAATCACTGATTGGTTCTGGCACTCAAAATTGAAGGCCATATGAAAATGCCTATGAAAAATCAGACAAATCATGTATCAAAACATAAGTCATTTTAATGTTATCACTTCAAGTTTCTTTTTTTTAAAAATAAAATCAAAATAGCCACCTTTCATGTGAATAGGTGCTGCATATATCGTGTTCAGTAACTATTCAAAATATTGCCTTTAATCCTTTACTGTTTTAGACTGCCAAAACTGCCCTTTTTGACAGACATTCAAGACTGACAAAACCAGCCAGCCATTAATGAGTCATTTAATGATCACTCCCATTTATATCATAAATAGTGCATGTAGGAGGATGCTGGTTCATATTTTTACTTCTTCTGGTTATTCATATTGCTTCATTTTCCCCACAAACATGAATTAATCAAGTTACTTGTGTGACTGACTTGGATTACCTTGTGCAATATCTAGCTGCATTGTTATTATCTGTAGGTGATCATACCTTGAATCTCTCATTTAGTTGGTTGGGCAGTAATAGAGACACATCAGATGTGAAAAGTGAAATTGAGAAACACAGAGGGAAGTTTATTTGTTAAATTTGAGAAATTTGCAAATAATCAACATGCTGGCATTTTTGCAATCTGTCAAACTGAAGATTGATGAAACCCAGAGAAAGGCAAGCAAAACTAATAACACCTGAATGGGCATCACCACCAAGATGATGAAACTTTCCTGGCAATAAGCATAACCATGAGTCTCCATTTTGTGTTATCCATTGAGAATTTTTAAAGGAAGGATGACAAACTTAGTATCATAGGAATGTCAAAATAGTGGTGTTGATGAGATTCAAGAAAGCAAATCAGTAGTGGCACCTTTTTAACAATCGAGCACCTGCCTCTGATGATCCTAACAAGGACAATCTCTTTAAAGTCAAGTCTGTCCTTGATATGTCCACCAGAAACTTTTAAGCCAAGTACCAGCTATACAAGATCAACATCAATGAGGCCATGAGAACCTTCAAAGGCATTTCCACATTAAGCAATACCTCTCCATCAAACCAATCAAATAGAATCTAAGAGTTTGGGCAGCAGCAGATGCCAGTAATGACTACATGCTGAACATTAGAATTTACACAAGACCCGGTGTCAACCTCAGCAGGAATTAGGTACGTGTGCCGGAAATACTTTTGTAAAAACCTACAAAGGAAAGAACATCACTTCTACTTTGACAATTACTTTAGCTCTCTGGATTTGGAAAATTGAAGAAAAAGTTTGATGCCTGTTCTGCTGACTTCAACAACAAACATCAGCTTCTGTAAGGTCATCAAGACATGGCATAAGGTGATCTCCTGTCCATCAAGTAGCACAATAAGTTAGATATCACTGCTAAGTACCAACTATTGGCCTAAGAAAATTACCATCCAAATATACTGCTACATACAGTACAAGGACTGGGTGGACCTCATGGATCAGCACAGGTCATATTATCTTCTGCGACGAAAAGGTATAGCATGGTTTATGTTCATCACAACCATCATCAATACTTTCACATTGTACTCTGAATCCCTTCAGAGCCAAGAGCAGATCCATGCAAGAAGTATCAAGCACTACAATCACAAAGACTTTCAGTTGATGTCGATGAGAATTTGAAGGGTGGTTGTACCACAAAAACCAAGACTACCACATCCAGACAAAGATAGGAAAATAAAAAAAAAAAATCTGTGCACTATGCTTTTGTAGTAGTCATGAAACCGCTACCACTTCAGGTTGCAGAGTGAAGATCAACTTTTACAGTCAGCTTTCCCTCATGGGATGTTTCATCAAGTATGTGAACAGACAATGACTGCAACAATAAGTGACAACTTACTGGAAGTAATTTTATTCTACTTTTTTTTTTTTTTTTACTTTCTGCACTATAAATTAAATTTTTCTTTTGTTTTCTGTGCATATTTCCTTTTCATTTGGATTACTAAACAATATGCTAAGTCATTTGTGTCATTTCATGACTTTTTTTTTTTTTTAATCATTTTAATTAAGTAGATACATTTTGAGTAGCAGCCATCATATAGATTTTCTGAACATTTGTACATGTAAAATATTGCATTTGCTTAGCAAGAAAGGATTAAGTAACCCTCATTCTTCTTGCTGATTGTTCTTTAACTGAATAATATTGATTGGACATTTTCCCTTGCCACTTCCATCTAGTCCATCCAAAAGTACAATGAGATTCAGACCCGAAGACTGAAGTGAATCAAACCATGTTTTTAAGAAGTCAATCCAATTCTTTTCTAGCAAGGTACTGAGCTCTGTAGTGTGCTATGGAAATCTTAAAGTAATTTAAGCCCACTACTTCAAGATGCCCCGATAGATTAGAATTGCATAACAGTACAGAATATCAGAATACACACAAAAGAAATATATTAATTTTATCAAGTCAACAGCCAAATAAGCAGAAAAATAACATGATACTTCCACATTTCCATCACCATGGTTAAGAGTAAGACAAAAGCAGTTCTCGCATTTTGCTGGCCTTTCTTTCAACATACTGTTGTCACTTAAAACCAAATAATTCAAATTGTTTTTCATTTGACTATAATACAATGCACCATTTCTCATTGTTCAGCCAAGTCAAGTTTTTTCTTCTTGTTACTACATCTAAAAAAGGCTTTTTAACTGTTACTCATCCAAGCAATCCAACCTCTCTTAACCATCTACTGGTGGTATGGGTTGAGATGCCAACTTCTGCAGAAGAATTATGGTCAGCAATTCATTGACTACTCGTCAAGAAAGGGTTTGCTTTAGACATTCAAATCAGCAATCTATTATCCTGTACGCAACACCCACTTTGAAGAGTTCTCATTGCTCAAACTTCCATCTAAAATGCTATTTATTTCTTATTAGACTGATAGGATGAACAAATTTATTTTTGGTCCAGAGGTACCTATGGTACAGTTGAACATAATATCAGAGTTTGGATTCCACTGCACCTGTGCCAAGGGAATACTAAGAGTCCAAAACTGAGGTCTTGACTTCCACCTATATGGCAACTTGTTCAAGTATCATAGATGCAGCATTCTGATGCCCTTTTCAGGCACCACAGAAAAGGTTTATCTTAGAAACCAAATTTGAATCTTATATCTTTAACAGTTTGGTAAAAGCTATGTTAAAAGGTGGGTACAGTGCTTCAAAGTTGAAGCTCTTGGTTGTATAAAAGGGACTATGACTACTTCATTAATAATGAAAAATATTTTTTTTATTCAATTTAAATAGTCATTTAAAAGAAATTAAGCCAGATACAAGATGTGACTGGAAATTCTCCAGAAAGTGTTTATTTGGCATGGAATGAGCCTCATCATTACTTATTTATAAAGATAATGTCACTAGTTTGTTGTTATCTTTTATGACCTTATTTGTTAAGCTATGTTTAATCTAGTTGGGCAACTCCTTTTGTTGATGGGATAATTTATAGCACTATAATAAACTAAGTGTGAATAATAAATATACTATTTCCAAATATTTTTCTCTATAATTATTCCAGGTCTGAATTCTGCATTCTAGAGATAAATATACAACAAAAAAGTGTCACACTATTGTGTAAGAGAAAAAGCAAAATTACTGGCTCTATACAATTAGTCAACATATTTAAACATGTCACAGCAATGCTATTTTTAAAAGAAAATACCCAATTACTTTCGGGTGCTTTGTTACCATATCATGTAAAAATTAAACAAGTATAAATTTGAATTTATGATACATTAACACTTTGTCTTACTTAATGTGATGATTTGGAACAATTTTATTTATTTATTTAGCAAAGAATAAAGTAATTCAGAACAGTGTAGCAAATATATTAAAGTAACTAATACTAAGTTACAAATGTTTAAAATACAATGTCACAAGTCATTTAATCCAACATAAAATCTAGAGAGAAAACATTAACTTTTATTAAGCCTCTTCCCTTCCTCATTTTACTAAGAAATGCTTTGTTATATATCATAATCACTGCTCTTATTTAAGGATAAAATGCTTTAGCTGTTTGTTAGCCACCAGCTCCAAAATCATTTTTCTGTATTAATATTTCTTATCGTACATTAGCAAATGGTTTGTTGTTGGTTTTTTTTGGGGGGGGGCAATGATAAAATGAGAATTTTTTGTCAACCAGAAATTCATTTGTTTTTGTTTCTCTTAATGACAATTTAAAGCCTTTTAATAGTACAAGCTTGGAATTCCCAGCAGGCAGAGTCTCATTTTTCTCCCTTTATAACAAAACATTTTAAATATTACATTAGCAGCTCAAGTTTCAAGAGCTATTGTCCAGCAAAAAGAAAAATGACAAAATGAATCATCACTGCTGGTTTTATAATGTGTTTAAATGCTGTTAAGCAAACAAAAAGCAGATTCTTTTTTTTTTTCCTTTACTTGATATTTCAGACAATGACTTAAAAAGAATAACTATTTTTAAAATTAAATGTTAATACTTGCAGTATCACGTAGTTGTCATTGAGCAATATGCTTATGACTGAACAATACTGTTAAAAACCATGACTTTTAAATAAATGAGTGGTTTTTCAACTAACTTTTAGATAAAATCTATTTGTACAAGATATTTTTATTGAAGTAAGAACTGGGTTAATGTTCCAAATTTTTTTAAACATCAAACTAAATCATTCACAACTGGTCAGCTGTCACATGCAACATTAAACAAAGAAAAATTTGCAAAAGACAAGGGGAGGAGGAAGAATGAGCCAAATTAAAAATACACATGCTGAAACAGGATCTTGTGATTCAATAAGGAAATGATTACTGTGCAGCAAAGAAAACAAACAAAAGATTTAAAACCATCTCCAGTCTAGAAAACTCAATGCTGGTCAGGAATAAATTCCAGGCTGAAACTGATTTTTGGCAAAATGAAATTAATTTAGGCTTTGATTGCAAGAGTCAAAATATTAGGTGTTTTCATTTCTGGAAGATGTTTTTTGAAACACATTGGAGCACTAACTTTATGCATAGCAAATATCTGTTGAAGGATTTGTTCAGAGTAAATGAATCTGGCAACAAGGATTAAAAAAATAGAGTTTTTAGAATGTTTTGCAAATAATAAATAAAATTAAATAACAGAGATAGGAAATCACATTTAACATGCCTGATTTCTGAAAAATAAACATGCACATTAACTCCAGCAGATCTCTTTCAAACTGTTTTACCATGTATATATTTTCAAGTATCATCTCTAAAAAGTAGAATTAAACTTCCAATTACCAAACAAGACAAATTTTCAGAAATATAAATTTATAAAACATAAAAGAAATAATATTAACATACTGATAGGTGTTTATTGACTAATCACAAAAAATGCATTTAAAACAATTTTAAATTACAAATAATATTATCAATATTTACATTTTTAAATCCAACAACCAATAGCATACATCCTGAGGCAAAATGTATTAAATTAGAAAATTAGACTATTCACTTAAAATGTTCGAAAACTTAAATAATTTTTGCATGGTTTGAATTAGAAAGTACAATTTGGAGAAATAAAATTTTAAATAAAAAAAACTTTTCCTTCCCCAAACTAAAACAGGTCTGACAACTTAATTTTGGCCATATCACTAGTGACTGATTAATAACCAATATTATCTATAAAATCAAACCTGTATTTTGAAATTTCCTTGAACAAGAGTTTGAATATTTAAAAGATAATGAAATAAATGATGTTGAATGAAACTAAAGAAACAAAATCATTTTTTATATAAATTCAAATGAAAATTCTGATTATCTATGACTTGCAATTATATCACAATTTCTATAGCTGTCACACAATTGTGTAGATACTGATATCTGAAACTTTTAAAAACTGCCATTACCTAGTGTGCAAAAAAAAAATTTTAATAAAAGAGAGAAAAATAAAGTTGTGATATTTTAGAATGAGACAATATTTTATCAATAAAAAAATAGAAGTTAAAAAAGGTTAATTTGAAAATAATTTCTTATTGTCAATGCTTTTTCTTTACATGTTAAGCAGCCACAACGAGAGTTGTTCTTATTTGATTTACCTTCTCTAGGATTAGAATTAAGATTAAATAAACCAGCTAGAATTGTGATTCCTAATTTTGCCCAGTGGCTATGATTCTTAATTCTTACCCTATATTATACTAATTTTTATTCACAGAGTTTTCAGAGGTAAGGAATTAGTTTGGGCACTTTCTCCACTACTTTATCAATAGTATCTAAACTGATGAACATACAAGGTCTGTCGAAAAAGTATCTGACTTTATTTTTTCCTGTCAGAAGTAATGGCATTAGGGAGACAAAAGTGTGCATAGTGGAGCTGCATGCATGCCTTCATGCGCAGTTTTTGGTGGGCTTGCTGGATGCAACAGTCGCTGACAGGCAGCCAGTGTGAGGTGCTGTACTACCTACTCGTCGCATTTTCATTTCGCCCATGATGATGGAACGTGTGGAGCAACGATCTTGCATCAAGTTTTGCCAAAAGCTTGGAGATACCCAAGCAGAAACAATTCGCAAAATTCAACAGGCTTTTGATGACAATGCCATGGGTGTTACCCAAATAAAAGAATGGTAAAACAAGTTCAAAGATGGCCGCACATCGGTGGAGAGTGACCAGCATTACGAGAGGCCGTCAACAAGCCACAATGCAGTTGTTATCGAGAAAGTGCAGACCTTGATAATGGAGAATCATCGTTTGATGGTGCGGGAAATTGGTGACGAGGCTGGGATCAGTAAAGATTCTGCACATGCAATTTTAAAGGATGATTTGGGTTTGTGCTGTGCCAAGCTGCTTTCTCAGGAAAAACAACAACTTCGTCTTGAGGTTGAGCAGGACCTGCTGGATACTGCCAACAGGGATCCTGAGTTCCAGAATACTGTGATAACTGGAGATGAGATGTGTATGTATGGGTACGACCCAGAAACCAAAGTTCAATCGTCACAGTGGAAGCACCCAACATAGCCAAGGCCCATAAAAGCACATCAGGTCCGGAGCAAAAGCAAGGTGATGCTGTTTTCTTTGACTACTGAGGTGTTGTGCATCACGAATACACACCAGAAGGACAAACAGTTACAAAGGAGTACTATCAGAAAGTCCTCAGACATCTTTGTGATGCAGTTCAGCGCAAGAGACCGGATCTGTGGGCCTCGCAAAACTGGCAGCTGCATAATGACACCACCCCGGCTCATTCGTCACAGCTGATCCAAGGTTTCTTGGCAAAAAAAAAGCATTTCGCTCATTTGCCAGGCTCCCTACTCTCCAGACATGGCTCCTTATGACTTCTGGTTGTTCCCAAAAATGAAGATGCCACTGAAAGGCTCCCACTTTGAGACCCGAGAGGACATTATGCAGAATGAAACGATGGAGTTGAGAGGCATTCCGGAGGAAGCATTCCAGATGTGCTTCGAACAATGGAAAGATCGCTGGGTTAAGTGTGTGGAGGCACAAGGGGCCTACTTCAAAGGGGACTAGCAATTGAACCCCACCAAGTACGTAATTTTTTTTCCCCAACCTAAAGTCGGATACTTTATCAACAGACTTCGTACATTTTTGGCAATGTTTCTCTGTTGCCAGCCAACAGGATTTAGTCCTGTAGAGTACTGTTCTGATATATTATTTTTTTCATTAGGTGCTGGTCTTGGACATTCTGTGGTTGTTGTAGTTTTTTTTTTTTTTTTGTAGACATTAAAAAACACTTTAGTTCAATGAAATACTGAAATATCTACTAACAAGATAGAGAAAGTAGTGGGATAATTTTGGCATTTTCAAAGTAATACATTATAAATAACTGTCCATTGCTATCCTAGAAGTCATTTGCAGAAATGTTATCATTTCATGACATGCATAATCTAATAATAAAAACTATAGGTTGTACTAGAGCTTTATTTTAAAAATTTAATAGATTCAATTTTATTACAGTCAAGTCAACTATGTTAATATATTTATAGTATTAATTACTGTACATTTCAGTTTCTCTTCATACACTTTTAATTTTAAATTTCTAAATCTTAAGAGAATAAAATGAAGTAATGATTTCACATGTTAATACCAAGCTGTACCAATTTAAAGTACAAATTGTCCTCATTGGTAAAATGTAGACTATTTTATTCTCCAGAATATTTTGTTTTGTTGTTTATTTTAATATCTACAACAAAGCATTTAAATGTTTGCTTTGTACACAACTGCTTGTTTGTTGCTCATGTTGCTTTAAGAATTTTGTTTTTTTTTTTAATTTCATTACATGAATGAATGATCTCTATTAGACAAATTTCTTATAAACTCCAGACTTGTGATTACTTTCTTATGCTGACAAAATAAAACAATTAACATCATTTTAAAATGAACCTGGACACTACAATAAGTTTAAAACAGCATTTACTGAACTGCAAAAACAAAAAAAACTTTTGTTCAACAAATTTAACAAATGGCTAAAAGATGAAAGTCCTTTATCATAATTTTGTTTAATGCTGCAGGCTATCCTGAAAGGAAATTGTTATAATACTGCAGTTTCAATTTAATGTAAAAAAAAAAAAAAAAAGAGATAATAGACTATATTAAATAGAAAAAAATTAATTAAATTTAGTAAAAATAAAATCTCACATTTTATTTTAAACTATGGATAACACTAAAAGTAGCCAAGAAAAATATTTTTATTCAAAACAGCCTAAGAAACTGGTTAAGAGCATTTTAACAATGAAAGGAAAACTTTTATACAACCTCTTAAAATAATTACAATAGAAAAGACAAATTTGTGTTACTAAAGACCCATGTAAATTCATTCAATAATTTATAATGGTATTTTTATACAAGCATACAACTGGCATAATTAAGATATTAATCAATGACAGCTTTGCTTTACCCTAATGTGTCTGCCCGTACCATTCCTTCAAATCTGTTGTAGTTGTAAACATACTGGATCAAAAACCTTTGCCAAATTTCTCCAGATAGTACATGTGTATCTAGAGGATGTGAATTAGTGAAGGCCTGATTCATCTGTGAAGATTATATAGTGCCAATATGCCAGAAGACTGCCAAAAAAGTTGCACAAGGCAGGCAATAATTTATTCATGTCATCAATGGCTTTGGTCAAGCAACCAATCCAGATATCCAACTATAATGGAACTGCTACACAATGCATAAGTTAGTGTTAGTAATGTTACAACAGAGAAAATGTTGTAGCTGATGGTCAATAGCCCATAGTGAACATGCAGGGATAGTGGCTGGAGGTAAAAAAATATTAGTATAAAGCAGTTATACCTTCCTCCCCAAATAGATGAATTTTGTAAGGAACACCTACTGACAGCAAAAGATCAGAAGCAATACAGCATATGAACTGACCAAACAGTTCAGTCAATTATCTTAAACCAGCTAAATCTCTCAAAAACCACTAAAATAGTCACATATTAATAAATCATGGATAAACTCACTTTTTTGTTTCCAAATTTATAGTTGAGATTTTGTACAACCAAGTCAATAGAACTAAGGAAATCCAATACGTGGTATACTGATGCATCGTTGTCCAAGTGAATCCTATCTTTTACTCTTTTCCAATCAGTAACCAAACTTGTGTAACCTAAAGCATACTGTATTAACACACAAGTTGTTTCAATTTTATTTGCAATATTGCAAGATCCCTTTCTTTATAGAATTTGAAAATTTCAACAAATAAAAATTGCATTGAATCCAAATGTCTCAGTTTTAGTTGTATTACTTCAATGCTCATATTTATAAAAAAAAATACATTAGTAATAAACAAGCCAGTAGGTGAGAGCAAAAAAATGTTCTGATATTTTCACAGTATGATAGTAGAACTGAAAAAGTAAACATGCTACAGCACAATGTTAACATTTAAAAAGGTCCAGTGTGTTGTCAAAACCTATACATAGAGAATGCATGTTTCATATTTCATACTCCAATTAGTGGTAAAAAATAAAAATAAAAGTTGGTCAGTCTATCCTGAAGTTAAATTCTCCTATTTTTTTTTCTTTTATAAAATGTTCCAAACACTAATAAAATTCAGCAAAAATATTTTCAGTGCTTTAATTTTAACAAAAATTTCAGTCAAGTATCTTTAGTAAATCTAGTTTATACTATGTACAAATATTGCATCTTCATATTCTTTTTACTATCTATCCAGATATACAAGGATTTGCTACCGTCTGTGGGAACTCATGATCAGTAAATTTTAAACATCAGAGAACATCTTTCATGGCAAGGAGTTTAAAATTGCATAGATCAAAATCTTGATTGTAGCAAAGATATGGTAGAGATTCAGTGTCAATGGTTGCCTAAGCACTGTGTTGTCTTATATTGTTATGCTGCAACAAAACACGTTGTGTCAGTTTACCATGCCATTTTGTTCAAAGAGCTGGCTTCAGATGATTGCTAACATGGATGTTGAGATGTTCATGGATAATGGGATGGATACTGCCTGAACATGCCAAATGAATTAACAATTTCATTAACACTCACTCATCAATTATTACAAAGGTTTCTGTCCTTGCTAATATTTCCTCAGTGGTGGCACTGCTGAGGCATTCTGGTCAATCTTCATCCACTACTTATGTTCAGTCATTTTTAAACTTGTCCACCCTCTCATACGCTTTTTTTGTTCCATAGAAGTTCTCTCCATATTGCACCAACATTCTTTGGTAGATTTCAGTGGGCAGAACACCTTTAGACCACAGACAACTGTGTGGCTATGTTGATTACTTGCTCACCAGTGCCATGAGTGCACAACACATCAACAGGAAAAGATGTTATAGTAGATGTACATCATTGATGCCTGGCAGCATGACATTTACCACTTTTTCACATACAAATCACTGATATAAATATTGCCTTTATTTTTCAAAACATTCTTGTACAAAGTTATCATTTTTAATAGAATTTTATAACCATTTCCTAATTTTAATAATTAATCAAGGAGCTTTTAGATTAAATTGTAATTGGATAAATATTTTTAAAATGTGATATTTTAACTTTTTAAATAGTGTAAGGCAACTAAATCTTGTTAAAATATGTTTGCTATTTATATTTCCATATTTTTAGGAACAAAATTAATTTCTGTACTGTTTTATCACCACCATTCAGCGCCAGCACTTCAGATAGATTAACAGCTTCAAAGACATTCAATAGATACTGTAACATTTTATAGAAAACTAATCTGATTTAAGTTTATTGGGTTGTTTCCAATAAGTTCTTTTTTAACCTTCCTAAGGTATTATAGCCAATCTTTATATAATTGTTATATTGCTACTAAATAAACAGGGTCATAAAAACAATATTTAAGTTGTATCATATTTTTTTTGTAATTATATTTATTTCAGGCCCTCTAAGCCCATCCCTGTTAAACTAATAAAAACATACTTGTAACAAAATATTGGAGACAAAACTTAAGCTCTAAAAAGTTGGAGATAATTTTCTTCATCACCCCTACTTCCTATGCAACTGTAAACTCTGTCAATATGCATATAAATTTGCACAAATTTCAATACTTCAGACCATCAATATTATCCTGTCACTATGGCTACTAACTTGATAGGGGGGGAAACATTAAAGCAACAAAAAATAGAAAGTGAAAATCAAGTTCCAGAAACATTGGACAAATAAGTATTCTTTTTATTAAAGACAATTCAAAGATTGAGTTGAACTGCATTATGCAAGGAATTTAATTTTAAAAAAAAAACACTCTACTACAAAGCACAAATTCATTAATGTGTTGAAAAAAGACTGCAAAAAATCAAATCATTTATGCATAGCTTTACTATTTGGCAAACTGTTTACTGACTATTTTGAGGCAGTTTGCCCAGGCTAGTTTAAACCAACCTGAATGTGAGACACAAAAGCTAGTTTCATCCAATCCAAACAGAAAAGGATTAAGGGAAATCTACTTTGGTTGTTCTCACAGACACTACAAAAAAGGTTTGACTAAAATAAATTGTGAATACATGATTTAGACCATACAAGGTGTAAAAAAAAAAAAAATTTGAATCATGTTTAAAAAGTGATCAAGCAGACCAAACGAATCATTGTTTTTAAATGATTAGCTTTCACAATGTCGATGATGTTACTGATCAGCCAGGATTGTATTACAAACAAGCAGCTCTTTTGGCAACTCTAGGAAGATCCTCAATAACTCAAGGGAAGGACTTTGTGATACCTACAGGTATTAGTGATTTTCCATCTGGGGTGGCTAGCATATGGTTGTTTAATCATTGTATTGTTTGCTTAATCTTATTTTAAAATTACAATTTGAGAATGTCAGCTGATGTCTTGGAAAAGCTCATATTTTAACATTAAGCACAGAGTGGCCAAAAAAACACCCAATATTACTTTATTAGTAACATCATTATTACTGCAGATTAGAAAAACAAATTACAAAGCACATAAAAATTTCTCCAAAAACAACATCTGAAGGTGAGTATAGAAAAATTGCTTAATCAAAATGGGTGAAGAAAATGCAGCTGTTTTAAATAATGGTTAGATTTTTTAAAAAGTATAAAATAACCAAAAGCTTGACAAATAGCCTTGCTGTTGCAGTAGAGTATGAGAAGCAAGCAAAAAATTCCAAGTCAAAATTCTCTATCACATTTATTACTTTGAGTCACAAGAAAAGCTAAGCAGAATTGGAAATGCATTTGTAAACTCAACATCAAACATATTAGGTCATTAGAAAAGTTCTTTCAGTTTTTATATTTTGCTAATTTGGGGTTCATTTTTTGCATGCTTGTGAAGGTGTATGTAGATAAGTTGTATGTCATTTTGTAACGTGTGCATTGGTATACATTATGCAAAACCTACTTTTTTAGAAATCATAAAATTGATATTTGTTTCAGAGTTCTGAGTAAAGTATGGATAGAAAAGTTTTTCATGCCATTTTGCTTCATGAGTTCAAACTTGGACACAGCAAATGAGCGCACAGTACAATGATGGTTTGCAAAGTATCAATCAGGAGATGTGAGCCTCGAAGATAGGGAACATAGTGCATGTCCTTCCAGCTGTGATGACAACCATCTGAAAGTCTCAGTTGAAGCTGATCCAAGAAAAACAGTGAGAGAAATTGCTGGAGAGTTTGACATAGGCACTGCAACTGTTTCCTGGAATCTTGACATGATCAGCAAGATGAAACAGCTTGACAAGTGGGTGCCTCATGAGCTGAATGAACAACAACAAAATCGTCAATTGGAAATCTGCTTTTCGCTTGTCATAAGGAACAAAACCTGGCAAAACCATCACAGCTAAAAGGTACTGTCATGAATTAAACATTGTTCATCAGAAACTCTCCCAAAAACAGCTGGCATTAGTGAGTCGAAGAGGCTCAATCCTGTTCCATTACAATGCTCATCCTCATGTTGCAAAAGTGACTTTTCAGAAACCGAACATGTTGGGATATGAAGTTCTCCCTCACCCAGCCTATTCACTAGACTACCACCTTTTCACAAACCCCAACAATTTTCTCCGTATGAAATCCTTCTCCAACCAAGCAGCAATTAAAACTGCCTTCCAACAGTTTATCAACTCCAGAAATCCAGATTTTTTTCAAAATGTTATAAATGTGCTTGTAACTCATTGGCAGAAGTGTATTGATTGTAACGGAACTTACTTGATTAATAAACTTCACGTTCAACAACATGAAGGCTCATTGTTGCAGTAAAAAAAAAAACCAACAAAACTTTTGTAACATCCTAATAGATGCAAGCCTTAGAGTAGCTTGTTAGCACATTAGCATTACTATATCGGTAACTTCTGGCTCTTTCTACAATGAACCCATTGGCAATTTTCATATTCAAGTGAATAATCCATCTACATAGGCCTCCTTTATCAACAAAGTTAAATGGTATCTCAATGAGCATGGGCCTGTACAAAAAAAAGTTGTTGGTTTTAACAATTAGTTTCAGGAGGCTATTTTACTAGGGATGCATTATGGAACAGTCAAAAGATGGTGACTTATTTACAAATGCAATACTTTTTTTTGTTTGATTTTCAGGAGTATTCTAATTCAAGCCTCACAGACTCCCCAACCAGTTTCTTTGCCAGAAGCATTTGTTGGTCAGATTCTGTAAACAACTTTCCAGAATACAGAAGATGCATTTTGCAAAGAAAAGAGTTGGAAGTCAAATGCAATTAACAGTAAACTGAAAAAAATTTTTCTTTCTGAAAAAGAAGTGTCAGCATTTTAAAAACCTATTTTGCAATCTTTTTCTTAGCAAAAACAAAAGGCAATCTGGCACATTTAGAGAAACAATCAAAAAATCAGTCATCAAGCCAGTGAAAACTTTTAAGGACTCATAGAACTAGTAAGCATTACAGTATCCAACAGTCTCAACACTCGTCCCATATAAAATGGTCAAACAATCTTTAACTATCCAGAATAAGTACATTTCACTCCTTAATAGCAAGGTAGTAGTGGAATTAGAGTAAAAAATGCAAAATAATATTTTCCATCAGTTTTACACTCTGGACTTGCGGAGATTTCAGATGTACTGTATTTCATTCAGAAAGTTTCACTTATTTCATAGATGTACCAAAGCAAATGGGAACATTTTTGGCTAACAAAATACAACTCAAATCAGGTTGTTAATATTCATGATTGCAGAGGACAGGAATATGACAGTGGTCCAACCATGGCAAAGCAGCAAACATCAGCAGAACAAACCTAGTGTTTATGTTTGTTCTTTGAACCATTTTACAAATTAAACCTTGCTTCTAGTGCACTACCTATTTGTAATTTTTTTTTCATCTTTCACCTAGCAATGGTAACTACTGAAAAAAAAGAAAAAGATTATGCTTAAAGGCAAAAGTTAGTCTGCAAAAGCCAAGGAAGTTGATGCACTGCAAACACAAGTTAAAGACACATTGGAAATATCAGTGACTTTACATTCTCAGATAGCAATTAAAGTATCTGCTGAAAATGTTTCAGAAACTCAAGGTCTGATTCCTGTCCAAGCATAATTTTTCCCTTCTATTCCTTTTTTTTTTTAAGACAATATCCTCACTTAGAGTGATCATGTTAGCATTCTTCAAGAATGAGATGAAAAGTGAGCATGGGGTAAGCAAAGCAGCTCAACATCTGGATAGACTTAAAATGACTAAATACAATCAAGAATTGTGTGATTGTTAAGTTTATGGGGATTTTTTCAAGCTAAAAACATGAAATTAATTCAAACCTACTTAAGGAAAATGTTAGAGGGACCGATTTACCCCCAAAAGTTCAAGTATTTTTATCAAAACGCGTTAAATAATGAAATAGAACAAGAATATTCCAGAATATGCCGGAAGGTTACAGAACAGCGGAACGGAATAACCTCATTGGCTGACAGTCTCGACCAACCAGAATGCGAGTTTGGTTCCTTTGATTGCTATATAAATAGGCTCATTTCTGGTAGCACGGGATTTCAGTTTTTCTTGCAATACACATTTTACGCAATGGTGTTTTAATTTCAAGGCGATTTGGGACACAAGCGACCCAGGATTTGATAGCAAGCGGGGAACACATCAGAAAACAAAAAAAAAGAATGCCAAAAGCAACAGCTGAAAACAAATAATAATGCAGAGAGCCAGGATGGAAGCTAAAGCTCAAAATATTTCAAGTCTTACATTTAATTAAGTATCAGAAGGAATGATATTAGGAAATGACCATTAGACCTGAGAGAAAAATACTACATCAGTGTGGATGCCCATGAACTAATACTTCAGATTGAAAGCTTCAACCACCAGGTCATAGCCTTGCTGGACAGCATAAAAAAGACCTTAAATTTTCCAAAACTGGATGTCACTTTACAGATATTTTTGAACATCCCTGTAGTTGTAGTACTGTGTGAGTGATCCTAACATCACAAAACTAGAGTACTGAAAGTATTTCGTCAAAATGACTTTGATATTATTTGGTCTTTAATTGTTATTTGTAAAAATAATTTTATTATTAACACAAATTACAAGTTTGTGTAGGTAAACAAGAATGATTTTCCCAGTGCCATCTACTATTGTAATATTTTAGACCAATTTGGTATCAATAAGAATACTTTTTCTTGAAAATGACTGCAGCATTAAGTTTTTACTGAACACAAAATTTTTGTATGGTTTTGTTGCAAACAAGTTTCAAATTCATCCCTTTTTAATGAACAACAGAGGATCCTTATTTCTGTATAGACCATTAATCCAAGGTTGAGAACTGCTGAACAATTTGCTTGGGTTAAAGTTGCAAAGCTCCAATGTACTGTATATCCAGAAAATAAAGACTACACCTGTCCCTTGTCTTGCACAAGGGATGTATTCCTGGAAAATATCATGTATCTCAAATTTGTGTACAGTGAACCCAGTTTTAGAGAGTAAAGAAGGGGTTCAGTTACAAAACCCTTCACACACCCTTTCCCAAGATCCAGAAATCCCATAACACTAAATTACATACATAAGATTTCAAGAAACAACAAAATTATACAATAAATACAGAAATAATTAGAGAGAGAGAGACTGGTAGTTAAGCACACTAAGACATGGTGGTGAAGGGTAATCAGTGTGTGTGTGTGTGTGTGTGTGTGTGTGTGTGTGTGCGTGTGCGTGCGCGTTTCTGGGGTGGGAGTTAAGGTGATGAGCCAATTGTTGTTAAACTAGAGAACCTTCAAAAAGTGAGTTGAGGTAGACTGCTTTGATTTGCACTGTTTTCCCCTGTAGATTCTGTAGATAACAAAGACCCCTTCCAAACTGTATTCTGGGCTAGCTTGTGCAGTTCTATGAAATTTTGCACCTCATATAGAGAATTCTTCTTCATGAGACTCTTAAGAAAGAAAAAAAATCAATGTCCACCCACCTCTTGTAATCCTCAAACTCATCCCCTTCAACAGATCGGCCAAGCCTGATGATCTTGGCACTTCTGAGATCTGGCTCATGAAGCCTGTTAACTGTTGATGCACTCCTTCTGTATGACCTTCCAAGCAGTATTCATGAAGGTGTTATTCACATCATCTTAGCTATTCAATGTTGTTAACGGTATGTAGGATGTTTTAGTTACAACAGAAATCACAAATTGTTGGGTTGTTGAGCCCATCAGTAGCTTGAGAATGACAACCTCAGATAGTACATTTTAAAAGTTACTAAGATGCCCTTGATTCATGGGCTGGAATAAGGTGGTGTTGTTGAGCACCAAAACCTTCACTTCAACATTAGAGTGCAAGTCCATCAGATGCATAGGTTGTTTCAGGGTATTATCAAAGAGTATAGCCTTGAAAGCAATTTTTAAGTCAAGCTGTATTTCTCAACTTTGATGCAAAAATATTTGATAAACCAGTCTTCAAAGACACTCCCATTTATCCAAGCTTCTTTTTTTTTATCTCCAATGAACTGGTTAAGGTTTTCTTATTAAGTCTTTTTAAAGCTTGGGAATTCTGGGAGTGGTACACCTATAGGTGTTTACACATCAAGTCACTCTAGGCATTGCCACATAAGAGTGTTAGCCTATCCTTTGCTGTCTTAGAACCTGAAGCAATCATCTTTTTCTTTGAAATTTATGTTCTGCTCAACATGTGCTTCCAAATTAAGTCAGTTTCAATGACATTAAAAACTTTGTGGCTTGTATCCTTCAGCTTTTACAATAGTCTTAAACTTGTCTGGTAAAATAGTAGCAGCAGCATCAGCAGCCTCCAACTTAGTTTGTAGTGTAGACATTTTTTTCTTCATGGGAATAGTTTGGGTTAGAGAAGAACTTGTAGAACATTTGTGGGGTGCCATGATACAAAAAAAAAAAAAAAATCATACAAAATATGGGTAAACACAACACTACACCACAAATGAAAGCATTTTTCAATGACAAGAACATGGAGAAGACACGTACATTCATGCCGTCTTCACTCATTGTGATGATTTTATCAAAATATACCCTTATATTAATTTAATTAATAATGTTTAAATATGCATAAAACAAAGCAATTATGGTAGACAATATATTATAATACCAAGTGCTACTGTTTATTTTTATATTGATTTTGTAGTGCTTAGAAATTAATATAATACTGTATCGTATATACATTCAATACAATAAAGAAATGTTCCTGTAATTGCTATTTATTTCTTAAGTTGCATCACTCTTTTCCTATTTCTTTTCAACTTAACTTGTGCATGAGTAAATTGCAAAAAAATGCATTTCAGAGCAAATTTGTGTAGACATAACTCATTTAAAATGAGACAGGTGTATTTTGCATTGAAATACCTTGTCCTATGCATCATGAGTTACAATGCATAACATAACAAATGGAAACTTAAATGCATTTAGAAATTGTTTTATTCAAATTTCTGCCCTGCACTCATGGTATATATTCATTAAAAATAGTTTTGTTTAAAAACTAAAACAATACACAACAATTGTTGTTTCTCAGATTCAGTGAACTGAGAAACTATTAGTTATGCATTGTTTCAATTCTATTATCATCATCAATTCAATTTGTTATTTCCCTTATTTAACAGCATATAATGTATTCTTTCTCCACAACCAATCAGGCACAATTTGAGCATTTGATCATTGTTATAATAACAATGAATTGCTTGATCAATCAAAGACCACCACTGAAATTTGATATGATATAACCATCTTCATTTTGCAGATAATTTGATAAACATGATGCAAATTTCTCATAAATTCAGAACCACATCATGAATCATTCACTATGCAAGTTTGCTCTGTGCCAGTCTTCTGTTTAACTGTAGTGTGACATGACAAAAATGTGTATTTTCTCTTTCTTAAGGTTGCATTAGCCAGAGTATATTAATTATGAATTTACTTCTGTAGCATCTGGTATCAACAGACTGCAGCATATTATTTGCGATAAAATTTTGTCATTTGAATTAATGAAGCCAAATACTAAAGTGTAATGATTACCAAATATCACAGATTGATAACAAATATGCTGCTTTTCAAACAAAAAGGTGACTAGCAAAAAAGATAAGTTTGACATGGGAGGGTCATTCCAGCAGTAAAATATTTTTGCTCATAGCCCTCAAGACTGGCTATCATGTGATGCTTCTTAGTTTTTGCAAAGACATGTTCCCATCCACCAAAAGCAAAAGGACAGCAAATTCATTCCCCAACCAAAATCATTTTCAGATATATAAGACTTTACTTACACAAAAAAATACACAATCATGAATTCCAGCATGAGCAACAGAAAGCAATCTTCAGATACTTGGTTATTTAACCAAGCTTTGGTCTGCCTAAAAGGCAAAAAAAAAAAAAAATTCATTTGATTCCCTATTGTGACTATTTTAGCTGGTGAGTAAAATTTTTCACTGGCTACGAAATTTTTTAACATTTTAGAAGCCTTGATTAAGGTTCCATTTCTCCAGATTGCTATTTGACATGCCTTTAATTAGACAACAATCTTCAGGTTGTGAAACATTTCACAAGAGTTCATTCCACAAACAATTTTAAAGTATAAAAAAAAAGAAAAATTAATTTTTTTTAAAAAAGACTTTTTTAATTAGAGAAAGTATGATATAAACTATTTAAAATTTCATTCTGAATACATAAAAAATTATTTTAAGATTTTTAAGTTATTTACTCAAAAAGAATTTTTTTAAAAGCATTGTGGTCAACCTAAGACCACCCTGTCACATTGTGTTAAACTTTATTTTTAAATTCCCTGTTAAAATTCCAAACTCTACCTGAGGAGTCTGAGTTGCAAAGATAAATTTTTTATTCGATCAACTTCTATTTAAGACATGCATTGCTTGACCTATCAACTTATTTTAAAAAAAAACTCCCCATTACAGTCAACACACTGCACATCCATACTTTAAAAAGAACTGATGTGATATACTTAAAATAGTTTATAAAGCAGTTTAAGCAGATTCTGTCTATTAGTTTATCAGTGAAAATTTTTTTTTTACAAATTGCTTGTCATATTTTTTGGCAGAAGAATTGCAAAAAGTAATCTAGTTAGAAAAGGAGATTGGCAGAAGTTTCTGCATTAACAATGAAAATCTTAAAGCAAATAAAGTCTCTAACATAAATAGCCAGAAATAAGAATACAAGGGTGGGGGGGTATTTTCTTTAATTTCCAGAAAGAAAAAAATCTTTTCAAAGTTTCTTTTTTTTTCTACATCATACAGCAATGGTATAAGAGCAGTCAATGAATTATAAATAACCCTTATAAAGATAATTTTCTTTAAGAACTGAGATTTATGATGTTTGTGCTATTATAAACTTTCTACAAACATGCCAACCATTCCAGATTATTCTTATTTCAGATTTCTGATATAAATTACAGTTATCAAACTTAAAAAAAATAAAAATAATAATAATATTCTTTTTTTTTTTTACATATCCATCAATGCAGTATGATTTTTCTGCATGCAGACTAGTATTTTAATTTGGATGCGCTGCCCTGCCTTCCTGGTGGACAGTCATCACCATCAGCTGGGTCTCTCCTACGACGAAGTCTCTCGACTTCCGCGTGCAGCCACAGCACTACTGAGGACTATCCTCAGGCGCCTGAGGTGACGCAGCAGCAGCAGCAGCCGCCTCATGCAATTTAACTGTTCCTTGAAATTCTAGCTAGACGACTGTCCTGCTTTTGTCTGTTCAGTTCAATTACATTCGAACAGTTTCAAACTTCAATCATAACATCTGCATTGTATAAATAATGGCTTCCTTATAGCTAACATCACTATATCTTTCTTAATGCTAATTTTACGATTTAAAGTCTACATCTGATAGAAATTTAGAGAGTAAACAAATAATAATAATAATAATAATAATAATGTTAAAAAGTTACGTATTTAAAAAAAAAAATCTAAGTTTTAGCTTCATTTATCAACCAATTGTTAAAGGCGCATTTCCAATGTGAGACAACAACTCGAAAGCGCTTAAGGTCTCAATCTGTTGTAAATATTATTATTATTATTATTATTATTAATAATAATAATAATAACAGAAACGTGGAATCTGTTACTTGTAGATGCACACGTGTAAGAGAACCTTTATATCCTGTTTTCTCTTAAAATATTATCAAAATCTGCTCCGAAGATTTCTTTCTCCAGTCCCAAACCCCCCCCCCTCTCTCTCCTCCCCCTTAATGCATCATAAACACGATGAGCGGACTGGTAAAAAATAATAATAATAATAATAATAACAGAAACGTGGAATCTGTTACTTGTAGATGCACACGTGTAAGAGAACATTTATATCCTGTTTTCTCTTAAAATATTATCAAAATCTGCTCCGAAGATTTCTTTCTCCAGTCCCACCCCCTTAATGCACCATAAACACGATGAGCGGACTGGTTGAACCCCTCGCTGTTCGCCCACACCCCACGATGCGGTTACTTACTTACTGTCTAACCAGTTCGAAATAACGCTTTCTATGCCATTTTTAAGCTAACTCGAACTCAGGCCGTCGTCGCTGAGCTTCGCCGGACCGCCGAGAAAAAACCCGTAGGTGTCGTCTGCCGCGAAGCGAGACGCGCGAAGAAAACCTTCTCTCTGATTTTCCTTTTCTCCTCTTTTTTTTTTTTGTTTTTTTTTCAAAAAAAGAAGCAAACATTTGAGCGCAAAATAAAACCTCTACCTACCTGAATTGGAAAGGTGGTGGGGAGGAGGCCTTCACCTGTATAGCCATTCTTTAGAAAGTTTTCCATCCTTTTACGCAGTTGGTAGAGGGGGGGGTGGACAGATTGTTAGTTGTTGTTTTTGTTGTTTGATCGGTTTCAAAACGAGGCTCGATTTTTTTTATTTTTTTTTTTTTTAAAGTTTTGATTTTCGGGTATTTTAATTTTTTTTTTTTTTTTGCAGTAAATGTTGGTAGTTTAGTTCGTGTTATTTTATCGTAAACTTTGTCTATTTGTTATATTTTACGCTTAGAACAGATCGACAATAATCAGTGAACAATTTTAAAAAGGGGGCATAACCTACCGAAAAAAAAAAGAAAAATAAATAAACAAAAAAAAAAAAAAAAAAAACAAAAAAACGGATAAAGGATGCACCATAATACGATAAGCTAGGGTTTTGCTTCCATGTTCGTTGCAAGAAGAAAGAAGATCATGGCCTATGCAATAGCTTCTCAGGGAAAAATAAATGGTCATCACTGCGATTCTTAAACTGATTAATACCATTAACTGTAACTGCCAGTAAATTATTTCACTCACCAGCAACTTTATTACTAAGAAAACATTTTCTAGCATGTGATGGCGAAGTTGTAGTTATTTCGTAGTGATGGCGAAGTTGTAGTTATTTTGTAATAATGACCTGATAGCTGAAAAAGTTTGTTTCTGTCCATTCAAAAAAAAAAAACCCCTGTCTTAAAGATTTTTTATTAGATCTCCTCTTAAATGTCTGAAAGTCATACTTAATGTCTAAATATTCAACATATTCCAAATGCTTAAGCCCTGATAACATTCTAGTAAATCAACATCCTTTCTTAAATAAAAACTTTGCATCTGTACAATGTGTTCAAGATGGAGACAAACCAAGGATTTACCTTGCAATGCTGAAGCATAACAAAGGTTAATTACTCCTAACATTCCATTTGCTTTGTTTGCAGCTGAAATGTATTGGTCTTCACATTTGAGATTTTGATTAGATTTTTTTTGCAGAAACTTTATTTTATAGTTTAGCATTACCCATATAATAATGATTAATTATATCTGTAGCCTGTTTGGATAATTTTACATTTTTTAACATTAAATTATTCTACTTAACTGACCAATCTAACAAATTATTTCTATCCTTTTCAGTATTAACACTGGCATATCTTTTAGCATCTTCTGCAAACTTTTAATATTAATGCCTACTAAACTGAATAAATACCATTTACCTAAAACAGAAACAATACTAGACCTAAAACTGATCCTGTGGCACCGCCATCAGCTACTGTTTTGTTTTTTTTAATTCATTTATTTTCTACTTTTAGACACATTTATTTGATAGACAGAAAAACTAGATATTTTTCCCAGACAATTTTCTTTTCTTTTAAATGTAGCTCATTTGGGCATGTTAAATCTAGAGTTTAGATGTTTCCCCCAATTTTTTTCCTTGGTTTTAATTTATTTAATGTTTTGTTGTTTTTTTTAACTTTCAAACCAAGTTAAGAAGATGAAACCTTGTTGTTTGTTTGGTAGCAATGTTTTTAAATATGCACATTTAGTGCCCATTTTCTCCATTTTAAAATTTATTTAACTAATGTCACTTCTGATTATCGATGCTAGAAAATTATTCTATTCATTCATTGCTTTATTAGTGAAAGTTTATCTTTTAAATACTTTTTTTTTAGGCTCAAAGAAATTTTATTTAAATTTCGATTAGTAACAAAAATTGATAATTTTTTTTAAATGAAAATTTATGGTCTTAAAGAATTTTAGCCAAAATTAGTTTACATTGAGACTGTGAGCCGGCTACCCAACCCTACTCCCTCCCTCTCTGGATGGAGGGGGAGGTAGGATTTTCCAAATGCTCTGACCAGTAGAAAGGTGTTTTCTCACCCAGAAATTTGGAGTCGAAAGAATTTAGTGAAACAAAAGCATATATCAGGTATATATAATGAATTGTTTACTTGTTTCTAACCCAGACCACATAAATATAATTTTTCAGTCATTCTGGATATTTTAAATATTTAAACTCTGAAAAATTTGGATAATCTTTGCTGAATTCTTTCTACAATTCCACATAATCTTTTTTTAAAATAAGATTTCCAATCTTGCTCTGCTTACAGACAACGTAAGTAGATAAATGCTGCCATAGATCATATCAACATATGAGGCAGTATATTCATGGGACCTGGTAGATTTTGAAATGGATGCATAGATGAAAAATGGGATGTTGGTAGAAGCTAGATGGAAATCTTCGAGGGAATGGATATTCCACTGTTGACTACTTTCAGGATGGTTTTCCAATTCAATAAAAGCCATAAGAGAATTCATGTGCATCATGACTGCCTAAAGTCAAAATAGATTTTGAGCTATTAAGTTTAGTGTGGAAACCAAACTCAGACATTTGGCTAAAGAACATGCAGGTATCCATAAGAGTCATCGGACATAATCTCTACAGGATGGGGTACAATGGAAGAGTAACAAGAGAAACCATTTCTCACACCATGCAATGTCAGTTATTGATTGCAATGAATATCACAGATGATACCATATCCTGCTTTTAAAAACATTATTATTTTTTTATATGTTCATGTTTTCATATATAGTGATCATGTATGGGTGTAGCACCATCTAGCACAGGAGTTTTCATTGTATCTTCTGCAAGCATAACAAAATATTGTTGTCTGTCATCATAGTGTAGTGTGATTTGGGCCACTAGGGGTTCATAATTAGTAATTTTCAGTAGAACTGTAATTTCTGCCCCAATACTTGAACATTTTCAAAAGGGAACTTCTGCCTGTCTAATGCCAGTCATCATTTGTCCAAAAAAGGGCAGTTTCTTTTATGAAAAATGCTCCCCAGCTGTCACTGTCCATGCAAGCCATGGTGGAAAAAGACAGGATGTCACAACTCTGCCAAGGCCTGGTATATGAATCCTATTGAGCACTGTGGGATATACTGCAATCCTGCAAAAGTATTCCTATAAACCCATTTTCTAGGGATCACTAATGCAGACTATTATCCAGGAAGGCACTGCAATCCTGCATACTTGGATTACTAATCTTGTCCACACAATGTGTCAGTGCATTGCAACCTTGCATAAGGTAAAGGTCTGCACCACAATGTATTAGCCCCAATTCTGGTGTTATGCATGATTCCAGAATAAAGTTGTTCTTTCAAACTGAGGTGTATATTTACTTCAGTTTATAGAGATTTAATTTTAATTTTTTTTTTACATTTGACATCTGTTAATTATTCTTAATATCCTATTAATTTTGCTAGCATTTAAATGCATTAATCATCATCTGAGATTTTTGTGCAAGAAAACTTCCAAATCCTTTGAAATTATATTTTCCAATTTAATTTTTCCAAAAATAAAAAAATAATTATACTATTTGGGACTTGATGATGTTCTGTATAAAACTTTCAATTGCTCTCTATTTTCTATGTTTTTTATCCATAGCCACTTTCCTTTTTCTGAGTCTTTATCTGAAGCTTTATTAAACATTTACTAAATCTAAATATATTTGAATTTTCTCACAAAATAATTATGACTTCTAAGAGATTTGTTAGATATGATTTTTTAGCCTAGAACCTGAGCTGAGCATCTTTAAGGATGTTTTTATGCAAAAGCTTTTGAATATTTATTTAGGAGATTTTTAGTGATACTAATAATGTGTGTTAATTAGTTACCCAATTTCTTGCACCATGATTCTTACAAAAACACCTGTTGATATTTAAAGCTACAGTGTACTGCTATGTAAAATGACACTGCTTGGTTTGAGAAATGGGCTAAAAGAAGCCAATAAAATTGATACTTCAGATCCTGAATACTGCTGATGTGATAGCAATTTAAAAAGAAAAAAGGGACGATTGTGCTCACCTTTAAAATGGAAAGTTGGGACAAAGGCATCTTTCATAATATTGTATTGTGGGATTATTTGCATGACTATTAGCACAGAGGACCTAGTTTAAATTCAAACAAGTTATGCATTGGTTCAAGACAAGCTTAGGCTTCTTCAATAATTAAAAATAGAAATACCTGCTGCGACTTAATTTCATATTATATTAAATCAATTTTCTGGACTAAACTCTGATGATGGCAACATAGAAAGATTGCTGAAATGTAGGTTTATTAATTAGTATATCCTAACTAATACACACAAGCAAAGTAGTTGTTAAATTCATGAATACAATGTGAAGAATATTAACTAAAAAAAAAATAAATAATCGTGCATTGGTATAAGATGAAAGTTGGTCACATGAGTAATTTAAAACTGGTATGAAAATGAAAAAAAATGTTTAAATATTGATATTCTTGTATTCTCTTAGGTTTATGGCTTCCATTTTTTTTTTTTTTGTTGCTTAAATGTTATGAAACGTCTTAAATTTTTTAATGAGTTCTTACGATAGTTATCTGCCCTTCTTCTGGATTGTAATCTCTGTTACTAAACTAAGTGGAAAACTATTTTTAATTTAAATTTTACTTTCGTTTCTACGCAACTAAAAATGTAACCGCCACAGAATCCAGCTATGATTATAGTGATAATAAAGGGGGGGGTGGAATTTTCGGAAGAACGTCGTTTCAGCTCAGTGAAACAGACCCAGCATCCAACAAGGCGGCTAATCAAAATTCCTATAATTTTTAATAAACGGAATAGCGCGAATACTGAAATATTTTAATTCGTATTTTTGATAAGCAAAATAATTAGTAAGTTATATTCGCTTTATAATGATATTAATTATTTAAGAAGCATACAAAACTATAATTAATTAGTAAGGTAACATTTTTTTTTTTTTCTATTTTATTGTATCTTTTCGTTTTGTTTTGATGCGAAACACTTCTATATTTAATTGTTGACACGTTTGGTTTCACATCTCTTTGTATGATGATAAATGGGTGTGTTTGACTTTTTTCTAAAATATTTTCACATTTTAAAGGTAGATTCTCTTTTAGAATATCTCATATACTGGAGAGAAAAGCTTTCAGATCGAATTGTTCTTCAGTTTATTGCAAAGAAAATTGCTAAAATAAAATAACAATGCTGCTGCAGTAATTTATTATAGAAATGCGATAAGCATGTTATTTTTTAAATAACTGCTTTTCTGCAGCAGCATTCGGTATTTAATAATAATAATAATAATAATAATAATAATAATAATAACAACAACAACAATAATAGTATTAATAATGTTTTTTAAGAGAGAGAGAGAGAGGGAAGGTTGGATATGTTACTGATATTGTAGGCAGTTAACTTGATTCAAGGGAGATAATTTTCCGGAAAGCAGCGGAAGTAACGCGAACTTAAGCGGCTGCTGTGTACTTTTAGTTTTGTTCGACCATGAGTATTCCGGTTTTCATCGACTTGGCTATCGCTGATCAGGTAAAGACTCGTAGGCTTCGCTTTAGTGTCACACACCCCCCTCTGTAATCCACACTTAGCGGGGAGGGGAGTACCGAGCCAGCCGGCCGGCCGGTCTGTCGTAATAACGAGATAAACGGACTTAGCCTTCCTTTCTCCCAACCGACCCCGGTCCTCCATATTGACAAGCTCCGGTGCGCGTGTCGGTGCCTAATAGAATTAACTGGGCGGGTTGTCGCATGGCAGGCAACAAGCCTTATTCATCTCGGGGTTACTAAACTTATTTTTTTTTTTTTTTTTTTGCCCTCGTTCCTTAGTCGTCCTGCCCCCTCCCCCCTCTCTCTCTCTCTCCCCCTCCCAACATCCCTAAGTCTTTGTCTCCTCTCACACCCTGCCTAGCCCCATTTTCTCTCCATCCTCACCTTTAGCGCTATTCGTTCTCTCTTTGCTTACCCCCCCAATCCTCTTCGCTTTGTTACCTTTAGCCCTTTTCTCTTTATCTGTCCCCCCACTTTTTTTTTTTTTTAATATCTTTCTTTTGCCTTCCTTTTCCCCATCCCAGCCCTTGTTTACCAATTTCCCATTCCTATCTCCCCCTTCACCAGTTTCATCTACTTGTTTTTTTACATCCACCTGCTTTCTCATTCTTACACACCATTAATTACATCCACTAAACAGATATCTGTAAAAGGCAGTGCCTACCACATGTTCTGCATTCTGTTCTTGTCCCCCCCCCTCTTTTTTGAATTTTTTACTTTGTTACCCCCATTAAAAATCAAAATGAACAAGCTCTTTAAACAACAGATATAGGAATAGCAAGCCATGTGCCTTAATGTAATGCTATTAATCTTAACCCCCCCCCTTAATTCAAAACTGTTTCGGAACATTTTAAAACTCTCTACTAAATTTTTGTTTGTAGCAATTATTTTTCCTATATTTCATACACTTTTCGTGATGTGTATTTATATTTGTGAGTTTTTCATTGCTAAATTCATTCAGCGTCTCCCGTAACTATTATAAATACATAACAAGATAAGGGAAAATATACACAATTTTTTTTAAAAGACATTTTACTTTATCCAGTACCATATAATCATTGATATATGAAGGTTGTGTAAGAAATCTCTTGGTACAGCAGAAAACATTGCATTTTGCTTGCTTCTCTTTTTTTTAATGCATATTTTTTAATGTTACGCACAAAAGGAATTTCACTGAGCATTGATAATCGAATTGTCTCAGTAAAACAGTCAAACAAATAGTAAAGTTGCTTGTTTATTACCAGTATAAAATAAAATTTTGATTTAATGTTTAAATTTAAAAAATGTATCTTTGCGCAGACACTGGAGTTACGAAGCTACCTCAAAAGCCTTGGTGCAGCGATCTCTGAAGAAAATGCCAATGAAGGTGGGCTACAGAAAGACCTGAAAGAGATCATTCGAGCCAGTCCAGTTTGCTGGAAAGAAATCGGTAATGAGGCTGGTAAGATTAAACTTTTGTACATTGAGAGAAAGAAAACATTGCAGCTAACTGGTCTAAGGTGATTTCATATAGGGAAATAATCTCATCTTTCTATGTAGACAGTGGCAGAAGAGCAAAATGTTCCTGCAGAAAGCTTTACCAGAAATCCTGTTTGTTTGCAGTTAAAACTCAAAGAACTCCAGTGAGATGAAATATAAATTTGAGGAAAAACCACACCAGCAGCTAGATTTACCTACTTACATATAGTATTAGAAACAATTAGAGAAACACAAGATATGCACAAATAATGAGTAATTGCAACTGAGAGACATATATAATACATTCACAATGCATTATAGAGAATATACAAAATCAAAATGAATATGTACAATGAACTTTTTGCTTCATAGCATGACACCTTGTCTTCATACTCTTACAAGTTAAATATCTATGGCAGTGGAACATTGTTCCAAATATCCTTTAACACTTACCACAATTCATCCAAGGTGTTTAGTTGTTTGACTTTCTCAGTAGCCATATAACCCCTTGTAGCCTTTTTAATGCTGTTTGTATCAGGATTTTGTGCAGCCAACTTTGCACCAAGATGATTTTTCTCTACATTATCTGTATGTTTGCGGTTATTGTCATGTTGGAAGATGAATCCCAACCAATGGGATGTCTTCCTGAGTGAATGACTTATGGATGCGAACCTGCTTGTACCTGTCAGCTGTCAGTATACCTTTGATTTTATGCAAATTTCCAACACCCCTTGTCTGATATACAAACCCGCAGTTTCATATATCTACTCCCATGCTTCGCTGTGGCTGTTGTACATCAACTGTTATTACTCCCTTGTCCACCTTCAGACAAACTGCTCTTTATTATTTCCAAACAGTTTAAACTTAGACTCATGTCTAAAGATCACTTTCAGGCTTGGTCATCCTTCATTTGAGCAGCTACACACCCATTGAAACCACTTCACACAAATGTGTATCTTATGTCCATGCTTGTAGCTAGGTCATTTGCAGCATCTTTAATGACTCATAATTTATCACATAAAGAACATAGCCTAAGGTCTTAACATCACTTTTGGAGAGTTTTGAACTTTTTTCCTTAACAGTTTCTATTGTCAACATTACCAGTTTCATGTATCCTCATTCTTGCATATAGATCCGCCTAAAACATGAAGTCTGGATGCATTCTTAAGAATGGAGTAATGTCCAACAGCTAGGAATTTGACTTCTATATGCTTGCTCCCAGGAGCCATAGTATTCACCATACTATGATGATATCACTACCTATACTTTTATACCCACTCTGCAGGTATGACATTTTCTGACTGCTTGCTTGATAACCTTTCACACTGTACCATGTCAACTCATGTCTGTGCTATGGAGCATTTTTTTTAAACACAAGGTTTGCTTCTGTCATGTTATTTGAATTTTATAGCCAGTTTCTTCTCTGTTTCCATGATTGATTATTTCCAATACACTGTCTCTGTGTGTGTATTTATAATTGGCAAAATAGGTTTTTAAAGTTCTGCAGAATGGGTTAATAATACTTCAGATTTTTTGGAATATATTAGCTTATACTCTCAAGGATATGGTATGTCCACCTTTCTGTAACAAGAAACTATAAAATATGTCTATCTTCTGAACGCTCTATTCAGTTGCAAGGTAATTTTACTTTATCAGTAATTTGAAAATAGTAAATGTGCCCTTATTTGCTGATTGTATACAGATAATCCTCCATAAAATTAATATATTTTTTTTAAAAAATTACAGTAAATAATTATCTTTTTTGCAAAATGTCCAATAAAACAAAAGAATGCTGTAACTAACTAAATACATTTGAGAAAGTGATAAAACATTGATTGACCGAGACAGTGTTGTTGTATCACTTTGTACATTCTCCACTTAATAAACCAACTGAGAATAATAAGTAGTAGTATTAAAGATGCATGTCTGGTCTACACAGGTGGAGTTTGAAATACATATTTTGTCACCACAATTCACTGGTTGTGATACTGATTTATTTAAATGTTAAGTAAGGCAAAAAATGTTAGATTGCATTTTAAAAAAAATATCAGACTTGTACTTTAAAAGAAATATTTTAAAAGTTTGGATATGAACAGAAGCTTTTACATTTTTCAGAACGAATCATGCTTGCTAGCTGAAGTGTTACTCCTTGACACGAGTGAGGCATGTTTTTTGTTGTTGTTGTTGTTGTTTTTTAATAGATGACTTTATAAATTAATTTGTTTGTTATAAATAAATAAATAGTAAGTTCTTTCATTTAACATTCTTTTTCATTCAGTCACGGGGGTTTGAGATTAGTGTTAGCACTGGAGCCCTAGCTATCATACCAGCCCCACCCCCCCCCCAACCCCCCCCACCCCCGTCACGCTGACTGGATTGTGAGGATAAGAGTACATGCCATGACGCTGCAGGGAAGCCCAGCGTTATCCATTCCCAATTATCTGTTATCTCTATGCCATAGTTGTACACAGCGGCAGTTTTAGTCCTGCATTTATACTGCTTAATGGCTAAATAGGTCTTGACATCATGCTTTACTTTCCAAAGGGTACCCCCCCCCACTCCCCTGCACGTGTATAAGCAATCAGTGTGAGTACGAATCAAAAATCAGGCATTGATGTTACTCATCAGTCAAAAAAAAACTGTAATATTTTAATTTTGGTTAATATGAAGGGAAACATGGTGGTGCTTATGTTGGGGTCTATGTATTATTCAATGATATAAGTCTTCTAAATATATAATTTTTACAAGTAGTTCCTCTAATTATCCCTCTTTTTTGTTTTGTTTTTTTTTTTTAAATCTTAATCCAGAATAAATTATTACAGGTAATAAGTAGGTTGTGGCTTCCTGCAACATTTACATTTAAGAACTAAACGTGAACAGAAATTTTCTCTTGATTCTGTAGGTTTCTGATTTTTTAATTGTAATTATATTTCTGAAAGAATATTTATATTTATACATCATGTATAATTTTTCTCAGTACTGTATTAGCATGCTTTCACTCATGAAATTAATGATTTTGAAGGGAAAAAATTTCCAATTGTTATTTAGTAACTTTTTCTTAACATTTAAAAATTAGAAATAAATAGCATCTTAAGTGAAGTGCGTGGATGTGTTTCCTTTTGTTTTTCTGATTTTGTTGTTTATCTAGATGTTTTGTTTTAATTACCCTTTTATCTTAAATGCGATAGTTCCGTGATCCATAAAAAAAAATTCCAGCAGTTGACAAGTATTTTTCTAACTTGTTTTTACTGTTTTTAGAGAGATTTTTTTTTTTTTTTTTTCATTTTGAGCTTTTGTGGCTCTTATATTTAGTAGTCTGCATGTGAAATGTCAAAATATGTAATTTATCTGTCATAAATGGCCACATCATCCAATCCCTCCTCTTAGGAAAATGCTGATTTCTGTCAGTTGTGCAATTTTTCCTGTTATGGCAGTTTATTTGGAGATTTTATGTACTTGGAAGTTGTTCTGTCTGTCAGACTAAGAATTTTAATTAACAGGTTGTACAAAAAGTATCCAAGTTCTCCAACAACAAAAAAACAATTTTGAACATATAGACATTAAATACCATTACTTTGGCACTTCAGAGAAGAAAGAGAGACTGTTGTTGGGGGGGAGGCATTTGTTTTGGGCCAAATTATGTTTTCTTAGAAATCTCCTTGCTGAATGATGTAGAATCTTGATTTAGCCAGTCAGCCATAAATTATAATTTAACTTTGAAATGGATGCATTTGGAATTAATTTGAGAGAACAGCTGTAGACTTTTACTAACCAGTCTGTTTTGTGGGTGAGTAAAGAACTATGCATCACCTGGCCATCAGATGTTTCTTTTTTAATGTGACAATAGGTTGTGTGATTTTTGGGGGCTTTTATTCTGATTTGGTTTCAGAGGAGTTTCTGTAAAATACGAAAAGAAAAATCTGGTTGCTAGAACTGATTGCTGGCCATTGTGACAAATCATCATCAAGGGCTTTGTCTGAATGCTTTTCTTGATTACTCTGATTAATTGGAGCACCACAACACTAAAATAATTATAATTATGATATTGTCAGTACATTTCAATTATAAATATTTTAAATTTGTTGTTTTAAAAAAAAATATATGCAATTTTACTTCCATAATTTTAGATTTGCATCACTGTATGTGTGTGTTCAGCTTGTTGCTCAGTTTTGTACCAGTGGCTACTGAGAGGAGGAGAAATGTAGCAGATCTTACTACCATCTTTCTACTTAATTATTTTTCATTATTTGTGGGATATTACTTAAAACTGCCTAATTGATTTTTAAAACAATTTTGGAAGGAAACCAGTTTTAGAATTTCTTGTGTGGGAATTCAGAAAATCTTTACCATTTTCCTTCCTTCCATGACACATTTTAAAATAAAAGTTGGACTGGGAATCTGATGCCATTTGTTAATTAAGTTTCATTTCATTATTCTTGAGAGAATTTTTTAAAACTCAATCCAGGTTAAAACTAAACAGCATTGCATTGAGGCCATAGTTTCCATAGCAACAATATCAAGCAATTAATTTCATTTCATTTTTTTTTTTTTTTTATCATTAATACAACACTTAACAGCTTTCCCTTCTGCAGCAGGAGTTCTTGGGGAATAAGAAAGAGGTGGTTTCCTTGAAATGCGATCCAGCATCAAAGGCTACTGAAGTCCTGTAAGTAGACCTCACTTAAGAAGCCTGCAGAACTCTGAGAATGGTCGAAGTCAAGTTGGAAAACAACACGGTTGTTTACTGAAAAATGCTTGCTGCATATTTAATAAGAGAAGGCATTTTATTTTTTGTTTCATTAAAGCTTTCCAGTGTTCAGTTTCTGATGAACTCTAGCAATGGATCATTGGTTTATGGGGTGTATGGATGAGGCCAGAAAGAAAATGGCTGTGATAATCATTGGACAGGAGGAACTTACTACTGACTTTTACTGCAGAGTGGTTTGGATTATGATCCATCCATCCATCATTGCTGCTACTATTTTATTACATTACCATTAAACTAACCACTACACAGGTATAGATCCTGCTCCCATCCCCATAGTCCACTGATAGAATCCATATTCTACAAACATTCATCATATAAAATACACTACACTACAGAGCCAGTTATTATCTTGCTTGTTTGTATTTTCAAGTTGGTCAGTTCTGAAATAGTTCTCAGTTTAATAGATTTGTGCTATGCTAAGGTTGTCTGATTTTTATTTTCAAATTGGATCTAATGTTAGAAAGAATTTGTTCTTGATTAACTCTTGTTTGAGAAACAATATCAACAGCAAGGTGCTGTTCTGGAAGTATGCATTGCACTTGTTCATAACTGAGAATCTGTCTCTTATTGGTTATAGTAATTTTAAAATATTATTCAGTATATATATTAGATTTTGGGCATCACTGGTACATTTTGTGGGTTGTGTTGCTAGAATTGTGGCTGAATATTACTTAATGATGATGATATAAGCTAGCAATTGGGAAGATAGCTAATTACAGTGAATTTTACAGTGCTTTGCCATATTACAATGGAGTAACTTAAAAATTGAAGTAAATTTTAACTAGTATATATACAAAAGAAACACTGTGATATTTGATTTGGCCACCATGGGGAAAAAAGAACAGCTCAAACCTAGATAGGTATGACATCAGTAAGATTCTCTGTCACCACCTAGTGCAGATTTTTCCATGGATGGCCTGCATTTGCTATCTTAGGCTATGGGCATATATAGCGATTGGAGTTTTTAGTTAAGTTAACTCTTTTATATGATCTTTTTGGGTCATGTTAGCACTCTGGGGTACTTATACTCAAGGAAGATGTATGCCCTAGTATCTTTTCCAGAAAACTCTTCTGAGGTAGAGCAGGTCATATCTTCCTTCAGGGTATTTTCTAAATTACAGTACACCTTGTTAATACAGTAGTCGTAGTAGTAGAGAGGATGGAAGTGTATCTGAATGCCAGATAGCTTCTGGGTGGCATAACAAATTTCTGCCTATTGAAGCTTTAACTGTTGGTTATAAACAGGTGAATCTTGGGTTTCCATTGTTTTAACTACTTGCTTAGGTGGGTTGTGTTCATGGGTAAAGGAAAAAGCATTTTTGAATTGGTTATAAGAGGCAGAATTATCAAGAGACCTGACTTCTTCCTTCTGTATCTACAGTAATCAACTTCAGAAATGCGCTGTGGTTTTTTCAAGCTTAAACAAAAAGCAACCTGTCAGTGTAACCCCGTGCATATCATAGCAGTCGAGGACTTGAACGTGAGAATTAATGTCAGTTAAGTTAACAAAAATAATGTTTTTTCTTTTCTTTTTGCTTGCTTTTTATTCTGTTGTACTGAATTAATTTCTGTTTATTAGGAACTAATGGAACAAAGCAAAGAATCCTTTTTCTCTGTTTCTCTCTCTCTCTCCTGATTTTGTGATATATGTTTACGGTGATTTTTTTTGTTCCCGTGTTGTTGGCTAAGAATCAGATTTCTCTCATAATCAGCAGGGGAGATCGAATACAAAGTTTTCTCTCTCTCTCTCTCTCTCTCTCTCTTTATTCCTTTGATACAATGTGGTTGCTTTTCTACTGGGATTTCTATTTTTTTAAAACCATTAACAGAATTGCCATAAAACATAAAAGAATTTTATTTTTTCAAATGGGCTTCTTTTGAAAATTGACTTCCTTGCAGAATGCTTTTGTTGCTGATGTTTAATTTGAATTAACTGATCAAATAAGTGCTTGCTATATGGAGGAAGAGAGAAGTAATGATTGCATTTTAAAATTACTTATGATAAGATTGTACTATTTTGGTGGACACTTGGAATAAAAAATTTAATGTTCTAGTCAAAAGTAAGAGGCAGGAAGCCGCTCTGTCTTCTGAAAGAGTTTCCTCGGGGAACAGAAACGGCCTTCAAGTCAATTCTTAAATTGATTAATACTTTCACTATTAACTACATTTTCCAGTGAGTTATTTCACTCATTAATAACTTTACAAAAAAAATTAATAAATCCTGATGCCTAATAATACTGGAGTCTCAGTTAGTTTTTAATTATTGATGATTTTTATATATTGTTCGGCCAAATAAGTACTACAATTACTGCTTGAAATATACACTTCCCAATCATATTTGATTATGCTTAGAACAAAATAACTTCTCCAGAAATAAAATAACATTTAGCTCTATGAGCAACAAATGTAAAGAAAGAAAAAGAAAAATTAACTTCATTTACACACACACACACACACAAATATAATTTAGGGAAAAAATGTGATGTCTTCTTTCTCTGAGCTGGTTCTGCAGACAGTAGACTTAGGTTTATATTTGTTTCCTTTCTCTCGTCTCTCTATCATCTTCAGTATAACCATGATTGGTTATCTTCAGAAAATCCCTCCAAGATGGTAGTGTAAACCTGCGTGGTTCATTATTGCATGTAAATAATAAGAGAAGTATAGAAGAGCATGTTCAGGTTGCTTACAAAGAGTTTGGGTGTTTATAATCTGCTTTCTTGTGTCTTGGCTTTAACTCCTCTTACACAGCATCTTGACTACTGTTACGGGCCACTTTGTTTGAATGGAGCTACAGTCATCTTTGCATAGTTTTATCTATAAATAGGACCCACTCAAAATTGGTAGCTGATAGCCAGAGACTGGAGCAAGGGGATATGGACTGCAGTTATCCAGTGAAAACAGGCTGACAGTTGAAGCTGTGACTATGTCATGCAACAGAATATTGTGGTGAATGTTTCAATAAAATGCTTTGATAGCACCAAAGAATTACCAAAGTGATAAAGTTTACAATCAGATCATCAGTAACAGATAGCTAACCAGTTACATGAGATTACATGAAATTGAAACCAGGTCGAGTTCTTCCTAGTGACAACGTATTTTGTGTAACTGCTGATTTTTTATTTTTAAGAACTGGAATTGCCATTATTTCATTACTCTCTCCCTTCACAATGTCTTGACATTTCAAGATTCGCTGTATTAATCCTGTGAAGTGTTGTCTTTTTCCTTTTCTAACAAGATTTCCTGCCTAAAAGATAAGATAAAACCCCACAACCCACCTAGAATTATTGCTTGCTTCATTTTGGTTGAAAATGTTTTTCTTTTTAATAATTTTAAGATGGACACATCCTATCTACCTACCTCTTTAATTAAAACACTCCATGGCATCTAAATAAAAGTTATGGGATGTGTAAAGTTTGGTTCTTCTTTTTTTTCTTTTGTGTGGTGCTTGCATGTGGGTGCGTGTGAAAGTTTGTGTATGCGTGTTTATCTCTGAGGAGAAGGGTGTGGAGGTGGCTGAAGGCAGGTGTGGAGTAAGCTCCCATAAGGGCCTAAAAGGCCATGTCGAGGTGCCGAAGCACCTCGTGTAACTGGCTGCCTTGGCAGCCAGGGTTAGGGGCACAAGCGCCCCATGTTAGAGTGATCGCTTCCCCAGCCAAAAAACCAATCTTGGGGGAAAGGCCTCAGCACGTCAAGTCCGAAAATCGGTCTCGACACACCTAACCTTCCCAGCCAGATAGGCAGGCCAAAGGCAAAAAGCGCCCCTCGCCTCCACTCTTTTCAGGTAGAGGACTTTCTGTCTACAAAAGCCACTAAGCAGAGTACTCGCCGCCCCACCCTCAAGGGTCGACCCCAAGTGACCTTGCCCAAAGGGCGTGGTCCTTGGTCGTTACCCCAAGTAGTAGGTTGAGAGCAAGATCCGCTGTAGCCTCACCTTGATCTTTTTGTGGTGCGTGTGAAAGTTCGTGTATGCGTGTGTATCTCCGAGGAGAAGGGAGTGGGGTGTGGTGGCCGAAGCCATGTAGGGGCCAAAACCTGGTGTGGAGCAAGCTCCCGTTAAGGCCTAAAAGGCCGGGTTGAGGCGCTGAAGCACCTCGTGTAACTGACCGCCGAGATGGCCAGGGTCGGGGGCGCAAACGCCCCCCATTAGGCAGAGATGGTTCTTAGCTATATTTCTTGTGTGAGCATATTTTTACATATACACTGTGGCTTGTCTGAAATGTTGACTCATATAATAGCTGCTGGGATTAGTATGGATGCTGTGGTTGCCCTACTTAGTCTTGACCTCTGGGAATGGCTGGTTTGGACTGAAAAACTGCTTTATTTATATGCCTGTGCCTGTAACTCAAATAAGTACTCCACATAGTAATATTAGACCAGATTTTCTTTCTTTGGATTATTCTGTGAACTTTCCAGATTTCGACTTTGCAGCGAGTCTGTATTGGAGCTGAAGTGCTGCTATTTAGTTTCTGTGCTAGATAATTGCAGTTTTCTCATACTTGGGCTAGTTTACTCAGCAGGCGATTAGGGAAAATAGTTCACACTGCTGCTGGCAGGGTTACTGTTTTATTACCAATTGCTTATCTCTGCTTCCCATATATATTTTATCCTATCACTGTTCTCTTTACCTTCCTAAGTAGAATTACAAAGCTCTTCTCAGCGTTACTGCAAAACTAGTGAAGGTAATTCTGGGGGAATCTTTTGGATTCTATAAACTGAGTGAGATCCTTACTCTGTTATATTGTGTTAAAAAAAAATAAAAGGTTAGATGGACGTGGTTACAAATGGAGAACTGAGTTAGGGTGAAATGATATTTTTTTCAGGAAAGAGAAACTATTATTCTGTGTAAAAGAAAACAAGCCTGGCATTTCTGTCAGTTCTCTCTTGTCATTATGGTTTGAGGGAGTGGGCGAGAGATTCTGTTCTGTCTGTAGCTGTAATGTTCTGCAGAGGGGACTTTTTGTGCGTTGACCAGCATACGTCACCCTAAAACTCTGTGGCATTTTCAGAAATGTCTGTATTCACTGAGACACAAATGCATAGTAAAACACATCAGTTTTTTAAAATTTGTTTGTTAGATTTCCCGTGTTTTTTGTTTTGTTTTTTTTTTTTGTGTGTGTGATGGAATGTTGAGTAGAATTGTTTGTTTGTTCCAGCAAAACGTTTACCTAGAATTTGGCTTTATAACAAGCTCATTTAAATACCTGAGGTAGTAGTTTAGTAAACGCAGTCATCTTGCTGGTTTTTTAGCTGCTGCTTTTGGTTATGTCCCTTTGCTTATTGAGTAGTTGAAGAAACTACTGCTGTTAGCTTGTTCTCTGTTAGAGTTTCAAACCTCTGAAGATTTTTCATCAATTGTCTGTAAACAAAATTACCCAGATGTGATGAATTCCTTAAACAATATAAATTAAAGCTTTTGTATGTGGGGGGGAGGGGTTGTTTGTTTGTTTGTTGTCTTTATCAAACATTAAATTACAGAGGTTTTAATTTTTCATGCCATAATGAATAAAGGAGAGCTTTGTAATTGATCACCTACTGAGCTTGGTGATAAAATTTTATAATTGAATATTCTTTTTTTAAATAAACAACATCTTCAAGCATGTCCTTGGCATAAGTCTAGACATCAAAACCACCGTTCTTCTATCTTTCAGATATTGAAATGATATTCAGTGGCATCATCTCCTTGATCATGGTCATTCCCATTGATGAAGCTGAAGAGATTGTGAATCTGTTTGCTGAGGAAATGTCCAAGGTCCCACCAAGTGAAAGGAAGGGTTCACTTCGTATACGGTTGTAAGTCCAACATTGTTATTGTTTTAGTTACTGTTTTACAATGTTATTGGTGGCGAACAAATGTTAATACAAAACTACACTGACCAAACATTGGTTAACAACTTATTACCAATATAGTGACACACAACAAGATTTTAAACACCATCTAGTATTTTGTTGTTGATTACAATATTAAAACTTAATCAGATTTTTAAATTCTTTACTCTGCTTCTGAATGATTTCTTTAACGTTGTAAAACTCTTGTTTTGTTCTTAAAAAGGTTTTCAGTCTATTTCTAGTCGCTAAGGACATCATCCCATTCTGCTTACAACAGATGGTGCATCTCCAGATGTTCTTACTACTGGATGGCAGGTTAGGAAATTAGGCTACGATCAATGGTGAAGATAAATGATCAATAATTAATTACTAAATCTTACAGAAAATGTGAAGCGTAAAATCTATGCCTCTCTGCATAAAAAGAAATTCAGAAACCCTGAAGTTTATCTAAATTATTCAATGCGGCCTACATACTGTGCATATTACATATTCTTATTAAAATTAACATAAATTCTGAACTATCCCATTAACTTTTCTCATTACCCTATTTGTAGAATTAGGATTTCTGTAGTGTAGTAGATAGTGTACTCTCTTCGTGACTGAGAGGACCCAGGTTTAGTTTCTGGGCAGGCCAAACCCTTAAGCAAGTTTCCTTCCCTGTTTACCTAGCAGTCAATAGTTACCAGCTGCTAGCTAATTGGCAGATTGTTTTCCAGGGTAATTGTACTGCCAGTGCAGGTGGTTGGTCTTCTCAGATATTCCTTAACACTGGGTCACACTGCTTTGCTACCCATCTAAATTGGTGCTCCTACACTAATCCAGGTGTTCACATTTATGCAAACAGCCATCTTCGGTTATGGAGGGCAACCTTTATTATTATTTGTAGTTGAAATACATCTGTCTGGTGAGCCTATGTTTCAGCCATCTTTCTATTTCTAGTAAGTCTGATATACAGTATCCGATAATGTTTATGGAATCTTCAGCTAGCTTTTTTTCAAATTTCATTTCACTTTAGACTTTTCTACTCTAATAACTACTGTGTGATGCACCAAAAATTGACAGTGCATTTAGCAAAGTTATTCAAGTTGTAGGTTTTTTCCTGGGTGGCTCCATCTCTATGACTATAGAGAAGAGGTACAGTCTCCTCCCTCAAATTCTCATTTGACCGCATCTAAAAGATCATTCTTTTCAGTAATTTTCTGACTTCCATTTCATCTATATTTTCTGTTCATCACCAACATCCATCATCCTTAAATTTCAAGTCTAAACACGCCAAGTTTTTCATTTGTCTTATTTCATATTCAAGTTAATGTGAAAGCCATTTTTTTTCCTCCATTTTTTTAAAAAAATATGATGCTCTAAAGTTTAAAGATAGGCGATTGCTTGAAATCTTTTTTATTTAATTTCTACAGTAATCATGACCAGCCTTGATGTGTTATCATATTAATTAATAACAGTATTGAAGACCTGCACCTTTTGTCATGACAGGTGATCAGGGGTTGTCTGCCAATGTACCACCAGGCAAAACGGGCGCGCACACACACACACACGGAGAGAGAGAGAGAGGTGGGGGGGGGTGTTGGGGAAGGTTCAGTTACAGTGTGTCTCCAAACTCTGGAAGTTAGCAGGTTTTTTCCTTGTGTTGTGCTAGCCAAACTTCCGTAACATTAATTTTCAACTAGTCAGAAAATGTCTAACCAATTTTCATTTTTATTTGTTAGGCGTGAAAGCCTGTGCCAACATGTATGGCTTCAGCTCTGCTGGACAAGAACCCAACACTCTTGTGTGTGTTTTTGTGTTAAATACAAAATGTAGCGCTCCAGAGTAAGAATTTACCAGAGAATTTAGTTGCCATCTCTCCGCGGCCAATGTCCTGAAAAAATCTCTGCTGACGGTGATTTGAGATTTCTTCAGCTGACAGTTTCTATTTGTGACAACTTGGTGCTTTCCAGAGGAGATGGGAACATTTCTGTTCCTGACCAGAGATGGTGTCTGTTGATGAACTAACCCTGCCCCTCTTTCTAAAGAACACTGCCGTTTTAACACTTAGGTTCAAGATACAGGAACCGAATGTGAAAGAGAACAAATTTTTGCTGAACATTTTTGTTTTATTTGAATTTATAAATTTTGTTATCAATCAAGCATTTGTGTATTTTTAATTATTTTTTCTTAATTAGGATTTTTTAAATTATTATTTTTCAATTATTTTTTTTTAAGTGTGCATTTAGTTAATGTGTAAATTTGTATACACAACAATCAAACATCCTGTATATTTCCATGGAAAGTTGCAAGTTTCAATAACATCCAGTAAAGTATATATGTTTGTTTGTTTGGACAAATAACTGGGACTTCTTTGTTGTTTTCAGGCTGTCAAATGTTTTTCATGGCTTGGACGACAGCACCTCACTGCGATACGTAGTCTACTACAGTATGTTGCGCCTAGCTAAACAATCAGATCTTCTCCATCTTGTGCCAACAGACTTAAACAAGGTATCCCAGCTATCTATCTATTAATCCTGTGGCCCTTTCTGTTTCATCATGTGTATGTGGACTTCCACAACTGGTACATATAATGGTGTGGCGCATGATAGATTGTTGCCAAAATCTCCTCTTGGTCTTTGAAACACAATTTGATATTCTCAAAAACAACAAAAATGCAAAGCTGATTTCCTTTTTTTTTTTTTTTTAAAAGGGAAATAACCCTGTATTCTGTTTATTCTTATTTGATATAAACAACAAACAAGCTAGGATTGCATTTTACTGTATGGTTTTAGTTACTGAGTGGACAAAAAAAAACTTTAAATATAACATTTGGATATCTTAGCTTACAAAGAAATTGCCTAAATATAAACTGCCTAATTAGTTTTTCTGTTTTGCTGCTGCTTGGTCTTCTGTGATGTGCACATTTCAGCAGGTGTTTCGACTTCAACTGCTCATACTACATAGAAGAGAAAACCATAAACTTTACGTTAAGATGTATACATTTGATAGTTTTGCTGATGAACATTTATAAATGTATAAAGTTTGAATCAATCTGTCTAATTTTTATTTTTAGTATTTTCTTTCTTTCTTTTTTTTTTTACGTTATGTTGGGTGTTTTCTTTTGTGGTGTCTGTGTTTGTCAGTGATCCCTCATTAGTAGACTGTTGCATTAATTATAAACTGATATGATTTATGTCTGTTAACTCCCCCCCTCCCCTAAAATGCTCTCAAGACTTTTTTTTTGCTTCCATGTGATTAAATAATTTGGATGTTGAGGATGAATGATCCTAAAAATAATTTTTTTGTCTTGGAAACAGAATTTAAAGAGCGTGCATATGTAGATATAGTATAATTTTTAAAATTAGGTAATCTAAGATACATTGGTCTCCATTTGTTTTCATGGAACTGATCCAGGGAGAAATATGCTACAGTTTTTTTTAAAAACCTTAATTATTTCTGAAGGGTGATTCTTATAATACATGTGCAATTTTTGCTACCACCTTCATTTATAATTCAACTATAAAAATTACTTATAGCTAAGAAAAATCTGTGGTGAAGTTTGTTTGGTTAAATAATTACATTTGATCATTGCAGTTTTTTGGACCTTTTCTGACAGAGGTGAAATCTGTGCTTGATCACGTTTCTAAAATACCTGATGTATGGCTTTGCTAATTACTAAAACACTTGGTTTTATCTTAAAAGGGAATTTGTTTCTGTTGGAAAGTCTACATAGATTGTTGTTTGCTTTCAGATAAAGTATTGGGTGTCCAAGTGGAAGCTGTCTATTCAGAAAACACAGAGCCTGCTCCATTTGGTTCATGACGCATTTCTGGAGGCCAAAATGAGGTGATGTTTCCATTTTTCAGCTACATGCACAGGATGTAAATGACCAATACAGACAATTATGTGTGTGTGTCTAATGACACACCTGTCCAGTGTGCAGAAATGCTACTTAGTCAATTTGTGAGTGGTCAAATTCTACGGATAAAATCTAATTGCGGGTTTTGTTGCTCATGAATGAATGGCACCCGACTTTTCAAACTGAACCTGTTGTGAGGAAGTTAACTCATGTGGTTCATGGCTGCCTTTGAAATTGTTTCTGCTGACACTTAAGAACTGGGATACAGACGATGAGCTGCTCAGGGAAATTCTGTTTTATGTGATGTTGGCAGAGCTGTTTACCTCAAGTTAAATCTTAAAATTTGTTTATTGCTAATAATTCTGTGTTTTTGTTTTTTTTTTTTTTTTCAAGTTCTAGGGATGAGATTGTTTGTTTTGCTTGACGATAACTTGAGAAAACACACACACTAACTACTAAAATAGTGTTATAAAGAAAATACAATGGTAAATAGACAGAATATCTCAAAATGCTTTAGCTTGTTTTATCTGAAAAAATACCCAACTCACAGGCACAAGATGCAAAAAAAGAAAGAAAGAAACCAGCTAAGTAAAAAATTATGCTCGTAAGTACAGACACACACACACACACCCTACAGCTCAAAATTTTGGGTACATCACTGTAATTTTTACCTTTTATGTGATACTGTATTTAAAACTAGGATAATGATTTTGCAAGCGCAGAATTCATGTTAATAGTTAATCAAATATATTTTATGGAAAAATATCTATTTGCATTTGGTGTTGTAACAAATAAAATTTAAATTTATGGATCATAAAATCATCTGGAAAATTGGTGACAGCTTGTGACTAATAAGGAGATGGTTGGATACCCAGAAGGACTGTTTTTAAACGAGCATTGCTGCTTATCCATCTGCTTTAGTTTTGCTCAGTACTAAGAACTGCATGCTTGTTTTTCTTCGGATTACTTGCCAAGGTATTATTAGATGATATATTGCAAGGATTACATTTATCATCATTGATAAAATAACTAGTAGTGGGGAATACAACCAATCAATGAGAAGTGTAAAGGATGCTAACCATCTGACAAGCAGTCTCAGCATGCGCAGACAGTGTATTCAGCTCTCCTGATAACCAACTAGTGAACTACAATGTTTGGATAACCAAAAATAAACTGGTGTTGGCTTGTATAGGAAAAGTCTGATAACTGGACAAGTCGTTATCTGAATGTCAGATAACAGGTTGTTTATTCTGTTGTTATTTCATTTAAAACAGGATTCAGACCAGTGTACTTATCAGCTTTGTTTAGTTCTTTAATAAATGCACTAAGGGAGATAACTCATAAGTGTTTAGATCAGGATAAAAGCGAGTAGATTTTAAAATAACAAAGAGCAAAAATTACAACGGAAAACCTGTTAAGCAGATGCAGTTTTGCATGTGTTGACTTCTGATTTAGAGGCAAATGTTTGATGGAATCCATTACACGTCTATGCTAGGTTGCTAGTGGTCTAGAATATTTAAGTGTTTCAGCAGGCTAGCTGCTGCTGCTCCACAGTTATCTGGCAGAACTAAATGTAACTTTCTATGAATTAAACCCATGCAGAGAAGAGCAGGAAGACTGGAAAGGTTCCATGGCAGTCTTTCTGAAGGCAAGGACTTGGCACAGAGTTCTTTGTTCTTTTAGATAAAGACCAAGACAAGTTGCTGATAAATCTTTGCAGGTATCTCTACAGAATTACCATTTGTTGGTTCTTCAGGTGCAGTAGGAACAATTACATCAGTGTTACAAATTGAATGAGAAAACTAAATGTAGCCAAATTAAGGTGAAAATAAACAAACATATATCATTAAAATTTCAAGGTTTGCTGAGTGTTTATTTTGAGAAAAGGAACTTTTAATATGTTTAGTATCTCCTACTTTTTTGATGAAACTATATAATTTTTTTTTGTGTGTATGTGTGTAGTGAGAACGCTACCAAAGTGATGATAGAACTTTTGGGAACTTACACAGAAGACAATGCTTCTCAAGCCAGAGAAGATGCTCACAGGTAAGATAGGTTTTCTGTTTTTTCTTCCTCTCCCCTTGTCATACTTACTCAAAAGCTTAAGACACCAACAAAAATAGAGAATAAATTCTTAGTCACATTTTTTGTAGTAACAGAAGTTTAACATCGGATTTGGGTTGGTTTGTGAAAGTTCTCCCACCATGATGTCTGTTGGACATATGTTTTCAAATTAAGTTAGCCAACTTAGGCCTAGAGTTTTCCTTATCAGCTCGGTGCATTGATCCCATGATTATTTTAAATGGACTTGAAAGTGTACACAGACAGACATTTTCTTTTGGTGGGAGAAAGATGTAGGAAATTAAGCCTACCTGAGAATATGCTTATTTTTTTAACTTCAAGTGGAACTGGCTCACTCCACTAACTACCCTTCTTGAGCAAAATGTTTACATCTGTAAAAACTTCAAAAGGGAAAAATGATATTTGAGAACTGAGTACATAGCATGCCCACCTGATACTTTATAGAATTTTTCACTGACCTCAAATATGACAGGTAAAATTCCAAAATCTGATTGATTTAATCTGTTTTCTCCACAGCATATCATCATTGCCAATGGAAGAGAACAAAAAAAAAACTATTTGAGTGAGGTTGAAGTTAAATTATTAAAATTCTTAACAAGATGTTCAAGCTGTTTGATTAATTGTTAGCCAGTGGATAACATTGCAGTTTGTGGAAAGTAATTTGGATGTGCAAGATGAATCAGCCTGTGTGGAAACCATATATTTTTTAACTATCAATCCACAACTGTGGAGAAATTTTTTTGTACGTTTCATCACAGTGTAAACATACACTTGGTTTTTCTTTGGTTTATTTAGATGGAAATTGTTAACTGTGAGCCTCGTAAAATCTACTTCAGACATCTTTTTTTAAAATATTTAATACACTTGAATTTTGACTATTTCTTGTTGACAATTCTTTGTCAAATTGTGACTTTCCTGTATGTACATCTCTCTCTCTCTCTCTTTCAGATGCATAGTAACGTGTCTGGCTGACCCTGGGACATTCTTGATGGACCATTTGTTAGCACTGAAGCCAGTGAAATTCTTGGAAGGGGAGCTAATTCATGATGTAAGTACTGAATGGATTTTAACTTTTAGGTGTAGTTAGCATTGCAAAAAAAAATTTATCTACTGAATAGGGCAGAGATTCAGATTTCACTCAGCAGATTCCAGTATGGTAGTAGCATACGGTACACTTTAGTCTGTGTGTGTGTGATCAATTTTTATTTTTGCATTGAAAATGTAGATCGAGATCAGAAACAAGTTTGTCTGCTTTTCCAAACCTGTAGAGTTTGCACTTTCTGAAACACAGACACACACTGTTCAGCTATGTGGATTTTTTGTCTTAATTTTATGTGCAACTTTAATTCTTCTGATTAAAATTTCAACTTATATGCCGAAAAATATAGTACATAAATATGTGTCTTAATTAAACTGATGTTGTACATAATTTTTTTCCCCCATGGAATTGGGTTCACAGTATTTTTTATTTAAATTATCTATGTGCAGCTTAAATAATTGAGATATATGTGTGAGTCAAGTGAAAGTTAAACATTTATTTGTTAAAAATGAAATATGAGAGAGATGCCATCCAAACTATACTTATTTGTCAACATATCCGCCACAAATAGATGCACACTTATCTCATCTATGTACAAGTTCCATAGTACCTGCTAGCAATCTGGAGTATGCCTTTTGAAATACTTTTAGAATAATTCTCTTGGTTCAAATTTCCATCCATGTTCCAATAAATGCCCAGATATCATTTTAGCTTCAAAAACACCAATTTGTCTGCATATATAAATATCCTTAATAAACACACACACCTTTTCTTTAGAAATATTTTGGTACATGTATGTCATTTATTGAAAAATTTAATTTGTAGATATGTTAACTCTTGATCATTGCATTTACAGTTTATAAATGAAATTCAGACGTCTCTGAAGCAGTTTCTTATTATTATCACCTGTTACATCCAGTCATTAACTTGGGCTGGGAGCTGGAACACCAGCCAGGTGTGGATGAGGGATGACACTGGTCACCCTATTTGAAATAGTTATAGGCTACCTAAAAATCCTTTTTCATCACTGAAGTATCTATCTACTATATTCTATGGACCACAGATTTTTGTGCATGTGCTACATGACTTTGCATATAGACAAAACGTCATGCCATCTTTTTGGAATGGAAAACAACTTTGTTTCACAAAGACCCTCTTAGCACTGAGAGGAAAAGGTGGTCCAATGGTAGACTACTGGACTGCCAGACATGGTTGATGGGCCCAAATATAAATCCTAGTCAGGACCAGCTTTAATGGTTTCTTCTTAGCCCTCTTTACTAGCAGGTTGTATGGATTTATTTTAGGCACTCCAGTTTCCACTCCCACTTAAAAATTAGGATTCTAGTGGGTTTTCCCAGTACAGGGAGGTTCTGAGGGTTACTTTTGACCAGCTTGCACTCAGCAACCATACCTAAGTAGCTTTCTCAGTATCAAATGTCAATATACCTCACACACACCCTTCTAACTCACTGCTTTTGTCTTTGGATTTTAAAAGTCAAGACAGTTAATCAAGAGGGGAAACAAAAAAACAAGTTCACTTGTTTGCATTTTATTTTCATTTTATGATTTTAAAAAATTTTCTTCATTCTTTCATTGCCTGTCATTCGGAGATGTTCTCATTATTAAGTTTAGGTCCAACATAGCAATGCATTAATTGTTGCCAATGACACGAAGATTTGAATTTCTGACTCTCTCTCTCTCTTGGGCCCCCCCCCCCTGGTAATTGCCCACCAAAATGTTCAAATTTTTTATTGAGCTCTAATAAATGCTCAGATGGTAAATATACCTGTAATATCAAACAAAACCTCGGTCCAGTTAAATGCATAATATCACAGTAATGCAAAACCTCGGGGCAGTCAGTTTTTTTTTAATAGTACTAACTTAAACATTTGCTCCACTAATTGTAGATTTTCCTTGTTTGTTTGCTTGTTTCAGAAGATGTAACGGTTCTATTCTTTTTCAGTTGTTGACTATATTTGTGTCAGGAAAACTCTCACAGTACGAGCAGTTCTATCAAAACAATCGAGATTTTATCGACTCTTTAGGTGAGCTACATGTCTTGTCCATTCCCACCCCCCAAAAAAAAAATCAAACAAGCAAATGAACAAAGTTGTCATTTTTATTTAACCTGTTTGAAAAACAAATAGAGGTGTTGCGTTTTACTTTCAAGTATATAACATCTAGAGGAAATTTATTTTTATTTGGCTGCCACCTTTTGCTGTAATTATAGGTCACGGCTTTAGTGCCCTGCCGTAATAATTTGGAAACTCGGGTATAAGTTGGATGTCTAGGTGTGCATGATGGTCATGCCAAAACAGGTGGAATCAGCAGAATTTTTTTGCTTGCCTGAGGTCATGTTATAGGCTGTTTGGGTCAGACTTAGCAACAGATTGTCAAAAATCTCAACATTCCTTATGGATGTGTAGCAATATTATTGTGGAATGTATCAAGGCAAACATGCCCTGCCATTATCTTCACCAACTTGGTTGCAGATGGTGTGTAGCATGTAAGAAGTCCAATAGGAATAAAACACTTTGAAAGGTCCAGACCCTTAAGAATTATCAATATGTATTCTCTGATGAGTTCAGTTTTCAGCAGTTCATGTCTAGAGGTCTCACCTGTATTCGGAAAGGACTTAATGAAGACCATCAGCCCATGTCAAATATGGAAGTTAGATTGTCTTTTTGTGGGTTGATGGTTTATGTTGAAGGATGTATCAGTTCTGCTGGTTACATTACCATTTATAGATATATCTCCTACCATTGCACCAACAAGGCACATTGAGATTCAATGCTCAAATTCTTCAGAAAGATGGCGCTTCATCCCATAACTCTTCTATGATTACATTCTTAAAGAGGGATTGAGGCATTCTGCTTCTTCCCTAGGTTCCCTAAAGCTCTGAACCTGATCGATCTCCTGTGGAGAATATATAGATCATCAGCGGAGAGTAGCAACTTATCCATGTCACAGATACGATGCAATTAGAGTAAACTTTCAATAGATATGAGGTAACATGGATAGTACCATGATACCCAGTCTTGTTGATTTAGTGCCAAACTAGGTAGAGACACTGTTCTGCATAATATGGCTCAACTATGTACTAAGATTTTTACACTATTTCTCCTTATTTATTCTCTTCAAATTTTTATTTTGCTTTTAGCTGTCTGCTTGATTAAAAAGTGAATATTTGATTACCCTAGTTGAATAGAGATGATGGTGTGCATAAGTAGAGGAAGTGTGGATGTTAGCAATTCATTTTTCATAGATTGTTTGACTTTGTTCCCATGTCAAGCAATCAACATCTTACATTTGTTGATGATACCTGGACCTGGTTAAGCATGTAACTAGTTTTTCTGTAATCCTGCTTGCTCGTTCATATTAATTTTGCATCATTTCTTATTGGAGTCTTGGAGACTGTTTGTATTTAATCTTTATCATTGAAATCAAAAGTCAAAGATGAACAGTATTTCATGTGACAGACCTGTTTTTCAGTTCCTTTAAAAGTACAAATGTTCAGGGATGAATTATTGGTGATGGTAGCTAGCTAATGTTAACAGTGTCAGATACTTTTAAAACAACAACCTGGGTGCAGGGATCTTTGATATAAAACCATAACAGGTGGAATCTGTTTTGTCTGATAGATCCATCTCTTTCACTATTCAAAGTCGTCATGTTCGCCCCATGTTGATTTTCATTGAAGTAAAACCAAAGATTGCATTACTGTTGTTTATGCAGGTTTGTCCCATGAACAGAACCGCCAAAAGATGCAGAAGCTAACTTTCATGCAGATGGCAGAAACTCGGCGAGAGTTAGATTTTGCAACTATCCAGCAGGAGATGATGATAGAGGCAGATGAGGTGGAGGACTTCATCATCAATGGTAAGATGCACATCTCACTAGGTTTCTTTAAGGACATTGTGAGACAGGATCATTACATCTCTGGGTTCAAACTTAATGGGATTCCAAAAAAAACCACTTAGGCATTCATGAGATTCATGCCCAGACGCTTGCTTAAAATATGGAATTACTGACTGGGTGGGGACCAAGGATGTGGAGTGATTTTTATATTTGTGGTCACATTTGAATTCCTGCATGATAGAGTAACAAATATGAGAGTTTTCCAATTTTTTCTCCTTTAAAGTTGATTTTTAGAGAGAGAGAATTTACAACCTGCCCTCCAAGATTGTATCTTGTAACAGTTGGCATTTTGTTTAGACTGTTCTGAAGGCTGGTTGAAAGGCCCAAATGAAAATCAGTGGTTCTGTGATGTGGCATAAGTGAACCAATTCTGTGCACAATTAGCCATTTGGGTCAGTAGTGCGCTCTTCTTCAAGTTGAGCAGGATTCTGAAAGCAAGTACCTGGGGAAAAACATTTGATACTGGACGTAATGTTAAAGAATCTTTAGATGGTTATAAGCAGACCAGTTGTGAGTGGATCGATTTCTAAGAAATAACAACCCCCTTTTCTTTGGGATAAAGAACAATTAGTACCACCTTGAAGTCTCTGATCAACATTAGTGTGTGTTTTCTGTGGTGGAATATCATCCACCTCAGCCTGCACCTTGTTGATTAACTTCCACATGCTAAGGGACTACCAGAGACAAAATGACGAACCCAGAAGACAAGGCTTCTAGGGTTTGGATTATTGGTTCCTGTCTAATGTAGACAAGCGCTATTTAATCTTGATGCCTGTAACAACTTCTGTTTGACCTTTTCCAAAACAAACACATTAGCAAAACATTCTACATCTACAAGCCAGCAAAATTTAAAAGCAACTTTCTGCTGCACAATCACATGCTCCTGGATTTCTAGCTCATGTTGGATAATACAGTTGAAGGCCTAAGGAAAGATGATCTCTCTGCTTCATATGTATGAATAGAATTAGCTGATTAGTATATTTAAATTTTAATGTTTAAAATGTCTGTCCCCTATGCCTAAAGTTAGGACCAGGATTACAGCCATGTAATTAAGCAATATATGCTACAGCTTATAGATTTTAGATACTAATACCAATTTCACTTCATCGATTACTTCTAAACTAAGGTAGGTTGTTTTTTTTTTTCTCCTTTATTTATATTTGGTTATTTATCACTGAACTAAGCAAACAACAAACAGCATTGGTGGCGCTGAAGATGCTTTTAACTGCTGTGGTAAGTTGGCTCAAACAGGATGTGAGAAGACAGACACTGCACATTACAGATGTGTTTTATTTCTCTGAAACTATTAAGTAACCTACTTCAAACTTTGATTTCTCTCCATTAAGTTACATTTGAGAAGTTTTGATTTTTTCTCTCTCTCTCGCCAGTTCTGAGGACAAAGGCTGTTTGCGCAAAGATCGATCAAATCCAAAAGAAGGTCCTGGTCAGTTCAACAATACACCGGACCTTTGGTCGCCAACAGTGGCAGATGCTACGCCAGGTTCTCCTCCACTGGCAGTCAAACCTGGAACAAGTCAGCACCAACCTAGCCTCTTTAGCCATAATCCAAGCTTCTTCAACACATCAGTGATGACTGGAAATAAAACGTATTGCAGGCTCAAGTGTTAGACTTTTCCTCTATACCAAAAAGATGTTATGGGAGACTATATGCACACACTGGTTGGAAGCATTAATTTTTCCCTGCCCCAACATCAAACATGATTGCGGTGAAATAAAAAAATCTGTTGCAAACACTATTTTGAATTTTTAATGAGTAGAATACAGAACAAATTACTTAATTTGGCCTAAATTCATGAAAATTCTCCTTAGATTTATCTAAAAATGTTATTTTTTATTGCATTTCTCGTCCTGATGCCATAACTAATTTTCTTTCTTTCTTTGCAAAGATGAAATATGTGATGTTGTATTCTTTATAAGGAAAGAAATAAATAATTGCTGAGTTTGAAGTGATTTGGATGAAATCTACCTGGGCTAGGACTGCCACTAGAAAAGTCTTACTGAAACACTGTTTAGTGGTAGATGAATAACACCAAGTTAAAAGTGGTAAAAGAATGATAAATAAAATTTTTAAATCTTGAATAATTTTAGCAAAGGAGGCCATTTAGCATCAGTAATAATAATAAAAAAAAATCCTTTTGCCAAAAAAAAAAACAACCCATTGGCTAGATCTATTTAGATTGTGACTGGCTCTCGCTCGTGCATGCTGCTAAGAATCAAATGATCATCAACAAACCATTTTACTTTAGGGACCTTCATCTGCAATATGAACAAACTTCTGGCAGTACATGAAGATTTGAGATGCACGTGAATATAAATGTGCTGCATGTCGATTCATTGTACCATTCTGTATTACACTGATAGTCCAATCAACAGCATATCAATCTCTCTGGCTGTCAAATGTTGCCAATGTGCCAAATGAGCTTAACATAAGTCATAGCATCCTCTCTGGGTCTGGGCCCAGCAACTTTTGATAGTACTGCTAAACATGATTGGGGGGGGGGGTGATCTGAGTCAACAGCACATCCTTAGGATCACTCTTTGGTCTTGCAAGTAAGAATAAACCATTTCCAGACAGTAAATCTAACCTTCAAAATGTAACAGGTTTCAAAAACTAAGTAATCGGCTTCTTGCTGATCATGGACTGTAAGAGATTTGTATGTGAAAATAATGTGGAGAAAACCAGCAGAGAGGTTTCAAGATGCCAACGTTGTTGAACATGACCACACTGAAGATGGCTCATTGGTGTGTGGAGAAGGGATAGCAAACTGATCTCCATGTTTTTCAGTATGGCAGAATCTTCAGTGTGTGTGTGTAGCCATACAATGGTGCTAAGTAGGGATAACAATTCTCACAGATGATAATGCCCATACACATGTCAGGGTAGTTTACCAGTACATGGAGCAAATTGTGTATGTGGAGCAGCCAGCTCATTCTCCATCCCTTAATTGGAACATGCTTCAATTAACCTTGCAGGAACTTGGTGATGTCTTCAAAGAGGAATGGATGATCTGGTTCAGATCACCATTAAGACCACAACTTTGCTCTCCTTTTGATAATCAACAACACTATAACACCAATGTTTTGTATTCCTTGATCCATAGCAAATATATATCAAAAAGCAGGGGAGTTCTCTGTTCATGTTGTGAATTCTTGGAATACAGTAAAAGTCCGTTTATCCAAATGCCAAACATCTGAATTTGCTCATACTTCCTGCTGCTTAAATTTTTCTTGAATTGTCACTTCACTTGTTTATATCCGCTGTACAGAAACCTTGGTGCTATATTCACTTCCTGCACCATTTCCAGAGCATGCAGATGCAAAGCTATCACTGCTTTTACTTTTTGCATTTACGTTAAATACAGCAGATTTTGTTACAAAAGGTAGACATTATTCACCAAGTAGAGCATGGTGAGTCTCGTAAACTTAACATGAACGAATTCATACTGTGCTCATTATTCTGGCATAGAAAGATAAACTGTTCATGTTTTACGCTGATACTGAAAGAAAGAAAGGAAGGTGCAAAGTGTGAAGAATTGGATAAAGTTCTATATGAATGGTTTTGATAAAGACACTTGGAAGGTACGATTGTCTTTGGCCCTTGTTGGTTGAAAGAATAACCCTATCAAAAAATGTGCATTCTCTGATGGATGATTAAGTTTTAAGTTACAGTATGGCATTAGAAAACTTTTAAATATTTACTATCTTGGTCAGTCAGTGTTTCTGGATTTAAACAAAGCGAGAAAAGACTGACTCCGCTGGAATGCATAAACTCTCACATTCAGTGATTGGTAAATCTCAGTATCGCAAAATTTTTAGCTGGTTTCTCTTACCCTTGTGTAAAAAAAAAATATTAACCCAAGGCCTTTTGATTCCTATTAACCATTTCCCATTCAGGAAATGCAAAATTTAATATGCACAAATGTCAGACAATTTCCAAGATAGCTATAGAAAATGCACCTACCTGATTAAAACGACTGCATGCAGTTCAGTAATCCAAATGAAAGGAAAAATTTATAGTGTAGAGTAAAATTACCCAACTGTTGTCACAAAATTGGACGAGCATCAGCACCTTCTTGAATGTCATTAATTTTGATACTAAGTCTGTCATCCTCCCTTCAATAATCCTCAATGGAACAGAATTATAGTTATGTTTACCGACAAAGTGGTTAGACTCCTTAACCTTGGGACAATTTTTGGGCCAGTGAACTGTTGATTGAAGTTAGTCAGCTGCAGCCAATCCACACCCTTGCTCACCTAACCTCCGATGCATTGCTCCACCACTGTCCGACCAGAAGGAAAGTTGGATTCCATCACATATCAAGTAACCAAACTAGGTAATGCACGTGGTTCTTACTAGTAGCTTCAGTAGTAAAATCACCTGCGGGAAGAGGAAGTGATAATGCAGACCAGCATCTTTCTATGTTTATTATTTACAGTATAGACAGAAGTGGTTGGTACCAGACTGTTTTTGGAAGACTTGAGTGGGGAAGGATTAAAAGATATTTCATTTGTCAATCTCTCCAACATCAATGAAGATATCTTTAAATGACTTGAACATGATCGAAATGCCCCTGTCACTTCATTGACTGATAAACTGCCAAAATCTGACGAAGCTTTTAAATGTTTTGCTGAGTTTCCTGCAGTCTATAGCTAATTTTGCCAACCGAAGAAATCTCTGTCTGATTTTCAGAAGGCCAGAAATGCTTCTCATAAGCAGGTAACCAGCCTCTAAAATAACATCCACAAGCAGCAAGACTATCTACAACTCCAAGAAAAGATCCTGACTGCCTCATCCATTTCAGCTATTGGTTTTTGTTGTTTTTTTTTTTTGCAAAAAATGTATTATATGATTTTGGGAAATGAGCTCATCTGACGGGGTTATGTCCAAGGCAAACTGGATAAATGGGCTGCTACTGTACCTTCAACTGATCGCATACTGAACAGTGATGTGTCTTGGGTAGTGGTATGAACCTCCAGTTCTCACCCTTGACCAGAGTTGGAATAGGAATCTTAATAAATGACATGAACAAAAAAAAAAAAAAAATACCTCTCAAAACATTTCATTCAATATATTACTATACTGACATACAAAGCAGTGAGATATGGAAGAGTGGGAGGAAATGGACACAACCATTTGATACAAAACGAGTACCGGACCCTATCACAGGCTAGTCTGCAATGACTGATTTAAAATAGGATGGGTCCATGAACACTTAACTAAAACAAACAAAAAAATCACTCGATGTTAATTACTAAACCTGCCAGAAGAAAGGTTCGGATTAAAGAAAAAAGTGTCTTTCGGTAAAGATGCAAACAAGTAGAATCCTATTTCATTTATAAACTGCAGATTCTGCTTTGCTTTGGAATAGAATCTGATGTAGCAGATTTGTTTTCAGTCGCCACCCAGTGAATTGCTGGGTTGAGGGAGTTTTCCAGTCCACTGGTCAACCAATAGCTAAATTGATGCACGCAGCATCACTTTGGTTGCATCTTGAACTATACCTAATTTTTGCTTTCTTTACAATAAAGAAAGCTTACAGAAAAAGTAGTAAGTTTGTTCCTTTAGAATCAATCAATCAATCAATACAAAAACAATTCCTGTTAATACATAGTTGGCAACAGAAAAATAGTCTGGGGGCAAAGTTAGAACCCCCCCCAAAAAAAAATTAGCCAGTTTTTGTTGGATATAGCTCTTTCAAGGATGAAAGCCATGAATAAAGGTATTTTAGGTTAGAAGTTTTTTTGCTTGTATTGTTTAGCTGTATCCACTGGTGACAGAGAAACAACTTAACAATGGAAAATTAAATTTAAAAATATCCATTACTGTACCTTCAAAAGAAGAATACTGTGTGCTTATTTATCGTATAGTATTTACATTTAAAAAATAGAACAAAAATCAGAGATAAGTGGCAGTAAGTGAAAAATTATCACCAGTTATCAAAGTTTGCATAGAAATGTTACTGTTGTATACAAACAACTGCAAGCATGAAAATTAGACCTTTTAACCTCAGCTATATCGCTGTATCCAAATTATTAAAAATGCAGTAATTCCTCAGTTCAGAATATCACTAATACAAAACACAAACAAAATTTGAAATCTGACTTATCTTCTAAGTTGAAGGGCAATGCTGGGCAGGCCACTGTATTTGTAACAGTATGGCGTGTGGAACTTTCCATTGATATATGACATTATTAAAGTATTATCATTCACAGATGCTGACTGTATACCTCAATGCACTGAAGTATAAAGCAATCAAGTCTACTGTTTGTCATTGACAAAAAAATAGAGATGATATTACTTATGGACCACGAAAACATATCAGAGTCAGACTAAACAGTTCTGCTCAATGACTGGCTATAAGCATAAAATTATACATCAATGGATATCAGGCAGCATTGCAAAAATTGTCTATACACATTAGTAAAATAATTGTTGAGACTATTCGCTTGTTTAAATTCTATGAACGTGTCACATCCAGCTATTGTTATTACTGATCTACACCCTGACATGACAAGCTAGCTAATCTTCAGCAGATGATTTACAAACCAGTTTTTAATTTATTTCTAAAAAATTCTAAACCACAGAAATAAGTTCCTTTGCTGGTTTCACTTAAAGTACCTCTATCGTTTACTACTAGAAAATCCACAAAAGAAAACAAACGTGGAAGCTGTGGACAGGGTTAGTGTCATTAAAATCTATTAACTGAGACAGGTGGTGTGTGCAGTTATTATGGAAATGGTGGTGGACATTAAAATAGACTAAGCATTAAAAAGGTGCGGGTACAACTATTTACAAATGATAGACAAACAGAAGCTATCTAAATTGGAATGTCATTCAGATAAACCATTAAATAGTTAGCAGTATTGGGTCATCTAGTAAAAGGAAGAAAACTGCTGTGCTGGTAGTGTCCAGTTCACTCATTTGTGCCCTGGGATTGAAACGGTTTTTGGCTCCACAATTTGTTAATTGATGCCATAAAGAACACAAGCAGAAAGTGGAATTAAGTTAAGGGGTTTATTCAGAAATCCCTTAACTTAATTTATTGGAGAACTCCTTGTTCACATCACCCTTGGAAGGAATTTAGATGTCAGAAAACTGACAGTCATCAATGGAGGACTTGTTCACAGGCTGGCTTCGACTCCAGCTTGAATGATTTTAAGAATTGTTAAATTTAGCAACAGCTTACGCAGAAAATCTACTGAATATTTCCATACAAGTTTATCGTCAAAATGGCTGGCCTATTCAACCTTCCACGAGTTATACAGCTTTTAAAAAAATTTTTTCAATTTTAAAATAAAATGTCTGTAGTAAAAAAAAATTACAATGCAAAAGCAGCAATAAACAGATCAATCGTTCGATCTGTCAGAGCCTCAAATGCCCGTACAATTAGACTCACTCAAAGTGTAGCAAAACCACTTTGCACATCTCAATCTCATGCAATCATTAAAGTAATTTTGGCACAAAGAAAATAATTCACTTCAAATCAACTATAAAAAAATATCTTGTATAAATCTTAAATTACGAATAGCTCTAGATAATATTGCTTTTGTGTTCCTTTTCTTTTGGTGTAAAAAATAAAGCATATAGACAACATTCTACAACTCATGTTCAGTTCAGCTCGTCTCTTGGGGAATCAGACAAAACTGCCAGTTTAAAAAGAGAGATGAGATATGGAATCCACAAGTTTCTATAAATACAGAAAAAACAAAATGGAATGTATACTTCTGAATGTTTTGTTTAACAGTCCAAATAGACATCGTCATCATCATCTTCCTTTGCACATTCTCTGGCTTCCAATGCACAGATGTGGAAATACATTGTGCAATACTGTGCATCAGGTAAGAGTCTCTAACATGAAGCCACTGTGGAAGGGCCACTATCAATGGATGGACCTGACTGAAAAAATCCCTAGTAGAGCTCCCACATGGCCAGCTGGTGAAGTGTCAAGGAAGGTATGGCTAACTGGGGCCCAGGGGATCAAATTTAGGCTCTTAAACTCACTGGGCCACCAGTAACTATCACTGAGTGACTGAAATCTGAGCAAGATTTGACTTCTTGTTTGGTTTGTTGGTTTTTTTAGCAAAGAAACTGAAGAGGTTTGAAATAGTTTGTCACTCCTGTCCAAAAGAGTTTTTGCCATCTGGCTACACTTTAGTACATTCAAGAAACATCACAAAAAAACCTTCTCTCTTTCATCTAATGGGTTTCTATATCGAAGTGATCTTCAAACTAGTTGACTCTTACTGTTAACGTCTCAATGAAATATAAAGGTTCAGGTGACCGACCCAGCAGATCAGGGTGGTTTTCTAACGAACCTACCTTTTGGCCTTAACACTGCCAAAATCTCGCCAACATTGTTGTCTGTGCAAACAAACACACACTTCCATTGCTCCCCTGTTCAGATCAAAAATTTTAATTCTTATACAGCTGTCTTTCCATCATTTTGATATGCAAGTTCTATTTTCCAGTAAATATAATCTAGGTGATGCTTGACCAGCTTTTGTTTTAAATTAGACATTATACAAAAGATTTCTACTGATTGGACTTTGAAAACAATCTGAAAACCTTGGCACAGGTTAAAATGCTTCCAGTCACCTCGATAAAGTTAATACAAATCTGATTAGTCAAACAGCAGTTCTGGCCAGAACCACTATGAACAAGTTTTGGTTAAGGTCCTAGAAATGCCCACACAGAATATCACAATTTCCATTTTAAAAAAAAAAACCAAAAACTTACTACCAATTTAAGAATAGTAGTGATGGAGATGAATGGAAAAAATAAATGTGTAATACTAAATGGAAAGTGACAACGATCCACTGATATTCCAGAGAGCCCTGTATGTAGCTAGTGATGCATTCTGGGACCAAAGCCTAGCCATTCTCAACTATGGAAGGATGTAATCTGTATTTCTTAGCTGAATGCAATATGAGTTGTTATATAACACGTATTCACAACGAGATAAGCAGCTATCCACTCAGTTGGTTAAAACTACCAGTAAACAAACAAACGTGTAGAGGTTATTAAAAGAGAATTCAAAAAATACAGCAACATGTCAGCTAGAATGGTACGTCAGGGTTCTACACTTTAAACCAAAGGGGGAAGAGCAGGGTATTGCTCATCAAAAAAATAAAGGCTTATACTTACACAATAGTATAAAACATTTCACCTAAACTGAATTTTAAAAAAATATGATTAATCATATACAGAGCATCAGAAATATATAAACCAATATCTATATAATCTTTTAACAGATCTTTTTGAAGCCATACAAAAGAGGAAAGATATAAATTATGCATCTTCAAAATCCTAGCTTATCTTCAGCCATGTGAGTTTCTAACCCTGCTCTTTCAGGATCCTCTATTACTATTTACAGCCAACTTCATTTGCTTATGCCATCAAATTTCGAGTCAAACTTTTCTCTTTTTAAATAAAAATAAACAAACTATCACAGTATCACAATACACAGTTAAATGCCCATGTTGAGTATTTTTTAATTTGTTCCCTTGAGTACTGCAACATTGTGTTATTCTGTTATACAGGGACTTGGTCAAAAAATATTGTAGGACGACTAAGTTTTCATTCAGCTCTGTGTCTGGATTAACATTACATCACCTTGTTGACAAGCTCACGCATTCCTCTTTCCTATGGCAACATTTAAGGGAAAAAAAAACACCATGACGCCACATGGTTAAGGTTGCATCTATTGTCACAGACTTTTACTAGCTATGTGTGTCGAAAACAAACTCACCAACTTGCTTCTATTCTTTAGAACTCCTATATATTGCAGATACTGCCAGATTTCTCAATTTTTCTCCAAGATGGTTCAGAGAAAGATATAAACTATTTACAGGTTTGTCAGAGTCTGATTTGTTCCCACTGGTTCCTGGAATGTGTTTTTTTTTTTTTTTTCTAGCTGTTGCCAACTAGTCGGAACTTGCTGTCCCTTGAAAATACTGTTCACTAGCACCAGGGGAGGGGGCAGCTCAGAAGGTCAGCACTGGTTGTTGTTTGGCATCCAGAACATCTGAAAATAATAAAACAAGTTGAGAAATACATAAAACAGCACTAATAAAAATATATGACAATCTCTAAAAAAATATATGTTCATGCAATGTCAAAATAATCAATTACAGTTAAATATAACGAGAAAGGATACATCTATACACCAATTCAGATTTGCACAAACCAATGGTACATTCACTAAATCAACTTCCTAAGCAAATTATTACATATACAAACCCAAATGTGATTTTTCCTCAATCTGAATATCAAACCTACAACAAATGTAAGTTTATTTATCCTTCTGATACATTTCCAGTGATAAATCTGAGAAAATTCTCAGCCATTAATCTCTCCACAGAAAATTTCCCTGTACCATGTACACGTTCCAACCATTTATGACCCTCGATTTTTACACGAGGTTGGTATTAGTTCTGGAATTTTCCATTATCTTTTTAGAAACCTGTGTGCTTGAAGGAAACTCAATGCTGAATAGATACCAAACACCTGCAGCAGTCTCCATAAGAAATCGTAGTACACTGACAAAACACCAATAAATAAGCAATTCTTAAAACTTGAGAAATTTGATTTGATGTTTGTCAAATGTCCTGTGGAGCAACTGACACAAATCTGAAAAATGCTGCATGAGAAATTCAAACCTGAGTAAGCCAAAATATTGAAAAGTATGAGACAGGTGAGATTTGACTTTTGGAGATGGAAGAGTGAGCCTTATAAGTAGTAAGTAAAAACTCAAGTACTTTCCAAAACAGAAATGCACATTTTTTTAAGGGGTGAATACCAATTTTCATTTTTAAAAGAATTTTTGGAAGCAAGAGATGATCTAATCACAGAAGCAAGCATGTAGCATTATATATTCTTAATGCTAATTAAAGTTGTATCTGGCAGCAGCATCTGAGATGACGCTAATCTTATGATACGAATGGTTCCAGCTTCTAACAAATACCTATTAAACTAATTTCACAAAAATAAATTAAAGATTACCAAAAAACGTATGACAGCAGTGTAGCTAAAATTACAAAAACAATCCTGTTTCCCGTGATTCACCTGTACTTTCCAAATCTTTGGTCATTTATGCTTTAAATAAATGTAATCTGGATTAGCCTATTTTGTGTTTTTTTTTTATAAGCAAAAAAAAAAAAAACTAATAATGAAAAAATTTCAAATAAAGAGAAGAGTAGCTGAAATGAATTCTGAACATTTAACCCACTTACTTTCTTTCAAGTGGGTTAAGTTTTTCGAGTTCTTCTTTATGCTGATCTGGACTTTATCGCAACATCTGTAAATTTGGGCACGGTAGAAAATGGTGAAGAGGTATTCGGATCTGCAAAACACCGAAATTACTATATCGCACTAGAATTTGAAATGAATAAACATATATATAGATATATGTATCTTATTTAAGATATAAAATAATAGAGAAAAATAAAGATTAAAATTTATTATAAGTTTACATAAATTTAAACAAATGTACTGGAAATCTACTGAAATTTATCTATCAACTGGGAAGATACAATGTTACGTAATTTGTGCCACAAATAAATATATGAAAAAAAATTTTCTACACACTGGCTGTTTAACATTTTGTAGATGCCAGAGTAGGAAATCAATGTCATTTTGTTCATGTTGATTAAAATAAATAAAAATTTAAGTTAGATTAACATTTTATTTTGTTTTGGTAAAAACTTAAACTGCTCAATAAGAGTTGATCTTACTGCAAAATTCTCTCCATTAAACCTTTGTACTGATGCTGATTCAATATGGATGCTTGGATGAAACAGGCAGGAATATTCAGAAGGATTATTGGCTTTATTTGAATAAAGCGACTGATGCTTGGAATTTTGGGGCCATCTGTCTAATAGTTTCTGTTGCATTAGCTGATTGGTGAAGTAGAATACAATACATACGATAAAAAAAAAAAAACAAACAGAAATGGAAAGACCAATTGTTTAAAATGTTTGACAGAGGAAGGACTACCGTTCCTAAAGTTGTAAGTAACAGACTGTAAACATTACAGACAGAAAGACGGACACTACCAAGCCAACAACAGCAGACTACACAATGCTAATATTCTGGCTTACTCGGGTTTGAATTTCCCAAAGGCACCACTCAGACAAATTTAACCCATTTGGCTCTGATGCTGTTGAGTACAGATAAATGCGTTGTGACTACCAAACCTGTGAAAAATGAGTTTAGCACACACACGATATCTAGGTGTTAAAGCAACACCCTAAAAATAGACACGACCAGAAAGATGCCATACCTGTGAATAGAATGCAACATGTTAAAAACAAAAAAACAGAGGTTTTAATTAGATGTTGTAACAAGAAATAAATGAATTGGTAAAAGTAACATTAGGTAAGAATGTCAAAGTTAATGATAATTTCATAAACTAGAAATTTCTGTTCTCACGATAGTTGCAAATATAACAAGCCATTTTTCTTCACCGCTATTCATGCATGGCTGGGAGAATGCATCTGAATTTGTCCGTTAAAAATAAGTCGTCTTGGGAGAACTGATGATTTTGGGATAAATGGGGTCTCCACTTTTTCCATTGGAAAAGTTACAGCGAGATCTGGCTGTAAAATAACTAGTAGTATTTAAGTTGAGGAATGCTACCTGAAGCACCAGCAGAGTGAACATTCGAAATAACTTTAGCACAAATGCTGAGAGCAGGTTTAAAAAGACAGTCAGGACTGCGGCCTGTGATCTGCCCTGCGCACATGATATCCACCACTTCGGCCCAACTCACCAGCAATTATCCTGTACCATGGCAGAGTGACGTACGTGAGGTAGGAATGGAGTGCTACACTCGTGGCTCGTCTCTGCTCCCTGAACCAGTGCCATGCCTGGCCAAAAGATTTCTCCCAGAAACCGTTGTACTGTTCCACACTGGCAAACTCTTCATAATAAAAATAAATAAGTAAACCAGTTAATTTCTTACACGTAGTATATCTGTCTTTTGTTTTAACAATGAATCAAGGGAGATAACCATAACATGTACTGTATACATGAATATCTCAACAAGTTGTACATAAAGTATATGGAGGAAAACAAATGCAATTCTTCATCTCCCAATTACAGTTCTTTTTTCTTTTTATGACTACTAAAGCCATGGAGGGAATACCAGATTTTATGCTTGCTTAGATCAGCAAGTTATCAGCTGTAATTTAATGAATCTTTCCAATGTCAGGTAAACATTGAGTCCGCTCCTCAGAGGTCATGATCCAAAGGACAGACTAATAAGTTATCTCAAATGTTTATCACAAATAAGAAATCTATTAAAAAAAAAAAAAACAAACAGAAATGGAAAGACCAATTGTTTAAAATGTTTGACAGAGGAAGGACTACCGTTCCTAAAGTTGTAAGTAACAGACTGTAAACATTACAGACAGAAAGACGGACACTACCAAGCCAACAACAGCAGACTACACAATGCTAATATTCTGGCTTACTCGGGTTTGAATTTCCCAAAGGCACCACTCAGACAAATTTAACCCATTTGGCTCTGATGCTGTTGAGTACAGATAAATGCGTTGTGACTACCAAACCTGTGAAAAATGAGTTTAGCACACACACGATATCTAGGTGTTAAAGCAACACCCTAAAAATAGACACGACCAGAAAGATGCCATACCTGTGAATAGAATGCAACATGTTAAAAACAAAAAAACAGAGGTTTTAATTAGATGTTGTAACAAGAAATAAATGAATTGGTAAAAGTAACATTAGGTAAGAATGTCAAAGTTAATGATAATTTCATAAACTAGAAATTTCTGTTCTCACGATAGTTGCAAATATAACAAGCCATTTTTCTTCACCGCTATTCATGCATGGCTGGGAGAATGCATCTGAATTTGTCCGTTAAAAATAAGTCGTCTTGGGAGAACTGATGATTTTGGGATAAATGGGGTCTCCACTTTTTCCATTGGAAAAGTTACAGCGAGATCTGGCTGTAAAATAACTAGTAGTATTTAAGTTGAGGAATGCTACCTGAAGCACCAGCAGAGTGAACATTCGAAATAACTTTAGCACAAATGCTGAGAGCAGGTTTAAAAAGACAGTCAGGACTGCGGCCTGTGATCTGCCCTGCGCACATGATATCCACCACTTCGGCCCAACTCACCAGCAATTATCCTGTACCATGGCAGAGTGACGTACGTGAGGTAGGAATGGAGTGCTACACTCGTGGCTCGTCTCTGCTCCCTGAACCAGTGCCATGCCTGGCCAAAAGATTTCTCCCAGAAACCGTTGTACTGTTCCACACTGGCAAACTCTTCATAATAAAAATAAATAAGTAAACCAGTTAATTTCTTACACGTAGTATATCTGTCTTTTGTTTTAACAATGAATCAAGGGAGATAACCATAACATGTACTGTATACATGAATATCTCAACAAGTTGTACATAAAGTATATGGAGGAAAACAAATGCAATTCTTCATCTCCCAATTACAGTTCTTTTTTCTTTTTATGACTACTAAAGCCATGGAGGGAATACCAGATTTTATGCTTGCTTAGATCAGCAAGTTATCAGCTGTAATTTAATGAATCTTTCCAATGTCAGGTAAACATTGAGTCCGCTCCTCAGAGGTCATGATCCAAAGGACAGACTAATAAGTTATCTCAAATGTTTATCACAAATAAGAAATCTATTAAAAAAAAAAAAAAAGCGTTTTTTTTTTTTTTTAAATCTTATGGTCATTTGGCAGATTCTGAAAACCAGTAAGTTGTTTCTACCATTTCACTGAGTAAATCATTTCAAGACTCTTTTGACCTTCAATCTAACCCAATGTTTATGTTTTACTGACAAGTAAGTGTCAGATGTGCCTTCACATTAAATTTTGCAGCCATCTAACATTAAATTTTAACAAAAATACAAAGCCTAACTAAGCCAACTGTTATACAATTCATGCACTGATTCTTTAAACTAATGTCCATTATAATGCCAGTCTCTTCCATTCCTAATACTGTGACCAAAACTATTATATCAAACTGTATTTTCCATTTCTGACCAGTATGCTAAACAATTTAAATTTGATTTAAACATTTTCAAGACCCTAGACATTGACCTTACCATGCAATTTGCCATTTTATGATACAAATCTGTTGTGGAACCTTATCAAAGGCTTTAGTAAAAAGCCAAGTACATAATGCCTGTCTAGTTGCCTACTTTTGTTTCAAGTCAGTGTAGACATCTTCAGTGACTCTAGCAGTTCAGTATTATTTGTTTTGTTCTAGATAAGTGGTGAGATGCCCCATTGATGGGATTTATGGTTATGGTCACTAAATCAGAGTATGTTGTTTCTTTTAATTACCAGATAAGGAGATTAGTCAATATTTTTTAATTATTAACATGGAACTTTAGAACCCTTGAGTAGTAAGAAAACTACTTGTCATCTGTTTTCTTTTAATTAGAATTTTTGACAAAGGTTGATAAAATTATTTCATAATGCAAGATTATATTATTTTCGTTGCCAATAAATTAAAATTGTAAGTAACAAAGGGTAGTATTAATGTAAAATATGTACAGCCGTGGCCAGAAGCGTAGCACCACTCTAGAAATAACAAAATCTATCTCCAAGCATGCTCATATATAGACTTGTCACACCACTTCTAAATATTGATTTGAAAGTCAGTCACTTGTCGCCATGATTTAAGATCTTTTTTAGAAATCCTGTATTCACATGTTACATTTAAAATTCAATGCCTTAAAATAACAATATTTTGCAAATTAACATTTAATTAGACTTAATCAAGCAAAATAAGACAATTCTAGAGATGAATAAACTTGTGACCATAGCTGTATAACTGATTAGATATCAATGCAATATAAAATTTTTAAAAAACTTAAGTTTTTGTAGCAAATCCGTCCATTTATCCCTTGCACCAAGTTTAGTAATAACAAAAGGGTGTCAGCACTAATGCAAAACGAAATAACTTGGACCAACGAGGACATGATAAACTGGCCCCCTAATGCAAAATATCAAGAACTCTCTCTCTCAAATTTTAAACTCATCACTGGGTAAATAAAACTGTACAAACATTTGTATTCCTCAGAAATTAAAAAAAGTTCTGGCCTACAGATGTAGTTAGTTCTCTTACCATCCTGTATCGTAGCTGCCTCAACCTCACTGCAGTTGTCGGTACCAATGTTGTCAACATTTTCTGTCTCGGACCGGGATTTCTGAATGACTTTCCGAAAACTTCCCCGAACCAGCGAGCCAATGGCTGAACTGGGATCACTCATCCTTCGTTGGACGTAGGAATTCTGCTGTCAATATAAAAGATCTCCTGGATTCCTTCAGCTTCATTAAGTCTTAAGCCAGTGCAATCTTTGTTGGGCAGAGATAACCCCCCACAAATGCTTTCCAATTTATTCCCTGCAGTGTCCTTGTTTTAAGATGCCACAATGATTCGTATTCCAAATTTATGAACAAATAACTTGTTTCCAAAAAAAAAAGCTCACAGCCAGATTTTGTCAGTATATTAGTGGTAATGGTTACATATATACACTAGCTTCAGTCAACCTACTAGCTAGCTAGCAGGTTCAGCATTTTTCATATATGCTTTGCTTCTTCTAAAAGCTGTATAGATGAGACTTAATCATAATCATGTTTAAAAGAACATCATCATTAAAAGAGGGAGGGAAACAGTAAAGACTTAAAACCTATCCTATGCAGGGTACAAAAAATGTATACTCAATTAACCTGAAAATTGAATTTTTAACTGGCGTGTCAGCATATATTTCAATGAATAACATTACTACTGCTCGAAAATCCCAAGTGAGGGTTGTTTCCAAATTTCCTGAGCAGTATAATCAGAATTATCAAAGATCAGGACAGGCTAAATATCGGGAATGTTTGTTGGTTATTGACAGATCAGTTTCTACTATGCAGTAAAACTGAAAAGACTGGAAGAAAACAAGAAGTCAGTGATACCTCCTCCTCAAAGTCATTGACAGGAAAATTCTCTAAGTCTGGGGTCTCAGGCCCGGAACCTTTAACTCTGCTAACAGCCATTTCTGCAAAACCTTTCCCATGAGGTCCACGCATCCGGACAAACTCTACTCGCTTGTGTCCCTTGAACCAGCCTAGTGACATGTGCTGTGCTACCCTTGATGTTAAACTAGCCTGCAGAGATGTATAGCACAAAAAGTGTTAAAATCTATTTTTGTGAAACAAATACAAATCTAAGACTGGAATATGTTAGTAAAATTCCTGGACAGCCAAACATGTATATACTGGGCAAACCTAATGTGTTGCTTACTTTTTCAGCTTTCTCAATCACTACAGAAAATCGTATACCGAATATAACGATGCACATTAAAACGTACAAGAATACAGATGGAACAAACTTTTAAAGAATAAAATGCAGATGTTCCAAGAAGCCTCCTATTAGATTATAAGAATCTGTACATGTCAATCTTCAAGTAGGCTGCCTTGTTTAAATTTGTCCCAGCTAATGGAAACACTCAGTCTCTTTAGTCTCAGTATAAGGATCTCATATCATTTATAATAATATGGGAGTGAGAAGAAGAAAGATGGTGCTCATGGTAGCCATGAACAACAGGGCTTTTCTCTGGAGTGCAACAAGCGTTTTGTATCTTCCCTTAAAGAAGGAACTCAGCCACTGTTTAATTATGGACCCACACAAGGAGTTCTTAAGAAAAGCAAGTAAACTTCCGTTTCAAGCAGAGAGAGAAATGCATTAATCATACCCTGGAATCATAAACTTTCTTTAACGCCTCGTATCGTATAGAACCTAGAAAAACAACACCCTGAAACTTCCCCTCATGGTCTGTGGCCACAAGTTCCACACATATAATCTCGCTGTCTCTCACAATGATGTCACCAAAGGCCTGAAATTAGACAGACCAAAAAAAACTTGACATTCCTGGAAAAAATTCTATTTCTTATTTTCTTAAATTGAAGAATAAAATAATTGGGGTGCCGATTCAAAATAGTGAAAAAATTAATAATCAACTTATAAAAAAAAAGTAAAAAACAGAATTTTATAGATTGAAGGAAAATTGTTCTAAAATATTTATCTGCTAATGAAATATGTTTAATTTTTACAGCTACCAATAAGCTTTAATCATAGAAACCAGTTTTAATAATAATGAGAGATTTACCTTTCAGATTTGAAATGGCAAGAACAATGAAAATAGAGGTAGTAATCAAAATATTACAAAATTCACACAGTAGTAGTAGAAGTTTATAGACTTGAAAGAAAGTTTTAAAAAGTTTCAGAAACTAGTGTAATACAGTAATAACCATTTTAATTCACAGCAAGTACTATGGTCACAGATCTGGGTAATCAACAATCTGCGAAATGCAAAACAGCTTGGAGTTCAAATTCACTCACCTCCTCGAAGTTGTCAACTGTAAAGAAAATATTTGGGTAAGCAATCTCCTCTTCAGTACCTTTACTGTCCATCCGATGACGACTTGGAGAAGGGTACACTTTCTACAACAACAAAAATAGAAATGAAAGAATTGCCCTAGAAAGATTTGATCAGTCTTAAACAGCTTTCTATGCTAAAGGCAGACAAAGTTTAAAAGGTAATCATCTTGTGTTCTTAACTTTAGTCACAGAAAACAGCTTTGTTCTGCATAAAAATCATGTCGTGACTTCATTAATCATCCTGCTGAATGTGACATATGCTGACAACACAGCAGCAAGCCTCTTTGGCAATTCAGTAACTATGGACCATTTCTTTAACTTGATGTAAGCAACATAAAAAGTTATGGCTCATGTTATAGTTGCTTCTGGTAATTAGATCATTGTGTGGTAATACATACAGTAAATGTTTTACTGATGAAGTCTCAGAACTGATGCTCAATGATTCAGACACCTAGTTACATGCAGAGCAGATAGTTAAGGTAAAGTCCATTCAGATACAGCATCATACACAAAGTTGCTCAAATTGTAATCTTTCTTGGCAATAAAATTTATTTTTTTTCCTCTCTTCTTTGCATGTTTTTAACCTTGCCCGACACCACACCTGGATGCTCAGTAATCTTTTATAGATTAACAACTAAATAAAGTAAGGAATGAAAACTGAGCATACAGATTATGGTAAGGGATGGATTGTTGTTGAAATTCCAGGTATGTTAAATTCTATATAGTGTACTTAAGTAATGTTAACTAATAGCATTTATTTATCACTGTAAGTCAAACTCTGTAGAAATCTGTCAACTACAAACACACATTGCCATTTACTTCATATCACTCTAGTTTCTCACTCCAAATTCCAAACAAAAAAACAATAATGCTGATAGATTTGTTTAAGATCTAAACAATAAACAAGTTCTACAACCTCTGGCTTATATATTAGGCATGTGTGTCAATGAGAGGGTAAAGTCTTGTTTGAAAGTCAAACAGACTAAACACAGAAGAAAATCTGTTTTCATGTCCTACATTTTTAGATGGAAAACTTTAAAATCTGACAGTCAAAAGATCAAATGGCTGTGAACCAATAATCTTCCAGTAAGTGGGCCATACAAACATGGACTATGAACTTTTACTATCTGTAAATTTATTGGAGACGTCATTGTTGCCTTGTTGTCACCAGGGGACATTAACACTTAAGTCAGCATTCCTCTATGGTCTGATCTGGGACTGTATTCCTAATAAAAGGAACCGAGGTGACAGTACCTGAGTGAACTTTTTCAGAATTTGAAGGTCTTTTTCACTTGTCCTTGTACACACTGCACACGTCACAGAGTATTCAAACTGAAAAAAAAACACAGGGCTGCATAACCAAAGACCAGGGGCACATCACACTAGAACAATTCTCTCAGCAAAACTATACGTCGCACATCAGAACGGCTTTTACTAATCCTTCTGACTTTGCGGATGTGTTTTTAAGCCTGATGGGCAAAACATTTTCCGCTGCTAAATCCTACTGTCAAACTAGTGAAATCCTTTAAAAAGAAAAACAGAGTTTATAAACTCTTTCTAGCAAGAGCCTGGAGCTGAGAAAAAAACAATCACCTGTATGAAACTGGTGCGTTAATACAGTTGTCCAATGCAAGAGTGGAATGTAGACGAAGTGAAACACTATCATCAAAGACGATTAATCTGGCTCTAAAGAATAATCTAGGGACTAAGGAAGTAGCTACATCAAGCATGTCATTTGTTTACAAAAGCTGGAACTTACAAGTTCTTGTTTACTCAAATGTGGTGGTTCGTTTTCATAGGCACATTCCAGAAATAAACTCCAGAATTTCTTTAAAACGAGAAGAGGGGATGGGAACAAGCAGCAGAGATGCAAAATTCTGTTCAAAGTAGAACTGATATTCATCACAGCATAAAGAACCTAGAGACATTTATCAAGAACTGTGGTGAGACTAATGACTCATATGGACAGAAACAACTAAGCTGAGTCTTTTTTAAACAGTGCCACATGTGACTTACTCCCCCCCCCACCACTCCTATGCTCTAACAATATGAAACTTAAAATAATAAAAGACAACAACATCTAAACATAAGTATTTTTGTTTGAACATTTAATCTAAATTACCAGTTACACAACAAAACAAAAATTGTTTGTTCTTTTTCTTCTTAAAGAATATACTGGGAAACCTGATTATCCGCAATCTCCACTGCCCAGAGAAGCCAGAGATTTTCCCTTAAATTCCAGATTATAAAACAATGTGTTTATTCAGCTGCTGACTAGGCAGAATACACCAGCACATCTTAAACATTGTTTTGGAATAATAATAAGCTGAATTGGTATACAAAAAAAATCAGATGAATTGTGAAAAGAAATATTTATGATGAAATTTAGAACAGCTGCGCCTTTATTTCTCCTCTTTTTTTTCTTTCCGCAGAGCGGTATACACAGCTAGAATTATCCAAAAGTACATGCTAAGATTTTAGCTTTTCATGGTTGAAACAAAATTATAATTTCTTTTTTCTCGACAAATGCTGGATGACATCAGCTGATGCTAGCAAAGAGAGACTGTAAATAATGACGTCCTATTTTTAAGTACCTTTAAAAATAAACTGTGCCCAGTCTCCCCTTCTCCACCTACCTGATGTAAGATTATGTTGAGGTACACAGTTTCCTCCCAGTCTATACCTCGGTCAGTAAGGGCAGGTAGTTTCTTTGAGTCCCTTCTATACACCTGAATGTCAGTCTGAAGAAGACAATAAAACATACAAAAGATGCAAGTGCAACAAGTTTTTGTACTATAAAAAGTCTACAAATAAATCACATTACTAATCAATTACAATATATTTCTCAGCACTGGCTCTCCACAGCGAATCATTACATTAATTCTGACTGCACACAGGTTGCTTAGTGCTGAGAAATTCATCAATTATTCCAATAATAAGCAGCTCTTACAGTATTTTTCTTTTTCCATAAATGAGCATCTTTCCAACAGTCCACAAGAGCCTGCACTTTTATTTGAAAATCATGTCAATTCTTATATTTGATGAAGAAATGCGTAGCATATTTAAAAAAGAAAATTCCACACCTTGTTAAACAGGTGCATGAACGCTATATTCAATCTTAGATAAAAGATCTACATTGTTTATATGATAGAACTTTAGATGTTTTTTTTTACATGGAGATATGTTTACCAATGACATCATTTAGTTTCCTTGACAAAACCCATTCTCTGGTAAGGGAAAAAATGCATACAGCACTGTAATGTTGCAGCAGTCTCTCTACACATGCATGTTCCCGTCTACTCTCACATTTCACCAAGACTAAAGTTTGCTGAGCAACTATTTACTCGCACACAAGCAAGCAATCACCTCTGCTAATATGGAGTACTGCAGGTCCTGATTTGGTTCAGATTACACTGGCCAAATACAGATTTTGAGGCTAAACAAAATATAATTAGTGATGGATTTTGATAAGGGTGGAGGGGTCAAAACATCCATTACTGACAGAGTAAGAAAGCAATGATCAACTGCAGATTTCAAGCAACATTAATTAACATCATCTCTTTCTTGATAAAATAAGAGGCCTGAAAAATGCTTTATACAAAACATGAACATTACCTGCAATACTTCTTTTATTAAAGCTTTTAGCTGGACATTTAATCACCAACAGAGTGAGCACTCACATCAATGACATGGAAATCTTAAGGTTAAAGTCAAAGCCATTGTATAACTTTGTCACATACACTACATGTGCAGATACAAATAAATTCTCAAGGTTTGTTGTTTTCTGTCTTACAAGCAGCACAATATAACTAAGATGTAAGCATTAAAAAGATAAAGAGAGACTTTACAAAATAAACTTGACTGTGTTTTCATATTCAGCCTTTATTAATCAACAGTTTTTAAAAAGCCATGATACGGATATGAATGCTAATTCCCAGATCAGCTAACAACCATTTACACAGCAGTCACCGTAGTATATACAAATGATCATCATCTTTTTAAATCAAGAAATCCTGCAATGTTACAGTATTGGTTTCATCAGTAGTAAATCACACCATTAAAAGGGGTGGGTTCAGATCTTGGTTTAATGCGTCCCCAGCAATGACAAAAATGGATTCTATTGTGATGCTTGATAAAATCGGGGTGAACCGTCAAAATACAACAGGCCCCCGGAAGACAAACCTTTATCTGTGGTATGCGTCCTCTGGTGACATGGGATTTACGGACATAGAACACCATGTCATCCCTGCTCTCGTCTGTACTGTTTCCTTCAATGAAGTATTCGGTGAAGAGGTTAGTCCAGAATTTGTTGATAGAAACGAGCTCAAAACCCTCATCTGTAAATAAATGGCAATAAAAAGCTGTGTCAGGGGACAACTGTTCAAAAATTCTCCGAGCTAGGGAAGGGTTAACTGAGCCCCATTCGCTTTAGCCAGGCCCCACTCCATCCATCCATTCATCCATCATCAACGGATACAAACGGCAGGGGGGGGGGGCATTGGAAGATTGCGGTGACGGGAGTCAACCGTCCAGCATCGAATGGGTTAGAATCCACTTCCGTGTGGGACACAGCAGCACCCACCCTACCGGCTGCACCTTGTTTCTGGACAGGCAGGGGTTCGCCGAAGGACCGCAGCTGTTTCTAACCACCCACCCACCCCCTCCCTCTCCCCGTAACCAGGGGTGGCTTTTCCAGACTCGATCGACCAGGGGGAACTGCAGCAGCAGCGGGGGGGGGTTAGGGTCCCGGTCGGGGAAGCTGGAGATCGATCAAACCGGGGTGGGGGGGTTCGAGGTCCGGAACACCGCAGGGTCCCCTCCTCCCGACATTCGGCACCTAAACCCCGAAGTTAGTCAACGGGGTGGACGAGGAGGGAAGAAGCGGAGGGGATGCTGGATGGGAGTCACGTGATTCTCCCGGTTGTTGTTGTTGTTTTTTTGGGGGGGAGGGGAGGAGGAGGAGGGGCAGCGAGCGCACAGGTGCATATCTAGGAGAGCTGATCGATGATGAGTCAGCGGCGGAGTGGACAACTGTCGCGCGTTTCTGTATTAAGAGATCGGCTGCCGAGCCGAGCCGAGGATACAGACCGGGGGGGGCGGCATCATCATCATCGCCGCTCCCTCAGACGAGCAGCCGCATCCTGACCCCTGAGTAGAAGGTGGGAGTAAATTAATAATAATAATAATAATACCGGAACGCTAACTAAATCTATCGGGCTCCACTTACACGCTACACTTATGGAAGAAAGGTCTTTCGTTCGCTCCTGCAAAATAATCGCCAGCATCTGCTGCAACGTGGAGGTCTTTTCTCGCTCCGAATCCTCGGCCCTAGCGTCGGCTTCCTCCGCCATGTTGGCTGGATATCCTGCTCGCTGGCTGGCTGGGTGGGTGGGGACCGCTCTTTGCGTCCAGGCTCCTCGCCCACACAACAACAACAACACACCTCCCCCTCTCTCTCTCTAACAAATTTGTTTTTTTCCCGCTCCGGGTTGGGTGGTGGTGGGGGGGGACATCTATAATTATGAATATTATTTTAACAAAATCGAATTTGCTTTGCACGATTTGCATAAAAATAGACACCGCTGTGATTACTAATAAATTATTTCTCCCCTCCACCCGTGATTAGAAAAAACAACAACAACAACGACGACGACAACCGACCACATGACTCTCACGTGACATTAAAAAAATTATAATAATAATAATAATATTATTATTATATTATTATTATTATTTAAAAAAAAAATGAATATTTTTCTGAAGAACAATTGTAAATGTTTTTCTTTGTAAAAACAGCCCGGTACAAACACGTGATTTCATTCTAAATTTCTATGTGACGGATGATGTTCTCGGGATTCTGGGGACTTTTTTTGCAAATTTTTGTTCTCCTTTGTCAACCTGTCCTCGGTCGGTCGGGGTGATAGACGAAGTGTAAAGGATTTTGTTTGTTTTTAAGAAGAAGAAGAAGAACACAAAAGATTCTTCTCTCTCGGTTCTAAGCCACTAAACTTTATGCCAACTCCCGGATGTTTAAAAAAAAAAAAAAAAAGAGTGACGTAACGTAACCAGGCAAAAGCCCTTGGTTACCGACGTTATGACGTCATCTATTGAAACCGCCATCGAGTCTCAGTTGACGTCGTTATTATCATAAACTGTCTCATTATTATTATTATTATTATTATTATTATTATTATTATTATTGTTGTTATTATTGATAAATAACCTAAATTCAGTAAAAATAATGATATACAAACGGAAAATTATATTTTAATAGAACATTTTTTGTTTTTTTTTCTTTTCTTCCTTCCTTCTTTGTAGTTATTTTCGCATAAATAAACGATTTTCAAATTTTTTTCTTTTAAAAAAATTAATTAATTAATTAATTAATCGATTAAGAATAATTATTTAAAATAGATTTCTGCTGGGTTAACGAAGTTAAAAACGCAAACATAGCATTCACAGCTCAACCCGGATAGCTGGTATTTTTTTCCTGCACACAAACAGGAGACGAGGGATGCTAGAAACGCCGAGAGAAAGACACGACGGACCATTCAGCTTCACTGACATTTAGGTTCTCTTGATTGATTATCGATTTCTCTGATAAACAATTTCTCTGACGCGGTTTATCATCCCGGTTATTTGTAATTATTTTCGGAGATCAAAGAATTTGCAGAACAGGCGATATTTATTCGTGCGACCCTCACACAACACCTTTTAGACAAACAGCATCCCTCCCTTCTCCATCAATTAACATCCTCTGATTCTGCTTATTAACCGATTAAAGGAAAAAAATTGCCAGCCGACGGCGGAAAGTGCCAAGTAGTGTATATAATGGGGGGGTCTGGACCCCGCACTCTATACTCTCCCAGCATCTGCGGCTGCTGGTACTGATAGTGTTCATACAGGGAACACCGTATCCAAGGTGAACCACCACCAAGCAACAATGTTCCTGCATGAACACGTGAGTGAGTGTAATCCACCACCTGTGGCCGGTCCATGGGGCTCTGGAACACGTCGGTGGATTTTCATGTTAGGGATGTCTTCCCATCCATAGTAAACTTTCTCGCGGTGTTCGTGGCCCCGAAAACATGTAAATAGCTCAAGCGTAGTAAATTGTGAATGCCTATACAAAGACGAGGGTACAGACCAGTTTATCTTCAAACCGTGTTCCAGTTCTATGGTGAACCGTAAGAGACGTGGACGACAGGTTTGTTCCGACAACAGAGGAGCTCGAGTGAGTTTATTGATGAGGTCTACGCTGAGATACAGCGGGAATTACTGTTTGAACGGAGTTGGCAACTCTTTGCAAGCAGGCACAAATGGCCTTTCTCAAAAGTGTAAGGCCACAGGTCTAGGGGGGGGAGCTCACAGAGAAGATATTGGTCATTGGAGATCTGAAGTTTCAATTTGGGCTCAAGGTGCAGCTGCATAAGGATAAGCCAGATGGGAGCCAGGAGTTCCCAGATCTAGCTTTTTACGTCACAAGCAGGAGGCAGTTCTGGATGCACATGAGACCAGAGATGCACTTGACAAGGCATTTCCTTAGTTAAAAACTACACGTGAAAAATGGACGAATCCTGTGTCTGGCCGGGTTAGAAAGGCTCGATATCAGCCTAGTTTACGAGGTGGTTCTTACATTTCGTTACCAGTGGCAGAGAGAAACGAGAAAGTCCTCGTCAGTGGGAAGAACAAGGACATCACTGGACTGCGGTGGGCTCCGCGGCAGTAGACCATGACCACGTACCCAAACAAACAACGACCTTAAACTTGATGGGATAGAAGCATCCACTTCCATCAGCCAGGTCGATAGGGTCGAAAGACAGAGCAGCCTTGCTGCCAACGTCTTTGGGGTAAGACAAGAGTGCCACACTGAGTAAAGAGCCCCGGAGCTTCCTCGAACGAATTTTCACCACACCCCTGGATTAAAAGAGCTCAGCCATGTGCTGTATGGCCAAAGCGCCCATGCGAGTACTGGGTTCAGGGGTTCTCTTGAGAAGATCTCTTCGTTAAGCACAAACTTGAGTGCCAAGGTAATTGTGATGTGGGTGTGGATAAACAGCAACGGGATAAACTGGAATAATAAAGGCATCTTTAGTCCTCTGGCTTTTCACTGACTATTGTTCTAGTTAGCATCCCTCCTCGCGAGACCGGGACCCGGTAGGATAATATGGTCACAGCTGTTATTGTTGTCTGTGTAGGCTCTACGCCTACAAATGACGCATCTCGCAGTTTTTACGGTTTTTTTAATTCTTAGTTGACAACACCGGATAGTTTCCATTAGCAGTATATATTATGTATGGGGACTTTCAGACTACACGTTCTCCACTCCTCTCAAAATTTGCCCAGCGGAATTTTAAAATTAAAAAAAAAAAACTACGCTAGTTAATTTAAAAAGTGAGAAAAAAACTTGATATCTAAGTTTAGGCTTCATCACTTAAATAGTCTGGCAGACAGCACACATGATAACCTGCATTTTACTGTGAAGTTCATCAGATCTGTCGGCGTCAAACTCCAGCTGTGTCTTTGGAATTTAAAATTATTACTCTCTCTTATTTTAATTCTGCCAGATGCTTTATATAGCTGAATAAAATGTTGACTTCAATTTAATTTTGGAGAGGAATTATTTTAGTAGGGTAACACATAAACTTATCGAAGAGTTTGATGGGACCATTAACAGACTCAACAACTATTCTTACTTGGACGTGAGGACCGATTATGTGGGATTTTTAGTATTTTTAGAAGAAAAGGAATTTACAAAAATAATTAAATTTTTAAAAAAACTTTTATATCTTTTTTTAAGAATATCTCGAACAACCCCAAAGATGTAAAGTAGAAAAAAAGGGAGGGCACTTTAAGAAAATTTTGAGTATTGTTATTTATGAATACCGTAATTTTAAGATGATAACTTGTAGTGAGTTTTATATTTATAGCTGTTTTTCGTTACACTTAATTCCTCAACAATATGCAAACTATTTTGGTAGATTATCAGATAGAAATTAACAACTAAAAAAGTAATTTTAACATCACGAAGAAGATAATGAGTCTACTCACATACTAACAAATAGACAATGGATGGCGTTAAAGTCCACTCAGAAATTAACAAATAGAGGAGGGATGGTGCTAAAGTCTCCACTCAGAAATTAACAAATAGAGAAGGGGTGGTGCTAAAGTCTCCACTCAGAAATTAACAAATAGAGAAGGGGTGGTGCTAAAGTCTCCACTCAGAAATTAACAAATAGAGAAGGGATGGTGCTAAAGTCCACTCAGAAATTAACAAATAGACAATGGATGGTGCTAAAGTCCACTCAGAAATTAACAAATAGACAATGGATGGTGCTAAAGTCCACTCAGAAATTAACAAATAGAGAAGGGATGGTGCTAAAGTCCACTCAGAAATTAACAAATAGAGAAGGATTGGTGCTAAAGTCCACTCAGAAATTAACAAATAGAAAATGGATGGTGCTAAAGTCCACTCAGAAATTAACAAATAGAGAAGGGGTGGTGCTAAGGTCCACTCAGAAATTAAGAAATAGACAATGGATGGTGCTAAAGTCCACTCAGAAATTAACAAATAGAGAAGGGGTGGTGCTAAAGTCCACTCAGAAATTAACAAATAGAGAAGGGGTGGTGCTAAAGTCCACTCAGAAATTAACAAATAGAGAAGGGGTGGTGCTAAGGTCCACTCAGAAATTAAGAAATAGACAATGGATGGTGCTAAAGTCCACTCAGAAATTAACAAATAGAGAAGGGGTGGTGCTAAGGTCCACTCAGAAATTAACAAATAGAGAAGGGATGGTGCTAAAGTCCACTCAGAAATTAACAAATAGAGAAGGGGTGGTGCTAAAGTCCACTCACAAATTAACAAATAGAGAAGGGGTGGTGCTAAAGTCCACTCAGAAATCAACAACTAGACAATGGATGGCCTTAAAGTCCACTCACAAATTGACATTGGGGGGTTCATTATAAATAGTAAATATGGCGGGGTGTTTTTTTTTTCGTTGTATATCACTTATATTCAGAAACTCGACATAAGTAAATAGCTGCTTTGATTCCCCGAAACTAGAAAGGTTATTCTAGTTATGAGATGAGCACATAATTACCAGACAGACAGACAGACAAGAAAAATTGTTCTAGAAAGGGCTACATAGAAACGTTGGCAGAAACCAGCTGAAGATTCTCAAGGCACTGGATGTTTTGCTGTTTCTGACATCCGGATTGATAGCAGAGTTCGAAAGGAGTCACATGACAGAATCGTTCACGTGCCTACCGGACATCCAAAGCCAACGCGCCCCATTCACAAATACTAACAGACCGCCCGCGTGCAGTCTGAATCCGGCTTCTATCGGCCGATACTTTGGAACATCTTCCCCGTAATCCGACTCTAAGGAAACATGATTGCCCGCGAATAGAGTCGGTCACATGTCTGCCAGTCTTCAGAAGCAGATTCAAGACTAAACTTTCTGCTGGGGTGCCATTTTGGCCAAATGCTTGCTTTTTTTTCTTCCTTTGAGCTTCCTTCTCTGATAGCCACACGCCAGTAACCAGTCGGTGTCCGTCGGCTTCCCTGGTGTCGGATTGCGGGGAGATTTTCTATGTTATCGGGGGATAAAAACCAGGTTCGGATTTCATAAACAAACATAATAGACAGAGCAAACTTTGTTCTAACGTGATGAATAAAATTAGGAATGTCTACACATTTCGCACATTTATATATATCTTTTAATAAACCGTGTTCTTTATTATTAAGTTCCCACAGGTATTTGCAGGGAGACTGTTTGCTGTTTGATTATCTGTTCTTCGGTTATTCACTCTCCTTTTGTTAAGGAGAGAAATGTCTACAATGGCTGCTAAAGTTGATGCAACGAAGTTTGTTAGGGGCAAACTTTGCTTCATTATACTACCTCAGTTATGCACAAAACAAGGATGTGCTGCCTTTGTTGTTGTTGTTGTTGTTTGTTAAATGCCATATATCCTTGAAATAAAGAGTATAGCATCAAAACAATGAATACTAAGAACAGATTTGCCAACCTCCTAATTTATAAAATCAGGACATTCGACAAAAAAAAATATATTAGGAAACGGCACTGGCGACATATTTTGTTGAATAATCCTTTTCCTTGCATTTTGAATTAATTTACTTTCGTAATCGTAATTAATACAGTTTAACTGTATGTCACTGGCACTGTGACCAACACATCTTGTAAACTAGTTTCTGTCTTTTGTCTCGATAACAGAACTATTTGTTGTTTTTTTTTGGACATTTAGAGTTAACCAGTCTCTTCATACTGCAGTATGAAAAAAAATTAAGACGGACATAAACTTTAAATTCAAAACTTTAAAAGTTTATATCAACTTCTTATAAATTAGTACGATATCTCATTCGTGATCGACTCCCAACAACATAGAACCACAAAGACTTGTACTAGTAACAAGCATTACTTCATCATCATCCGTACAAACTACTACAAGATGGTCTGAATTATACTGCATGGTGCAAGTTGATTTTGGTAGACGGGAGAGCAGCCGAAGTGTCATCAGCAATAATCACCCATCCCCCTATGCGTGGATTTTCTTCACCATACTGAAAATAGGTTCACTGTCTGCAATGGAGTGCGGTATACGCTCAACACAGTTTTTTAGATACAAGACGGGAAGTGGAACAAGACTTTGCCCTGTAACTCCGATCACTCTGCTAACCTCAAACCAATACTTGTCCACTGTTGTCCTCTTATTCACTTCTGGAAAGTTCTCGGCGAGCTGGCAGTCAAAGGGTTCCTGACTGATTTTTGTCTGGATGTCTGTGTAGCATAGTTTAATCCAATGAAAAGGACCTTCTTCCAAATTATGCGATTCTAGTGTCTTGAACAGGATAATCCCCTCTCTACACTATCGAAAGCTTTCGATGGCTAACAGACCTGCTGCAGATGTTCCGCGTTCGAAAGAATCTAGAATAGATAGGCCTTGAACTGAGCGCCCCTGTTCCACGTCTGCGGTCTTGTTAAAGCGCAGATAACACGTCCCCCACTAACAGGTGTGTGTTTCTGAACTGAATATAGAATATGCTTGCTATAATCGTAGATAAGTTCGTTGGGCAATTGTACAACGTGCATCGAAAGCTGAAAGAAGCAAATCAGCTGAAACAACACTAAATCAAGAGTGAGAATGTTCCTGGCCACGGTATTTTCGCTCGTTCTGGTGTCCTGCGGCCATTGCGCGGATGTGGGCGTTGAGTGGGACTACTGGAAAAGTAAATACAACAAAGTATACGGTGAAACGGCTGGAGAGGAACTTTCCCGAAGACAGGTTTGGGCAGAAAACTTTCAACTGGTCGAAAAGTACAACAGAAGAGAGGACATTAATTTCAAGCTGAAAATGAATTCGTTTGCAGACCAGGTACGTAATTTTGGTATCCTTTTCTTCTTTTGTGAAATCAGTAACAACAGAAGTTAAGGTGTGAACGAATAAATAAATACAGCCGTGTTATTTCTGTCCGGGTCGGGGTTTCGCTTTTTGTTTTTAGTTATTTAAGTTGCTCCTTAGTTTGTGCAGATGAACGCTGTCGACACCTCGCTTGATACCTGTCTAGTGTCACCTCCGGAGTAGGTCTTGTAGTAGAAAGAAGCAATAAGGGAATTATGGCCTTTGACACCGTTCTTATCCTCGAAAGGTAATAGACGACATAGGCAATTTCTTGGGCTATGCAGGGCGCGTTAGTTCCGATTGGGGCAATACGAAGTTTAGGATTTTGAAACTCGTCTACTTAGAATTTGCATTTTTTCGATATGAGAAGCTTCATTTCATGAAATTATCGCTAGAAACTAAAAAAAAAAAAAACAGAGAGAGAGATGGAGAGAGAGTGATGGAGAGAGAGAGAGAGATGGAGAGAGAGAGAGATGGAGAGAGAGAGAGAGAGAGAGAGAGAGAGAGAGAGAGAGAGAGAGAGACGAGAGAGAGAGAGAGAGGAGAGAGATGGGGAGAGAGAGAGATGAGAGAGAGAAGAGATGGGGAGAGAGAGATGGGAGAGAGAGAGAGAGATCGAGAGAGATTGAGAGAGAGAGAGAGGGGAGAGAGATGGAGAGCGAGAGAGAGAGAGATAGGAGAGAGAGAGAGAGCGAGAGAGGAGAGAGAGAGAGATGACGAGGGTTGTTTCAGAAGTAAGGGAATTCATCAATAAAACAGGTAAACAGACATCATTTATTGGACTCCATCACTTCTCTACGTAGTCCCCCCCCTCCGTTTTTGCAACGCGCAGTCCGAAGACTCGCGAATTTCCCGATACAGGAGTATTTTGGTTGCTGGGTGAGCCACCATTGCAATGCTAGTCGGACCTCGGGATCACCGGCAAATCTTCGACCTCGGAGAGAGCATCTTTCAGGGGTCCAGAGAAACGAAAATCGGATGGGGCGGGCGACACGCGGACTAGCGCCCCCGAGTGCCCAGAGCGTGAACTAGGGAGAGTTTCCAACTACTCGTGCGTCAGCGTTGCTCGGTGACATGGCGCTCACCCGCTAGAAAGCAATGAGCGTAAATATTGCTTTTATTTTCTGAAACAACCTCATTACAGTGGCCAATGTATTTTGAAAAGGCCACTGCCCGTAAGGGAAGGGGTCGAGGGTCAGGGTCAGTACTATAAAGGCACATCTCAATTTGGGTAGTAACCTTAACAATAACCAACAAAGCAGATAAGTGTTTCTGTCGTTTTTATGAGTTGTTTTGACAACGCATCAAGAACATCCCTGTAGCTGTACGTCTCGCCAACCTGAATGCCTCCCTTTTATCTGCTACTGTTACCCCTCCTCCCGTTACCCTGGAGAGGCTTTCTTAAATAGCCGGCCGAGATAACTTATCATCCTGTCAATGAGCTGACTGTTTACCTGAGGTCTATTCCCTTCAGACAATAGACGATATGCAAAGAATACCTGTCTGTTGATTCTGACTCAGGAATACATTGGCTTCTAATTCACCTTGATGACTGAATCACGATTCTTAAAATAAAAATGATACAGAATTCTAAAATATGCAAGCCTTTTTTATATATATGTTCACTGAAATTACTGCATAATGTTTGCTTGCTTGTTTTTTGTTGTTTTTTTAACCGCCCCGCTAATATTAATTAAGTACCATAATGTGTGTGTGTGTGTGTAGACTGGAATACGTTCACCAAGAAAGAAAGACTTTGCATAGATGCTTGCTTTTATATCAGCGATCGACAACTTTAACTTACAATTGTTAACCCGTGATTGGATTTACGGTGGTGACCAGACCGCTGTTGTTATCATTACCATCTAAAACGTTTATAGGAGAAGTTAAAAAAAAAAAAAAAAAAGAAATTTCAATTATTAGTGAGTTATCTTTTCCTGATCTGTTCTCTGGGTAAAGGTTTGCTGTGTCTAATAGGTTTTGCAGTATTCGCCCCCCCCAACTACTTTCAGCGGACACATGCAAGGAAAAGGGTTTGGAAGTTTGTCGCGACTGACACGACAATTCCTCGCCAGCCGCTAAGTCCTCAGATTCCGAAATCCTTCGACTGGAGGAACAAAGGTGTGGTCACCAAAGTGAAGAACCAAGGGGTTCTCGGAAGCGTGGAAGCGTTTGCAGCTACTGGTAGGTTTATCTCTTGATCAATCGCAGTACCCCCATTCTTTTCTTCTGATCAATCGCAGTACCCCCATTCTTTTCTTCTGATCAATCGCAGTACCCCATTCTTTTCTTCTGATCAATCGCAGTACCCCATTCTTTTCTTCTGATCAATCGCAGTACCCCATTCTTTTCTTCTGATCAATTGCAGTACCCCATTCTTTTCTTCCGATCAATCGCAGTACCCCATTCTTTTCTTCTGATCAATCGCAGTACCCCATTCTTTTCTTCCGATCAATCGCAGTACCCCATTCTTTTCTTCTGATCAATCGCAGTACCCCATTCTTTTCTTCTGATCAATTGCAGTACCCCATTCTTTTTCTTCCGATCAATCGCAGTACCCCCATTCTTTTCTTCGATCAATCGCAGTACCCCATTCTTTTCTTCTGATCAATCGCAGTACCCCATTCTTTTCTTCTGATCAATCGCAGTACCCCATTCTTTTCTTCTGATCAATCGCAGTACCCCATTTTTTCTTCTGATCAATCGCAGTACCCATTCTTTTCTTCTGATCAATCGCAGTACCCCATTCTTTTCTTCTGATCAATCGCAGTACCCCATTCTTTTCTTTGATCAATCGCAGTACCCCATTCTTTTCTTCTGATCAATCGCAGTACCCCATTCTTTTCTTCTGATCAATTGCAGTACCCCATTCTTTTCTTCCGATCAATCGCAGTACCCCATTCTTTTCTTCTGATCAATCGCAGTACCCATTCTTTTCTTCTGATCAATCGCAGTACCCCATTCTTTTCTTCTGATCAATCGCAGTACCCCATTCTTTTCTTCTGATCAATCGCAGTACCCCATTCTTTTCTTCCGATCAATCGCAGTACCCATTCTTTTTCTTCTTCTGATCAATCGCAGTACCCCATTCTTTTCTTCTGATCAATCGCAGTACCCATTCTTTTCTTCCGATCATCGCAGTACCCCATTCTTTTCTTCGATCAATCGCAGTACCCCATTCTTTTCTCTGATCAATCGCAGTACCCCACCCCCAGATCTTTTCTTCTGATCAATCGCAGTACCACCCCATTCTTTTCTTCTGATCAATCGCAGTTACCCCATTCTTTTCTTCTGATCAATCGCAGTACCCCCCCCATCTTTTCTTCTGATCAATCGCAGTACCCCATTCTTTTCTTCTGATCAATCGCAGTACCACCCCATTCTTTTCTTCCGATCAATCGCAGTACCCCCATTCTTTTCTTCGATCAATCGCAGTACCCCCATTCTTTATGCGCCCGGGGTGGGGAGAAGATATGTCAAAGAGAATTTTTTTTTAAAAAAAGGAAACCGCCATCAGGAAAAAAAGAAAGAAATACAAAGCAATTTATATCTTTGTGCAATTCCTATTCCCTTATAGCAAAAAAAGTCGTTTTTTTTTAAAGGATAAATATCACATTGGAATTTATTGGTAATGTTAAAATAAGCGTGATACAATTATTATTTATTTCTATCTGCCTAGTCAAAAAATGAGGCGGAGTTTCGACCCTTTAAACATAACGTTTTAATCTAAATATACCATTCAAACAAACATTCTACAACGTGCTACAATAATAAGTCGACATCGGTTCTCTGGCAGCCTCATTTTCACTAAATATAATAATAATTAACCAATTACACGTTAACATGCAATATTTATACCGACTTTAACCTGGATTCTAGGCTATAAAAAGGCCCGTAATCTTACAAAATATTTAAGGTGGAACTCGAGATAGTTGACACCGAATATTTACCGTGCTGTTGAAATGTCCCCAATGTTTGATTTTAAGGGCTGTTCTACTTCCGACCAACACAGACACATTATTGATGAATCTGAGAGAGGTAGATATTAAACAAACCTCTCACACGTACAAGGTAAATATAAGTTATTGGAACGAGAGTCAGGAAGTCGTTAAAAAATATACACAGACAGCCCCTTTTTGTCACTCCCCCCAATCATTTATGCTATTCACGTTAACGACTTGACTTGGAAAAGTTATCCAAGTGGGCTACATCATTATTAAAAAAAAACACAAACAGAAACATCCTAATATCTAGTGAAAAGTGCCTCTTATTTATCTTGCACTTCTGACCCCAAATTCTATATGACATGCTACTGATATCAAAATACCTGTCTAAATTTACGTGTTTCTTACAGAGAAAAGCATCTTGAATGTCTCAAACATGTCTGCAGGACAAGCTAGGCATCAGAAGATCTTATACTTTCTATAACTTCAAAAGTTTTGTGTAGTCCAAGACCATACTACCAAGAAGACACATGCTACAGGCATTGCTGAAGTCTTTTAAAGATTCTATTTATCATGAAATTCTAATCTTTTTAATTCGCTACTATCGTAACGGTAGTGTATTTCAACATTTGAGTCCTAAACGCTTGTGCTTGGAAACATTGAATTTTGTTTGCCATTTATGAGACCGATCTAATAAATGGTTTAAATCAGTTTGTCAACTGTTAATATTCTTGCTATTAGGTCTACCAGATAATTTGGCAAAATCTATAAATTTCAGAATGGGGAGGTATTCAAATGTTAGCATCACACACACACACACACTATACATTAGTACTGTTGTATTTTGACCACATTTTGAATATTGTCACAATAAGAAGAAAAAAAAAATATTTTAAATTCTTTTAAAATTAAATTCAAGAGAAGAGGATAACTAGATGACAGCACTACTTTAAGACAGGCAGGCAGGCAGGTATAAACGCACCAGGATTAGATCCCACTAAAACAATATACGGTTAAAAAATAAACACCATATAATCTATATCACAGACTTTGTTCCATAAAACAAAACAAAAAAAGAGAGTTTGTAATCACGAAGAAATAATAATGTAAATTAAAGTCCGTGTAGAAATGAACCAGTGAATCAAAAATGAATGACGGAGAGAAGTAAAACAAAACCAATTTGGTGACTGACTGACAGAATGGTTCGTTTTCTCGCCAGCAGGGGAACCAACGACGCTAGTGTTCGGCTCTTGGGTGATGTTCATTCCCGACAGCAGATAAACCTCAGATTCGGGAAATCTCGTCCGAACTCGAAGATGTAAACAAAACCACGTTCGACTGGATTACAAACAAAATAAAAAGTTACAGAATTCGGTTGGTGCGACTGACCAAGTTGATGTTCTTGGTTCGGGGAAAAGTCCAGACGCCATTTTGGCGAAATCTGCGAGCGGACGGACTGGTTGGTTCAACACTAGCCAATCAGAAAGCACATAGCGCTCACGTGATTTATAACGGCGTGACATCCGGCATGTTACCACTTACTATATCCCACCAACCCGTATATAATATCAAAGAACAAATAAGAAAAGCAAGCAAACACTGGAAACTGAATTGGGTTAAGCAAATGTTTTCTAAAATGTTCTCAGGCACTAGGTAACAAATGATTAGAGTTCCATCTTATTTATTTCTGGGAGAGAAACTTTCATAATTAACCAGAGCTTTGAATATGCAAAAAAAATAAACGTTTCTCACTCAACAGAAAATAAAACCCCTTTCAAGGCTGGATATTTAAATATGTTACTTTATTAACAAATCAGATGCATTTCTTAAGACAATGCAATAATGACAAAAGTTGTTACTTGTAATAAAAGCATTGTGGCTTCTTACCCATCTTGAACAACTAGTATGAGCCACAATAGCTTTGTCTCTAGATGTCCACGTGTTAGTAGTTCCCTTAATGGGTAGCTGTTCAATATAAGGTTCTATGCAAATTGCATGAGTGCAGCATTGTCACCTCTCCTTTAAATTGGGTGCTATGTAGTCTTTTGTTTCCATAGAATGTGTTGAGAGCTACCATGCCATCAAGACAGGGAATCTGATCAATCTTAGTGTCCAGGAGACTGGTGACTGTTGCCAGTACAGCTTCATAAAAGAAAACCTTTTCGAATGCATCCATGGTATAGGTGGCTTGTGCGCCAATGGGACCTACATTAGTGGCCATGTTCAGTGCAACAATGCATCCTGTACACCTGTTGCCCAGGTAACCATCCTCCATTTTTTTTTCCTTTTAAATGTTCAGTTTAGTTATCTTACTATATTAGGAAAACAAAACAAAACAACAAAAATTCCACAAATCACTGCAAGTTATCTCCTCTCATCCTTAATATAAGAAACACAAAATACTTTGTTTTGGGAAGACCACTAAAATAATGTAAGGAATATTTTCCCAAATACCACACCCTTCAGCAACTCGGGATTTTTTTGTTGTTGTTGTTAAAAGAAGTGCTAATAAAAATGGGTAATGTACGTTTTTTCTAAGGATTAACTTAGCATTTCATCTCTCCTGCATGTTAAGAAAATGTTTAAAAACAATATTTCCTTTAGCTTAAGCCTAAGTGCATTCTTTAAATTCAGAATACAGGGAAAAATGGCCCAGAGGAAGAGCCTCCCATATGCCCAGGTGATTCAGCTAGAAAATAAATAAATATTAGACCAGCTCCAACTTCTTGGTTGGACGTCATCAGATGTAGATGATAGTGGCATTTGTTTGTCACATTCTTGGCTGCTATGGCTGACCACAGAACACCTTGTTCAAAACCATGGTTCTATTAACATGACAACCATTCTATTATTGGTTTCCTTCTATCCAAGATTAATTTACTTTTCTTAGGTCCAGGGAACAAAAGCTGTTGACAAAGAACGAGAAGATCTGCTGTTGAAAGCTGTTCTTGGTGTACCAGTCATGGTTGCTGTTGATGCAAGTCACATCTCCTTCCAGTTATACGCAAGTGGTGTTTATGATGAACCAAACTGCAGCACCCAGCAGCTGAACCATATGCTACAGGTAGTGGGATACAGCCTGACCCAGGATGGAATTGAATACTGGATCTGTAAAAATAGTTGGGGTGAATATACATTGCTTACTGAATTGTATCACCTGGTCAATTTAACTATTTCTCTTGCAGCTTCCGCCATCTTGGTTTCACTATTCATCACTGCTCAGTGTTCAAGTATGAAGCAATTTTTAACATACCATTGGAACAGAGTCTCAGCCACTGTTGTTCTTGCTGCGTCACCTCAGGCGCCTGAGGATAGTCCTTAGTAGTGCTGTGGCTGGATGTGGAAGTTGAGAGAGTTTGTCGTAGGAGAGACCCAGCTGATGGTGATGACGGTCCACCAGGAAGGCAGGGCAGCGCATCCAAAGGTGTTCAGATGACTCTTCCTCTTCCGCGCAGAACTGGCAGATGTTGGTCTCGGCTTTGCCTGTGTCGTTTGGATCGGCTGAGCCCAACCTTGCCTGTTAATCTGCCATGTCATTCCCCATCAGGTTGCAATGACGTGTACCCAGACTATGTGTACCTCCTTGGTTGTTAGTAGTTGGGAGATGGTCGATTGCAGCGTCAGCATGGAAGAATCTGGTTGTAGCGGAATGCCAGTCATCTTGATTCTCTAACCAGTCGAGGGCGGTTTGTAGTGCCACCTGTTCGGACAGGTAGGAACTGCTGTGCGCACCTGTTGGAGCATGCCATTGATGGATGAGGTCCATCCCCTGTAGGACCACTAAGCCAGCTCCACCATTCCTGACACCTTCCATCCATGGTGGATCCATCAGTGTAGAGTTGAATGTCGGTTTTGCCAGCATCTTTGATGGTCTGGACAGCTCTTGCAAGCTGTATGGAGGTTGGCATCGATTTGTCAGTTGGTGTCAGCAAAATGGGCGATCCCACGGTGGGGGAGGAGGTAGCGTGACTATGAAGTTTTGCAGGAGGTTGAGTTCTGTGAGGCCAGGATACACTTGACTTCGCCAGTCGCGTGTTGCCATCCATCTCCTTGGGTCTGTCATGGTGAGGTGAAACCAAGAGTCAGCTTTCAGAAGGGACAGGGTCCTAAAACAAGTGGCTAGGGGAGTGAGGTTGGCTTCTTGTAGGACAAACTCTGCCGGGGTTGATTGAAGGTAGTCAGTGATGGTGCATGTGGCGTTTAGTTGCGCACTCTCTAGCTTGTTCAAGTTGGTTTTGGAAATCCAAGGTGCCCAAGCTGGTGCAGTGTATTCGGTGAGACTGCGCTGGCTAGCAATGTACACCGTGCGTAGATCTGCTTGCCACCATCCCCAAGTTGTGCTCCCTCAGCCACTGTTTGCAGGCCATATAATACATGGCAAAGTTGCTCTGAAATTAATTTATAGCATGAAATTATGAAAAATCAATGTTTAAACCTTAAACTTTAGCTTTCCAGAATTAAAAGAAGCAAGCTTCCACATCTATTCACTGGACAACTGAGAAAATAGGTAAAAACCTCCGGAAAAGTATAACTGGATCAGTTAAAATTCTATCAACCTTTTTAGATATTTTCTTTAGCTTGTATTCCAAAAAGGCCAAACTATTAACCAATTCCATTTACTCAAATAATAGCATCAACAGTTATTAGTGCACATGCTCATGCAAACATCCCTTGTCGACAATTTAAAATAAATATAATGCATTTACCAAATGTTCATTGCAAATTTTAAAAAAATTGGTGCTTAAATATTTGATAAAATGGAGTGTCAATAATAAACTAATGTTGGGATCCATACAGGGTACCTCACAATTCATATCTTTATTCAAACTTTCAGATTTCTCAAATTTTGCTGATTACAAAAGTAAATCTATGGCCTATAAGTCACTTTCCCCTTAATACCTTTCTGCTGGGCATGGGAGCACCATCATTGTCATGGCATGAGATCTCTGTAAGCTGGGCTGGCCAAATAATTGCATGGTGAATTATCTTAAGTGACCATATCTGGACTCTCTCTCACAGATCCTTGATTTATCCGTGTCTGGAAAATCATCATTTTAGTAGTCTGAAACTGCTAATGCATAATTCACTGGCACTTGATCTTGTAGAAACCAGCAACTGCATCATATCTCATTCTTCCAGTTGTGGAACAAACCATTCATCCAACATATGCTGATCTCAGACTGAGAAGACCATCAAAGAGAAAACAGGGGCCACCCTATACAAACTGATCTACTATATCATTTGTTTTTTTTTTTTTTAAACTTTTGTTTTCCAGGGGAATCATGGGGCATGAATGGCTACATTCTGATGAAACGGAACGTTAACCAGTGTGGAATAGCAGAACTACCCTTATACCCATATTGAGTCTCCTTTCCTTCATCATTAACGACTTGGATAATGTGATTGATCCTCCTTAGTGAGGTAATTAAATGTGAAGAAGTTCCAAAAACAAGTTGTTTAAATTGTTACATCTTTTAAAAAGTAGTGCAATTTAAGTTTTGCCTTAACTCTGTTAGGAACAATTAGATTGGCCCCTTTTTGTTTGACAGCCAATCTGCAGAAAACATTTACATCATCAAACATTTTTAAGGTTAGAAGAGATCATCAGTATAAACCAATTCCTTTATTTGAACTATTTGCATACATGGATAAAAGAAATCATTTCTAAATAAATTTTGTCTATAACTGTAGACATACACAGTAATTATAGTAAACAATCATAAAAAATGAAATAACAAAAATTGACATCCCAACATCCTTTAAAAATATGTACAGTACAAATTTGAGATGATTTATTTCTAAATTTAGTAAATGCATTTAAAAAAAAAAAAAAATTTAGAAATTAAGTTTGGGAACATTTGAAACATAATTAAAGTTACACAAGATCTACATATAAAATCAATTTTCATCCAGGTATTTATTCATATTAATAAATACATTAAAGATCTTCAAATCCATTTATAAAAATGTGATCAGTTTTCAGTGAAACAAAATCTTCAGGTGGCTTTAACCAAGTGTCCTCAGCAGCGAGGGTATAATTACAGGCAAACAGTGGGAACATGGAACCAGCATCCACTACAGAACTGAATGCATAGATGCACAATTCAGATTCATTGCATTTTAGCTAAGAGTATTGTGTTGTGTACATTGCAATCTGTGTTATGGCATGGTTCATTTCAGAAATACACTGGTGGTAAAACAAGTCACTTGCCAGTGTCTAGAGTGGAATCTATCCATCTTCATTTCTTGGTCCCCCAATTTGCTTGCTTCTGGCACCCCAGGGCTGGGTATAATCATCCAATCACAGTTGTATCTGAGACTGCTGATAAATTTTCTTCTTTTTTTTTAAACATTTACTTCCCTAATATAATATTATAAACTATTTAAATATGCAGATTTTAATGTTTCTTTAGGTTATAGAAGAACAAAATTACATAGATCACAATATCAGATTAAAAAGACAAAACATTAAAGAAAATGTTTTTAATTCCAGATTATATTTATGCATTATCTGTATATCCACAAATCACAAACCAATTTACATTTCTATTGTAATGTGACAATACATTACACGTTTCATATGTTCCTGCCATACATCATGTGTCTCTCTTTTGCATTTGGCTTCTCATGAAGCAGTTTACAACAAAGAAATCTCCAGAGTCCACCAAAAGACAAAGATAACACATTACTGCCTGTGTTATGTTAGTTGTACACAGGACCCTTACAGGGAGAGGCCCTGAGTTTGTGTGTATATAAGGAAAAACTGTTATTTTTCACTAGTTTATCTTAAATTGAAAACCGAACAGCACAAGTCTGAAAACATTTTTCTACACCGACAATTGTTTATTTATTAGAAAAACAACAAGCAAATATACAAATACACATTCTTTTTTTTTTTTAAATGGAAAATAAACAAACTTCTAAAAAAATAATCACAAAAGTTGTTTAAAATCTGCATCATTTATCCAGCGAGTTTGTAATGGTGATTATCACCTAAGATAAGTCCACAGTTTGTTGGAAAATTCCCCATCCCCTTTCTAAAATAGCCTCCCATCAAGGCACTTGGGGAACTAATTACAAAAACACGTGGTAACCCTGTGAGAGGTCCACATGTACAAATTACACAGAAATTCAAAAAGAAGAAAAATCAACCAACAAAGTGGTTCTCCTCCCCCCTGCATACCTCAACAGAAGCTGGGTGAGTATATTGACCCCAAATTCTGGAAACCTTGCAAGAGTTTGGTCAATGCTTCGATTCAGCATTAAATGATCCTCTATTTCTTAAAGACTTCTGGTACAAATGAATTTAAAAAAAAAAAGTCTAAATATCTGACAAGATAGGGCCAAAACTGTTGTTTCAGCCATGACTAGAAAACCTGGCTGATTGATTGATTGATTGACATAAACGTAATCGTTTGATTCTTAAGTATGTCAGTAATTTACTAGCTTTTTGACCAAAAACAAAATGGTGGTAGGTATATAAATTATACCACATCAAAATAAAATAATCATACAGAATTGAACTTAAAGTCAAAATGATAAAATTTTTTGATTTAAATACTGCGTTTAAGGATATTCAGCACTCTTAATGGTTTCCCTTGGTATAATAAGTATTAAGTTTAAATTGCACAATTTTGTTTTCTTCAAAGTCTGAAGGTTAACTTTGTTAACTGCTATCTAAAATGAGGCAGCTGGAAAACAAGGAATTGTCCTGGGCAGGACTGTACACATGGCTACGTTCTAAGTGGCTTAACAAAACAAAACAACTTCATTACCACTCATACAATTTTAATAAACCTACAAGCAGAATGGTTCTTATGACCATTTAGAAAAGTTTTAGCTCTACCCAAGAGGGGCTATTTTCCAGAATGAAAATATCCAAGTGATATCAAATGTTTTTTTGGCAGTGAACATATTAAAATGGCTTCAAAACACACACACACACACAAAGGAATACCAACAAGAAATGAAAATGATCAACAGAGGAATGGTGGGTATTGGCATTTGCATGACGAGAGTAACAGAGTAACTGGAATGCAGTAGAGTTTTGTTAATGGTAGATGTGTATATTCAGTACTAGTGGCAAAGAGCAAGTCTTTAAAAAATAATAATAGTTACTTTGCAGAAAACCTGTGTTACATAATAATGGCACAGAGGATAAATGTTGCTGCAAAAAATAGAAATCAGCTACCAACGGTAGAGAATCCCATTATTGTATTCCATCATCAATTTCCTAATGATCATGATACGTGTTAAACAGTTTTTGGTGACACTACACAAATTTCTATTTTATCATTTTGTGCCAAAAAAACTTCGAAATATTAACACTAAAGAAGTGCAATAGTTGGCGAATAATTTAATCGCTACATCTATCAAAGATCAGAGCTGATAAAGATGTCTAGGAGCGTATTGAAAGTTGCTGCATATCCAGAAAGAGTTTATTAGATGAACACCTCTCTTAAACTTAGAGTCTGAACAGCAACACTTACCTTTAACAAAGTTTGGATCATGAGGCAGAGAAACCCAGACAAAATGTGCCTCTGATATATCATTAATGCAGATCTGAATTTCAGTAGCCTCAAAAATCCCAGTCCAATATAAATCTAAGTGGCCGACTACCCTTCATAAATGGCCCCTTTAATAAACAGGTAGACCAAGCAGCTGCATTGATTTTCCTAGTAATAAGCCCACAGAGGCGGAGGAATGATGGTGGTCTGATTGATAGACAGTTCAACAACAGAGGTGCTATCAAGTCAAGACTACAACAAATAAAACACCTTGAGGTCCAAAGAGGCCAAGTTTAGACCATGTCTTCCTTGTCTGAAGTGCGCTATACTGCTACCTTTATAGGATTTGTCAGTCAAATGCCACTACCATTCATAAGCGACAGCATAATACAGTGGAAAGGAACTATGGGGACCAGATATAGGCTCCATTCCACAAATGCATCATGAAGTTTTCTGTCTCATTATAAAAATTTGCAGCTTAACACTCGAGAGGGGGAAACACCCATCCCTTTAAACAATCACCACCAACACCAATCTGCCTCAAGGAATTACTGCTGCCATTGTCCTGTATAGGCTGTAAGAGGCCTCTACATCAAATACACAAAGTTGAAGGATGTCTCCCCACAAACATTTTTCACAACAACCACCTGCCAAAAAGCTCTGCCCAGAGCCACCAGTAACTAAAATGTCGTGCTGAGTGGTAAGGCACTTGGGGAGCAGCCCGTGAAGAACACAGTAAAGGAATGCTGTAGGCCGATGCTTGGCAAAAATCCTTTTCACATTTTTCATCCGAACGAGACCCCACAGACTGGATGATGCCTCAGTGAGGAAAAGACGAACCAAATTTTTGCCATCTGCATGATTGGCTAATTTGTTTCTGTGTTACACTCTGTTCTATTCTTAACCCACACGACAAAAAAAAAAAAAACAAACAGTTGCAGCCTTGGCTCATATAATACAGGCTGATAGCAAATTTAAGAAAAAGAAAACAACAACATGGAAACTACTGTTGATATTCCAGATCTCCTCACTGGTGATATAAGATACTAATTAATAGAGATGAATGCTTGTACAGTACATATTACATCATCTAATTGTCAGTTATTCACATTTATACAAAAAAAAAATAAAGACAGCAGAAATGCAAGCATTTAAATTATAATTATAAAGTTAGTCTGCATGAGGTTTTTAAAAAATATTAGATATGTACATATTCACCAACTCATTATTTACAAAATTGTCATACCAACACACACACACAATCATGAACAAAAAGAAAAAAAAAATAGGTAATGGGTTAATTAACCACCTGATCTTAGGCATGGAACCAGAGGCAGCCAGACAATAGCTGCCTTCACATCTCAGCAATACAGTAAATTTCCACCAATTTATACAACTGAGCTGTTTCTACTGATGATCTCTGGCTTACAAGAACACCATAATGTAGTTCTTGCCATGAACGAAGTGAAGAAATGCTGTTTAAGTTTTAAATAAATGAAGCAGTTAATTTAACACTACCCAATAACACAGAAATAAAATTGTTCCAGAGAATGATTCAGCATGAGCTCACTATTTGCTAGCAACCACAACAATTCCCCATCCCTCCCCTGGGGAGTATCATTCTCCAGTATAGAGTTGAAGCTCTCAGCCTTGTGGTACTGAAGTGAGATCTTGTTTGTACATCCCAGGCTCTCTGGTTCTAAGTGGACGACCGGTTTTGCATGAACCGGCGGTACCGCATGCTGCCGCCATCTGGTGAGCCAGATCCCCTGACTGACCAGAGCCGTGTTCCTGGAGAGACGTAGCAAGGGTTACCAATGGAAGGTGCGGCACCTGAAGCAAACAAAAGCATGTGCAGTTAATCCAGCTTGAAGAGAATAAAACAGACAAAAACTCTCCAGCTCGAAAGGTTTTTTTCTCCTTAACCCTCTACCCATTAAAACTGCCACCAATTTTATTTTATCCAGAACTTGTTAAAAAGTAAACAAATGTCTTTGTGCAATCAGGGTGGGCTTACGGCAGTCAGTTTTCTTTAGGAAGGAAATGTATACGCTTAAATTTGTTAGGAAGGGAAAAAATAACCACCACCATTCTCAACTCACCTGAAGCATTAATGTAAGGCTGCGATGCGCCATCTGGTGACAGAAAAGAGCTTTGATTCAGCTGGCTCATTTGGTAGTAGGTTCCAAATTGAGCAAAGTAAACTGGAAGTCAAAGACAAACCGTGTTACACAAACTGAGAACAGCCACAGAGTGGAGATGATACAAGAAAGGGGGAAAAAAAAAAACAAGGGGAGGGGGGCACCTGTTTTAATCTCTTACTGCCACAACAGAAAAGAGGCTTGATTAGCTTCATCATTTATGTGTATGAAAGATATCTCTAACATTAGGTATCCACTAGAGGGGGCTGGCCCCGAGTTATAAAGCGATGTAAAAAAGGAAAGAGAAAATGAGACTGACCAATGATAGCTACCAAAATGGCTGCAACCACCAAGAGTACGATGATAATCCATTGATACAAGGTGTTTTCTGACAGGTTAACTCCATCAGCTGATTTTTTACTGATGTTAATACCTAGAAAAGACACAAACACCAAAATAAAGAGACTAGCACTATTAAGAAGATACAGAAATCACCCTGAAACAAAATTCTCTTAGTTTTATCCACAGTTGTGCGTGTGTGCGCACGGAGTTGCAATTATACATACAAAATTACTTTACAAAAATTACACGAGGAGTTGCTCACATTTTTGTTTATACACATACTATGCATGCGTTACTGGTTTAGTATGACCACCTGGCGCAGTACAGGTCCTCCATCCTTTGTAACAAAAAAATCCAAGACCCGTTCTATAATTTAGGGAGCACAACAATTGTACACTAGTGAATTCTGCCCATCTAAATGCAGTTTTCTCTGCACTGTAGGCATTAATTTTCAATGTTCCGTGAGGAAATAGCCATCCCACTACTAGACTTGCCTGTGAGGAGATATTGATAATACTTATCGGCACTTTATTGAAATAACTGCCTATCAGAGCGATTGCTCTTCAGTTTTAGGAGTAGGAAAAAATAACCAAGATCCGGTGAGAAGTGCCAGGTGATCAACAACTAGAATGATCAGAAATTGGCACACTGCTATACCATTGTTTAGATGTCCCTTTATCCAGGCAATAAATGCAAACCCCTGTCCAGAACAGAATTATAGAACATTTGGGTTATCGTCTATCTGTCGAGCAAGAATGATTGCATGGTGCACCTATATGTCATGCAGCTTGCATGTTGTTGTCTCTGAAGTTATTCCATGTTACACAAGTGCAATAATGTAAAGTCTATGTCTGACCTCATCTTTAAAAGGTGCCTAGAATGGTTGATGATTTAAAAAAATCTAATAATCTACATTGAAAAAAAAGGAAAGAAAGAACTACCAATACGTCAACACTGACTGGTCCTAAAAGCATAATTAAACTAGACAGCAGGTAATCTCAGATGAAAAAAAAAAAAGAATTAGATTAATATATAATTAGATTTTGTTCAGAAAACTTACCTGCATTGTAGTCTGCTTTTGATCCAACCAGCTTCACATAAATAGGCACTTTTGTACTCTGACTGGTCAACTTACAGCTCACAATGACAGATATATCCAGTTTCTCATGCTCCCACATCCTTTCAACATTGTTCAGCTGCAGTGGGTAAAGCACAGCTGCAGAGATGGCATCAACTTCAGTGGGAAGAACTTTGATAATACTGGAATCACTCACCATCACCTGGCAGGTAGCAATGACAAGAAATAGTACAGAAAACAAACAATACAGGTTTGTTAAGTGTCAGTCGGTACAGAAAATTAAAAAAAAAAGAAGAAAAAAGTGTGTATGGCAGCTAACCTTGATGTGTGGAACAAGTTTGGAGATGGTAGACACACGAACATTGGCCTTAGAGCTGGCTGTGGACAGGAAGAGCTCGGTGGTGTGAACGTAGAATGCTGGGTAAAATGGCAGTAATATGGGTGACGCAGTGATCTCCGGTTGGTTTTCTTGGGCTTGTACAGATATGTACACAATGATATCAGTGACTACTGTGCTGACCTGCTGCAGCAGGTGACTGTTCCGCACCTGGTAAATGTGACAGACGTATGTATCTGTGGAGGAAATAAAATTTAAAAAAAAAAAAAAATTTTTTTTGAGAAAACAAATGGTGAAACAAAATTAATGAGATTATAAATCTTAATTTCTTAAGTTGTTAAAAGCCAAGAGATTTGTCTTTGCTAAAAATGCATGCAAATGAGTCTGCCTATTGAACAACAAAAAAAATGATGAAAAGGATTAATTTGATTAAAACAAGTTGTTAGTTTTTAGCTATCAATTCTGCATAGGTTTGTTGGTTCTTTTTAAAAAATGCATTAAATTTCCCTGTCCCTTTCTGCCAGACACCACAACCGCTTGTCGGCTCGACGAATGTCTCTCAATAACGAGTTTGGAAGTCCAATTCGCTCAACAACAACAACAGCAGCAATTTAGCTGATTATTTCAATAAGCACCCCCCACTGCTGATTGATTTTGAGAGGCACAGAAAGAAACTTTTTTTGGCCTAAAAAAGTTCACAATATTTTCATTAATTATAATTTTTTGTTTTGATTTAAGTGTCAATGGTTATGAAAATGTATATTTTCTTCAGGTTCCATTCGTTCTTAACCACCTACCCCCCCACTCATTTTTTTCTTCAAAGCTCCCAATAACCGACTCTCCAACACAAGCTGAACCCAGGACTGATAGCTGACAACCAGTTGTGCAGGAAGAAATGAATGACAAATGAAATATACCATTGCTATAATGAAACAATGCCAACATCTGAGATGTAAACTTAAACACAAACATGCACCGTTCTAAACAGTTCACTAAAAATTAATCTGTTTTTAAGTCCACCCGTCAAACATGGTCTTATGTTGACTATAGGATGACAGATAAATACTTTTGTCAACCTATATCACATCTAAAGTTAAGGTTTCTCTTTGAGAATACTCAAATCTGGCATAAAAACTGGTTTTCAACCAATCTCCAAGATTTGGCGGTTCATGAAAAAAAAAACAAACAAAAAAAAAAACCAGCATTGTTGCCATGGTAATCTTGCAAACTCACTGAATATACACAGGGAGTCTAGCAGTTTTCTCGTTAACTGTTTATTAGAAATAACAAGTGTTTGAATGGGATGATGCAAGAACTTCTTTCATTTCTGACAAATTCCCAAAACTTCCAAACTATTATAGATGTAGAATTTTCTTAAGACCTCACATTTGAAATGCTATGGCTGGACCACATTCCACATCTGAAAATATTTGGAAAACCCCTTAATATGACTGAAAATCTCAAATATCAAAGTAGATGCCCATAAATACATAAAATGAGACCAGGACAGAAATATGACTTACCTAACGTTGGGTCGAAGGCAGGAGTGATGGTGAAGAGGTCCATGATGGAGATGTCCTGCAGGCGAGCACTCAACTCCAGCTCACAGTGGAACAGCAGGGGCTTCACAACTTCTGGCTTTGACCTCAGTGCAGTGCTACAGCCACCACCTGGGAGAGGAAAAAAAAAAAAAAAGCTCAGTGCACTAGCTGAACACCCCACCACAAACAGACATCCAAGATCTAAATTTGTAGCAATGTTCTGAGGTTATGTTCCAGAAAACACGTCAGTGTCCCCTTCCACCAAAAGGGTTTAAACTTAAGTGGACTGGTTATCACAGTCAGGAAGCGTGTGACAGACAATAAAAATCCTTTAAACCTGGATGTGGATTTCTGCAATTATTTTAGAGCCCCTAAGAAGACTTTCACAAAAATCATAAGTTTATTCTTCCACAAAAAGGACGATAAATGCAAGGTTCCTAACAGTGTGCAATGGATTATTGTCTATCGGCTTGAAAAAGACTCCTCTCATCATGCAATAGCATTGCTTTTTGAAGGACTGCTAAAGCCAATTGATATTCTTTGAGTAAACAGATTGACATTTTTTTCCCCTTTAACATGGTATCTTTAGGAGGGGACATCTCCTACGGGACCAACATCATGTTATCTTAATCTTAAAAAAGACAACACCTGATGCTGATTTTAGGAAATGTGCAGCAAGATGGATGGGATGGTGTTTGACTTTCTCCAAAGTCAACCTGCTGATTCTGACAACTTTTGAGGGGAGAGGGATAAAGAAAAAATTGACCTAAAAGAGCAGATTCCTGAATGCTCCTATTGTAGCAAGATTCTGTTAGCAGCTAAAATAATTAAAGTAGAAAGAATTAAGGATCCAAAGCTTTGTAAATACACCTTTATTTGCACAATCTTTAAACAGGTATAAAACACTAAGTAATGGAAATAACTGAGCTTTGACTGACTTTGTATTCAACTTAAGAGTTTTTTTAATTTCCCTTTAAAGAGGCTATATTATTTGATTTCATATCACGCAAGAAACAAACCTCCTGGAATTTTTCTTAATATCTTGCTCGATTCTCTGAAAATATTGAATTGTTTTCTTTAAATCTCCCATGGACAGAAATCTCATACTGTAATAGAATAAGAACAGGTTAATTTTCTGAGTTGTTGCCAGCACGTACATCTTAACACAGGTTAAGATATTTATGGAATCCCATCAATGGCTGCTGTGTTGGACATTATTTTTTCAGGGATTTATCCCTGCCTTCCTCAATTCATCTTTTATTGGCACTCCAACGAGCTGTTGTCATGGAAAAAAACCCGACAAATTAAAAGCAATGCAGGTGTGCCATTATTACCTTCAAGGTGTGTTCAACTTACCGATAATGTTACTTTGATGCCCCAAACCAACAGTGATTGTGTACATGCCACTGCTGC